>CM056994.1:247493809-248171934 GCA_029891345.1 Dryococelus australis
GTGTCTAATCTGAGTTAAATGTGTATTGAAGATGACATTAATTTTATCATTAATTATATATATTTTTTGATTGTCATACACAATGTTTTCATAAATAAAAAATATTTGTGAGCTGTGAGGGCACAAGAACATTCAATATATGTACATACATTGTTGGTATAGCTTTGACTTGGAATTCTTTGACAATTGTAGTAGTAGTTATAAATAAATACGAGAATTTTTCATGAAATTATTTTTTTTCGAGTAAAGAGTAATCTCTGACTAAAGAAATGGTAGTCTCTATTATATTATTTTATGTCTCTATTGATTAATGTGCATTAGGATATGTTATCCAGCCTCAGTAGCAAATTCTTTGACAGAAGTTTGGGTGTCTGAGACTGTATCTGTTTCGAAATTAAGTATATCTCGGTTGGTGCGGAATTGAATATTAAGCATATTTCTATATGTACAACTTATACGAATATCTGAACATTAGATTGAAAAAAATGTTGTTTTTATTATAAATATTTTAGTAATCTTAAAGCAATAATTTTGAATATGCATTAAAACATATGTACAGGTGTTGTTATATTGTAGGGGTTGTTTTGGTTCAAATGTATTGGAAAGTAAGTTGGGTGTTATGTTGATAGTAATAAAGGTCGAAATGCTCTCATTATATGCTTGTGTCTGGTTTTGCGTTATTTGTTCATCTGAGTTGTATAATATTATTATATAGTTATCAACAGTTTTTCTGTTAGTTTTTGATGCTAAGGAATTTGTAAATTAATGGTATGTTAATTGCAAATAAGCTGTGTGTTGCGATATGGTCTGGGAGTAATGGTGGATATAATGATTTCTGCTGGAACATTTGATTTTCAGGATTGGTGATATGACCTATTGAGATGAGATTTCGTTAAGACAGGGTCGCTGTCGAGGGTGTAGTGTGTGGGTGAAGGTATTGTTCGGCTGTGTGTTTGCTAATGCATGATTTAATGTCTTGTCAGAGTAATATTTCATAGGAATGCTTATATGGTTGCTTTGTTGTCATGGATGGTATGAAGAGAAGTGCTTGGTATATCCGATACCATGTAATCGAATGTATTGTAGGTAGTGTTCAGGTATTTTGGGGTAATACAAGTTAGAATATTTCGGCTGGAAGAATGTGTAGACGTATCTTTTTGACATGTTTTCAGCAGCGAGTGTGATATATCATATATGAGTTAGTTTAAACATTTTTTCGATGAATAGTTGGAGGTTCGGGGTATATAGTTGGCTACTATGTCATTATTTGTGCTTGGGCATTAGGGCGGTAAATATTCTTGTTCGACATACCTACATAATATTAAGGTGCTAGGGATAGGATCTCTGTTTCCAGCAAATGAAACCTTGTCTTAACAGGATGCAGAAAAATAAATTAATATACTATTTTAAAAAATTGAAAACAATTTTCATAATATAATGAATTTATGATAGTAATGCAAATTTATATACTGATGCACAGTCTTGTCGTTCTTAGTTTACTCAGTGTGTAAGTTTCGAGGGATATTTTAAAATTTTCAGCTATGTTTCTATGCACTTACACCCCGATGAACGATAAACATTGGCAACATGCGTAATTTTCATGGTAATTTATCTATGATATATTATGTGAGTAAGTAATATATCGATCCATTTGTACAAAGAAACTGAATCATTTTAAGTGTGAGCGGTGTATAGTTGTAGTGTTAATTTTAAATTCACATTTACTAAGCAGGCTGGTACTGTAATTGTCTCTAGTTATAATCTTGAGCTAAATTTAATTCTGCAATGCAAGATGGATAATATTATTAGAGAGGATAATTTAAAGAGATATTATTAGCTCTGTAAATGTAATTTTACTTGCTAGGGTGTTTAGATATATTGTGTTTCGTAGGAATGTGTTGTTGTTATGTTTTCGGTACTTTATTTTGAAATGCTTTCATGATACCGTCTGCTCGTTTAGTTTTGCTAGTAGACTATAAGTATGGTTAATTGCTGCAAGCGCTTAAATGTTTGGTTTGACGTATAGTATATTTACATGTGTGTGTGTGTGTTTGTCTGTTTGTAAATATGTTTCACCTATTTTTGGCAATATTTATTTGTAATTATAATAATAAAATATTTCTAGGAGTGGGAAAAATATTTGCTAGTATGGCAAAATGTTTGGTATAAGGTCGTAAAATGTTTGTTAGGAGAGTAAAATGTTTGAGTGTAGGAAAGATTAATTCGGATATTTAACGGGAGCTATAAAGTCCCACATATTGCTTCTTGTTACTATTTTAACAAATGTGTATGATGCTTACAATATACATGTTACATACAAGAAATAAACAATGCTTATGTTTACTCTTCCAACATGTGAGAGCAAATACTATATTTAAACCTGTATTCGGAGGAATGCGACTTCGATTCCCATCCAAAACATTCAGATTTATTTTTTTTTTCCCGATGTTTTCCCACATCACTCCAGGTGAATGCCAGAATGTCTACATACTACACACCATACCAAGTTTCCTTAGCAATGCGAATATAGTTAACCTATTCCCATCTTGCAGAGGGATATTATAGAATATTCATCCCAACTGGTATACCTATTTGCTTAGACAAACCATTATCAAATATGCGAACTAAAGATAGATACCCTTCTTACAATCATTTACTCCATAATTTTTTTTTCTAAAATGACAATCGCAAACACCCTTTTACACTTCATATCTATGCGAAATAGTTAAGTATGAAACTTAATTAAGTTACTACCAACCTAAATTTTCACTCCAGCATTCTCTTACTATATCATTACACAGGAAACATTCCGGTTAAGTTTATGATGGAGCAGCGATCAAACCACTAATCTCTTGCCAAAAACACACAATATTAGTCAATCCATCATACAAAGTTCGAAACGTTTATCACTCATGTTAACACACACCTAAACGTTACTGATGCGAGTGGAAGAGAGTATTCACTTTTAATATACACAAACAATCCTATAGCACAGGAAATTTTCGTGAGAGTGGTAAGATCTAACAGATTACCAGCCCCCGAAATTCAAAGAATTCCCATCCCAAACTATTGCAAGTCAATATAATTTTATATCTGTGGTGTATGCATCATATTTGTTAAAGTAATAACCATAGCAGATAGATGGAATTTTATAGTTTCCTTTAAGTATTCCATTTCATAGACCATCCTATAGACAAACATTTTACCTCTTTTGGAACCACATCCATGACATTTTATTTAGTAGAGAGCATTCGCTGTAAGTAATAAAATTCATCTCTCTTACAGACAAATATTTCGCCCCTACTACCTATACATGCCCATGGTATTATATTTAGTAGAGAGCAATCAATATATAAATAGTTATCCTAGGACAATCAAACGTCCTACTTACCATTCACCTGTAAGTTTCATTTTAAATCCCACTATATTGTAATTGTATGGAGCATTCATTTGATTATTTTTCAGATTTATTTAACCGAGAGTTCCATTTCTGTAAACAACACAGTCATTCAACCTGTTTTCTACCAATCACGCAATGATCTTATCGTTTATTATATTCACTTAAAATTTATATTTACTATTCACTGTGGAAGCATATAACATTGATTTCGAAATATAGGTAACTCTATGAATATAGTATAATATTTTCACTTACTAACAAGCATACAAAAAAACACTACATTCACATATCTTGTAATATCCTTTTAAATTAACATCTCTAATGAGAAGCTCCATTCTGCATCACAGGAATAATGTTAGCTCGAGATAAAATCTAGAGACAATGTTTGTTATTCATCAGAAAGATGTAGCGTGTCATTCAGATAAAAAAAAAACATATATTTATATAGTTAAAACCCTTAAACCCCCTCAACTTAAAAAGAAATATATATCAAAAAATTATGCCTACCTACCATTACTCCAGATATGTTCGTCGCAATTACTTATAGTTGCTTAGAACCAATGCTAGAAATTCTAGAATATCCCTTCAAACGAATACTGTGAGTAAACTAACACCTACTAAGTTATGCAAAAGTGTAAATTTCCATTATACCGTAACATTATCACATTACGAAATATTATTGCTAATATTTAAATTATACATATATTTTTCCTAGAAATTCTTAGGACAATGTTTCATTTTCTAGAATCAGATATATCATCATTAACACCATAATATAAATTAAATATTTTAAACAGATTCCCTATCGCTCACTCATTATTAATAACATAGTATCCAATTATATAGCCGAAACCTCCTACTACTAATGGAAAATTTTTAAAAATAACTCATAATATTTTGATCTCATATCACACTGACTAACAAAAAACATGTCAACCAGTTATTTCCATGTATTGTTCAGGCAAAATTTTATTTCATATGTTATCCCAAATATAATATCACACCGAATCATCAATCATTACCTACACCATATCGGCTATACTAAACACCTCCTTTTACGCCTTACAAGACAACAAAACAATCATAATAAAGCATTCCTATGAAATATTCTAGCGAATTACTCTGTCAAACCTTTCAACATGTAATAGCAAACACACCACCAAATATCACCATCACCCACAGGACCCATGTCAACGATTTAACCTTAACAAAATCGCATCTCAATAGAGCATACAAGGAAATCAAATGTTCCAGCAGAAAAATGCTATAACGATCAATACTCGCAAACCATATCACACCACACAACTCATTTGCACAATCCATACCATCAATTTGCAAATCCCTAATCATCAAACATTAACAGCATTACCAACAAACATACAGACAAGTCATATCAACCATCGAACCAATCATTATGACTAGCATTACCAACACACCACAGGATCATATTAGCCATCAGAACATTCCTATTAATCAGTACTGTGAAAAATATTAAAACTAAATACTTGACAACTATAACATCATACAATATACTTGATTCTAGTATATATCATAACAGCTCCATCACATCATATAAGTTTGGAAGTCAGTACTCCTTTCAATCATCTACTCTATACTCAGTTATTACTCAAAGATTTGTAATAAAAACACCAATGTTTTGCATCTAATGTTAGGTTACTCGAATAACTTGTGCATATAGGAATATGCTCAATACTAGATTTCACACCATCAGAGATATACTTCATTTTAAAAGAGATACGATCTCATACACCCAATCTACTGCCAAAGTGAAATTGCTGAGGATGGATAACATTTAAGATTTTACTGAGGTCATGCACACACACACACACACACACACACACACACACACACACCAATATAAATAAATAAATATATAAATATATATATACGTATATATAGGTGTGGTGTATGCGAACAGGAGTAAATGGGCTGCTCACAACAGGATTTATTCTACAAAATTAGACTAAATGATAATTGTTTTTGTTGAATGAAGAATGTGTTTGAGTTTTTAACTATTAATATGTATTTTTATAATTGTGTGAAATAAAGTTAATGCTTATGAAAGACTTCTGTATTGATTCGATATAAGTGCCACTCAGAAGCCAAACAGACTAACTCCATACAAGACGAAACTGAGAAAATTGATGTTAAAGTTAACATACAAATGAAAATTCTGCGTTATACAAATGATAACGTTTTATGTATTAAAATATTCTCTTGGTATTACAAAATTCGATGTTGGTTTCATTTTTTCAATATATGTGTTACAATATTTAAAATTTGATTTTCAAATTATTTACATCATGATTTAGGCGGAGTTAATCACATTCACAACTGAAAAAGAACACAGAATTTTGCTTGTGGAGATAATCATATTGTCAACTGAAAAAAAAAAACATAATTCTTTCTACTTAAGTTAACCACTATGATGGTACTACTCATCATCGCAATTGTTATCACTATCGTCATTTACAATGTTCACTTCATGAGTGGCTACTAGTTTTCTGTAGTAAGTGTGGTTTACTGGAGGGATATACTTCAGACGAGACATCATATCAGCCCGTTTTGCTTTTGTTATTGGGCGGATGTTTGGATACAGTGGACACTGCTTAACATTAGCTAACACTGAAGGGCAACCCACAGACGATTTTGTTAAATCTACTTCCATGAAAGGAAATCCTTCAGAAAATGTGGTCTTGAACTGAAGTTTCTGTGGATGATGTCTTTCGAGTCGAATACATATTATTTCAAGCCAATTAACTGGTATTCCATCAACTGTTTTTTCGCGATTTGTAATGGAAACTTCAAGAGTCTTTGTAGACAAAAAATCGTCACGTTTCATTTCAAATACAACAAAAGGGTTTCTTGATTTACATTGTCGGATCACATCATACTAACCGTCTGGAGAGAATATGTTGTGTATTTTTCGTGCATTACACTCTATAACTCCCAAATCAGAGTCAGTTGGTAGGTAGCTGTGGCCAGGTACCAAATATTTTAAATCTATTACATGTGCTTTGACATCAGGGCTTTGAACCAACTTCATCATACTAACAACGGTTTTGATGTTCCTGTTCTGCCCAATGCATGAATCTGAATAAGTTATAATGTGCTTATGGTTGCAGGCATTCGACATTATGTGTTTCTTGAGATACGTTGCTACCTCTTGAGATCCTCTAGATCCCTCTATTTCAGGCCACACATTCATGAATCCGTTCCTATGATTGAAACTGTGACATCCGAAATTATTAATATACAATTTATCTTATAATACGCAACGGAAGTCGATAATTTTGGAAACGGCAAAGCTTTCTGGAGCTCAAAAGTAAACACATAAGTGTTTTCATCTGCTTGCATTTGGTCAGCTTTCATGGAATCCTTTGCCCTCTGGGCCTTCCTAAGGCGAAGTTCCTTGTCTATCTCAAGCTGCTCCTTCTCTTCTAGTGTAGCATGCATAATCTTAATTTGGAGGTCATCACAAACCTGACACATATCTTTGGCTGGTGTTTTGAAATGAAGGTTGAATTTAGTTGAGAAAACGTCGTAGTACAGATTTTCTTTGACTGGTTTCTTATTTTCGGCACTGCACTCAAGACATATACAGTTCATACAAGTTTGTTCAGAATCGAAATATTTACGATTTGGATTATGCGCTCTGGTGTAGTCACTGGTATAGGCAGGGAAAGATAGAATGTATCTCAACATCAGGCGTATATATTTTGTTGCCAGGTATTTTGCGACCTGGTCCATCCAGCACAGCACTGAGTCCATCATTTGAACACACATTGTGTATACGTCTATCACTCACCTGCAATGTATCTCTAAGATATTTCTTGCTCACCCTTAAATTGTCTTTTCCACATCTTAGAAAGTAATGGAAGCTTACAGTTCTGAGAACTTTCGAGTTGTTGACTGGACGTCGTCGATTGATTGCACTAGTCTGTACACTACCCCTTATAACAATATTCTGCTTACTTTGGTCAGGAACTGAGTAGAAGTATTTAAATATAATTTGTCGTTGTGTAGCGGGAATTTTTTCATTGCATTTCAAAGCACAGCCACATATTACATCTTGAAACCGCTTCTATTCAATGCACTTTCCACTTCTTTTAATATAATAATGGCCTGTCAGCCTCTTATTTGTCTCCCTCTTCCTAGCCCATTCTTCTGGATTACGAGCACGTCTACGTCCTCTTTTAACAACTGCAGTATTATTTGGAGCACTGGGTTGTGCAACTGCTGCACGACGATATACACTCGGTTGGAAGAGCGCCGTATCTCTGTTTATAATACATTGAACCACTGGATCATCTCCTGGTACAGTACGTCGAAAAACTGTTGTATCTCTTGAGCCGCTGGGTTGGGAACATGCTGAATATTCTTGCAATATGGATTGGGAAAGTGTTGTGTCTTTTGAAGTACTGGGTTGGGAAACTACTGTACATACTGGCAGACTGTAACGATCATCAGATTCTGTATCCAAAACTGTGAAGTCAGGATCTTTATCATTGTCATAAAATTCTGAACACGTGTCTGTGTCACTATCACTCATGTTCACCAGTTGTAAAGATTCAAACCTGAAAACAATCTAAGTTTTTATCGATTACAATACTGCATTGCTAAAATACAAATGGTAAATATTAAATTTAAATTTCACATAAAAATATGTACGAAATTCGTAACAGTAAAACTTTGTTTTTAATATGCATGCCATATATTTGTAAAGTTATGCGTGTCTCGTTCATGATTAAGTTTCCAGGTTAGGTTAGCAAAAAATTTAATTCACTAATATTGTGTAGAAAGCAGTGTTAAACAAATGCTAGATTTTTTAGCCAATTGAATGTGTTAAGATATTAAAAACAGCATACATACCTTTAATGCAGAGTTCCAAATTTAAATTAACAATAGAAATAAACTTTGCAAGTAAAATAAGTAAGATATTAACAACACAGGCAACACTGTTTACAACTAAATAAACCACAGACAAAATATGACGTATGGAGTTGTCACTGTGCCCTCTGAAAGTTAGCTCGTTTTTCTCCGTGGCCAACTAAAATGCAGCCACCTTTAGAATAATAATGAACTTTTGAGTTAGTCATGTTGGCCACTGAAAGGAGAAGGCTTTTTATGTTGCTTGGTAACAATGTCATTAAAAAAAATTGTACTTCGTCGGTTGGGCTTCTGAGTGGCTCATTTATATATTTGATGATGAAATGAGTAATATCTTATTCACACATTTAACTCAGGTAAGACTTATTCGTTTCTCCCAAACAGTTTAATATAAGGAGGGATTGAATAAAAACAGAAGTCTTTCATAAACATTAACTTCATTTCACACACATATAAAAATACATATAAATAGTTAAAAACTCAAACACATTATTCATTCAACAAAAACAATTATCATTTAGTCTAATTTTATAGAACAAATCCTGTTGTGAGAAGCCCACTTACTCTTGTTTGACCACACAACACCAGAATTATATATTGGATACATCTTCTATGAGGTGCTGCATATACAGTCACTAATTTCATATCGCTTGGTGTTAGAGCTATTCGTGAATGTTGGTACGCCCTTGCCCTCAAAGACGTGGCAAGGTGAGCATAAACACTCCGCAGAGCAAAAAACCCAAGTAAAACCAAAACCTTCGTTTGAGCAGAAATTGAACACATAAAACACAATACATTTAAAAGAGAGAGAGAGAGAGAGAGAAAAAATATTATTTCAGAAAGCAAAAACCATGAGGTATTGTAATTTTTATTTATTTGGCCATTTCTTTGTTTTTTTTTTTTTTCTATGTTTGTTTGCAACATATTATTAATATATTTGTTTACTTTTCTAATCTTTATATCTTTACTGCACAACATGTATAACTTGAATAAAATGGTATAAAAAATATTATGCCCAAGAGAGGTGCAATTGGAAAATTTCAGGTATTCCAAAATTCAATTATTATTATTTCTTTTAATTCAATTTAGGCCTGCAAGCCTCCATGATGATTACAGGAACAATCTACATCAAAGAAAATGCCTTCCACACCAGGCAGTTCTCAAAGTACACAACAGTGCTAAGTGCTTTATATATTTACTTTGTGAATAATTAGTATTTATACTGCTGTGAATACTGAAGTTCTGCCAAAAATGTAAGTGCAGAAAAATAGCAGTCCTATACTGCCAACTAGAAAAATTTGTATTTTCTGTGGCCATTTAACTCAATACAAGGCCAACTTTTCAAAATTACAAAATGTTTACCACTTACAGGCCGATTTTAACATTAAGTCCAACTTAATTCTTGAATTAATTGGTGTAATTTTCTCTGGCTATAAAATTTTTTGGAAGCCAACAAATTATACATAAATGAATTTTACTTCCATAATCTCGTAAGATTATTCATATATTACAATGCCAGGCTAAATACAATTACTTTAAGAAAACTGCCAGAAAAAATTCATGGCTAGTTGAATTACAAGAGGCCAATGACTTATTTCTCATAATTTACAAAGTCAAGAAAATTAATTTGTTTTACGAAAACAAATCTTAAAATTCATGGCTAGTGGAGCCACAAGAGTGAGTGAGTGAAGAGATTTGGGCGGCTCTTAACAGTGGAGCCACAAGAGGCCAATGAAAATGACAATCAGTTACAATGAGCCATTATACAGAAATTTACCTTTGGAAAAACCAGTTTCAATTTACAAACAGTTTAAATTGATTTTTCTCATTTCTTTTAAGTTATTTTAAAAATTACTTAAAAATATTATATTCCTTTCTTTCTTTAAGATTAAAGCATTCTCAAAAGTTACTTTAAATCTTTGATCGCCAACATGGTGCCTAACTCCTATCTCAGGACACCAAGTGTGCCTGCCTTATTTTCGCCATAAGGGCTTTTGCTGAAATGTAAGTTTTATTTTTGAGGAACCATTACTTAATTTGCTAGGTGCTCTCCCTCTGGGGTGGTGGCAATCGACACCGATCCAGAGATCGCACCAGTGTTTATACAAAAAAAATAGCAATTGCCCCTTGGAGGGATGTTAACAAACAGCTGACCAATAGAAAAACAGATGGCCATTTATGGCAACAAACGGAAATGTCTGTCGTGGGTACAAATTTCCCTCTAGAGGGGTGTCGTAGAAAATGTCCAATCATAAGTCGGGATCAAAAAAATGTCAAATTATGGGCAGCACACGCGCTTTCACGTAATCAAAATTCCGCTGCTCAGGTGTGAGGCACAATGTGTTGTCACGAAGCACACGATCTTTGCCGACAGCCAGATAGCAAGCTCACTGGCCGGTTGGTAGATGACATCACTGGAGTAGTTCATCAGGCAGCCAAGCGACGAGGGCGCACAGCTAGCAGCAGTTTTTTGTCCCGCAGTCACGCTACAGGCGAGTCCGTGGTAAGCCGAAGTGCCGGCCGGACCTCTGCATGTTGCCTATCCCAAGGTCAGTCACTCGGCCAGCAAAGAATGGTATCGAATGCAGCTTATCCACCAGGGCTGCTACTTGAACAAGTACCAAGAAACTGCTGGTACCTGGTAGATGCCACGTCTTTTCCAAATTTTCCAGGCAGATAGATAATTAATTTTTATTGTAGATCATTGTAAATTTTCCGAGCATCCCATGCTCAAAACAGACGTAATTTTGGGTAGAACAGCGTCTAAAGTATGGAGGCGTCACAATGTCTTGCCACAATATTTGCAGATGCTCGATACTTTTGCATAACTTCTACTTCCAGAGTCCGAGGGCTTTCGCTTTACTGTTGACGATGTCGACATATTTCCTCCCCGCAGTTTTCTTATTTATATTATAAAAGCTTACACAGTATCAGTAGATGAATCTACTTGTGACGATCTGTCTTCCGATGCAACCGTCAAAGAAGTGAAAACCTTCTTACATTATGAATGCTTATATATACTGTTAACCATCTAGAGTCTCTCAATGTATGTCTTCTGGGTATAAATATGTACAAGCAACATGGTTGATGTAGTGTTATACGAGACCTAATCAATTAACTTGTTATCTAACCTGTGGACTCAGCCATCAAACCAACCCAATCTTATTTACACTTCTCCATCTTTCAGTGTTGGATGCATTTTTTTTCCTCGCTACTTCAACACTATTCCCACCTGTATTACACCACCTCCTAGATAGTGACGTGTCCACAACACTAACACATCCTTGAAAACACTTTATACGTGAGAGACAGCCGAGAATCTCTTCGTCATATTGCAGATAAGCAAGTAGATGTTTGTAGACCCATTTTATTTCATGTTGTACATACATCAGAAGAAATTCTTTAGGCAGGCATGTGAGCTCACTTTTTTTGTCGAGTGCCGCTAGTAATTTAAGCTTTCTATTTGCCACAGTAGCTGATAAAATTTTCTGACCTATAGAACAGCATGCCATCATTTTCACGGGGCCCTCACGACAAGAGAAAGATGTTCTGGATGATTTTCAGCAGTGATAGAAGCTTATTTTATACATCTAAAATGATGCAGCTATATCTCAAGTCACTCAAAATCAGTCAGAGAAAGAAGACTCTCACCCGAACGACAGAAGAACAGCGAATGTGCCAGAGAGCTCGTGCATCTATGTTTATAACCTCGCTTTCCGACCACTCTAAGTCCCAACAGTTTCATAAAATATCTCGCACCATCTCCTAGAATATGTTCTGTTTGTAATAATAATACTTCCTTGAAAACCCTATAACGATAGGAAATGTGAAAACCTACTTACATGATGCATGCTTATATACTGTTAACACTACAAAATAAAGAGTCTATGTAGACCATCTCAACTGTCTTAATATATGTCTGAAAATTATTTTCCAGGTGTGGGATTCGAACCCATGCTTCTCTTACAAGGAAACAGAGTTTAAATTCAGCATCTTAGGCCGCTCGATCAACCTGACAATTTGTAATATTATGAACATTTCAGAAAAAGTTTTTATAATGACAATTGTCAACCTCAACCTCAACCTTAACCTTTATTAACATCTCGATCAAAATCTACTGCCTAATATAATAAAAATTCTGGCCATCTTATTATTTTTAGAAAATTTTAAATTCGCAGAGAAATCATAAGACCTCAGCCAAGTCGATTGCAGAATCGACACTGGCGACAACCAATTAGTGATAATGCAGATAGCGAAACCATGTTCATAGAGATCAAATATGGGACCTTCGTGGCATGGGAACACTCTAAGAAACCTCGTTCACACCAGAAGAAAACATGCTATATAGATATATATATAAGATAGGAAGGTTCATAATTATAAATAAACAGTAAATGAATAAATACTAAGTACAGCAGTCAGAGTAACAACACCTTCATATACTATAACTGTCTTCCAACAAATTACATCACGAGGATCCAGTACAGAAAAATTGGTAAACATTGGTTTGCCTGCATTGTGATGTTAATGGAAAAAAAAAAAAAAACAGAACTCCAAAAGTCCACTTCCAGCTTTAGCTGTTTTACATTGTTGACCAAATCTGTACATATAAGTCAAAAGAAAGTAACTCACTTCAACACTGATAACCTTGCGACACCATGTAGTATCGTCTTTAACAACTTCATAATTATTACATAAAATACTATGGTACACTTTTGGTGGAAAATAAAACCTGCTGTGGCATTGTCTTCGTGGAATTTAGAACGTTATCCCTAATGATGCTCACTCATAGAGTTGCAACACTAAACCTAAGGTTTGGTGCAAGGCGATAGTCTGTATATTTACCCCTGTTCTGAGTGTAAACTGAACGCACAAATGCATGCAACTGATAAGATAATTACACAAATAACATTAATGACATGGTAGTAGTTGTAGCAGAAATATAACCTCATCACCAGCAGCAGCACAAGCACACTAAATCTACTGTACGCTGCCACATTCACCTATGTATAAGCTTGGGAGATAACATCTGTGATGGTTATGTCCTTCACCTTGAGATAACAGCTTATTTTATCTCTCTGTTTCTGCTACGACTGTTATATCGGTCATGCTATATATGGAATTTTCCTATCAGGCTACTCCCACAATGCCTCATTCGCATGCAAGGTCTGTACACGATTCAAAAACCAATCATCATTACTAATTTCCCATAATTACATTACCCAGTTTCCCATTAACAGGTAAAGGAACAGGTAGTCTTTCACACAAATGCTTATTCATACCCATGCAACGATACTTAGAATCAAATTCCTCAAAAACAATAACATCGTAATCATTCATTAAATCTGCAAATGCGAACTTAACACACTCAAGCTAAAAAAAAAAAACATTTGCTCTACCTAAAATCTGCAAAAAATAGACGGCTCACTGACAATAGACGGTCCATAAAGATATACTTGTTTATTTTTATGTCTCCACCCATCTCGAACCCAAGAATTGTGCCAAAGGACCACGTCGTTATACCACCCAAAAAAGCTAACAGTAACAACCGATAGAACAGAAGTAGTTCTTCACACGATACTCATCGAAACACTCACGGATGTAATTATGCTGCGGCACCACTTTGGAGCGCTCTAACCACTCGGCCACTGCGGCCCACATGGACGTACTATAGCCACTGAGCCACTGGGGTACCTCTTGGGATCTGTCTAGCCATTGGGACACTGTGACTTCATTTAGGGGACCTCTAGCCACTGAGCCATTTTTTAACTGAAAGTAGTGACATGTTTTGTCAGGCGTGTCAATTCCAGCAGTACTATTTCATTGAAAATATTTAATTGCTCTCTAATCCTACTTGTTTTAAGCTGGAAAATATGCTAAATCAACAACCCTGAACAGCCATAGGCAAAATAGTGAAAAACATTCGAACTTTCTTTAGCATACCCTTATATGACACGTAAAAACATCTTATGTGTGTATCGAAATGTGTCGTTCTCTAACGAATAAAAATACTCTAATTTATTCTTGTGAAATAAATAATTATGCCTCAGCTTATTCAGGTTCATAGAAACACTTAATCTTTCTTAAATTACTTGTGGTTAAACTTTTGCTGAAAATGATACGGACGCCTTGCCAAAATGGCGTTGAATGGAATATCTTAGAACAATTGGCATCACGTATGTCTAGAGTAAGAAAGCCAAATTCAAGTAGTACCTAAACTTCTGAAGTTGTAAGAAGGATTGCCCTCACAGGAAAAATACCAGTTTATTGGGAGGATGCAGGACAGGGTCTCTTGTATTCGAATAGGAGGTAACAAACGTAGTTCTGGGGTGCTGCTTTACGTGGCTCGCCAGTTAACGGACGTTGCATCGTCTAGCTATCCACCTAAGCTCTTAACATCTGCTTAGAACAATTCGGAGGGGCTTACAACCACACATCTCTACGCAAACGCATAATATTAAACTCTAGCAAGCTGTAAAAACTAAAAACACCATAGCAACTAAATTAAAATATCCTCTGCTACATCCAACTTGTGGACGCGTCTCCTCACCTACGTTATACATCGTTGAAGGATGGCGGTAGAGAGAGAGAGAGAGAGAGAGAGAGAGAGAGCTTCCTAATGACTGGACACGGTCTAACCCTATCCTACGCTCTCTAGCCAATAGGAGCGCAGGGTTCGAACATGCCAGCCAGTCGGAAGGCTTGCTAATTGAAAAACTAAAATGACAATCTCCAAACTACCGAAATCAGTATACCATAGAATTAAGGGTCTCGCAGAAGATAACAATTACAATAAAATTCATTGAAGTGATCACAATAAAAGTGAGACCAAAAAGGACAAAAATTATATATTAATTAAAAATTTATACAAAAATAAAATCTAGCTATCTTATCCAATCAAACATAACTTATTGCCATTCATACATCTAAGTTTAAAATATCTTAAGCATGAGAAAAAAATAATAAAATTGCAAAAATAATAAAAACAAAACATGTAAATATAATATGTAAAATATAGGCAAATTGCAGGTGTTATACATAGAAGGTGTCAAATATGTGAAACAGACATAAATTACGACAATTAATGCAGATGGTGAAAAATGTGTTGTTACAGTAAGTACTTATTATAAATCTGTTCATTAATTTTAATGAGTTGAAATACAATCTCTTGTTTACCTCTCAGGTACTTTGTAGGTTCTGCAAATTATTTTTTAAGATTGGAAATTCGGATTATGATACATATTGTTGTGCTATTGTAGATCCATATTATTGTGCTACTGTAAATTTAATTTATCTACATACTCCCTCGTCTCTAGTCCTGCTTAAGATATGTACATATTTAGACACCACAGATAATTTAAAGAGTTTAATCTATTTGAGCGCTCACATTTCTGTTTCTCCTCTTGTTAATTTAAGTATGGTTTTTCCCTGTTCTTTATGTTTACGTATGCTTACGTTATGTTATACCTGGTTAAGTGTAAGAGAAGGCATTGAATCCTTAACTTCGCCGGTATAAATCAAGTGCACGTAAATAAATAAGAAGAAAACTATTTCAACATTAAAGCACATAACAGTGTTTCTTTTGATTCTCTGTTGTCATAAGTTCTCAATTTTTTTCTTGAAATGTAAAAATGTTGGTTTTATTGAACTCTGCAGCTATGCACACGTATTGCTTCTGGCACTCTCCAGCTGATCGACTTACGCCTTACTGGCCCGCGAAGTGGCTCTCCCTGGTCAAGTGTTTTGAGTTATTTATAGCACGTCTGCAGCGCGCTCCGTGTCGAGCTCGTAAATCACGCGGCCGGCCGTTGTTAATTGGCAGATTGTCCGCTAGAATGCGCCGCTGTCATATTCGAAGCTAGGCCTACATAGCGCATTCATCAACGTTCTCGCATTGTCACCAAATATGCCTTTTATCATCCGGAATTTTACGGTATGTCCTATAAAGAAAAAAAATCACTTTGTGTTCTTAGGTAAGTGACAGTGTCGGGTGCCTTTAAATTAAAAACCTATTATTAAAAGAAAAAAGAGGCACGAATAAAAACGCCTGACGCGTGTACGAAATCACTGACAGCGGACTCATTGACACAATACGACTCCACCTCAGATCATGTAATTTATGCCCCTTGGCTGAAATGGAACCCCTAGCATCCCTCTACCTCCTAAGAACAGACGGACTCTCAAATTCATTCGAAACGGTCACGATATTGGTTAACACGACGTATAATGTACGAGCACATTGGTTACGGTTAGGAGTAGCTCGGATGATATGGTAAGTAGGGCGTCGTCTTTAATAGCTTTAGTATCCATAACTGTGCAACCCTAAATCACAACAATGTACATATTGTGTTACCAGTCTGCATTGTGTCCCCTATATTTCTTACATAAAGATGTCAGGACAACGAGAAAATTCATAGGTGACACGAACTACAGTAGGTACGATACGCACTGTTTCACAACAAATATATAAGTAAATATTTTTATTTACCATTAACTCAATGTTGTATAGTTGGGCAGCAGCAAAGGGTAATATATTTACAAGGTGCCTTTATGGCGTCCGGCCTCGCCCTCGCTATATAATGGACTCACGTTTTTAAATACACAATCTGCAAAACGATTATGTTTTTTTTTTTCAATACGTTATGTTAGCGCATTCCAGTCTTACATGCAATAAATCAGAGTAACATCAGTTTTTATTAACGCTTTACTGCAGTCTTAAAGTTTCCACAAAAAATGTAATTTTTTTTTTGTTAATAATTCAGTTCGTCAACGGCTTAGTAATACGGAAATATGCGGACAAACCTGTTTCTTTCGTGTCCCTATTGCAGTAAGAGCATGATTACAATGCATTATGAATTACACAGCATTTTGTGTTCTATGTCAGGTCATTGTGTGGTCCAGTGACAAAGATGTCACATTAAGTTCTCAAAGATTCCACCGTCGACCTCAATGCAAATGTCAACTCGCTGAAGATGACGTGTTTCTTGTTGTATATTACCGTGACGTTTTCTTACGCTGACAAAAGTTACCATTATGCGACCGAGCAGTACATCTCGTGTACATAAACGTCCCTTCTCTAGGCCTCACCTTTCACAGAAACCCCACAAACAATAACCCAAGGGGTTGATGCCGAGAGATCTGGGGCGGCCAGGGACCTGCACGACCAATCCACCGATTAGATGTGGTGTTGATATGCTGCCTTACACGGCGACAATAATGAGGAGGGGCTACGTCATACTGAAAGTACATTACAAGTCGTGTAGCCAAAGGAACGTCCTCGGGTAATTCTGTTAATGTACACTCTAAGTAATTATTCGGAAATTTACCATACCAGTGTATATGATTAGTGAGAAAGCAGGAATGGTAATGTTTTCCCCTATAAATTCATTGCAGCGTTCCTACATTGCCCAGGAAACAGTCAAATGCATAGGGAATTCCCCAACATTGTATAGTAGCACTGCTAAACATTCTTATGTCTGCAGCTTGATGTGTGGTATTAATACCATACACTGTATAGGTTAGAAACTTCGATTACAGTTATGGAAGTTTACCAGAAAATTTTTACAGTGTACGTTGCAATAATCGCAGGTACCTTGCCACATCCGTACGATCGTCTAAGACAATGGGGCCTATCAGCTGATCACCCATCATACCACACCACACATTGATAGAGAAACGTACTTGAAAATCTGGGTTTACAATACCATGTGGTTTTGGTCTTTGAGGCTTCGTAAATTATTGTTGCGTGCATTGGAGATTCCGTTACGGGTGAACGTGAGCTTCATCCGTGAAGAGTATTATTGGCACAAAATGGCGATTATTACGTAACCAGTGACACTATTGTAGACGCTGGGTACAGTCAACTCCGTGCAGATTTTGGAGACGCTGTAGTTGAAGTGGGCCACTGCAGTAGTCGCCGTACACGTGTTCGTGAAACATTGTGACGTGCAGCAACACGACGGAGTAGGGCTACACTGGTTGGACATAGCCAATAATGTCCCCATCTTCCTCCACATGGCGTTCAAGACCTCGTTCAGAATGCACTCCAGCACTAAGAAGCTAACAAGTGTCACGCAAAGTTTGGATAACTCTGGAAAACTCTCTAGAAGTTACAATTCGACAGGTGTCAGGTGGCAGAGAATTGTCAGACAGGTTAACAATCCGACAAATGTGTGTTTCATAAAAAAAACTGAGAGGTTAACAAGTTTGTAATGAAAAATTTGTAGAATTGTATGATAATTTGACAAATAGTTCTTTCGCTAATGTTTTGAGCTGACAGGTAAAAATCCGACAAATGTGTCAAATATTACACTACAGACTGTCTTATGAAACAGATAAGTATAAACACTCAGTGACATATCTACAAATTTGTAGAATTGTCACCGCAGAAGTGACAGGCAAGCTTTCCTATTACATCAATAATTTCTAATGTTTATATAACATGGCAGTGCAATTGCGTTTCAATATTGCGAGAATTAACACATTGGTTGCCAAATAGCACACCCTTTTCCTCTCGGTTCAGGGTTACTATAGTAATCTTATCCACACTACATTACTCCACACATTCTGCTGCTAGAATGAACAAAGTTATGTGGGTGGAATTATTATTTACCGCTTAGTTATTTGTGGTAAGAATAGACTGTTCGTTAATCGCATATAAGGCTGCGATCGATTATCGTAAGCGCACTTGAGAGCTATCTAGCGTGTAATAAATGAAACTTACGGTTTTACCTATAATTGTCGTATTTATGAAACTGTTATTCTAAGGCTGACAATTTAAACTTTTTTCGTTGTAAAATAAGGGGAACTTGTATTATTTATGTAACATAGCATTGTCATGACATATCGAAAAATTTGTCAGATTCGACATAATTGTCGTATATGTCACATCTATCACGTGTTATGAATAGGGCCCAGTTATGAAAGCGTCAGCGGCACTCTTCTACAGCAGGAGTGGAACAATAATAGGCGTTGCCGTGCACTATCAGCATGTCTGTATACTCCGCACTAGAGTCCACAAGGTTCGTATCACTAAAGCAGCGCTAACAACAACCACATCGACTGCAGCGTTCAAGTCACAATCCACAATAACCAGTCAGCTGTGAACGTAAACACATTCCTAAGGCATTGCACCGCCTCCTCGACCGTGGCATGACCTGAAATACAAAGAGAAGGCTGCGTTATCCATTATGTATTGCAATCTCGTTGTCTCTTAACGTAGAAAATACAATGAACAGGCATGTCCACGTTTACATTCAAAACGGTCTATCTCGACAACCGCTCGGTATTGGCTGGATGTTCATATGAACTTTCTGATCACATTGACAGTACTTCCCCCAACATTGCCTTTTCCTACCGGGTAATGGAAAAACCTACGATCTAATGATTCCCAAGTATCTAACAATAAGGGATACTAAAGTTCACATAATAATTAAAAAAAAGTTCGGAGCTATTGATAAAAATTGTGTTATGCACATTATTAGTCGTGAAACTTTTATTTAAAATGGATTGGATTGTCGATTCAGGTTCATTACACGTGGTGAATAACGAAAATTTCTCATCAAATGTAAAACATATAGATAGAAACATTAGGGTCGCCAAGAATAAGGAATCAATGAAAATTTTATTAAATTATCTTTTCCAAGGTGACCTCTTATTATTACTGTTTTATTATACCGTTTTATTAACCTAATTACTAATTTTATAACTAACGGTATATTTGTTCATTTAATAATGTGTTATATATTCTTGATTGAACTACAAATTTACTAAACTTAAATGCAATCATATCCAATGGTGGAGAAATGTTGTTTGCCAAAAATTAAGTTGAAGTTTTTAAAGGAGGTCAAACTATTATTAAAGGATCAAGAACAGAAAATAGTCTTTTTAAAATCAAATCCACAGATGATTCCTATCTTATTCAAACAAGTAATGAGGCTCTCCTATGGTACAGAAGAAAACTTAAAAAATACAGGTGTCCACATTTACTGTTGTTCTAGAGCGGGAACATTTATATAGACGCTGTTTTATCAATAAATATCTTTCTGTTTCTTCTTTCCAAATAAATTTCTGCCTACGACAATGTATAAGCTAATTAGCACTGGTACTTTCATACCGCCAGCATTTATCACTGGCGCGGCTGCGTGTACAGGAAATTTGAAATCGGTAGTGTCGGCGCGGCGAGGAGGTCAGAAAAGCGTCAGTCAAGTTCAGGAGAGGGGCGCGTGTCAAAACGTCTGAGAGGAGGAGGGGAGGAAGGAACATTTCTCAAGCGGACCTCCCGCGGGCGACGTAGCAAGGCGTGAGAAGCGAGATCCATCACAAAGGACGGGGCAGCCCCCCCAGGTGACCCTCGCGTCCGAGAGAGCGTCGCTTGTCCGCGGCTCCGTAGGGGCGCAATTTATGGGGCAATAGCCGGGCCTGCCTGCCGACTGCGCTGACTTACAAGTGTCGCCCGCCGAGAGGTCCAGGGCGGTGGGATGACAGATGAGCTTGCTGTGTCCCGTCCATCCCTGCTCTTGATCACAGCTCGCCTTCCTTGTAGGCTGTTCACGGTAAAGTGAGCACTTTTGAAAGCCCTCTCATTTGGAATAATAGCCAATAAATATAATTTATCATAGCCTTACACATTATCATCCTGAGTGCGGTGGAATATACACACCGTGTTTATTACTTAGATGGCAATACTTATTTAAAGAGGTGGTTAAAGGATAAAACATGGCTGAAAGAAAAAAGTAACTAGGACCTCAAAAGTGCTCACTTTTCCGTGACCTCAAAAGTGCTCACTTTTCCTCAAAAGTGCTCACTTTCCCTTTCAATCATGTTTTACCCTCTAACCTCCTTTTAAAATAAATGCTGCCATGTAAGTAATAAACACAGGGTGTGTATTCCACCGCACTAGGAATTTAACGTCTAAGGCTACAATAAAACATATTTATTGACTATTATTCCAAATGAGAGGGCTTTCAAAAGTGCTCACTTTACAGTGCATAGCCTATACCAATCTTCACTGCTTTTCAATCTTGCATTTTTTTACCGTAACTCAAGCTTAGTTCACAATTGAACATGGGTCGTGTGCGCAAGAGTTGAGTGCCATGTTTTCGAATGTATTAGTCGTGTGCATGGTAGTGCCTGACAGCTCACAAAGGAAATTATTATATTTCGTTTCTTGCGCAGGCACATGCCGGGCAACAGCCAATTAGCTGAGTATAACATTTTGAACAAAATTGTTTGTTTGAACTGGAGGAACAGTTATGATGCAGAAACGAAGAAACGTTGCAAGATATTAATTTAGAGGAAGGGACATGTAACAGTTATATGCTGTTCACGGAAAAATGAGCACTTTCGAAAGACCTGCTTAAGATCTACTTGTACGCACGTTGTGTATGCTTCCGCCTTACGCGACATTAACATTGCAAGGAACCTCATCACTTTATCGATGTGTCGGTCCAGTAAAACTGTGACATTAAAAGAAAAGTAAAGATTTACAAACGTGTCATTTTTTCACTTTGATGCATTAAAAAAACAGAAAGCGAAAGGAATAATGCAAGTTATCACAAATGGTCACCTAACACTTTTTATTCGACGTTAAGATATGGAACTACTTTCCATTTATCGTTACCAACTTTACTGTGCGGATGTCACTCAATGCGCCCGTTAGACTATATGCAGGCAGGGGCAGTGACTTTTTTTAAAGATTGATTTCAAAAATGCTAACTTTATCGTGAACAGCCTTTAACTATAGTCTATTCATGGCAATAACGTAACATCCTCCACTGCCTAAGCTTTCCAGGGTGGTAGGGATGTTAACAGATATTTAAGTCCACAATATTTTGCCCACCTTGGTTTTTGTTTCATATGTAACTGTAATAAAGTCTAACTCATTATTTACATTTTTTAAATCTCATATGAGAAAATACAGCTTTAAATCTGGTCTCAGGAATTCTATAAATTAGTTTGCTGTGTGTGTGTAATAAAAATGTCTGAATATTAATTTTAAATTTTAAGAAATAAACATACGATGGCATGGACACAACCACCCTTCAAAACTTTTTCCATAGATTTTTAGGATGTTTTATGGTTTTGTAACACGATATCGATGATTACTTAATTAAAATATAAAATAATTTAACAAATAATATTCATTATATTTCTTTTAAAATAAATATTGTAATTTTAACTTGAAATCTTGATAAGTAAACATTTTAAAAAGTAATTTTTGGCACGAAGTTTGGTTTCAGATAAACTGTTTCTTAAAGTCTCGGAAGTGACATGCTGCGATTTCTTTAAAATCCAACTCTCTGTTTACCTATCATAATGGTTTAACTTTTAACTATTTTGACGTTAAATTTTATTTCAGAAATCAACACTGAAATACAGGTGAACCACATAAAAATCCCAAGAAATATTCTTCATTATATTTTTGTAGCATGTTCAATTGGTTAGTGCTGTATCATAACATATTACTTTTACTCATGTAATGTATACGAACAATTGATAAAAAATTTAACACATTTCTGTGGTTTGTATTGTTAATTTTTAACAAAAAGTATTTTTCCTCTATTGACACATTTTTTACAAGCTTTTGTTTAACTAGACTTGTTTGTATGCACGGTAACTGTCCAATCTCATTTATATATCTATGCACTGAACTGGTGTGCAGTATGCCTGCAGCGCATCACTGTTCGTTAGGTTGCAGTGCGAATTGTGGAAGGGGCCACCAGTGTTTAATTGCACAATTTTAGTCTTTTTAGTCGCACGAATGTATAAATAGCCAAAAAATTTAATAATAAAAAATTTATTGTGACTAAAAATTGAAAACAAATATAAAAACATATTTAAAAACCAACCTTTAATTTATAAATCCATTAAAAAGAGAAAAATAATTATAGTAGTTACAGAATTTGTAGAACTTGTAAGACGTAGTCGAAAAGCCATAATAAACTTTGCTACAAATTATTACGTTTATATCAACTTATATTCATTTTATAAGTGCTAGGCGCGAATAGTTAAGAGTCTTATGCAAGATATGTTCTTACTACGCTTATAACTACTAAATTACAGTATCATTTCAGACTATTATTCCATACAAAAACGAAAAAGGATGTAATAGGCTAAAAATGCGTTGGCCTAAAATATTTTCAGACACTTGAACAAAGTGTTTGTAGATAAAACGTCGAAGCACTAAATCGATGGGATTCTGTTAAGAGTTTGTGCATCATTAAAAACGGCTATTGGATTTTCTGAAGACTGAGTGATTACGCGGCCAGTATGAGTATTTTCCTAATTTTTCTACTGAAGTTCTTTTAGGATGTTGACGGAAAGGAATTAACAGGTTCGTTTCCAGGTTTTTTTAAAATTAACTTTTTAAACTAACTAATTGGCGTTGTTTTTGTCGTGTTCTTTTAAAAACTGGCTATGCGTTTCGTAATACGTAGACCGTGTAACACTGTATTAACTAAATTTAGTTGTAAAGTATTGTTTATAAACAGCCAACCTCGTGGCAGAGTTGGTTGCGATGCTAAAACTTCGATGCGTTTTGTTTCCTCTGCGTTCTAATGTCGTACTCGAACCAGCAACCCACTACGCTGTGATCCGGTGAACTGGCAACAGGTCATATTCAAAAGTGAACATTTTCGAAGAAAATCTCTGAGTTAAGCTTTAGTCCAAGCAACAAAAAACCAAGAAACAAACTGTACCTTCCATAGCGATCTACGAGCTACACAGAAACTACATGCGGGAAGTAAAATTTCCCGCAGTCCATAAAGTCTACAGGGATCCGTAAAAAGTCTGGAGGGAGAAGGAACCGGGGGAAGACGGAGCGAAAAGCTGAAAAACAGGCCATTTACTCTTCCCTAGTTGGCAGTTGGAACTAAGAGTTGACAACGCCTCGTTTGGAAAACTACGACGGGGAGGGAAGGAAAGGAACATTTTACGATCTTCCAGTCTAGGTAGTTTCACGAATTTTCCACGCCACCTTCCACGACCTTTCACGTGAGAGTATACGCACTCTCACAATCTTCTACCGCGTCTGTGAGTTCGGGAGATGAACAAGGACATGTTTAGAAGACATGGCTAGTCCAGACTAGCCCATTGACTGGCGTTGTACTATAAATACAGTATTTGGTGACAACACAACATGATTTTAATTTAAAACCCAGGCAAGAAGGAAAATATCCCCACCAAAAACGCAATATCAATACAGGCATATTTCTCTGATTTATATTAAATAAAATAAAGTCTGCTCAAGTACATTTAATTGCAGTGTTATAGAAAGAGTTTCCACAAAGCATACCCTATATCGCAACATGAGCAAGGGAAATACGTTTCCTGCACCTGTTCAAAACTGATTACGTATATTAAATAATTTTGTCCCAGAAAGTATGATTTTGCGTTATCTCCATTGTGGAATAAGAACAACTGTACCGATCTTGTTCTCGTGATAAAGTTCACCCATGTTTTATTTGCAAGTATTGTTTGTTGTCTGTTTATTGTAGCGAAATTTCAAACACGTTGCAGTTCTTAATGTACCTAAATTATACGAATTTCTTGCTTAATTTCACAGACTTATGCTGATCGGTTGTTTAAAACGTCAGCCTTAATTAAACAAGATGCACGTCCGGTATTGTAATTTTTACGGAAAATGAAAACAAGCAGGTGAGTGTGTGTCTATATATATATATATATATATATATATATATATATATATATATATATATATATATATACACATATACATACATATATATAGTTTCATTTGCCATTATAGCATCTATACCATAGGAATGAAACTTTAATATATATATATATATATATATATATATATATATATATATATTTAATGCCAAACATTTGATATTTCGTTAGATTAATCCGTGTCCCAAACTTCTAAAACACATTTAACGAGCATTATAATGTTTACCAGCTTAGCAGGAATATCACATTTCCCTAGAAACTGTATATTGTAAGGGCTAAAAGTGTTTTCAAACACTGGCCTTACACGCATACAGACATATATACATATATACACCTATTCTCTCCCTGTTTTTATTCATATTAATGGACTGTTCATGAATGGGTAGCACTTCTGTTAGTTGCTGGCTCACAAATACACAGGGCATGTTTAAATATCTGCTGCCCAATCACAATGTATGTTTGGACGGAGCAATAAGCGACTAAGTCTAACTTGCCACCGAAAAATTTCGCGAAATGCTCGATGCTTAAGGCATAACCACAAACTTTTTTTTGCACTTTGTTAATGCAGTATTTAGGATTAATGTGCACATATGTATTGAACTATTCTTAAATTTCTTCTTTCACATGCTTCAGGTTTGATAATATTGTTAGGAAGATGTTTCTGTGCTTACACCAACATTGTTCTTAAGGCGAAACTATTAAACATGCGCGCAATAGGTTTACCTGAGAAAGGCAAGCACATTCGAGACGATGACGGCAGACATTACACTCATTGGAAACATTATTTTCACGTCCTCCAGCATATCTAAAAGGGACTTTCACACTGCCGTATCTCAAAACGTAGGAACCATAAACATGGGAAACTACGATAGACGCCTGCTACGGACTATGCTATGGAGTCGCGTGCAATATAATTATAGGGCTGCCGCTTAAGGTCACGTTCAGACGAGTCGACGACGGGAAGACGTCACGCTAGCTGAGCGCCTTGTGCGTAGACGTGATACTAAATATACTAGAGAACAATACCGGAGAGCTTGAAGATTTTTGCGAGAAAATCCAGCTGTGTTATCACCTCCAGCCAGCAGACAGCAGTCAGTGACTCTTGTTTGATAGTACATTCCAATGATAGTAAAGTTACAATACATTGTGGATAAGAAACTTTATTTTCTCTATGGAAAGTTTATTTAACAATGGCAAAAAGCTAGACAAGGAAAATTAATTTATAATATATTTTACTATGTACGGTATGCGGTAGGTCAACATGGGTACTTGCATGTTAAAGTGACTGAATTGTTTGGCATGCGTACAGAAATTCATCCCTTAATATCACATGGTTTCAGTGTAATTAAATAAAGTTCATATTTGCAACCCCATCTTCATATGTGTTTCCGGCCCTTAGGAGTGGTTTCCTGTCGTTCGTTGTCAGACATTTTCTAACTGAAATTTTACAAGGAACGTCCTCTCACCGTTTGTCGCAGAGCTGACGATACACTGTGTGTGTGTGTGTGTGTGTGTATATATATATATATATACACACACGGGGGAGAGAGAGAGAGAGCTGTCCGGTATTGGTATCTAGTGTATTGGCGACACTGCTTTACAAACGCCGGTCGACGTTAATCGTAGCGTTTCATAGATGTTTGGCTCACTCACACAAACACACTCCTCACTAGGCGACCACCTTAATGTAGCTTTTGTATTATCTCCAAAACCTGCTATCCTAGATTTCAGTAACAACATTTGTCATTAACTAATTGATGTCATATGAATATCCAGCAGCAAATTCAGAGGCCGTGCAGTTTCACGTGCCACCTCGACAGTGGATAAACGGGACATTTTAAAAAATATGTTAGACTAATTTGTGAGCTTTCCCGCTATAGATTTCTGACAAAAAACAGGGGCCGGAAAGTTGGCGGTCAGAGCTTTAAAATAATCACTCACGTAATTTATAAAAATTCTTGGCTGCGAAAAATAATGAGATGTTGAAAAACACTACCGAAACAGGTTTGCAACTAGATCGCTTTACGATGTTTTACCGGCCGGGAGAGGAGAGAATAAAAATCGCGTTTTAAATCACGGGCGTAGCTGGATGGAAACAAGAATGAATAAAAGGCGCTTCGGAGCAAGAAGGCGCAAGGGGTGGTTAAAAAAAATATTCGCCAGCGTCGAACTGCCAAGCGAAGCAAGGCTCACGTCATACGGCAGTCATTGTTGGCGCATGCGTATTTCACCGAGGCGGCGCGGTGGGGCGGCCGACCAGTACCGCAGCCTGGCGGCATGACAATGCACTAACAAGCCGCCCTCGGAAATTACGAGCGTTTCGCGAGAGCGACTTGGTGTGTGGGGCGTTGGAAGGGAGGGAGAAGGGGGAGTAAAAAAAATAAAGAACTCTGCGAGTTCACTTTACGTCGCGCGCGCATAAGAAATGGCGGCGAGCGAACATAACCTCAAAGTAGACGTGGAAGAAAAACTTCTCCCGCGCCGATGCAAACTACACGCTCTCGGCGCGACCGGCCGATCTGAAATAAAAGTGAAGTGTTTACGGTTTACGTCCCCGCCGTCGGTGCGCTTGGGGCACCGCGCGGAGCCCCGAAGGCGGCGGAAAAAAAACTACAATAATGTAACAGCGAGGGGAAGAGTTTTGCCGTTAAACGCGAGATATACGATACAGGAGCGGGAAATTGAAAAGTGTGAGAAGAGGTCGTTTAGTCGCGGCGCGCATACCGATGAAGCAGGGACCCCTCCCCCCCTTTACTGACCGATTGAGTTATGGTTCGAGGATTTCACACGTTTCAGGTCCTGGCCAGCCATGCACACTCGCCCAGACGGGTCTATGTCAGTTCTACGAGTACCAGACTGCTTGCGCTTCTCTAGGCGGTGGAAACCGTTGAGGGAAAATAGGGTAGAGTGTTCGTGCGAGATGCGCTGTAACATCTCTCTCTGTGTTACAACACTGGACTGTTATTTTGGCGGCCAGAGCACTGTTTATATCATTGTTATAGGTGTTTCGAAATGCCGGTACACTTAACCTTGCATTTAATTGATTACGTTGCCAAATTGTATTGTATTTTATCGTATAGGGCTATTTAACGTTCCCTGGTTTTATGCTTTAAAGTTTAGCAGGGGACGGCTTACAGGCTAATTTATAACTGAACTTAAATATTAACACCCATGCCTTACCCGGGATTCGAACACAGAGCCTCCCAGATCGGCGGCGCACCAACTGACTGCATCACGGGAGGTCGGCCGTTGCCAAATTAAGAGTTCCATAGAAAATACTTGCAACTTACTGAATCACATGTTTTTATTGAAAGAGGGAAAGAATTTTTAAGAGCGACGAGCTTTAGCAAACTCATAAAGAAACCTTATCTCAAGATTAGTGGTAACATAATTAATTGACACGATTTACCGATTGAGGCGGTGAATTCTAATAGAGTATTTAATTCACTTTTAAACATTTCGGCCATATTTTTGGTACGAGTTTGACGCTTACGAGTCCCCGATACGAACTTCTCCATTCTGGAAACCAGAACCTAGTTTAATTTTATTTAGATTCTGGAAGATCCAAACAGGAAATATTCACGGATAAACCACAGTCACGACGGCTAAAAAGGCGTCACTCTTCTAAGAAAAATATAGCAGCAACGAGGCAAAAAAAAGTATAGATAAACGCAAATAATATAGTTGTTTGGGCACCGCCTGCGAGCGATGACGATGGCCGCTAACGGCATTAATAGCCAGACACTGGAGAAGGCCTTAACGCGGACGTTCTCAGCGACCAGTTCATGGTCATCATGTGTTCATATCACGCAACCTAGTTTTAATGCAACTAGTAGAATATATTTTAGTTAGTCGAATTATTTTATACAAATAAAATTGCGTGTTTTTGGAAAATTACAACGTAAACGTAGGCCTACACGTTTATCGCGGTTGACCTTGTGACTTTTGATAGTTGTACTGGCAACATGGGCAGAAGACGAAAAATCGGTCTATATCTCATCTTCAGTGTGTGTCGGAATACGCACTGAACATGAGGTGCACCAGACACTCTCTCATTTTTGCGTATGCAGGCGCCTCTGTTGCCACGTGAAAACAACGTTAGCAGTCAAATTAGCGTTTCAGGAAACGAATGATATGTGCAGACAACATAAGGAAATGAAAATGTAGTTGAGTCGGGCCGATGCGCAGAAAGCGACGCATTTGAATCACCCGTCTGTCAAGCGCGGCGTGCCTCGTATTCTGGACGTGACTCCAGTACTGGCTTCAGAACTATCCATAGAACTGTAAGAATCACTTTATCCAAACTAGTGACGTGTAAGTTTTCTTACAGAGACGGGGTTTCATAAAAAAAAAATAATAATGCCGTAACTTGAATACATGCTGGCTTCTTCAGAACTCTTGTCGGAGCAAGTCCACTAAAATTCTTAAGACTACGTTAAGGGCGTCGTATTCTCATGTCTCCAAACAGAGAGCGAAGGTTTAGTCGTTAAATACTTTCGAGGGGTTTCTACGCTTACAAATAGCATTCAAGAAATTTCCCACAGCTGAACGGTAGTTTCCGTTTTCTGTTTCCGTCTCTAAAGTGTATTTTTTTTTAATTATAAAAGGGCTAATGCCAGAGTTTCACTATAATTCTTAGGCTACTTGACATAGTATAGGGACATGCAGCACACCCTTGTTTTCATTACTACACAATGAAATTATAAGGTCGCAACTAAAAGTTGAAGGAGGTGAGTTGAGAGAAAGAGTGTACCTCAGTTTAGTGCCTGGCCCCACAAAAACGACCAGGCACTCTTGATCGCGTACCTAAACTGAGAGAAACATTTAGCTGCAGATACCAAAAACATTTGCTTGAGAAGTATGGACCTGTTTACAATGAAGAATATTTTCTTCACTCAACTAATCTGCTGTTGCTCCAAACATATGTATTCGTTCAATTGAAACTTAATAAACAATTTAAAAATAATTCTTTAAGAAGGACAATCATTTGGTTGCTCCAACATAATTTACTTACCTATTTAGTAAAGCACCCAATTTTAAAAATATGTATAACTAATCGCTTTGGTTACCAGCAACATTTTAAACTCCAAGGAGTAGTCAAATTAATGTCTTCTTAGAGTTAGCTGTAAAAGTCTGATATGTTAATTACTACACAATTTGTGGCGGAACTACCAGCTTGATCCAATACTGGAATTTATTCGCGGGTCGTTTGATTGCCTTCTTGGGAAAATATGTTTCAAGAGTTTGTTTGTAAATTTTGTGACGATCAGGATAGGAACCGTGCTCATTTATGAATTTATGGATGCTTAGTAACGGCATAAACAATTACAATGAACAATTTCAGCAGGAAACACTTTTATCAGCAGTCATGCTAGCTGCAGTTGTAGAAGCGTAGCAATCGCGTACAACAGTTCCGAATTCGAAATTCGGCCGTGCTGTTATTTTTTTTCGTTATAACAGAAACTGCTTAATGTAAGTAAAACCATCAAAATCTTTAGTTGGACCAACCAAATCTTACAAGTTTGTGTCAACCAATTATGGACAACAAAATAATTTGTTTTCAGTAACAAAATATCTAATTTCCCCATTACAAACAATGCATTAATTTGCGCCCAAAAATATAGTTTCTTTTAAACGAAGCATTTACTCAGTTTATGTCACTCTTAGCTATCATACGCTTCTGGGTATCTGACATGCAACATTCCTCCAGCCAGATGGTGTGCTTAATGGTGGGAGGGGTGGGAGTATATTCGGAAATGCACTTTATAATCTACACTCTCTATACGGGGTTTAGGAGAAAACGTCACAACATGGCAAATGTCGAAAATAACGTGGAAGTGTTTGAAGTTAAAATAATGTTTACGTAATGAAGTTATTTGGGATGTTTGTAAACTTCCTCTGACGTTGTTTCAATGCAGCTAGATTAAATTCAGGGTATTTGAAGTATTTTATTGATGTAGACGTCTCTTGAAAATTCTAAAGTAAAGATACACGTGTGTTACTGTTGACAATGTGAATGGCAGGTGTAAGGGCGATGGGTGACTAAGTTGGTGACATGAGAAGACGAAGATCAGTGTAGCTATGGTGTATGTGTTTTTTTATGTCTCTTAAAAGCTGATATATAATATCAGAATGAAACAAGTTGTGCGGTACTGCAGCATAAATTACGCTGTACGAAGGCGCCAAATGCAGATAGGGCCTATGTAGGACAGGCAGCTGAGTTAATTCAACCGTGTAACAGCTACGGCGGCGCGGCATCCAAGTAGCAATCACAGTTAACCGAGTCTGCATTACGTACATGTACGAGTTCAGTTTTTAATAGCCACATATAACGCTTACTACAGAATAAAAAAAGACCAAGAACCTTTTGATGGTCTGAGCACTAAGCCACCCTGACTTGCCTTGTATGAACCCAGGTCGGAAGTAACGTCATGGGAAGGATTTCCGTATTGACACTTCTACAATGCGAAAGTGCGGGATTTTTTTAAAATCTTAATTTTAACTGCAGTATTGGTCTTATATAAATCGAGACTACTTAGATGACAGGACAAGCAAAACCAAAAAAAGATCCGATTACTGAAATCTGTTTTAAAATAATTTAGTTTGTATTTTATGTCTTGCGACAATAACAACATGACCCAGATTGCTGGGTTCGCTTTTGTTCATGTGCGCCCTATCAGCTGAATGAGCCCACATAGTAGCAGGCCGTTGAAATACACAGTTTTTCCTTCCACTTGATGAAGAGATTTTAACCTTCTGTGTAATAACAAACGGGGATACTATGTTTGTTCTAAATTGCCGCTGAGATACTCTGTAAGATCATGCTAAACATATGCGATTTATGGAATAAACCATGGCTTCTTCTGAACAAAAACTCTAAATGTATTTATCCCTGTTTAGTTATATTCGGTTAACTATATCGTATGCTGAAAAACGGATGAGAGGCCGTGCTAATCTGGCTGCGCTTACTCTAGAACGGCGAACTGCCAGGGCCCTATTCCATGACTTTCTCTTCCTTGAAGACACTCAAGTGAGCATCTTTGTGATACGATAGCTGGAACGACAGTTATTCGACCTTGTCTTTACGTATAATTCTATAAGGCATCTAAGAAAAAGGTTGAATCAAACAAAGTAATTGTTCGTATAGGGGCAATTAAATATTTTGTTGTTGAAACTAAGTTATCTTGTCGTTCTTATTTGTGTGCCTTAAACAAAGATTTGGTTGGTTCAACTAAAGATTTATTTGGCTCTACGAATATTAAATACTTTCGTTTAATATAAAAAACATTCAAAGCGAGACCGGGATTCAAACATACATCACCTGCGACCGAGCCGTATGCCTTAGTAACTTTGGCTAACCTGACTACTTATTAACGATGGTTTATATATACACATTTCAAAAACTGGAAAAAGTGGGCAAATAAATGTTTCTAGTTTTACAACTTTCCTTTATAGTTGCCTGTTAAACTGGTTTTATTAGGATGTTTATACCGTTATTAAGCAGCGATAAATGCACGAACAAACACTGTTGTAATACTAATTGCTACAAAAAATACAAACAAACTCTCTAGCTGTATTTTCAAACGGAGGCAATCAAATGAGTAACCAAACAAATAAATACAGGTGATTCAACCTAGTAGTTTGTTGACAGTCTCATTTCTTTCGGTCCAACACAGAGGTATTCTTAATTCAATAGTGTATTATTATGAGGAACAAAATTAACTTGTTGTTTTTCAAGTTCTGTGCAATGAACAAAATATTTGTTGGGACATCAAAATATATTTTTGCCCCTATACAAACAAATATTTCGTTGGGTTTTCTCTAGTTGCACATAAGTTTGGTATTGCTGAGAGCTCTGTTCTGAAATCAAGAATCTGCTTGCTGAATTTTATACGTTACTTGGAAGCGGAAAATTTGCTTGAATTATTTGGAGAAGAGTACCTATCAGTTACCTCTTCAGTTGAATAAAATTGTATTATACATGCCATTGAGGATTCGAGGTCATTAAAACTTTGACACATTACACGTTACACGTTGAGCGTCATGATATGGCAGCACAATACTCGTGGCCAAGTCCTTCATCTGTACTGTAGTTACGTTAGAACGAATAATAAATGCGGACACCGTATATTTGTGCGCAAATATGACGGCTGGAATTTACCTCACTAAGTGGGCCATTTTCTTTCCGCCGTCGTCTATAAAGACACCTTGATGGCCTGTCTTTATATTATAGTCATTCACGAATCATTCGAAAGACCGCCGTGGAGACGTTTTGAGTCACAGAATACCATTTGGCCTCGTAAAGATAGAAGCGGTGAAAAGTTACAGTAAAGGACCCCTGGTCATTCGAGCGCAGTCCCCACGCACAAGTGCACTGCATACTGAAATAGGTGCTCTGACGCCGCATCTTGTACGCATGTTTGCGGTTCGTGAGCGCGCCGTATCGGTAGAGGAGCGACTGTACCGCACTATTAAGGTAATGAAAGGTCCCGCTCCACCCACGCGCGCGGCGATAGCAGCACGTGACCAACATTCCAGCCACACTCCCTCCCTCACCTAATTCTAGCCCCCTCCGCCTTCTCCACTCTACATGCTACAAGGCCGACAGGACTAGGTGACAAAGTCTGGCTTTGTGCGCGACCGCTGGCCTCTGCCCCTGACACCTTAGCAACGCAACCCGCTTCACACATAGGCTCGGCGTGCTGCGTCCGCGTGACACCTGTAGCGTAACGTGCGTGAAACTACAGAGCGTCTTGACTCTTAGATAGCAGTGTGAGGTGTAATGCACATTCACTCTCTCTTTCCAATACATGGTTTCTGTCGTTAACTCTGTCCTTGTTCCTGCGTGCACTGTTGCCTGATGTGTTACCTTTTTCCAGCCTAAAACAAATGGCATCTCCGTTGCGTGCGCCCCATGCAGTCGCAATGATAGGGTTTCTCACAGGTATCACTTTCAAAGGAGCCGCTTAGCTTTGCGTCGAAGTATTGGATTATCTTAAAGAGTTGTCAGGGAGGTAAACAGATAAAAACCTCTTAATGAGGCCATTTCCTTCGCCACCCATTTGTTACTCGGCCTGCCAGTTACGTCGCAAAGCTGGAGTAATCTGGCAACAGTGCGCGCCATTCACTCGGTACTGCAATCTAAGAGTGGGAGGCACTATAGGACGTAACATTACATTTTCGGAGACAAGAAATATGTCCTCTGCCACTGCTACTTCATCAGCTGTGTTGATGCTTTTATTTTTTGTCCGCACTCCATTAATGGTTACCGGAGAAGGTTCAAGGTATTGGCTTCCGGAGACGTATTTCGACCGGTGCAGATAATTATCCAAGTATAAATTTTCTGTTTTCGTATTTGTTGCAATCTAAAGGAAATCCTCAAAATGTCGGGTAACACATCCATACGTCTGCGTCAGACGTCCCAGCTTAGCACGTTACCGTAGTAGTTATGGTACTATAATCCATTAACGGTTACTTCAGCCTTTTTTGAAGCCGTGCTAAAATTCTAGTTCCAGGATATTCCTCCGCCTCGTGCAAACTAAGCTTAACTAAGACTGGAGAATTATACCAGAGGATGACGCACAACACTTGTGCGCACTCTATTCTAACAGTATTTTGTATAAGAACTATTTCTCACTAGGCGTTACCAACATACCTATTTTCACCCTGTTTTTTAATTCAAATTATTTATAAATGAAGCATTATAACTTATAGATAAAATATGAATAACATATCAATTTAACAGAAAAAAAGAAGTTTTTATGAATACAAGTATAAAACGCTAGTGACATATAGAATATGTTGGAAATAACTAAACACGTCATACATGGGGAGATTTTTCAAAGGTTTGATTAAAAAAGGCTGAAGAAACCGTGAATAGACTATACCAGGTTCTACCCTCAGCCGTTACATGTTCCTCCTGTCAACTATTTTGATTTAATCCTCAATGTCCTCGGTGGTCAGGCGTTTAGGGGGCCATGAACTTGTGAGGTGACCCGTGCTCGATAACCAGCAGGTTTTCGCAAACGGTAAATCTTACTGATGTCACGGACGGCGGCACTTATCTTCCGTCGAGGTGCTCCGGTTGCCCACTCCAATGTATTCCATCACCTGTCGTTCCCAAGGTCTCACTTCATCCCAAGCGTCGGAGATGACGGGCACTGATTGGTCCATTTCGTAAGTTTCTCTCTAAGTTCATGTTTCCCCCTGCTCGCATTTCGATATTCTGTCTTCTCCTTTATTTTCAGTAAGAGAATTACTATTTGACTCATTCAAAAGCCCACGTAACAGTTATGCCGGAGTCATATAGCCCAGACAAGCATGACACGACAACCCCGACACGATGGATCTAACGTAAGCCTGACAAATTCTGTCGTTCGACCAGCAATGTTTTTTATTAGAAATTGTTTCTCTTTTCGTCGCGTCGTGCGGCACCACACACAGAATATACAACCTTGCTAAATTAAATTATATTGCAAGCTTTCTCTACCGTGGCAAATGTGCGACTTTAAAAAAAAATCTGAACATTACTGGGTTTAACTCTTAAAAATAGTAGTTTTACCATTGTATGGACTAGCGATAACACTTTGTCACCACCATGCATTCCAAATTTCCCGTCTTCCTACCGCCTTTGAAATTAGCGTAGTTAATCAGATCCTTCTAAATGGCTCCGAAAAATTCTACGCTTCGTGTCGCGTTAGTAATTATAAATGTCGTGTCGTGCTGTGTTTGTCGGGGCTATGTGACTCCCGCATTACCCGTGTGAAGCATTTAGCGAAAGGGGCACTTCTGGCTGATCGGCACGTAAGATTTTTCGGGACGAGTGTATCATCTCGTCACGCAGTTCTGTAAACTGCTTTTAGCTCTTGGATGCAAACTGAAATGTATCGAACCTGCACAGTACACGTGTTTCATATCGAGTTAGGATCGATAAATTTTGCCACAAAATGTTTACGTGAGACAATTTTAAATTTAACCCGTCCAGTCACCCTGTCGAATATCGTGGAAACGTTGCACGCGAATTATATTTGTGAATGGTACTGTACCCATCAAGACATCAGTGCCCAGTACTGCCTTAGTTAACACAGTTTACGTATAAGTACCCAAAACGCGCGCGAAAACCAACATACAGTAGTTGGTTGTTGTACAAACCAGACAAAAACGGTCGATATTTTGACTGCTCGTACAAGTTCGGTCGCCACTCGGCTAACATCGTGCCGCACGCAGGCCGCCTCGTTGCTTCCACGGCTCCCTAATTCCCCTGCCCCGCGACAGATGGCATCCGTGGTGCCATCGCCACACTGGCCTTAAAAAGTCGTAGCGCTAGAGAAGCACAAAACAGGATTGTTTCCACACCAGGCAGAGAACGTCGCGAGACACGAACCGCCGTTTAAAGCACAACAGTTAGGAATTATTTTGTGTTCGATGGTGAACCAGTCCAGTCCTGCTCAAAGAGAAACGAAATATATTCGGCTGCAAATCTTCAGAGCAATTATTATTTTTACAGACTGAAATTAAAGGGGGCAGCAGTGCTTCGATTGCTTCTATGGACACTTTGCCCCTGTGTGAGAGTCTCCCTTATTTTTGGTCAGATTTGTGGAATTTTCTACATATCTTTGGCATGAATGGTTAATGCCAGTATTATCGAGAACGCAGTACATTCTTCATTGGTTGCAAGACAAGTGACGAACACATAATCAATTCACGGTTATTTCACACTTTTCTGAAGCCCTGCTGAAGTTATACTTTCAGACTATCCCTCCACCTTGTGCAAACTAAGCTTACTTATTCTAGCAAATTACACCGAAACACTACGCAGCGAAATCGTGCGCACTCAGTTCTAATGATATTTTTGCACGGGAACTATTTCTTACTAGGCGCTTCCAAAACACTTTTTTTTTTTTTTCACAGTTTTTAAAAATATTTATTAAAATGAATTACTAGAATTTATAAATAAAATACAGGCATAACTTCAATTTAACAAAAAATAAGATACTTTCATGTAAACAATGGAATCAAACGCCTGTGATACATGGCAGAGATAGGAAATAACTAAACACGTCATATACGGGATGTCTTTTCGAAGGTTTGATTCAGAAAGCGTGAAGAAACTGTGAATAGATTATAAATACAGCGCAGGCCACAAAAAATTTTGTGTTTGCTGCACTTGAACTCGGAAGTGCATAGACCGAACGGGTTAAAAAAGTAAAAAAATTCGGAAGTTTGTAATTTTCTTTTTGATTTTTTTCTGTACCGATAATGACTAAATCATCCAATAAATTATCAAACACCAAATTAAAACTACATGCTATTTTTTACATTTGTATTATAATCATAAATATGAAAGTAATTTATCTAGAAATAATTAATAGCTGCGCGTTTTCACAACAAATGTTTAACGCCGTAAGCAAATATAATTAGTTTTTACCAAATGCAACGATTATTTTCTGGCACATCACTAGCGTTTCAATTAACTACAGTTTACTAGTAGTAGATTGTAGTTTGGGGTTTTTCGGTGTTGACTGTACAGAAATATCCTCACTTGTTTTATTTATCTTTTTTTTTAAGTCACAACATAGGAGAAAAACGATTGAAGTAACTGTTGACTATATCTGAATTGAAAAGTACGAAATCGCATTTTTCATAACTTACACGGTATCAGCTACACAACTGAATGCCAATATGTTTCGGTGAGGTAACATTTCAGTGGCCGCAATTCAGAATCTTCTAATGGCCACAGGATAATTATGCACCCCCGTTGTATCGGCAAACGATTTCGCAGGTAGTATTCATTCTGTCCTGGTGACATCGCCTCACGGACGTCTCGAAGGGTCTGAGAATGTTTCAGCGGTACTGCAGTGCTTCGCGTGCTACAAATACGAAACGAAACAGGAGTGTGCGTGCTCTATGGGGTGAAGGGAGGGGGTGGGGAGTGCTGCGGTGCCACCTCCTTGCGAGGTACCGACATACCATCAGCGCCGTGATTATCATCATCTAAACAAAGCGTTCACCGCGATCAGTCACATTCGTCCTTCTCCGACTCTGATAAACGACCCGCGAGTTGAAGTGGACCGGCCGCGCTCGTGACCACATCGCCGCCGATTTGAATATTTAAATACGCCGCGAAGTCACGCGGAGTGGAAAGGAAGAAAAATTATGTTAATTCCGGATATTACTCGCTCCATCACGTGGCATTACGCGCCTCAAAGAGAGGGCACTCTCCTTGTTAATCAATTTCCGACTGCAGGAATTCTGGGCTGCGCAGCGGGGGAGCCCCTGCCGACCAATTTCTCAAGTCGGCTCCTCTTCCCCTCCTCACCCCCTCTTCAAGCACCACCCCTCCCCTCCCCCATCAACCTTTCGTGATTTATCGGCCTCCTCTCTCGCACACCGTCTTGCAGTTGGCGCTGTTTTCTGTGTGTACGTGGTGGAAATGCCAAGGCCGGAGCAGGAAACCCTGCTGAATTAGATCAGAACGATTTGCATTTGAAAATACAGCTGTGAGTGACCAATTCTCGAGGAAAATTGTTGCGGAAACAACAACAAAAATAGAAATGACAGACTGTAATGCCGAGGCCGTCAACTACGCAAGGTGCTGCGACTGTGCAATGGCATAAAATATCAGCAATGCGTTTGTCGTTCTGGCTATATTATGGTTGCTAGTGGTCGTCACGGGAGATTATGGTTCATTCATAATATAGTGTGAATTACGTCAGACACAAGTGCCTTGATGACGCAGCTGTCTATAAGTGTACCTGAGTTCATAATACTGGTGTTCGCGTAATACTGTCACAGTTTGTTTCTATCGATATTATTTTTAATCTCATTGAGGTGTCACTTCAAATGAATTATTCTACATAATGCATTACATGTAATCATTTTCATTATACCTGCACGAATACAGACTTTTTTTGGGTGTCGCTGGAAGTATCATTTTCAGTATGTTAGTAAGAGATCATCTCTGCGTGAGATAGTAAGTGTGTATGTGGCTGTGTGTGGGTATGTAGAGGTTTCAAGACTCGCGCTTGCACCTCACTACATTCAAAATATCTCAGAACATCTGGAAATGTAGGTAATTTTACATAATTCTCGGCCTCAACGTTTCTTTCTTGGCTTAGAGTAACATTTAGATACCCTTCTATTAACAAACTTTTCCTGACTACAGCATCTGAAGCGTTAACTAGGCACAGATATTAATGTACCGCGAAGAAGATTTTGGCTGTAAAATACGAATTCATCAATTAAGCAAAAAGAATCATACTATAGTAATTCTTAAATATTTTTTGCAAAACACATTTATGCAAATTATCGGTTGGCTTGTACTGCTGTGTGGACACAATAGGATGTCAAGAATAGACACTGGCCACATCCATATTTATGCCTTTTTCTAGTTGTTTAAAAATGAAGAGGTGATACTCATTCATAGCCTATATATTAAAATTGTATATCAGTATTTAAATAATGACTTTAAAAGTTAAGAATTAATGTAACACATATCATTATTACTGAAATGTCTTGAAATACTTATGCTAACAAAAGCAAGACATGAAAAAATTCTTGCAGGGATTTAAATAGGCCTATTAGAAATTCTTGGCGAATTTAATCTCAATTGACTACAAATATTTAGCCGAAGCGATTGATACGCTAAAACACATAGAAACGCTGAAAATAACATCATCAATTGAAAACGCTCTAGAAAGTCCAAGTAGAATTGTTCCTTCAAATAATTTCTTTGGGTGAGAACTACATTTGAATTTGAATTCTTGAGGAAAATCATCCTGTCAGCAGGATCCATTCGTACTTTTTTACGCAATTTTTGTAAACAATTTTTGCTGATTAATACATTTTTAATTCTGAGGTCTTAAATTATATTGAATCCCAAAAAGACCACAAATTATATTATTTAAACACCAATAGTAAATTAAATTGTGGTTCTAAAGATATTTAACCATATAATTAAGTATTATGTAGGGCCTACTGCTTGTTGCGGCAGGTTACCTGATATGGGGTACTGGTATTCTGACTCTGCGATATCAGTTTGGCCTCATTCAAGATTGTCTCCGGCCTTCACGAGTCTTTTAAAGTTATAACGTGATGTTCAACGATCACCAGATCAGTCTGGTTTTGGTGTATCATTAAAATATTTACGTACATCACAAGAGACACAACAACAGATTTAGTTTTCCATTAGTAATTCTGAATAGAAATATGTTCCATTCAAAACCTTTCCAACTTCGTCTACGGAGTTTAAATTTACCTTATTCCATTTATTAAATATTGTTTGGTTCTGGCATCCCATACAGGGAACAAGATTTCCCACTTTTGAGAACGCTCGCTAGATAAATAGCATTTTTTTTTTTTTTTGCATTTTTTCGAAAGTATAAGAGCTTTATTTGATCCTTCTTTGTAGTCAACTCTTGCTAGTTTCACTGTGTGGTTTCCGCAGCTAAAGAAGATTTATCCAGGATTATGATCAAGCCGTACTAATTCTACACTAATTTATTTTCCCAGCCAAGTTCCATAGCTTTGGCCGAAGCGGTATACGGAATGTGATCTATTATATTCTAGAATGTATTGAACTGCAGCAACAGCTTCCCTACTAGCATTTTTGTGAACCTGTTATGACACAAAAACTTCTCTTCGACTGATGCATTCTTAGCTGTCTCACTGGAAATCTTTATGGGCCTATATAAAATTGCAATAATGCTTTGTTCCTTTTAAAAACACACTTCTGGAAAATGAAAAAAAAAAAAAAAATCACCTTGATGGGCATTTACAAAATATTAATATTTTATTCACATACAGTACCGGTAGTGTATAGGACATTGTCACTTGCACAAGGATATCCGGCGGAAAGAAATGCCTGCAGATGTGTGCTAAGAGACCGTTCAGTATTTAGTGTGCTTTCCTCGAGCAGCAACGCAGGTGAAATTCTTACAAATAAACAATCACAGAGGTGACGAATATTGTCCTGCGGAATGGAACTATACGCACATTGCACTTGTTGTCTCAGCTGGGCATGAGTCGTCAGTGGTGCAGGAAATCGAGCCACACGACGTCCAATCCAGTAACACATATGCTCAATGGGGGAAAGACATGGTGATCGAACTGGACAGGGAAGTTGACGAACACCCTGAAGAGCTTGTTGGGTTGCACGAGCGGAATGTGGATGGGCATTGTCCTTCTGAAATAACGCATCCCCCCCGCCCCTGAAAAAATGGTAGCAGGACAGGTTGGATGACGTTATAGAAGTACCAAGCACTGGTCAATATCCCTTGTATTAACGCCAGAGGCGAAAGGCTGTCGTGTGATATGGCTTCCCATACCATTATCCCACACTGAGAAAAGGTTTTGTTGAATCAAACAAGATTTGTTTGGTGTAACCAAATTATTTGTTTGTATAGGGGCAATTAAATATTTGGTTGCTAAAACCAAATTATTTTGTTGTTCTCATTTGGTTGCCCCAAACTGTAAGATTTGTTTGGTGCAACTAAACACTTGTTTGGCTACACGTACATTAAACTGTTTGAGCCGATATAAAAATTGTTATAAGTTCGAGTCAGTTTCGTAACCAGATCACCTGCATTCGCGCACTACACCTTAGTAATCTCAGCTAATGTGACAACTGATGACGCCGGAAAGTTTTTACATAAATAGATAACTGCACATATTGGGCAACGCGTGCAAACAAATATTTCGATTTTTATAGCTTTACTTGTCAGTTTCTTGTTGCATTGTTTTATTAATGTGTTCAAACGATTGTTAAACTTCAATAGATGCACTAACAAACACGGTTACTATCGTAATTGTCACAAAAAATACAAACAAATTCTCGAGGTGCATTTTTGAATGAAGGCAGTCAAATGAGTGGCCAAACAAATATATACAGTTGATTCTACAAGATATTTAGTTGGCAGTCTATTTTTTTTTTCTTTTTTTTTTCCTCTCAACACGGAGATTTTGTTTATTCAAACACGTGTTTTCTTAGACGAATAAAAGTAATTTTGTTGCTTTTTCAAATTTTATTTGCTCAACAATATATTATGCTAGGGCAACTAAATATATATTTGGCCCTCTACAAACAAATATTTGTTCGACTTTCTCTCAGTGCAGGAGTTGGTCCCGAGTGTCAGTGCGGTAGCCTACATGCTATGGAAGATGCTGCTCACCGGGACGACACCGAATACGCACTCGACCATCAGTTAGCCCCAAGGCAGAACTGTAACTCATCACTGAACACTGTGCATTGCCATTTTTCCCGCCAGGTGCTCCTTTCTCTGCACCACTGGAGGTGGGCTGCACAATACTGAGGTGTGAGGGAAAGTCTGGCTAATTGCACGCGTGATGGTAGACCAACTTCATATAAACGATTTGCAGAAGGTCCTGGCAGACACTCCTTGGGCGACATTATATCTAATCTGTTCTGCGGTCGCTGTGCGATCCGATATGGGCGCTCGCACAATGCGACAGTCTTGGCGTGCGTCCGTTTACCGCTGACTTCCGGAACCAGGTTTATGGGAATGTGCAGCTTCCTATGATCAACGGCGCCACCATTGATGCACTGCTGACACTTATCTTCCAACATGTTCCGCAAGTTCTCCCGTATGACCATCCAGCTAGCCGGAGTCTCACTATTCGACCTCATTCAAACTCAGTTAACTGTACGAATGCGGCTCGCCTTCGCCGTCCTAACACGTTAACAATGTCCAAACGACACCCTAAGTACAATAAAGACCTTGAAACTACACGCTTCTCTCGATGCTAAAGTGGTTACGTTTGTGTACTTTCACTATCCCACTTCAACTCTGCAGTCTTCCTCAGCACTGCGCTTACGATCACTTGACATGCTGCTCTCTAGTAATGCCTTGTGCTAATTTGGTGGTTCACAATCACTTCCATCGTGGTGATTTTTTTAATCATTTTTCAGAAGTATATTATTGGGTAGCATCAATAAATATTGAAAAATAATGGGCATTTAGGACCTTATTACTAAGATATACTACTTGTCAAATGAAAAGGGACGCCTTGGGGGAAGTGCAAGATCACATTTGCAACGCGGCACTATTAGAGAGCAGTACGTACGATGATCAAATGTCGCAGTGCTTTGGAATAATCAGGAATAAAGTATTAGCCGTCGGATAACTGAGGCGTATCAGCAGTCGCGCATCTATAGAGGAATTGAGTATATTGCAGTTTCAAGCACCGTACTGCGCGCCAAAGTAATGATGAACGTAGTTTACATGTCAGGACGTCTTAGGCACACACGTTTATGTAACTGAGTGAGTTTGAGCAAGAAAGTACAATGGGTCTCCATGAAACCTGGTAGCCTTATCGGAGAACTGCGGAATACATTGGACGAGAAGCGTCAATTGCACTTTGATTTTGGCACCATTAGTCAGAGAATACAAAAATGTATGTGCCCTTAAGCCTGTTTCCAGACAGCAGCTAAATACAGATACACGTTAGTACCATCACAACGAATGAGTGGCCATTGCTGACCGCACGACAGCAGATGAGAAGTGATGTGCCTCATTATGGGTGTCGGCTAGGACAATCTACATACGTTTGCTTTAACTTCAAAACATCGGCATGTTTTGATATATATATGTATATTTATATATATATGCAAATTCCACAGAGTAAAGTTAACAAGAAGGTGCACCCAAACGTTTGTGTTATGTATCACACATTGTTAAAATGTTAACAATAAGCTAATACACAAATAAAATATTACCTTTCATTTCATCATTATTCCTTTTTGGAACCAGAGTTGTTCCATTACTTTAAGCAGAAATGTTACTTTGATATTACCAAAACAGCAAATAAAATAAAAAATTTAGTATCATATATTCCCCAGAAAATGCGCACAGGAAGCGCGATAAATTTAGCCTGTTTTAAATTCCAGAAAGTGCCATCCAAGGAGCATGTAAAACGTTAGAAATTTCTGACCATAATATTTTGGATGAAAATTCGGTGTGGGCAGCGACACACACACACAGCTCGGCAAATTTAGCACATGTTATCCAAGAAAGATGTCGCAAGGGGCAGGCAGATAAGGTTCAACTGCACATGAGCACAGTTACATTTCCCTGGGGTAAGCTTGGACCGCACTAAGGAATATCAAAAAAGAATTTTAAAACATTATAACATTCGTTACAAACACTAACAGGGTGAGGCAATAAAAGTTACCAAGATTCCACTTACCAAGGCGGCAGTGTTGAAATCCTACATTCTATAAATGATGAAAAGTTCCAGCAGTTAATTTTTTAGCGCTCACAACATGGTGGAAACGGGATGGCGAAGAAGGGGTCAGCAAATTCCTTTGTGCATGGAGTGGCTTGGACGAAGTTCCAAAAGTCGTGATATGGCTAATCGATAAATATCGAAACACCATACCACGAGTGTAAAATGTAGTGGAAAATTCCATGATCATATTTTAGAATCACAATATTATAAATGTAATTTTAAAAAAAACACTGTCACGAGAAAGTTGAACAATAAAAATGATTACAGACATACAACGAACAATAATTACACATCAAAATATAACAAAAATTGTTTTGTTAGTTACTTGCCTTATTGCAGTACAAGTGCTGCTCTCTATCGCAGCGGCAGACAAACAGCAAATATGTTGTAGAGACATTTAATAAAGATACAAAAACAGAATATTACTAAAGATAGTAATAAACGTCTATTTTCAAGGCCGTTTGCGGCATTTATAAATTAATTAAAAAGTAAACAAAATTAATTTGTTTATAAACTTATAGTCTGCTCAGTTTTAAGAGGAATAAGTAATTAAAAATCAGTTTCACACAAATTTAAAAATTACCATTAAACAAAAGTAGTGTCCCGAACAGTAACAAGGAAGCAAAATAAAAACGGACTTTGCAAAACAAGCTTAAATAGTTAGAAAAGCAATTTAAGAGAAGAAAGAAAAACAGTAGCGTAGCATGGTGCAACTGTGCACACCCGGAAAGGCCTCACGTACAGCAATTCTGGCATGTAACCTGTCGTACAAACGCGGAATGTCTCTCTGGGGTCTGGTACCTCACGTTCGCTGTACTTCTCGGCTAGCTGGGTGATGGTCGTTGCCGGGGCTTGGCTGGATGTCAGGCGCCGTCACATCATGTCCTATATGTGCTCGATGGGGCTGAGGTCTGGAGATCTAGCGGACCAGGGTAGCATGCGTACATCTTGTAGAGAATGCTGTGTTGCCCTAGCGACGCGGGGACGCGCGTTACAGTGCTGGAAGATTGGTTCCTGCAGTGTGTCGAGATATGGTCGGAGGACAGGATTGACAATGTCACGAATGTACGACGCACTCGTCTTGCTCCCCTAAATTAATACCAGAAGCGATCAGGATGTGTAGCTTACGGTCCCGCATACCATAATCTCAGGCGTGGGTTTGGTATGGCGAATGCGGACATACGATATATTTTTCCGTTCACCCGCATGTCTGCGTACGCGAACACGGTCATAATTTTGCCTAAAGTAGAACCTACTCATTACTGAATACCGCTGCAGCCCATTCGTCTCTCCAAAACACACTTTCCCGACGCTCTCTGAGACTTTCACGACGATGAGCTGGTGTCAGGGGTAAACGTGCCAGAGGAACGCGGGAATGTAAACATACCTCCACCAATCAATTGTTCATTATTCGTGCAGACACACGAGGTGCCACAGTGGCTCTGGTTGCACGTGTGGTTGCTGCTATGTCAGTCAGGGAGGCCCGAACGATCCTATTGTCCAGGTGCTCATCAGTGCAGCGAGGTGGTGCAGGTGGGGTTAAGCTGCCGTGGGAACCCTATGTTAGCCAGTTTCTTCATCACCGATGGACCACTGACACGTCACGACCTAAAAGAGTGGCAATTCTGCGGAACGTTCAGTTGCCTCCCCGGAGTCCCACTATACAGCCACACTCAAAGTCCTTCAACTGCTCAATTGGAGCTCGCCGTCATCTTCCAGGAATTGCTGACACACTCTGTGATACATACGCAATGGCACTGCACAGCGAATCGCACTCTTCGTGTTCTCAGATGACCTGCGATGAAACACTTGGTCTAGTGGCTGCAGTTTCTTATATAGTAGCGTGAAGCCACTTAGTGATGTACCAGAAGGGTTAAAATCAGGTCTTGCTTGACACTGAGTTCTCTACCAATGCAATAACTTTTTTATTCAAGATTTTATTGATAAAAGCGGTAAGTTGGTCAAATTTCGCAGATAAAATGGTGACGTGGTTTGTAATTTGCATTTGATATTCTGTTTCGCGTGATTATTGCAAAACAAACAATTACAAATTAAAAAATCGCAGACCACACTCATTTCTCTTTTAAGTACTGGCAAAATTACACGAATTATATTTCATATCACGAACAACTAATGTATTGTTCGGCATAGTTTGTCCGAAAATTTCACGTGCCCATTAAATTTTAAAAAATTCGCTTTTATTACAATATTTAAATTTCGACTGTATTCTCATGCTGTCACGAAGACCGTATAAACACTGTTGAAGTCGTTCGAGTTGAGTCAAGTATAATCGATATGTGCGGAATGAGTAATATTGTTCGAATACCGCTTTGAAACTACCGCTATTTATTGCTTCTTCTACCTGTAAAAGTATGGGTTGAATTTCCTTGTTCGAAGTACAGACAGAACCACAAGTTCGTGCACGCATAATGTTTAATATTTCAAAAGGAATATATACTTATTTAAATGATTTGCATACCTAATTTGAAGTAGTATTTTAGTAGCTAATATGCTCTCTTTTCCAGACGGGCTGGTTCGATTCTTGCGGGGTCTCAGTGAAATTTTAAGACAGGCAATGCGTACAAAGGATATAATTTTCTAATTGTTACTTTCAATGTCTTACTTTTATGCCAGGTGGCTGGATGGAATACAATACTTGCCTAAACTCTCATTGAAAGATGGCAAACACATCCATGCTTTACCGGAATTCGAACCTGGAAATCTTGGTCACGTAGTCATCCTATACGGGAATCAAGCAAGGCAATTCGAAATACACTATAAAATATATTTCCAAAACAACACTATAGTAAATACACGTTTCCTTTATATAGTCCATTCAAGGTTACTTTCAAATTTTTTGAAATACTGCTAAAGTTCTACTTTCAGGTATTCCTCCGCCTCGTGCATAGAAAGGTTACATCAAAGGGATAGCGCACAAAATTCGTGGGAAATCAGTTTAATAAAATTTTGCACGAGAACTATTTCTTACTAGGCACTGTCAAAACGCGTATTTCCTCTCTGTTATGATTCATATTAACTATAAGCATCTTATAATTTATAGATAAAATAGTAGCAAAAGTTCAATTTAAACCAATTTAAACTACTTTTGTGCTAAAAGAAGTAAAAAACTCTTGTGTTATATGACAGACTTAGGGAAGAACCGTACACGTCATACACAGAGTGATGTTTCAAAGGTTTGATTCCAAAAGTGCAGATGTACCGAGAATAGACTATTGCACTTGTGCATGAGGACAAATACTTACAAACTTCTGGTGGCAAATAAGTGATATGGATGTAGCTAGTGTGCGTGTGTAAATATCTGACGAACGTCCTAAATATTGAATAAATATGTTGAAAATTTATGGAAATATTCCTACAATATCTTCAATGATACCACGAACATTGGTCTTCGAAATACCATAAAAATATAAATTAAAGTGTAGATAATATTGCTTGTTGGGGTAGTACAGTTTGTTAGTTTTAAGGCAGCGTTGAGTATGGGTTCCCACAACCAGATCCCATTATAAATATCTTTGACATTTACAACTCTTACGAGTGGAACGCTACATATAGTCTAAAGAACTAAAGATGCTATGAAAATGGATTTAATAGATACAGTAAATCCAGATAGTCTGTATTTTGATTCTAACTTCTTTGAGCTTGATCACAAAATCATTCTCCTATTCTCCTAATATTTGGTCATGTGCGTGAAACTGTCATGAGAGCCATAATTCAAAAATTGATGTTACGTGTTCATTACAATAGGTAGCATTTTTATACACAGAGATTAGTATACGGATTAATTAAACCAAGATCTTGGATTCAAGGAAGTTATGATACGTCGTACACACCTCCATAATGTAAATAGTAAGGATTGGTACCCTTTGATTGCATGAAATATTTTACACTGTGAGGTTAAATTGATTGTGGATACCATCGGATGAAGCAGGATCTCGTAATTAGCACAAAAGTCCCCCTTGTTGCTACTGTCTAGGACCTACTGTTTCCGTGTAAAACGCGAACTACGTGTTCAGTGCTAGTAAGAGCACGGCCTTGTGGGTAGGCAAAATGTGCTGCATCCGGTAGTTAACACATGTTGTTGGTATGATGCACGATGTTACATATCACAGCCAGTTCCCCTTTTCACCCTCCTGGGTAGTGTAGTTTCCCGCCCCGTCTGCCCGTGCGGCCTGTTATTCGCAGCCTGTCACTTCTTCAATTTACTACGGGCTGCAGATGTGAACATGGATGCGTACACTAAATGCTGAGATGACTGACATGGTCTCGGTGTATGGTAAAGTGAGAGACAACGGCAGGGCAGCTGAACGTGTGTACAGCTAAAGATACCCTGCACGACGTCAGCCGAACTACCAGACTTCCGCACACCTTACACAGCGACTGTGGGAAACAGGCACGTTTCAACGTCGGTGTGGACCTGGTCGACAGAGAACCGTCCGCACCCCGCAGTTTGAGGAGGCGGTCTTAGAGAATGTAGTGGACAACGCCTCGGCGAGCACCCGTGCGATCACGCGGAGAATGGATGCATCGAATGGCACAGTATGGAGTGTCCTCCATGAACAGCTGCTACGTCTATACCACGTGTGTAAGGTACGAGTAATGGGGCCAGCAGATTATGTCCCTCGGCTAGAATTTTGGCGGTGGTTCATGCAGCAGTGTGAAATGTATCCTATTTTCCCGGCGATTGTAATGTTTACAGATGAAGCCACGATCGCACAGGAAGGTTTTTGCAACAGTATAAATGTCCACATGTGGGACGACTCTAACCCACATGCAACTGTAACGAGAGGCTACCAGCACCGCTTTGCCATCAACATTTGGGCTGGCATAGTGGGTTACAGTGTTATTGGTCCATTCTTGCTGCCGAACTGTGTGTCAGGATTTCAATATTATGATTTCCTGTAGTTCAGATTGCCACAGTTACTATAGGATGTTCCGCTCACCATCAGAGAACGAATGTGGCTGCAACATGACGGTGCACCACCCCATTTCACCAGGATTGTGTGTGACCACCTCAACACAGCATATCCCGCTTGCTGAATAGGACGGGGTGGGCCTCGTGATTGGCCACCACGCTCCCCGCACCTTACGCCATTAGACTTCTGGCTTTGAAGATTTCCTAATATGTGTGTGCACGAGACACCCGTGGTATCTGAAGAGGACCTGTTAGCGAAGGTCATGGCTGCCTGCGATCAAGTGCGAGATACACCAGGAGTTTTTCAACGTATCCGCCAGTCTCTAATACGCCTTATGAACTACTGCATTGGCATTACAGGGGTACACTTCTAACATTTGTTGTGAAAATGGTTTTGATACACCACTTGAATAATCTCGAATGATTGCAGTGTCTTTTCTGTTGTGCTGTCATATAGTGCCTTCAGTAACGATGACTAGTTGCTAGGTCATTGAATTTTCATGTGTTTACACTCATTAGTACAGAATCACACTACTCGGCACATTGCGTCATTACCATTGCTCGCAACGTATTGCAACACCGACTGCATTGTACACCACACATCATCACTGGACGCACCAAACATGTGTTTATCACGGATGCGGTCACAGTTAGTCAGAGCAACCAACATAAAGTTTTCTTCGTTTCTACCCTGTGCTGCACAATCTGCCACCTACACAGCTACACTTTGGTGTAACACATTTCCTAATGTTATTTGTTGCTGCATGTTGGTTCTTGCCATACTCATTCACCGGGGAATACCTGCTGTATTCCTCCGGGTGCAGAACGGGTTGCCTACTCATAAGGCTCTAACCATCTTCAACCCTTCCCCCTCATTTTCACAATTTTTTCCCATCGTGTCGGTATATGAGATCTGACACCCCCCCCCCCCCCCAAAATTAACATTAAATTCTTTTACCGAAAATATGAGATCTAGTGGACTACAATGTGACTATCAACGTATATTTATGAAACATTTTTGCATATGCAACTGCCTTATTGGTAAAATTACACAGTTACGAATACCAACTTTATATCATACATTTTATGTTCGATTGTTTTGCCTTTACGAAAACGATATTTTGTTTTGAATGTCTGATCACACAACTGGTTTCATTTTGCAAATTTACTACAATTTTAAGTTAATCTTCTACAAAATAAATTATCACGAGACACATTTCAGTTCGTACTACGTTACAATTTATTTATTTTATAAGAAAAATATATCTGGCAGGGTAGTCATAGAGATAACGGCCTTTTTCATTCTAAAAATTGACTGATCCACGAGAAGTTGGAAAATGTATTTGGAACAGTACGTATATGTCAACACTGATAAGAGCAAGTTTCATATTCTCCCACCAAATTCAAATCTCATTTTACACATCGAAGCTGTAGTGGAACTGAAAATGATCAGAACTCTCGCCACATATTTAAATCATCTAACCATAGTACACTCATTTAAATATTAAGAACAATGGTTTTAAAAACTAAATTACATTCACTTTACAATTTATCACGCTTTAAAAACTGGTTCATTAATTTTTCCTTGTAGCCTTATGTTCTTGAGAAAATTGTCTCACATTTTCACGTAGGAAACGAAAGTTTATATTTTGTTTCAACAAATGCAGAACAAAACTTTGATATCTAACGTCATTTCGAAACATACAAAATCCGAACGTTTATACTGTACACAAAGTTTGGTGAGCCTATGCGGTAAAGCTGAACACATCATGTTTTCTTGTATTTTAACAGCGAAATCTATACGGCGTTTTCTTTCATAGGGGGTTATGATTTTCCGATATTTTTTGACTCAGAGTTAATATAGCGGTTAGTAATTGTCTCATACAAATATTAATTACTGTGCATAAGCGATTCAAAGAAACTGCTTTGTGACACTCTGTTTGCAAGCGACGAGCGTTACTATTTACTATTAGGGGACCCAGCCCGTGACCTATTTTTTTGTATTGTTACGGGGCTAGAACAGTTACCATGTTAAAAAATTTGGTGATCATACAAAGACTGAAAAAACTGTTGTATGGATATATGTAGGTAATAATGAACTGATGTGAAATTAACTCAACAATGAAGCGACTGCGGTCCCATTTAAAATTTCCCTATCCACTTAGTCACTGCGGCCCCACTTAACATAGTTCTATCCACTGAGCCACAAGGCCCCACTTGGAATCGCTATATCCACTGAGTCACTGCGGCCACACTTGGAATATCTCTATCCACTGAACTACTAAGGCCCCAATCTGATATATATCGATCCACTTGGCCACTATGGCCCCACTTGATATAGTTATATCCACTAAGCTACTGCGGCCCCACTTAATTAACTCGACATTGAAGCGAGATATTTAAAGTAAACAAAAATGATATTCCATTACCTTTATATCTCTATGCATTAATACAAAACTTTTCATAAAGAAAAAGTAATAAAAATTAGTTTTTAGGGTAAAAGGAAATGATTGCGTAATGTGATCTTGCTAAAATTCGAACTTGACCTGTATTTTACCCTGAGAATTCGCTCTGCAAAATTTGAAGAACTTCTGTTGAGTTTCAAGGGACTGAGAGGTATTAAAGACGGAAAGACAGGCAGACAGAGATCGTCTACGTATTATATAGGATAATTAAAACAAATGCGTTTAAGCAGTTTTTCTTCCAAAGTTATAAAAGAGTGCAAGATAATCAAAGTTCATCATTTTATATGGAATCGAAATAAGTAAATTTTGCACGTAAACCAAAATTTGATCATTATTTTTAACGACAATATGAGCTATAAAAATTATGTTTTTTGTAATCTTAATAATAATTACTCTTCAGACTTTTCTCAATACAACTAGCAGCAGTGTTCAATGAGTAATAAATTTGCTGGCAGTTTTTATGGAATTGTATATGATATTCTGCGAATACTAAATAAACATATATTTTAGGGTTATTAACTATCTACTACTACAATTCTACGAGTAAAACTAATGTTTTAACATTTTATACGAATAATTCCATTTAATATTTTTACAAAGTGGAGTAGCCATGTAACTTTTAAGTAAAACTACATCACTGTACTGATAATAAAATACTGAACAAGAGCTCAATTAATTACAAACATTCTATTTACTACAGAACATAAGTTACAGTTTGGGTTTGAGATTTCCGAACTTAAATCTGAATGGTAGCGATATCAATACATACTTTATTGGTTGCGGCTGTATAAGAAAATTAGGAAGTGTTTTTCAGTTTATACAGAATGAGTCCTTTAAAAGAGTCCCCGTTGTCTGTATTTCCTCATTCCCTCGCTCTGTTACACACATGTCCCACAGGGCCTGTTTTAAAGGACTCGCTCTGTATAACGCTATACTAAACTGCAGTTCTAATCACTTACGTGCGAAAAATCTAGCTTATATTTGCATATTACTTGATCTCGTGTATATTAGGATTTGCATTTAGTGTTTAATTGTCACTACTTAATTGAACATACTAAATACTGATTACTAACTCATCACATACAACATTTAAGTGCATACAACTTGATCACGTGGCTATTTACTTAGCTATATAAAATTGTAAATTGTAACCCTGCCTTCGTGTTAATTGGAGAAATACAAATGTTACATAATTTGCGTATGTTCGTATGTATTTTATGTTTACTATAATGTTACATGTTGGTATCAATATAAACATTGTTTATCAGGTTTTCTCTCATTATCACAGAAATATATTTACATTCAGGTAAATACACTGTATTGTTTCGTGCATGGTTGTGCAATGTGTGGTCTACAACTATATTGTTGTCATTAATTTTGCGTGCTTGTTTACGTCACATTATAATATATTCATACATTAAATTTTTATTCATGCCATTAATATTGTGCACTTATAAAATTTACTCACAAATTTGATTTTTCTCATTATTCACATTTCCACAGCGAAGCCATCACTAAATTGTAGGCAGATACCAATCCACGCACATCGTTTTTTTAGTGTGGCCGTGGAATACTTCTGCAGCAACATTCGACATTTCTGGATGTTTTTTCACCTCTGCGATAGCCAGTTCTTCGTCCAACATGTCTTCATATCCAGTTCCCGATGTCACTGCTGCGGCAAAATACCGCACGTGTGGACTCGAGGAAGCAGGTGGCCTCTTGGTACTGCTGCGGCGCCGACGCGTTCCTGTGGGGAACGGAGGCCAAACCTTCATGCTCAATGGATATGCGGTACCGCAGCGCAGCGGCGCTGCAGCTACGTGTGCACTGATAAATATAAGCTAAGCCTTCGAGGAATGCATTTGCGGTGCCGCAGCAGCGCCGCGCGGATTTTGTCCACACGTGCGCACCAGGTCTAAGAAGGACGTTAATTAGAGTCTAAATAGACATTAAATAATGCGCTCACTGTTAAATTAAAAAAAAGAGTAAAAGTGGATACAGATAATTTAAGGTTGTATATAGTAGTTTTGTGAATAAATTAGAAATCAAATTTGGTTTCTGTTATTTTTTATATTAAGTTCTCCATCACTTACGAATTCAGATACGCCTTCAGGAGTCCTCCGAACAGGTAACACTGGTGTCAGAAGTGAGATGGTGCCAAATATTAACTAATTTTAAATAATATTAGATCAAATTAGTCTATTGTTGTAAACATAATTAAGACTGTTTTGTACAACTGACACAGTGAATGTTAACAAGAAAAATGTCTGCAGAACTGGAAGCACTGAGAACACTGATTGAGGTGTTAGGTAGCCAAGTGAGCGCAAGTGTTAATAGCCTTGATCACAAGATTAGTAGTGTGAAAGAGAGTGCGAACGAGACTGTAAATACCCAAATTAGGTCAGTAATTGTAAGTGTGAATAAGAATTTAAATAACAAAACAGACATTGTTAATGAGAATGTAGACAGAAAAATTGACTCTATTGACAGGAAAATTGAATGCATTAGTGAGTTAGTGAATACAAAAATTGACAGTGTACATGAAAGAATGGACGGTATGACTGAAATAGTGAACAGTGTCAACAACAGGTTGGATAGTGTCGAGAATGAAGTGAAACAGGAAAAGTGCGATGAAGAAGAAATGGCGGAAATTTCAACAGCAGCGAAATTATACTATTGCAATATCGCCAGCCGAGGGAAGCGAGGAAGCAGTACAAGTCGTCACCAACACAGCGACCTCGGAGAATAGCAAGCAGCCTAGCAGCATTGGTGTCGCGCAGCTGGCAGTGGCGAAGAGGGTCTCAATTAAGCCCGCCCTTTACGATGGCCAGACTTCATGGAGGGAGTACCAACATCAGATTGACTTAGTCGCTACCCTTAATGGCTGGACAACCGAACAGAGGGCTTACTACCTCACCGCAGTACTGAGAGGGCCCGCACTGAGCATACTACAATTTCTGCCAGAGTGACATCGACTGGAGTACCTCACACTGGTGTCGGCCTTGGAGCTACGTTTCGGTTACCAGTACCTGCGACATGCTCACCATGCACAGCTGCGAAGCCACTCCCAGTGACCAGGGGTGCCACTGCAGTAACTATGGCAAGACACTGTGCGGCTCTCCCACCTATCTCTGGAAGGGTGCCCAGAGGAGGCGCTCGGCATCATAGCAGTCGGTTTTTTCACTGATGCCATCGCCGACACCGATGTCTGGCAAACAGTAAGTCTGGCTGCACCCCACAACATGAAGGAACCCCTGGCCCGAGCACTGGAGTTGAAGTCAGCAAGACAGGAGCCCGTACCCCGACATTCTGTATGCATAGTGAGGCTGAACAAAGACGACGACGAGATCAAGAAGACTCTGAAGGAGTTGGCTTTGTGGGACGTCGCTTCTAAGATTCGTGCTACAGAGTTACATCATCCCTGACCCAAACTGTGGGACTACTGTTAATGTGGACAACCAGGGTACTTGAGAGTTTACTGTCCACAACAGAAGCAGCAGTCAGTAAAGAAACAGCGTGATGAAGAACAAATGGCCTAAATGGATACATACAAGTACTTGCATGAAGAAATTTGTGAGTTTCGTGCATATGCCCAACAACTGAGACACCGCATCGACGAGCTGATGCTACAAGCTGCACACCTCACAAAGCAGTTGTAAAATGAACATTATGACCTGTAAATGTCGTCTAGAAACCCTGTGCACACTGTGCCATATAACAGAAAAAGTTGCCCATGCCATGGAGCGAGTGAAGGTAAGGCCTCTTTCTGTAGTATCCCTGAGGATAGCAGTCCCTTGGAGGAAGTGGTTCGTGGGGCAAAGAACCAGTTGTGTGAACTCGAGACAGAGAGTGAGGTAGTCGACAGGAATTACCAGCATGGCAGAGTCTGTCGGACGAGGATCCAGCCACAACCTGCAGCATCAACTGCAAGTGCCAGCACTTTTCAGATTGGTAGACATGGTCTAAAGGACGATTCAAGGAGAAATTGTAGAGTTTCCTCATATTTTCAAACCGTTAATGAAAGGATTAGTCCTAGCAATGCACAAACGACCATATAGTGATAGGATGCAAACCTGCTATGAGGAGAGAATCTCGGGCGAGGTATTTCAAGAAGAACAACTGGTGTTGCTGTAGCCTACAACCTACAGAGACGAAAAGAGGACTCGAATCCACAAAAGTGTTGGGAAGGCCTCTACAGGATTGTGAAGATCAATTATGTGATCTTTTGAATTTGCCATCAAGGCTCCCAGGCGGAGCCGAAGATTGTCCACATCGATCGAATGGCACTCTACGATGTTCCAGAGGTTGTAGTGTCTGTTCAGGACGAACAAACTTGAGGAGTGGGTAATGTTATGCGCGCATGTATCTTTTCACCTGCTGCATGAAAGAGGAAGAGGATGGAGAGTTGTAATGTGATAGTGATGGTGGCGGTGGGAGGCAACGATGGGTTTCGAATTACAGATGTGCATGGCTGACTGTTGTTTTGTTTTCGGCCGATTAAAGAATGTTCTGGATTACTGACCTTGTTTCCTCAGCGTTTCTCGGGCTGCATTGAACCTTCCAGATTATGGCGCTGCGACTATAAATATCACAGAGGCGTCGAGGCGAGAGTGTGAGTTGGAGTTGGAGCTGATGGATACCAAGAGATAGAAGATAGAGCGGCATGGTCAGCTGCGAGGAAAGGAAGGCGGCTACTGCGAGTGTCAACGTTTTGAAGGACGTGGCTGGAGCCTGCATTAATGGACTAAAAGCATGAGTTAAAGACACTATAAGTTATGGAAATAGACTGAACACATGCTAAAATGGGCTTGATTTAATTGACTGTAACCAAGAGAGACATTAAGAAAGAAGTTACTTAGAGTCGAAATAGACATTAAATATTGCGCTCACTGTTAAATTAAAAAAAGAGTAAAAGTGGAGACAGATAATTTGATGCTGTATATAGTAGCAGAGTGAATAAATTAGAAATAGAAATTTGTTTCTTTTATTTATTTATTTTTTGTCAAGACATCTATCCTTTGTGAATTCAGATACGCCCTCAAGCATCCTCCGAACAGGTAACAATATATGCATTTAAACAAAAATCTGAGTAGCATACTTATGCTTAAAAAACAGTCAAGGCAGTGAATAATGAGTCTTCAAGAGAGGGACTGGAAATGTAGTTGAGAGACTTTTGGGTTGTTTCGCTATACTCTATGTACAATTTCGACACAATATAAAAATAAACAAATAACTCTTTAATAAAAACAGTAATTTTAAAATCGAATAGTAAATAAAGATCAACGATTTTACATACCTTGTTCCTATAAAATAAATATGGCTACCAGAAATAAAAATATTCCCTTGAAGAAATAGTGGCGTGTAACTGCTTAGCACCTTCAGGTACGTTCAGCAAACCTGAGTCGATGGTTTCCAAGCACCCTCTTGAGTCGAGACGAAGATCGACGAGGTCGTCCGAGACGAGCCGAAGACCGCCAGCCCCACAGCCTCACAAGCTACACAGCCTCCCATTAAAATACATTGTTCGAGATCCGTCATAACCCTACTACCTGCACAGTTTTATTTTGTATGTTTTGGTCACCGGTCTTTGTTGTCACCTATAACGCAACGTATGTTCTGTTACAGGAATCCTGCGATTTACTGTTCACGTGGGGAGTAATTACTTCATCATATTACCCGCAAGATAACTTGGTTGAAAGAGTCAACCGTAATATCAAGGTTGCTTTGAGTTGTTTCCAGTTGGGGACACAATGAGAATGTGACATGGTTTTGTATAATTTGGTCCTTTGTTTTTATAATTTAATGCACTGTGCTCATAAACACAAGCCTGCAGAGATTTTCTTTGATAAAGGCTGTTTACCGTAAAATTAGCATTTTTGAAAGCCCTGCTTAAGATATACTTGTATACACGTTTTGTAGTCCTCTACCTTATGTAAAATTAACATTGCCATGGGCCTTATGACGTTATTCATGCGTCGGTGAAATAAAAGTCTGAAATTATTAAGAAAGTAAATACTTTACAAATCTGCTCATTTTTACACTTCGATGCATTATTAATACAGAAAGCTATCAGAAAGTTATCACAAATGGTTACCTAACACTTTTTAATCGACGTTAAGATATGGAACTACTTTCCATCCATTGTTACCAAATGTCATTCAGTGCGCCCATTAATATATATGCATGCAAGGGCAGTGACATTTTTCTAAGGTTCATTTGTAAAGTGCTCACTTTGTCGTGAACAGCCTTTACAGAGTTGTTACATCCCCTACTCAATGCTTGGGCATTGCACCCTCCTTCTGTAGAAAATGTAGCTAACAAAGTTTTGGTAATGATTTGGGAAGAAGTTTGACGTAATTTAACTATACACCATAAAAAATAAAAGAGAAGGTTAATGCTCAACGTAAAGGTTCTACATTACGTAGTGGTAATTTGGTTATGGTTCACTCGCTCTTCTTGGCTTATAAGGTAGATTATTTTAGCCCAAAGTTAGCGCCACAGGGGAACGGACCATTTAAGATATTGCATTATTTAACATCTGCTACGCTTCTGGTTGCGTAGCTGCATTTTACACACAAGGAATTTAAAGTAGGCCTACATATTATAAGCCATGTAAAAAGGTTTTACGGTAAAATAAATTGACTGTGCCACGTCCCAGTTCTTTACTATATGGATATTTGTAGCTATCCTATGGTTTAATTTATTTTAAATGTGTAAAAGTATGTAAAAATTAACGGTAATTACTTGAGGTCGTTTCAGGAGATAAAAATGAGATTATTGAGATTATTTAAAACGGTGTGGTTTAACGAAGTGATTTTAATAGTAATGTTATGGTGTAAACGTTTCTGTGCCCTAAGTTTGTGAATTGCTCCGTTCTTTCCTGACGGTATTTATACCTTGCTGTGTGTGGTCTGGTTACGTTCCTAAGAGTTCTGGTTTGGTGTGTTAAGGGATTATTTAATTATGAAGAACAGAAAATCTACGCTTGAAGCGGGTCCTAATTGCGGACGCGATGGCGATGACGGTCTGGCCACCCTGAATCGCTGTCTGCTGACTTCGGGTGGGGCCGCTGCGTGCACTTTGAGAAGGGGAGGATGTGACGGAGTGCCTGAAACACCATACCTGCTACGCTGCTGAGTTACGCGCCCTACAGCGGGTATCAGCTGGGTTATTCAACATGCCAGACCTATGTCCCAGTTCGATGCCCTGCGGTGAGAGACGGCAGGTCGAGGTCTGCTTCCTCGCCGCGGTCAGCTGGTAGATTGGACGATGACGACAGGAGGGGTCTCCCCTTACACCCCTTTACCACCCATCCTCGGCACTTGGTCGGTGTTGCCTGGCGACGGTGCGACGCTTCCACTACGTCATCGGGTTGTGATTTCGCCAGCTAGAGAATCAGCGCTACCTTTACGAAGGTTCCTCAACACCTGACGTCAAGAACTCTGTAACTCTTCGCGTGAGAGTGGCCGGGGGGGGGGGGGGTGCTGAGGACTGCTCGAGAGAGAACATGGGGAGAACTTTATAAAGGGGACACTATATAATATATGTTTTTTAATGGGCATTTAATATTTTTGGCAAGTTGTTTGTAATTTTATCTAAGCCCAAGATTATTCAATATTGTAAATTCAATATTAATCATTTCAGTCTGTTAAAAATATTTGTACTAATATTATGTACTTTTGTATTGTTAAATTTTAGGGCATTTTGCAAGAAAAATATATATCAACCCACAATTATATGATAAGAAACGAAATTAGTGTCCATTGTTCATTTCTCACAACTGGTGACTGTTTTCCTGTCATTTGTTCCGATGATGTGGTTTCATTTCCAACGTATTTGATATCTGTGCAAGTTTTATAAAGAGTTCATTACATTGATATGGATGTTAAAGACGGAGGAAGAAGCATTGGTTACCGTCGTGAGGGGGATGGGTTTCTTCCGGGTGCTCCCGCCTCGTGACATACTTATGTAGTGACACAGTCGTCGAAGTTGTCAAGCAGTTTTCAGGTGCATATTCACGTCAGCTTAGGATGACCTCCATAATCGATGATATACATTACCGCACCAGGCAAAGCTGTCTTATTTAACGGTAAATTAGGTTGTTATAAGTTTACAGGTCGCCTTCGGTTATCAAGCTATAATATTTACAAGAACAAGCGAAATTTTTATGTTTATAAGCGTTCCTTTATTTTATACATTTTCCCTGTCTTACAAATTCAATTTTGACGTGATCACAACCTAAAATGTATTTATAAATAAACAAACATGTATAATTTACCAGTAAATAAATAATGTAATGTTCAGAAATACATAATTACCAGTCATCGCCAAAATTTAACGCTTACTAAAATAACTCCACAAATGCTTTAACAGTAGAGTGATTATTTCGAACGCTTTGGAGGGAAGGTTGGACGGGCAGTACTGTACCCTCCTCTTGTTAAGTCCCCGTTGAAAGTGTAGCTCTCTACTGATTTATCCACCTACATACTTGCGGAGAATTTGAAAAAAATAGTTCACATGAAAAATTACATAATTATGACGTCCATTTTGTATGTTCCCGACACGGCTGTAAAGGAGTGTTGTGTTGCAGGGGATTATAACGCTAGCAGGCTAACTACCTGGATCTTGTAAAAAAAAAAGTACTCTTTTAAAGATATGAGAGAGGGTAGGGGTAGGACGACAGCGCCGTCCCAGGAGGGTGACGGTGTACGCTATTCGTCGAGCTGGAGGCGAATGCGCACGCTTCTATGCCACCAGCGCCACCAGTGGACCAAGTGGATCTTGAGGAGCGTATGTATGATGAGGCAGTAGGCGAGCGCTCCCAGGCCGGAGAAGGTGTAGAGCAGCGGCTTGCTGCTGATGGAGGCAGAGCGGCTTGCCCTCACGCACGTCCACGCGATCAGGCCTATCGCGACCCCACTGCCGGCAACACAACACATCTTCGCCACACACACTCAACAAACTACATATAATGTTCTCGCAACAAAAAATAATTACTATTGTCCATTCGTGTACACTTCACACTTTTCTGAAGCCCTGCTACAGTTTTATTTCCAGGATATTCCTCCACCTCGTGCAGACTAAGCTTATCTAAGTCTAGAAAATTACACCAGAGTACCGAATTTGTGCGCACTCAGCTGTAATGATATTTTGCTTGAGAATTATTTCTTACTAGGCGCTACCAACGAACATGTTTTCTTACTGTTTTTATTTATATTTATTAATAATTATATATTATAATTTAAAAATAAAATATAGGCAATACTTAAATTTAACGAAAAATAAGATACTTTCATGTTAACACAAGTATAAAACGCTTGTCATACGTGGCATACTAAGGAAACAACTAAACACTTCATAAATGGAGTGATATTTCAAAGGTTTGATTAAAAAAGTGTGAAGAAAACAAAAGTAGAATAAAAATGATGAGTCAGTCACAACGGGATTTGGGATAGGAGCCAGGCACTGGCCGGCCGCGATGTTGTGACGTAAGCTGACACCATTTTGGCTACAGGCGACCTTTGACCTTGACACGTAAACTTTACCTTGACCCCGTACCGTGACCTTGGATGACCTTAAACCAAAAATCCAAAAAATTCAGAAAAATAATAAAACCCCAAGAAACCTATAAAAAGTTAGAAAAATTCAAAAATAATAAAAAATATTTTAAACAATTATTTGAAGATGTACACATAGGAGGTCTGGTGTTCGATGGCAGGTGGATCGATTAAGCTTCCGACAAGACCGGCCCCCGCCAGATTGGTCAGTGTCAATCTCGCCAGCCATGTAAGATGTTGATGATCTTGACTTTGACATTCGACCTGGACTTTGGATAAACTTGAAATCAAAAAATTCTAAAAAAATCGCAAACATAAAACAAAAATTCCAATGAATTCCCAAAAACCCTCGACACTTGACTCAGGACTCATGACCCAAGACTCAAGAACCATGACCGAACACTCAAGACTCAAGACCCTTGACACAAGACTCAATACTCAATACCCTTAACCCAAGAGTTAAGACTCAATGTGCTTACAAGACTCAAGACCTTTGATCCAAGATTTAAAACCTTGGCTCAAAACCCTTGACTCAAATCCCTTGACTCAAGACTCTTGACCCAAGACACTTGACCCATGACTTGTGACATTTAAATCCATGCCCGTGTTCTTAATCTTTCAGGTATCGTGTTTATAGAATTCTCCACTTCATGCTCTGTCGTTCCATTTTGCTACTTTATGCTATGTTATTCCATCTTGCATTTCTCTTTCTTCTTTCTCCACCTGTTTTCTCTATTAAACCTTCGTCGTCCACCATCTTAGATGCTGTCTACTGTAGTTCCCTCACCGCCTGCTAGATATGCTGGTGTCGGCCATGCTTTTGTTGTTTAATGCTACTAGAGTGCGCGGGTGTAGCCAATCGCTTTACACAGATATATCAACATTAATTTATTAATTTAATAATTAAGTGTAATTGGTCATTTACAAGAAGGTGTAAGTAGGCTATGTAATTATTCAATTAATTAAAATATTTCGAATTCATCCGATTTATATATATAATTTTTAAGCGAAATCAAATTTATAGTAGGCCCGACCCCAGTCACACATTCAACTTTGTCTATATAATGAAATTTATAATTTTAAAACCCTCAAACTTACCACGAACATGCTTTTTGCCATGTGCATGGCTCCACGACTTGAGATGGGCAGTGTTAGCATTTTAACAGGTCCACACCTGCATGGTGTCAAGTAACATGTGTTAATTTATGTGCTCCCAAGTCATTTTCTCACGTTCACGCCTGCATGGTGTCTGGTAACTGTGAAATGTCTGCATGTTGGACTTGCCTCCTGTGTTTGTAATACAATATCTGCACCGTACTCAGCAGCTAATTACAGCGTACTGTCCATCCAGCTGGCATTGTGGATTGATGTGCGGATTGTTGTGTGGATTGGAAATGTGGCTTGCTGTGTGGATTGCTATAAGGATTGCTTTGTGGATTTCTGTGTGGATCACTGTGTGGAATGCATGTGGATTGCTATGTGGATTGCTGTGTGGATTGGTGTGTGGATTGACTGTCGTGCTGACTGTGGTGTTAATTGTGGTGCATGTGGTGATGATTGTGGTGCAAGTGGTGATGATTGTGGTGCATGTGGTGATGATTATGGTGCATGTGTTTCTGATCGTGGTTGCATGCGGTGCATGTGATATTGATTTTTAATCAACACCATATGCACCATAAACAGCCCCATATACACCGCACACATCACAATCAGCACCATATGCAACACAATCAGCACCATATGCACTGCATGCACCACAGTCAATACCACACACACCTCAATCAGCACCACTCACACCACAATCCACACCACAATCAATCCACACAGCAATCCACATAACAATCCACATGCAATTTACACAGCAATCCACACAGAAATTCAAACAGCAATCCATACACCAATCCACACACCAATACACAGTGCCTACTGGATGGACAGTATGCTGTAGTTAGTTTCCGAGTGTGGCGTGAAGATCATGTTACAAGACACGGGAGCAAAGTCCAACATGCAGACATTTCACAGTTACCAGATACCATGCAGATGTGGGTGTGAGAAAAAAACTTGAAAGTATCTGACCTCCCGTGGCACAATCAGTTGGTGTGCCACTTGTCTGGGGTGCGGGATGCTCTGGGTTCGAATCCCAGGTAAGGCATGGGTGTTAATATAAGTTATGTTATAGGTCAGTCTGTAAGCAATCCCCTGCTAAACTTTCAATCATTAAGCTGGGGAATGTTAGAAAGTCCTTTACAAAACACTACAAAACTTGAAAGCACATAATGTAACACAGGTTACTTGGCAACATGCAGGTGCAGACATGTTAAAATGCTAACACCGCCCGCTCCAAGTCGAGGAGTCGTGCACATGGTTAAAACATGTACGCAGTCATTTTGAGGGCAAGCAGAATGGCATTAATAGCATGGCATGGTTACCTCCTTTTATAAAAAAAAAAGTAAAGAAAGATATAAAGCTGGAATGTACAGTCGAATTATAATAAAAACATATTTAATTAAAATTCCAGTTTATAGACAACGTTGAAAGTGTGAGTAACTTAAAAATTATGTGTACAAAAATTGAAGAATTAAAAATTTTCCAATTACTTGAAAAATCACATACCCTTTTTACAAATTCTTGTAAATGGCTAATTACACTTTAACATTAAATGCATAAATAAATATATATACTGCAGTATTGACTCGGCGCCTAAACCTGCACACTCTAGTAAAATAAACAACAGCACAACTGACACCAACATCCTTAGCAGGCAGTGAGGTAACCACAGCAAACAGCATCCAAGAGCGAAAAGAGGGAGAAGAGAGAAGAAAGAGAGTCAAAATGGAATGACAGAGAATGGAGTAGCACGATGGAATGAAAGAGCAAGAAATGTATAATTCTAGAAACTAGTTGGTTGAAAGGTTAAGGATGCGGACATGGGGTCAAATGTCATGTGTCATGGTGTCTAGTGTCTTGGGTAAAGGGTCTTGGGTCAAGTCTCTTGAGTCTTGAGCCAATGGTTTTGCATTAAGGGTTGTGAGTCAAGGATGTTCACTCAAGGGTTTTGTGTCAATAATCTTGAGTCTTGTGTCAAGGGTCTTGAATCTCGAGTCTTGCATCAAGGGCCTTGAGTCTTGATTTAAGGGCCTTGATTCATAAGTCTTATGTCAAGGGTCTTGAGTTTTGAATCAATGGTCTTGAGTTTTGGGTCAAGGATCTTGAATCTTCAATCTAGAGTCTTGTGTCAATGGTCTTGTTTCTTGAGGCTTGGTTCAGGGGTCTTGGGTATTGTGTCAAGGATCTTGAGTCTTGCATCTTGCATGTCGAGTCAAGGGTCTTGAGTCTTGGCTCTTTTGTCAAGAGTCTTTTGTCTTGAGTCTTTGGTCAAGGGTCTTGAGTATTGAGTCATGGGTCTTCAGTCAAGAGTCTTGGGTCTTGTGTCAACGGTTTTGAGTATTGAGTCAAGGGAATTGAGTCTTGAGTTTCGGGTCAAGGGTTATGAGTCTTGACTTTTGGGTCAGGGTTTTTTGGGAATTTGTTAGAATTGTTTGAAAATATATTGGTATTAATTAAAATTTGTTGGCTCAAAGGTAATCCATGGTCAAGATTGAATTCCAGTACATCAACATATAATATGGCTTATGAGTTGGATAACAGCCGACCTGACGAGGGCCACTCGTGTCGGAAGGTTATTCGATCCACCTTCCATCAATCCCTGGACCTCCTAGATGTACATCTTCAATATTATTCTTCAAATAATTTTTTTTTCGGTTTTTTACAAAACATTTTATACCTATTTTGGAATTTTATAATTATTTGGGAATTTTCGGAATCTTTTGGGATTTTTATGTTGAAGGTCATTCATGGTCATGGTAATGGAGACAAGATCATGGGCCAAGATCATCGACATCTAACATGGCTAACGATATGGACACCAGCCGACCTGGTGAGGGTTGGTCGTTTCGGGAGCTTAGTCGATCCCCTGCCACAAAATCTCGGACCTCCTGCATGTTCATCTTTAAATAATTTATTACAATAATTTTTTATAGTTGTAATATGTATTTTTTGGGACTTTATCATTCATTGCCATATTTTTGGGTTCAAAATGATCCAAGGACACAGGCACATAGTCAAGTTCAAGGTCCTGGTCAAGGTCAATGGACACCTCTAACGAACATGGTGAGTGGGTGACATCACAACACATGGCGGCCGACTGGTGACTGGCTCCTATACCAGATCCTGATGCGCCTGGATCATAATTTCTCTTCTACTACAGAGTATAGAGTATATCCCAGCATTTATTTAAACGTGTATGTTGTAAAAGTAATAATGTTGTTCAGGGTTGATAATGTTAAGCATTTGCATTGTCTTTTATTACTATATACCGAGCGATGTAGTGCAGTGGCAAATCACTTGACTAGGGAGGACCCGGGTTCGATCCCCGGTCCGGCCATCCTGATATCAGTTTTTCCATGATTTCCTGAAATCACTCCGGGCAAACACTTGAATGGGTCCCTAATAAATGCCATGGCCGATTCCTTCCCATTCCTTCGCCAATACCTCTTCCCTGTGCAACTTGCAGAGTCTCTAAATACTTCGCTTTCGACAAAAAGTTTAACCAAGCTACCTACGCTATATCACTATAATACAATATACTGCTGATAAAGCCTCTAAGTATTGTTGCCGTAACCAAATGTTTAGAGATAATGGAAAATCGCAAAAATTGTTTGAGCCAACATATCCTCGATAACACTCTAGCTAGTTTTGATTGGATGTACAAGGTTTAGATTTGCTTACCAATCACGAACATTCTGCTTTATAGTATCATAATCCTTATTGGCCCAGTGAAATCGGGCAGTAGCTTCAGACATGCATCACAACCAGTAAGAAAAGTAAACTGTCGGATATGTGTACAGTACATTGAATCCTAGCAAACAGTCAACTTTTCCAGCGATAAACCATCATCTCTACAAATGTTGTATTACACTAACAGGAAGAACAAAATATTTTGTGGTACTGCGACATTAAAACAATGTTCAGCCTACACAATTTACACTGATTTGACAATATAAAATGGCGGATGCTAGTGAATGGCTGTAACATCATAAAATGAAACCACTATACTTAAATTTTCAAGCATACTATGTGCCGAATATGCATATATTTCTAGAGCCTTAAGCAATTACAGATTACGGAAGAGTACAGCAGTTTGTCACTATGTTATGCTGAATACACACAATATAAAATACATGCAGCTACCTAAATTGAGCAGTTGGTAGGAGCACTCAAAGTGCGGGTTAGATTCCCTTCTCGGCCGTCAATTGTTTTTCATTGGTAATACGTATTTTTGTAAAAAAATTATCGCACTTAATTTATTTTGCATCTGAATCTTGTTTTAAAGCAAAGAAAACAGGTACAAGAAATTTTTAACACAACTTTTAACATCAATTCAACACAAAATGTGTTTTACCGAAACATAAACACCGCCTTTATGTTGACAGTACAGTAAGGAGGTAATTGTAACAAAAGTAGTTAAATTTACAGTTACATAAATAGCATAATACTATATTACATTACTAGCAGCATTAGTTACTGACAGCAAACAGTAAACAAGAAATTACTGTAGTAGTAACATTAGTACTTTTGTCATATTATTAGACTTGTATCTGTGCATTCGGGTCCATGCTTCTCAACAGCCTGATAATGCCGAGTACACAAGAGGAGGCGACATGCCGTGGAGGTTGCTTTCACGTGAACCGACCTAACCTCAGATCGGCTGTACGAGGCTTTGGAACCGAGCATTGCATCTCATTGACTGATGCCTTGTGAGTAAGTTACCACACGCTCATTGGCGGAAGGCTATACAATATTTTTATAGATGACGCCATTTTGCTAATGCGTGTAGCCGGTGTTCGCGTTATAAGTGGCTGTCTCACCTCTTTACACTGTGCCAAGGCCGAGCCATATTGGAAATATGTGGTGGCGTGCGCATGCGAGATGCGCAATAGCCTATATCTCTGTTCCAAAAGCACCACAGTGCGTAGTAGTTAGACTACTCGCCACTATTCTACGCAAACCGGGTTCGAATCCCAGTCGAGTCACTACCTGATTTTCGCATGTGGGAATCGTGCTGGACGATACCTTTGGTCGGCAGGTTATCATTCCAGTGCTAGTAGGGTAATGGGGAGTTACCAGAAAATTTTCGCCCTTATCGATATTGGCTGTATGTGATTAACCTGGGAGAGGTCTCGCTGAGGATAGGGAAAACTACTGGGTTGTCCTTATCGACATTGGGTGCATTTGTTTAGCCGTGAGAGTGTGTCGGAGGCGAAGATCCTCTGAGTGCTTACTCCCCAAACCATCCCAACCCATCCCCGGCAATAGTGGGAGCGGGTGGGTTGTAAATTACTCGTGCAAGAATGGCCTAAGTTCCATGTGACAAAAAATGTTGCTAGGTTCATTAGGGGCTACCCTCCCTTCGCCCCTAAGGTGTGTTGTGATTGGCTGTAACTCCTTCCCACCCCGTCTCCTTAGAACTGTATAGTGATTGGCTGTCCTCTCACCTTCCCCTCCCACAAAGTGTATTGTGATTGTCTGTACCTCCTAACCCCTGAGGTGTACTGTTTGGATAGGAAGTGACTTGTGGAGCAGCATAGGTGTTCACCCTTCGGGTCTAGCAGTCAATGAGCTGATGGGCTGGGCTGGTGGGTACACTTATTGATATACACAATCTGAGTTTTGTTACGAGCAGCACAGTGTGGACATGCACTTATGGTGTAGGAACTCATTTAATTAATCTGTCATTACTTATTGTTTATTTAATGTCTTGTTGCCATATATTGTATTTAATTGGTAATTTGTCTTGTTACTTATACTCTAAATTCGAATCAGTGGGAAATCACAGATTGGCAGTGATATTCACTTATGCGAATCAGTGAAAATGACTCAACTTAGAATCAGTGGAAAACCATATTTGGAAAAATTTCACTGATTGAATAAGTGATGGCCAACTGTAGTGGCGAATTAGATATTGTTTTTATTGAATGAAGTCAAATAATTTCCCAAAATAAACATATTTACAATAGTTTACAATTAATATTGTGCAATTTACCGTATTTTAAAAAAGTAGAAATATCTTGCAGATTGCCAGGATCCAACTCTCACATCCTCTTCACTTCACTTTTAAGCCGATGCCTTGCCATATGTGCTACCACGCCAAGTTGCAATGAACAGAGGAAAATATCTATCTTATAGTGTCGCCGCAAAATCACGAAGATGTAAATTGTATGCTGTTACTTTATGTTTTTTTGTTTAATTGGTACCATTAGGATTGTTAAAATGAATAATATATGAGCGCATTCTCTTCATCACATTCTATGCATTTTAAACCTTCAAACAGAGCGCTGTGACGATTACATGAAAATTAAATGAAAGACGTAAAACGGAATCAAAAACTGAGAATTCATATAACCTATAAAATGGCATTTCGAAAGACGAAACACATTTTAGAAAGCATTTTGTATTGATTTTATTAGTTTATTCGTTATTATTTTACTTGATAAACTTTGTTTAGTGGCCATTTTTAAACGTTATTTTACGGCCATTTTTACACACTGTTTAACTTATTCATCAGTAAAAAAATTAACGACGGAGTAAACAGTGAAAAAAAATGACTAACGAATCAGTGGAAAATGTCACTGAATAAATAAGTGAAGGGAATATAGCATTTTTTCACTGATTCATCAGTTAAATTCACTGAAGTGACTGTTCAATCAGTCAGATATGTTTGACTGTTTGAAACAGTAAAATTTTCACTCATTCAAATTTAGAGTGTAGTACTTGTCTCATTGCATGTGCTTAATGTTTCTGTAACTAATGTATTGTTGCATTATATTATATTTAGTGTTTAGGTGTTTCTTCAGTTGGTAATTCGTTGCATTTAAATATATATTAATGTATCAGTATTTTTTAAATTGGTAATTCGTTGAGTTTACTTAGTGATTGTTTTTTAATGCTTTGTTTCATCGTGTCCATCCTTGTGATTGATTCATTTATTTGCTACATGGTTTCTCAGAATGCAATATTTAATGTTTCAGTGGTTGTTCAATTCAGATGCGATATTTATTTCAATTAAAAATTGTTATTTTACAAACACTGGATAATTGCACAATTCCAAGCTCGCCTTCCAGCATCACAGCTCAGTCGTGTGGCAAACAGTGAAGACTGCAGATGTACGTTGCTGCTCCCTCCCATCACCGACTCGCCGAGCATATTGCCTTGCCAGCCAGCGACCAAGATGGAGCACCGTAGCTCTCGGTGCCCTTCTTAACACTTCACCCACCATCACAGCTCATTCCAACTTCAGACTCCGAGCACAACAGAACTCTGCCCACTCCCGACACCCCTCTTATCCTCACCCACCCAACGAGCTGATTCCAACCTCAGACTCAGACCAGGATGGAGCTCTGCTGCTCCTGACACCCTCCTTCTCCTTACACACCCCTCCGGGCTCAACCAATCTCAGACTCCGAGCACGACGGACAAGCCCTGCTCCCACTTCCCCTCCCACCCCTCAACCGCCCCAGAGCTCATTCCAACCTCAGACTTGGAGCACGATGGAAGTGCTCTGCTCCTCCTCCTTCCATTTAACCACCCTCAGAACTCATTTCCTCATCAAACTCCGAAGATGTAACAGCTAATAAAATGACCCTGACGGCATTCTTGCTCCAAGATCAACATAGATAAGCTGCTGCTCCTGCCCGTCAGAGCTCAGTCGACTGCGAGCTCCTAAGGGTGAACACCTATGCCGTTCCACAGCTCACTCCCTCTCCAACTACTTACAGGGGGTGGGTTGGGGTGGTGGTGGGCAAACATTCAAGATGACCCTCGCCTCCGACACACTCACACGGCCAAACAAATGCACCCAACGTCGATAAGGGCGACCCAGCAGTTTTTGCTATCCTAAGCGAGACCTCTCCCAGGTTAATCACAACCGATGCCGATAAGGCCGGGTTGGTCTGTTAAACAGCCATTTCCCTACTGGCGCTGCTCCATATGCTCATCTGAATCACCCTCATCGATTCTCAAGACCTCGATGTTAAGAGCCACCCAAATCACAGCACTTAAATTTTCTGCCATATCACTATCAAATACAGCATGCATATAATTTGAGGTTAGAATACTATCATTTACATAGTGCTTTGGGGTGTTTGTTCGCTTCCGTGAAATTAGTCTTATTGCAACTAGCATATATTTTAGAAACTCGAAGTTTTTCGTTTATTGTGAAGAATAGCTCCGTTGAAAATTCAAAAGTAAACGAACACCTCTACCAATGCTGACCACGTGATGCTGACAGGCGACTTGCCGATGGGTGGGTGAGTCGATGCTGGTAACTAGCGTAGGAGGCGAAGATCGTTCCCTTCTCATCGTTAGTCTGTATCGGCTAGCCTATGACACACCTGGTCTTTTACTAGTCTGCACAACAGGAATTACAATAAAGGAATGTGTTGTTCAAGGTCAAAGAAACAATTTTTAAGAAAAAATCTTTCAGCATAATCACTATCATATGAGCTACAGTACATTCCTCCTAGTTCATAGTTTAGTTGGCAGAAAAGTAATAAAAGTGGATCTTTGGCTTGACGTATTGCGAGTGAATGTTAAAATATGTGGCCACTGAAGTAAGAGTTTTTTTTTTTATTTATAAATATTATAGTACGTTAGAATATGAATTAATATATTAGTAACACATTTATTCAAATTCCGAACAATTACACTTTTTTTTTTCATTTGGATGGCACATGATTAATGTGATTAGGCCCATTGCAGTTTTGCATAAGAACAAAACTGTCGATTCTAAGTAGGGCTCTCAGAAGTGCACGATTAGCAGTGAACAGCCTACAGTTCTAACGCCAACATAATGTGACCGGTCACAGTGCATTCAGAAGCTCCTCTTTTCACCACAACCCTTCAACAACATCATGGCTTCTTTCTGGTTCATATTCAGGTGACTTACTTGACAAAGTTTGTCGTAAGAACACTATATTCCAAGGTTAAAATCCCAGGTAAGTCGTGAAAGTGTGCAGCTTTTTGAAACGTTATATAACCTAATCAGACATTTAGCCGATACTACATGACGCAATGCTCCCTGCTTGAAGCTGTTCTGTGTGAAGAACTGTTGTGTGTTATGACTAGTTCATATCATCATTTTCGAAAGCAAAGCTTACAGATCATAACTAGTGATAACGAGAAAGATTACGCGTCACCTTTAAAAGAGGATAAATACTAGATACTCAATTTTCAATACCTGAAACGAAGAATTAAAGTGTGCATGAAAAGTTTAGTTAGTACAGCAAGTTTGCCACATACTGGATTCTTGGGAGCATAATATCTGAGATCGTCAAACAACACAAACAAATTAATATATTTAGACCATTCAAGGTTACTTCCAACTTTCCTGAAGCCCTGCTAAATTTCTACTTCCGGGATATTTCTCCGCCTCATACAAACCAAGGTTAACCTAGTCGAGAAAATTACACCAAAGGGACAACGCACCGCATTCGTGCTCACTCTGTGCAGTGATATTTTTCATAAAAACTATTTCTTAGTAGGCATAATCAACATACCTATATTCTGTGCGTTTTTATTCATAATAATTATGAATTAAATGTTTTAATTTATAAAAACCGTATGTGAAAATTCGATTTAACCAAACATAAGGTATATTTCAATTAGCTCAAAGCTTATGCTACATGGCATGTTTAGGAAAGAGTGAAGAGTGAATAGAATTGGGCGGCTTTTAAAAAGCGAGATCTTGAGAGCCGATGAGGGTTATTGAAGTTTATGTGGAGCAACGCCGGAATGAATGGGTGGGGGAAACGGGAGAGCCCCGAGAAAACCCGTCGACCAACGGCATTGTCCGGCACGATTCCCACTTGCGAAAATCCGGTGACCCGGCCGGGTATTAAACCCGGTTCGCCTTGGTGGAAGGCAAGCGCGCTAATCGCTCAGACACCCTTGCCTTTTAAATAGGAAACATTCTGTAGTGATTTTTCGAAGCTTTGATTCACAAACAGTGAAGAAAAAGCGAATAGACTATACAGAATGATTCTCAATTAGACCGACAAACTTTGGAAGGTGATTCTTCATGCAAAAGTAAAAGGAAAACATATGTGACACTTTATATCTAAACCGAATATTAAGGGAGGTATGAGTCCTTTAAAAAAAATGAGATTTTATGCCGTATTTGTGCAAAATATCGGCTCTTACGTTGAAGGTCCCGATAACATACAATACTGTTCCGAGAGTTGTCATTGTATTTTGATTCGTTACCGTTATTTTGCACAAATACGGTTTAAAACCTCGGTTTTTGAGGGCTCATACCTCTCTTAATATTCTGTTTAGGCATAAAGTGTCTCACATGTTTTCCTTTTACTTTTTCGTTAAGAATCACCTCCCGAAGTTTGAAGGTCTAATTGAGAATCAGCCTGTATATGTCAGGTTTTGCAAGTCCCTGGATGGCGTGGCGAAGGTCTCTCACCAGGCCAGCATCATGCAGAGGTCGAGCAACAGGTGGCAGCACACGTTGCCATGGCTGACCCAGACGCGCAGGCCCGCGCACATGCCGTAGGTGCGCTCGCGCACGACGGGGTATCGGTGCCCACACAGCTCGCAGTAGTCCCGCCCCGACACCGTCAACCACTTCTCGAGGCAGGAGCGGTGCACGTAGGCAAGCGTGCCGAGGCACTGGCAAGGCGACAGCAGCGCCTCGACCTCCGTGCTCTGACATATGCGGCACACCAAGGAGTTCTGGCTCGGCAGTGTACCGCTCGAGCTGTCCTCCTGCACGCCAACCTGCCGCGACATTACACGACCACTGCCATCCCCACATGCTGAATTCTGTTCACGATCAAGTGCGCACTTTAGAAATTAACCTTAAAAAAAAAAAACCACCGCTCCTGCCTGCATATATTTTAATGGGCGCACCGAGTGACATTCGCCCAGTAAATTTGGTAACGATGGATGAAAAGTAGTTCCATATCTTAACGTCGGGTAAAAAGTGTTAGGTAACCATTTGTGAAAAATTAAATCATTACTTTCCCTTTCTGTGTTTTTTTTAATGCTTTGTACTTTGTATGTGACCATCAATACATAACATGGAATTACCAACATTTTCGGGAAGTAAACACGATAGCATCTCTTTTTACTATTTGCTCAAACTGCATGAGTTGTTGGAGGGGAGAGCAAATGTGCTTATTTTCACCACAATATCGTGTGTTATTATTCTCTACTTGTAATTTTCTTAATGTAATAAGGATTAATAAACTATATTTAAATGATTACTTGTTTATTTAATAGCGTATAGTGTCTAGTTAATATAAGTAACAGGACAGTCCCAATAAAATTTAATTGCAATGAGTTCTAGCATAAAAACTTATTCTTGCACTGATACATCAATATGGTCTGGACAGGCTATACTGAGTACACAAGTAAATTAAGCACACCCTCCCATCTCCCTTTCACCATCAATATAAAGTCTAGTTTTAGGGCAATAGTTTGCACTCATATGATCCTAGTGCAACTTATATAATCGCATTTGCTCCTAGTGCGGCATCCACTTTACCAGTGCCTGGGATTCCTGATTCTCAAACCTCATCTATAGCTTCTTCCACTTACAAAACAATTCATTTTCACGGCCTGCAACGGGCCAGTTTGGATCACAGAAGTTAATACCATCACAGTTAGAGAAACAGCCTGGACCATCAAGAGAGCATGTTGAAACTGCGTTTATTGTTTATTATAATGAGGATGTTCATAATAATATCTTTTTATGATCAACTGCCATCTCTGAAGAGAAAATGCAGGCAGTTTTCAAGAGACCACCCGACATAAACAGCAGCAGTATTGTCCTAAAGAAGGCGTTGTTTGTGAAAAAATGTCTATGTGTTACCTAAGCCACCACTGAAATATCTAGCCGTTCCATGCACGCATACAAAGAAGGAGGCCAAGTGTTGAAATCAACCAAAACACATGATTCTTGGCAAAGTAGGGTGTGCAATAAAACTTCAGTGAAAGACATGGGTTTTTGTATCATTTGTAGACAGTATCTAGATTCATGATGAGTGTTTAAGATTGACAAAAGACAACAAAGAATAGTTTTTTTTTTTTTTTGGCAATACACTGGCAATTCAGACTAGATATGCCTTTTTTCAATTTATGTATAACCAAATTATATTTAGGCCATATGGAATACTCTATTTACCCCATTGTACCCAAATATCACCAGTTTGTAATATGTGTTGTTGTTTGTGTATTCCCTATCATTTTGACATTTTGGCAATCTCTAGATTATAACCTTTATATATGATTATCCTTTTTTGATTTCAAACGTTACCAGGTCATTATTTGCCACTAAAGATTTCAAACAAGTACTTGAACTTTAACTAAGCCAGGGAGCACGGTGGCTGAGCGGGTAGACTGCTCGTGATCCCCCGAGGCGAACCGGGTTAAATCCCCGCCCGGGCCACTCCCAGATTTCCGCAAGTGGGAATCGTGCCGGACGATGCCACTAGTCTGCGGGTTTTCTCGGGGAACCTGCCATTTCCCCTGCTCTTGCATTCTAGCGCTTCTCCATTCTCACCTCATTGAAACTCATGGGCTCTCAAGACCTCGTTGTTAGGAGCAGACCAAAATTCTCAACTCAACTGTAGCTAAGCCAATATATATATATATATATATATATATATATATATATATATATATATTTATATACACACACACATATATGTACACTATCTACCAAAAAGTAACTGGGCACCCGTGAAGATAGGTAATTTAGTACGTCAGTTGACTTATGTTTCACGGCCTTCGGCGTAGGACCGCTGGTGTTTGTCCGTGGTAGCATGAATACAGAGACCTATTGTAACATTCTGGATAATGAATTGCTCCCAACATTGTGGCGTTTTTACGGAATGGACCCGTGTTACTTCCAGGATGACAATGCCAGGTGCCATGTTTCAAGGGCTACTATGCAGTGGTACGCCGACAACAATGTTCGCCGATTGGACTGGCCCGCCCAGAGCCCCGACCTCAACCCTATATAACATCCTTGGGACGAATCGGATAGCCGGGTGAGGGCTCGTCAGGCGTGGCCGAAATCCGTAGCTCAACTCATGGAATGGTTGTAAGACGAATGGTGACGAATCCCCGTGGATGTCCTGCAAAAACTCGTAGAGAGAATGCCAGGCAGGGTGGCTGCTGTTATAGCCGCAAGAGGTGGCCCTACGAGATTCTAACGGGGTGACAACCACCGAGCAAACATTGTGGACAGGTGTCCAATTACTTTATGGTAGATAGTGTATATAGACACACACCACACACACACACCCGCGCACAGAGCAGCGCTTACCTTGGGATCGGAATCCGGTCGGTTCCCCGGCGCGGTGGTGGTGTCGCCTGTCGGGTTCTCTTCGCCGCTCCTGGAGGACAGTTCTCCAGAGGTGTCCATGCCCTAGTCCAGCCTGGAGAGAGAGATGCCTCCAGTCACGTTCCCTGTCTCACGCGCCGGGGGCATCAAGATCCTCTCGAATCACGAGGATTTCGAAAGCGACGGAAACAAAATTATTATTTACTCCCTTTTTGAGAATATCAGTACCTCGCCCTGTCATTCATTCTTGTTGCCAAACGTGCTAAAACTACACGCAAAACCGTCGCAATCAACACGGCATTCGCCATAGAACAGGGGGTTCCAGTGATTTGTTATTTTTGTTTCTATGCGTCATGGATATATTCGTGTATATCTCATAGACCAAATAATTTGGATTTAAAAACCGAAGTAGCCGTTAATATCAGCGCTACCTATGGGTTGCAGGAATGAATGAAATAAAATTCATTTACGGCGGTTTTTTAATCTAAGAGACTAGTTGCATATTTACGGTTTTTCCCCCTACAGTATTTGCCCAACGAAAATTGAAAGTAAACTGGTTGAAATATTAGATTTCTTGTACAAATATTGTACACTCAAGAGTTACAGCACTGCAAAAATATCGTTTTACAAAAAAAAAAAAAAACTGAATTTAATTAAAGGAACCTGTAGCGCATAAAAATGGAAAGCTATGTCCTGACATTCATTATACACTTAGAGTAATTTCCAAGTAATTATAATTTGTCACTTTAATTCGTTTAATGGGTGTGTATATATATCACGCCAAATGTTATTCTTATTTATATACAACGAAAAGAAACTGAATTGCAGGTGATAACATTTTTCAGCTATATGTGTGTGTATGTCTGTGTGTGTGTATATATATATATATATATATATATATATATATATATATATACACAGACATACACACACACACACACACATATATATATATATATATATATATATATATATATATATATATAGGTGGTTCATGATGAAATGAGCACTCTTGAAATCAACATATGAAAAAAGTAACTGCCGTAACTGCATATATTTTTGCGCAAGCATTGACCGCAATACTCGCAGTTATGTTCGCAGCGAACTAGGAGAAGTAGTTCCATGTTTTGACGACTTTCTAGTCTGAAAGTTGAAAAATGTTATCACCTGCAATTCAGTTTCTTTTTGTTGTATATACATATGAATAATATTTGGCGTCATTTTAACACAGCCTACGTTTCTATCAGTTTTCACATCACCTGGCCGATGCAACGTTCAAGTTCGCTTGTTCACTGTTTAGTTTTAGTTTTTTTTTTTTTTTTTTTCCGGTCCGCGCCCGTGTGTGAACAAAACAGGTGTTCACTTCACAAACAACGTGATTTTATGTGCCAGTTTGTAACTGCCAAAATAAAGTATTCATGAAAGTAATAAGTAAAATAATGTTATACATTTTTTGAGCAGCGGCGTGTGGTGAACTGTTGCAAGGAGAGCTGTGGTTTGCTCTGTGCTATACCTAATCGTTTGCTAGTCAACACATCGGCCACTTGAACGTAGTAGTGCAGTTGACGCAACAGCACGTGTGTAACGTGTGCTTCGCCGCTCACTCGTGAGTGGCCGCAATACTTTCAGTTTCTCCCGGCTCCACTTTGGCTCCTGATGCGTCCGCCGAATGTGTACAGCTCTGAGCCAGCACCAGCTTACCTTGCAACACTTCACCACACGCCCCTGGTTCTGAGTGAAGTGGCAGTGTTTGTAATTGCTTTCTGCTTTTTTCTTTTACGTCATTTATTGCACCAGAAATCCTTGAAATTTTACATAATATGCCGGCCGGGAAAATGTGCTGGCCTACTTCATGCAATGTAAGTCGGTATAAAGGTTAAACTTTGAATAAATATGAAGCAGCTTCAGAAGTCTGTTTTGTTGTATTTTCGGCGTGTGTAGCAAAGATTAATTGTATGTTAACTAAGTGTTAAAAAAAATATTGATATGTAAAACTGATGTCTTAAAATTATTTAATAATTCTCTTTTTTTCTTTCTTTTGGAAATAAAAGGATGTACTGCAGATCTTTTAATAATGAGTAGAGAAATATTTTATATTAAATTTATGACTATGTAATCTTTAGATACATAGATAGTAAGGCATAGTTCCTTCTGGTGCAGTTGCCTAGGAGCGAGGATTGGCTGATTTTAGCATAATCTCTGTTTCCACCATTTTGGATTTTTTCTTACAAAATCGCATGTTTTTACCCAAAAATCACATCATAAATCGATTATTTTACCAAAAAACAGATAATTTTCACTAAAAATTATCTTTTTTCCTTCAGAGAAATTTACTGTTTTGCCCAGCCCCAAAAAAAATGCCCCCAAAAAATCCTTCAGGGGATTCTGTCTGCCATCTTGAATTTCCCTTTTCCCCTTCAACATAGATTAAATTTCCCTAAAACTTCCCCTTTTTCCCTAAGAATTCCCCTTTTTACCTAAGAATTTCCTTTTTTCCCTAAAATCCCCCGTTTTTCCCCCCAAAAATTTATAAAAATAAATTATTAAAAAATTTGTAAAAACTTAAATAAATGTATCTCAATGCCTTGGATTTTTCATTGGATTTCCTAGAATAAATCTCTAACTGTCAAAATATCTGTACTTGCATGGCAAGAGCAGGTCTGCACCTGGACAGCGTGAGGTAGCAGGATGCGTGCGTGCTAACAAGTCGCTTTCTGACATCTGCACGGTGTCAGATAGCATTTTCACAGGTCTGCACCTGGACGGTGTCAGGTAACCATGAAGTCAGCACATAGTAGTGTCAGCAGGTCGCACGTGCACTGTGTCGTATGACCATGTGCGTGGGAAGAGCTGTGTTAGCTTTTTCTGCAACTGCATGGTGTCGGATAGCATAAGTCGGGGAAGTCTCCCATGGTAGGCACTATTCTGCAGGTACTATTTATCTTGTATCACTCTGCGCCTCACCACCACTCGGCTAGGATGTATAAAGGCTGGAGCATCACCAAATCTCTCACTCTGATATCAGTGCTTGTCGCTTGCGTATCCCGAGTAACCTTCAATTTTACTGCCATTTTGTGCTTTAAGAGTTATAGTTGGAGTGAGTCAAGTTTTTTAGATCCAAATTTCACGCTAGTTAGTAGCATAAGATTTTTGTTAGGTTTTTTTAGTACTTCGAGTATTTTAGGTTATACATCAAGTTTTGTAGGCTATTTTTTTTAGATCATCTAGATTTTAGGCTAGTATGTACATAAAAATTTTTTAGGTTAGTACATCAAGATTTTAGGCTGGATAGTACATCAAGAGTTTAGATTAAAATATCGAGAATAAGATAGGTTTTCTGTCAGCGATGGAAGCGACCCAGTGCAAGTTTTTGCAGTAAGACTTTTACTGTGCGGAACAACATTCTAAGGAATGAGAGGAGCTGCAGACTCAACCCACGTCAGGTAGAGAAGCTGATGTGCGAAAAGTGCGGCAAAACTATAGCTCGCAAAGATGAATTGCAAAAGCATCTTCGTAGCTGCAATGTTACCATCAGGAAAGCAGCGACCACCAGCTACAAGTTTTGCAACAGGCGCTTCTTTACTGTTGGCACTTATAGTAATAGACCTGCAATTTTCCATCCTTTAAAAAAAAATGTTTAATTCCTATCAGTGGTGTAGTTACATGCATGATGTAGGAATTTGAATACATGCCTAATTTTTTAAAATATGTTAAATAAATATTTTTGTTATTAAAAGCTTAAAGGACGAACGAAGGAAGCAATAAATTATTTTTTAGTAATTATTTATTATTATTTTGTAAATACATTTTCAGAAGTAAGCAGATCATCACCTCATCTGATATAACCCTGATCCTTAAGTTCGCTTACGATAGAAACCACATCTTACATGTTCGAATAATCCCCACGTTATTGAAACGCAAGTAAAGATCTAAGTGTGTGTACAAGTTTGTTGAGATCTTCAGTAAACATATCGTCAGTATAGCCTTCGTCTTCTATCTTCTTCGCATCATTTGTCGAAGGAAACTCGTTGGGGAAATGTGTGGAAACTTCGAAGGAATAATCATCGTCTTCAACACTATCACTGCAGTCATAGTCATCATTAATGCTGTCTTTATGATCAGCTTCAATATCAAGTTTAATTTCCTTTGTAGCAGGAGTTGTATGTTCATCAGTATTTGGAGCTGATGACTGGTTACTTTAAAGTCTTTCGACTTCACACTGACATATTACAAGTGCACCTTCCGCATAAACCGACTGTACTGCGCTCATTCCGTCCTTAGCATTAACTGTAGCGTCATAATTATCTGCATAAACGGTACCCATCGATGTAGCAGGAGGTATTGATGGCATCACTTTCTGGTTCCCAGTAGACGAACCCTATCGGTAGATAGCGATGAACTGATCGAACCCACGCCTGTACCTTCCCCTATGTAGCAGACAGTCCTTAACAATCGTCAAAAATCCTCATTTCTCTTTCCAGCACAAGGCACACATATATTTGAAATCTGTTAGAGTCATGTCCGTATTAACATTATCATCGTAAATGTGACGTAAATTCGTATCGACCATGCGAAACAGCACCAACATGCTTGTGTTGTCGCTAAGCAGTTGTTTGAATATGCGCAAATAAATTGACCGAGGCACACACAGTCCTCATACGCGTGTCGTCCCACGCTAAAGTATTCTTGAATATAAGTTTGTTTCTCGCAGGCAATTTCGTCAGAGACAAATATTGAGTTTGGAAGTGCTTCACTCGGAGGTAAGACGGCTTCGTTATCACTGCAGGGCAAATAACCCACGCCACCCACAGTTTGCAGTACTCGTGCCAGTCGCCGGAATTTCGGTTGCTGGAGTGATTTGGATTACAGGTACACATTCTCGAACCGGAGGCCGTTCTCTTCTTCCAGCAGGCTCAGTAAGACTCATGTCTTGCCACAACCCGATGGTCCCGCAATAATGCATCTTGCTGTATATGGAAATAGGCTTCCATGTCGCGATGTCGCGAATCTTGCATGATTATACGTATATTACCACTACTATCTTGCGGTGAGTGCGGTGCTGATTGTGGTCTGATTGTGTTTGCGATGACAATTGCAGTGCTGATTGTGATTGTGGTGCTGATTTTGATTGTGGTGCTGATTATGATTGCGGCGCTGATTATGATTGTGGTGCTGATTGTGATTGCGGTGCTGATTGTGATTGCGCTGATGATTGTAGTGCTGATTGTATTTGCAGAGAACCAGTGCTACAAGTTTTAGAATGTCTCTTCAAAATATAATTCCGTGTAAACTGTCCCTGGCAAAAATCGCACTGAAATGACATTCTTGAAGTTTGCATCCTGCAGTTAGTTATTTCATGTCGATACATGCTGCGCAGAGCTGTAAATGCTTTACCGCAGAAGCGAAAATGTTTTCAAGTCAAGAATGATGCTGAAACGAAAATGTATAAAAGGAACGTATTTGTACCTTTCTCACTCTCTCATGCCAACATGCATTTTGAACATAGGTGAAAACTCGATCGCAGAATCAGCACTAGCGACAACCAGTTAGCGATGATGCAGGTCGCGGCTCCATGATTGTAGAGGTCAAAAGGCAGTACTCTGTGTTCACAATTCATTTTCGCTGTATGTGAGCACTCTGAGGAAAACCCAAACACTCGTTCGCCCCGGAAGAAAACATGCAGGTAATATAATATATATAAGATTGGAATATATATTTATAGAATAATATGTAAGATAGGTATACACATGATTATGTATAGGGCTTAAACTCTAAGCCTAACGAACGGAGAATGCCTCGGGCCACCAGAGTGCATGTGCTTATAAAACTTATGCTAAAAGCCTAAAAAAAAGTGTGACGTACCACCGGAGGCGAAATGAGGGAGAGAAGAGAAGTAAAGTTAAGGGAAGGGAAACGAGTTCGCCACCGAGAACACCATTATGCAGAACGATATATCGACAGAATAACGACAATGGCAGCGCTGCCATCGCAAAATAAGAAACAAGGGTAAAGGAAAGTTGAAATTATTGGGGTGTCAGAAGAAAAACTGGGACAAACATGCGAAATTAAAGTAAGGTTTAAAGACTGAGGTGGGAGAAACAGGAAAAGGGAAAGGGAAAGAAAGAGAAAAAAGATTGGGGTTGTCAGAGGAAAAACACACATTCAAAATTAAAGTAAGATGTAATGAAATGGGATTGGAAAACATGACAGATACGCTCAAAGTAACAAGGGCCAAGGGAAAAAAGAAAAGAAAGAAAATATTATTGGGGGAGGGGGAAAGAGGTTTAAGCAAACAGAATGTCCAAACAGTTCAAAAGGGTATTGAGATACAATACACAAAAAAAAAAAAAAAAAAAAAAAAAAAAAGGAACACGAGGGCTAAATTCAGGCAGTAATGAAAAGAAAAAAGTTGAAAGACGATATGAGGAAGAGGGCAAGGAATACAGGAAAGAAAAGAGTACTCGTGTGGAGAAGGATAGGAAGCTAAAGAAAGAGAAAGAAAAGTAATGAACGAAAACAGACCGTACTATATTAATAGAATGATTTTTTTTAAGGTAATAGATAATAATTATAATGCGGAAAGAATATATAAATATAAAATTTTAATATAGATAGTAAGTTTTGTTTAAAAAAAATTGTGTATCTATAAGGTATTAAAAATAGTTGTTTAATTTTTTTTGTTATAAATAAAATGAATATTTTAGTAAGCAAATGGCTCTAAAAATGCGAAGGAAAAAACAAAGAGTATAGGTTACTAAAGACAGTACAGAAGTAAAATTATAACCATAGAGAAATGATCACAAGAAAAATCATAGTAAAACTGGAAACAAAATTTAATTAAAACTGTGCGATGGTGCTGCGACATCGTCGTGTTTACTTGAGTTAACGACCACCGGCTTGCAACGCTTAGAGCTTGCTCATTGGGTGCCTTGACTTCCCCTTCCTTTCTATTCCAATACCTTGTTTCCCCACCTCGTGTGCATAGCAATATTTTAACTGGAGGGGGTGGCAGATGTCTGAGCTGTGCAGTTAGGCACCTGGCACATCCTCCTCCTACTTTCAACGGCGATCACTTCGAAGCTACATCAACGCTCATTAATCATGGTGCACGACGTCCTTTGAATTTATATTTGGTACAGAGCACACCGCATTTAAGAATTTTGGTGGTTTTAAATATTTTCAGCGGCTTTAATTACGTAACTGATCAGATGCCAGGAAGAGGGGAAAGAATTGTGGGCTGTGGATTCGAAGCTTATTTCAAAAGCGCGTATAACATCATAACTGTAGTAGTGACTTAGAGTGTGTTTTTAGAGTGCGCTAATTTGTGGGAATGGGGTGGTAATTACGTGTTTCCAAAATCGTGTTTTAGACGCACTTTCCAAATTAATATTTAGGCTACGCTTCATTTTCTTCTTGCCTCGTGGTTTCTTGGAACTGTGTTAATATGCATAGTTTGTTGAGCTTGCCGCTGCTTCATTCAGCTGGCCCGGCCTTGTTTGTGATGCGTAGTACATGCTTCCACAGCTCGTCCGTTGATAAGTTTTTTTAATATGTTTGGAATGTTTACCACTGGCCGCTTTGAGAGGCCCAGCACACATTAGGTCGTCGTCCAGTTGATTTATTAAATTTTAAGTGGCTTTTTAAAAGTAACTTTAAATTTGTACTTTTATGCACGAAGTGCCTTGACATCCCCAAAAGGCAGCTGCGTCCTGCCGTGTTTGTGAAACTAATTATACTAAACAGGTGTTATTTTTAAAAGAAATATGTTTTATGCGCAGCAACGTAATTTCATAAAATATTTTTTTGCTCAACAATAATTTTGAGCTGCATTATTTTGAGTGTTAATGGATTTCCACAAGCGAGGAGCATTGCTTTAATAGCGATTTACGTATTTAATTAAATGCATATGAGAATTTTCAAGACTGTCATGATCTGGTATTTTAATAAAGAATTAGCCCGTATAAAGAATGAATAAAAATACATCCTTTGCCAAGAAGTACGAATAGAAAAGGTGCTTTTCACGTAATGTTGCAATGTAATAATAATAGACAAAATCGTGGTAAAAAGACGATATGTATACTGAGTAGAGTGCTATATATAGATGCTAATGTAGTTGCATTATGTATGCTGATGTGGGTAGAGTGCTATATATAGCTGGTATTATAATTGAAAAATTTTGACTTAGATAACAAAATGAAAATAACTAAGTATTATGAGTGGCGATAAAAACACCAGGTAGTAAATAGTGTAATAAGTAAACACAAACTGTATTAAATTGCTAAGAACAAATAATTTCTTTGGAAACCCAAAATATAAATAATCTTTTCAACTGGATAAGTATCGTGGTAAAAAATTTAAGTTAATGTTTCAAATAAACTACTGTAAGATTATAACATGGAGATTTATTTAGGTTTGTAACAAATTTTACAAATTTGTTACAAACCGAGGGGGTATTATGTAACACTGCATATTTTCGGGGTTATGATTTCTGTTATGATTATATTGTCACCTCATTTAATATTATACCAAATTACATTTTACTATATGAGTTAACAGTATAATATTTGGTTATTTTAATCGTTTATTGACATAGAGATCATGTGTAAGTATTTTCCATTTGTTTCTAGACAGTGTTCAGTTTGTTAATTTCATTTCTTCTTTAGAGGATAATCGGCACTAAATGTTTATTTAACAAAAGTAGTAAATAAAATTATCCTGGTTGTCTCTCACCTCGCCATTGCTGATTGACGAAGCGATGTGGCATGGTCAGACGACAGGCAATCGGAAGACAGGAGACAGCATAAGTAAGGCAGAAGCAAAATAGAATATAATTTGTTCTTTAGAACAATTCTCACCACCTCCAAAGGTGGACGTGGATATTTACAAGCAGTTTTAATAATATTATAATTAATAAGATAGGCGAATATTATTAAACTAATCGTAGTAAGATTTTTTAAGTTAAATGTGTAATAACTGAAGATAAGGAAAATTGGATTTTATTGTATCTGAGAATATTGATGAATAATTGGTTGAATGTGAAAAGGAATAATTTAAAATAGAAACATTTTGTATGCTGAGATATTTTGCATATGTAATTTAGTTGAAAACGGCGCCCAACATATTAATGGCAATTTGTGAAATGTCTGAAATGTAACAACCAGCCTCTTACAAGCAAAGAGTTCCATTTCACTTATAGTCACAGACAAAGTGACCAGAACTGAGCAACATAGGTCATTTACATTAATTGCGCAATAAATTAATTACATCACGTTATTTCTCCCCATTTTGTACGATTCTATATGAGTATGAATCATATTTAATACTGCGGTTAATAATTTTGGGTCAATTTTGGATGAAGAGTCATTGGTATATATGCCAGCTATGCAGTAACCATCTTATACTGCAACATTTTAATGGTTTCTTGAAAACAGAACCGTCATAACGAACAACTTGTTAATCATCTAGAAAACTGTCAAAATCACGTAATTTAACAATGGAGAGAGTAATTGTTTACATTTGTCTATCCAACATATTGGAGCTTCTATTCACGAAAAAAATTGTTTAACGGAAGATAAATAATATATTCAAATGGTATTAATAATATAAATGCTCAGAAGACAGACATGACATTGTTCGATATGAAAAATATTATTTTAAAATTAATCAACGAACTGTATTAAATATATTGCTATAAAAGATGTTACAAATATCTAGCAACGTTACCAATATGGTAAATAATTAGCATTGTTTGCTTAAATTGTTTGCTGGGGAAGAAATGGAGTACAAATCAGTAAACACAGTGTCAATTGCCCTGTTGGGTTGATCAGCAGCATCTACCGCTCTGGACTATCACCACCCATGCTTCTCCTCAAGGTTGGAGTTCTGTTAATGGTACTGCGAAATCTCAACCTGCCAAAAAGCTGCACTAGCACCAGGTTACATGTGGAGGCTTCACAAAAAAAATAATAATCGAGGCAACAGTTTCCATTGAACGTGCTCAGAGGGCATCAGTTTCCATACTGCGCATAAAAATTAATTCCATTCGAGTACCCTTTCGAATTTAAGAGCCTGCAATTCCCCCGCAAGGTCTGTTGTGCTATATGACTAAGGTGAGGTACAGGGACAGTCGCTTAAGGTGGCAGGCAGATATTAGAGGGAGGACTGCTTTTCACATGGACAGCTGATTGGTGCAATACACACGTGGGCGAAGTCGCGAACAGAAAGCTTATGTTTATATGTATATATGTGTTTGTGTGTGCATGTGTATATGTGTTTGTGTGTGCATGTGTATATATGTATGCATGTGTTTGTATGTTTGTGTGTGTGCATGGGTGTATGCATGTGTGTATGTGTGTGTTTGCATGTGCCTGCTTGGGTGTGTCTACCATATCGAGTTATAGCAACATCAAGTCAAAACATGACAACAATCATATTATTTAAACATCCGAAAAAGCTTACTTTTCTACAAAAAAATGAAATCCAAGAAAGCATTAAACTCTAAGAAAATGTCAAGGTTCGCGAAAATATAGAAAACATTAAAGTGCATGACTGGTTAAACTGTAGAAAAAATTAAGTATAGAAGATGTTAAAGGCCAGAGAATGTTAGAGTTCGAAGGTTAGGAAAAAAAAAAAAAAATTTAAAATACTCTTTCCGGGACTCAATCTCTGTGGCAATCCACTCACCGTTTGTCACAGCTCCCATCCTGTTGGCTTTCCAAGCCTTGATGCCCGGCTACACACCTCCTGAGTATACTGTCCAGCTATTGGGACGTCAACACTTATGGCTGTGCGACATGTCACTTTCTCTCCGACGAGACCACATGCGAGATTATGTACGTAAATGCAATTCCCCCTTCCCTATCTGACTTTTGTCGTTCAATGCATAAAACATTAAGTGTCTTGCCTGGGAATCGAACCCAGTAAACCAAAATTAACATTACATTAATTGCTCTAAGCAGGAATGTAACCCAAAAATTATTATTTTTTAAATTCAGAAATAAAATAATATTAAGTGTTTAAAGGGTTAAGTGCACAAAGGGTAAAGTTTCAAAGGGTCAAGTGCTCAAAAGTTTAAGTGTCTAAAGGGCTGAGTGCCTAAAGGGTTAAGTGTCCGAATGGATAAATGATCAAATGGGTAAGCGTACAAAGGGTTAAGTGTCTAAAGGGTTTAGTATCCAAAGGGTTAAGTGTTCAAAGGGTTACATACCCGAAGGCTGTGCTTATAAGTTTGTGTGAGTCTGATGCAGACATACTACACTTCAAACGTGCACTGTGGTATGGTAACTGTTGCGTTGTAGTTGATGCTCGCAATGATTACATAACTAATTAAAAAATAAAAAAGATTGCTCCTATGCCTACTAAATTCAATACGGCGATGGTTATAGTCACATAATCATATATTCTGATGACATATTCTTATCTGTGTAAAAATACACATCTTTAGACATGCCACTAATTGCACTTGTTTGTAAAAGTTTAATAAGTATATGATTAATTTAAACACATAACTTTTATTTTTATAAAATTATGCTTGGAATATTTGGCTTTTGTGATCCCATAGTCGAATTATTCTGGAAAATACGAATATTTAGACATGTGGCTCCATATATTTATGTCTGAAAATGTCAAGTTTTTAATAAAAAAAATTATTAATAAAATTAATCAATTTTTTTTTTAATTTCCTTTTAACTAATCGATGGTTGTAACATCGCCATGTAATTAACCTTGAAAATATGAGTTCATAGACATTTTGCTTGATACATTTCTGTCTGAAAATTTTAAGTGTTAAATACAAACTATTAATTTAATACATATTTTTTTTATAAAATTACAATTTAACTAAACGATGGTTCGATCAACATATACTACAAATCCGTTTTGAATGTATGAGTGGATATATAGGTGATTTTTTTTTTGTACACCAGTAAAAACTTAATCGGATAACATTCCTTCGTAGCTCAGTAAGCTGAAGTGATGATCGATAGACCCAAAGTTCTGCAGCTCGATCCAACCCTAGTTCATAGGTTTTATACTATACTATACTATACTAAACCATAAGACTTTTGCATATAGCATGTATAAATAACATTGCCTTAGCTTCCAGCCGACACCAGCACTCATATCGACAGATGACAACATCAAACAACACTAGTGCTGGTGGCCAAGCGACTTGTGTGCCGCCTAGTTGACAATTCTAGGACTAAGATGGCGGTCGAGCGAGAGCAACAGCATCGCTACCTAGCAGCCAAGTCCAGAACAAATCACAGCATACCTCGTCAAGAAAGGTGGGGAAGGGGTGTGATAAGAGGGGGTGGCCAATCACAGCACAGCAGAGGGGTGGTGTGGGGTGGTGATGGGGTCAGCATTTGTATTAGATAAAGTTACGGGGTAAGGGAGCGACACGCCTGTAACCACGCCTCTGACACACTATCATGCGTTAAACACTCAATGACGATAACGGCGACCCAGAAAAATTTCCTGTGCTGTCGGAGACCCCTTCCAAGTTAATCACATACACCCGATGTCGATAAGGGTGACCCAGCAGTTTTTTTCTATGCTGACCCTTTGATCCTTTACCTGTAATTTATCCAGGTAACACCTGTAATTAGCCCTTTACCTGTTATTAATCCAGGTGCGATTACACAGGTGCTATAAACCAGAAGTGAGCCAAAACCCTCCGCTCTCACTAATTAAGCGTAATCTCGAAGGAAAAAATTCGCGAAAATGGTCAAAATTCGCATTTTAAAGCTTGTATATGCAGTTCTCTTAAACGGCAAGAGAAAAATACGAAGATACGGGCTTATAGTTTAATATGTGGGCTTTCATTGCGTGTAATAAAACCCCACTGTAATAGATCTAATTTCCACAGTACAGTTTTACGACGGAAACACTGCACGTTTTGCGCTAGGAGCTATGAGGCGCTAGAAGTGGGTTCGCTCCCTCGCTTCTTGACCTTGGACGCTGGGCAAATTTTTGGACAGGTCTTCCACAAGTGATTCCAAACTGCGAAGATAGTTGAAATGAGTGAGCCAGTGATTTGATATTTCCACTTAGGCATGAATAACGCTTGAGATGTATTGCTTCTGTAGCAATTACATTAGTACTATGGTTTAGGTCATTTGTGTTCTAGAGTTGGAAATAGTGGAAACTGCTGCAAGCCAGTGAAATTTCACTGAAAACGAGTGATGAACTTCTGCAGTGTAATCACAGATATTTTAATACTTATTATATCTGTAACCGCATTATCGGGAGAAAAAATGCTGCGAGAATAAGGAGAAGTATTTCTTCAGGAATCTTCGCAAATTTACTAGTTTCGCAGTAAACTTTGCGAGAATTTCACGCAGTTCGCAGTGAATTTACGCAAATTATGGTAAACATGACAAATATTTTAAAATTAATTTTATGGTCCCTGACATGACTTTATTTCAGCTTGAGGGTGTTCTGGTGCGTATAAAAAGATTTTTGGTTCGTCTCATGTCAGAATTTGAGCTACAAACCAAATATATTTGGCAAATCATACACGCACTTACTTACACTTTCGGAGCCAGGGAGGCTGAGCGGTAAGATTGCTCGCCTCCCGCCAAGGCGAACAGGGTTCAATCCCCGGCCTGGTCACTCTCGGATTTTCGAAAGTCGGAATCGTGTTTGACGATGCCACTGGTCGGAGGGTCTTCTCGGGATCTCCCGTTTCCCCCGCCCTTACATTCCGGCGCTGCTCCGTACTCATCTCATTTCACCCTCATCGGCTCTTACGATCTCGTTTTTAAGAGCCGCCCAAATCTCTCTATTCAACTTACTTACTACTTAGATGTGGGGAATTATTAAAACTAGTACTTCTTAGTGACGCGTGCATATTTTCAGTTTTCTGTAGTGTTGAAATAATTGAAGTGTCCTTTTGTCAATGTGATTTTTCGGTAAGTTTTTGATACAGTACACGAAGGTATAGTTGTAATTGGCATGAATCCGTATTGTTATGGTATTAAAATTTGATGCATATCAGTGTCTAGGTACAATGGAAGGTTTATACTATTATGAGGGAAGAACTTAAATTAATTATGAAGATAGAACTGGTGAGTAGAAGTCTATTGCGGATACAAGCTTAGCGCAATAATTGGACTGAAAATCAAGTAACTTTCTCACTTTCAAGCAACCTTTTTCAAATCTTCTGGGGACATAATTTATCTCTTCAATTTCATTCTCAAAATTAAGCAAATCAAGGCCAAAATCGAGCTAATTCGATCCAAATATGGTATCTAAATCAAGCAAACTTTTTTTTTATAAAACCCGATGAGCAGGATCCTTTTACCGGTCAAATAAGCCAAATTAGCTCTAAATCTAAAAGCCAAATCAATAAGTCAAAAACACAATCACAAAATTTGATGAAAATTCCTAAGAGAACTCTAGATCATGGATAAATTTTCCATTTTTCATTTTTTAAAAGCCTTTATATGCTATAAAAACTTCCTTCTCATTTATTAGTTTCATGGCATTTTTATCAAATATTTTCACATAACACTCTGGTAATGAAATTTTAAACTTACCATTTAGAATACAATTTTTTTTTAAACCGAAATTAGATTCATAAATTTCAAAATCTGTGGCAATAAACTATTAATTTCTTTCGAGATCTTGTAGTTTAGTGAATTCAAAGGAATTGTTCAACTTGTTGAGCAGAGATTCTATTTTTGATTTATATAGATAATAATTTATTAAGAATAAGAAGAAATGGTGCTTTAATTTTATCAAAATATGATGATTTAACTTAAATATGACTGGAAAAAGACCTTGCTCAAGGGGCCTGAAACATGTTGAAATTTGTTTGATTTTGGCCTTAAATTATCTCTATTTTGAGCTACAATTTGAAAGATTTTACATGAAAAGAGAGATTTGCAAGATTTTGGCTTTAATTTGCTTGAATTTTCTCTAACTTAGTGTGTTGCGATTGTATCCGCAATAGACATATACTGAATTTACAAAAAAAGTTGAAACATAAGCTATTTACTCCTTTTGAAAAAAATGCTCAAATAAAATTAACACTAGGAAAAATTCTCGTTCGGGTTTAACAAGACGATTTTTTATTCGATTAAAAAACTTAACTATACATCTAAAAATTTGTATTAAACTATCGAAACAATTTGTAGTTTCTGTAAAATCATTTACATCCTCCATTTATTAATTTTCAAAAATTTATACATCTTCAGTAATTCCCTCTTTCAAATAATCATAAGTTAAATTCTGTTGGCTAATTAGAACAACATTGCAAATTGAATTTTCTCTAACAGCTTTATTAAAATGTACACTAATTTTTATATTTGTTTTTCTTTAACTACAGTTAATTTTCTATATTAGCAATCAATAATATACAATGGTCTTCGCCCAAAAAATGAATAGTAATTGATATTGCCTTCGAAGTTTACGGTTGGTTTATAATAAAGTTCATTATTTTTAAATATAGTATCTAGTGATGTTTTTGAGTTTCTAAAATCACTATAAGCATGGAACATTTTGTCACAAAAACCATTTTCAATATCTAGATTACAATTTTCTATTGGAAAAAATTCTTTTCAACATCAATATTTTTCACAGTAAAATGGTCAAACATAGAAGCGTGGACATACTATTAGCTTGAAAGCCAAAAATTACAAAATCGGGCATGTCAAATTGTAAATTATTAAAGCGATCTTTTATATCAACGTTAAAAACAGTTGTTCCACCAGGAACTTCTTTTTCTAGAAATTGCCAATAATCAGAACTAATAGGTATTTTAGGATGTTTGCATATTTTTCTTCAATTGTAATTGCTGTGTTAAATTCGTATTCAACAATAGGCCACATAATTTCTAATTTTTGAATAAGAATTTGACCTGGATCAGTACAGCTTTTCTGTACCGCACCATCTGAATCTTTTGTTTCATAAACAAATATACAATTGTTATCAGATGAATTTCTAAAAAAAGTAATTTTATAACCGCCTTTCCAATAAATTTCATTATTGTCTTGAATAAAACCAAACAAATATCTCAGTGGATACATTATTTCATTTGTTTTATCACTATGAACAGATTTTACTCGATATTTATTATCAACATCAGAAAATTCTAAATCATTTTGTTCACTTGGGGATCTTAATATAGCATTCATTATTGTTGTTATACCTGGATTATCAACAGCTTCGATAATATTTACGTGTTTTGAAATTTCCACTCTAGAAAACTAAAAAGGAAAAAAGTGCGAACAAACATCGACATTATCTAATTTTACATATCTTGCCTCATTTCCTTCTTTATCTCTTTTTAGTAATCTATATTGCTCATAAACATAAGCATCATTTGGAAAAGAAAAGCCATCTCCTATAAGAATATCAAATTCAATTATAGTATTGTAATCATTTAAATTCCCCCTATTTTAATCAGTTGGGATAAAAGTTTGTCTATTAAAGCTCTCAATACTTTTAGAACTAATTTAGAAGAAAAACATTATATATAAATGACAGATTCAAAGAATGTTTCTCGAGTTCAATTACTCATCGAGAGATATAAAAATTACAAAAAGCACCATGAAGTGGAATATGAAAGAAATAAGAATTGACGAATAACAAAATATTGGTAAAAGTAGAAGAAGTAAGTAAAAAAAGAAAAATTTAATTACAACACTAGTTCCTGTTGCGGTAAAAAATTTAGATTATCCACCAACACCACAAGAAACATCATTTGAAAGATAATTATTGTCAAAATCCCCTAATCTAACCCATAAAAAATCTAACGCATGGCGCACCTGATTATACTATAAACCTCGGAACAGAAATTTCTAAAAGAAATAATGTTGTTAAAACACAATTTGTTTTACTTGGAGTTGGGCAAGATTTTTACTTTTGGCAATACACAAGTAAAGATAAACAATGATAAGCTGTATGACGATAAAGAATATAAATTAACACCAGGACTTTGTAATTTGTTAACAGAAAATTCATCAGAAGTTCTTGCGGGTAAGTTTGATTATAAGGATTATAAAAATTATGCAGAAATTGTTAAAACAACCAATATTGCATTCCAAGAAAATTATCCTCAAAAAATGGTAGCTTCGAGTGGAGGTTGGAAATAGATAAATATAACTAAACCAATTTATAACTTTATAAGAGCATCAAGATCGAAGCCCAACACACCCGAAAGAATGAGTTCTTCAAGAACTCCTAGATCTGGAGAAGGCATAGAAAAATACAACAATTTGCCAAAAGAACATATTTGAATGAATGATGTAAGAAATTTAATTTACATATTCATAGTTATTCATGGTGAAGAAAATTCTGGTTATAACAATTTTAACAATGAAAAAATAAGCATAATGAATATGTTAAAAAATGAATTTTCTGATTTGGTTATTAATAGCCACAATTTAGCAATAGAAAATAAAGCAGGAAATTGTGCAGTGCCAAAAAAAAAGAGAGGCACGCGAAAAAAAAATTGAATGTATACCCACTACCTAATATCGACATTGAAAAATATGTAAAAATTCTAAATATAAAAAAATTCAGAAATGTTTATATGATTGACAAATTACCATATAAAATGCCTTTAAATGAGTGTGCAGTGGTTAATTTTGACATTTCAACAAATCCTGGCATTCATTGAGTTTGCTATTTTAAAGAAATAAACTATGTTTACTATTTCGACTCATTTGGAGGCAATATTCCTACGAACTTACCTAATTACTTCAAAAATCGAAATATTTATTACAATTATAATAGAATTCAGAATTTTGATTCAGTTAATGTAGACATCTATGTTTAATTGTATTACATATTTTTTCGTATGGTTCTAAGTTAAACTATATAATTTCTTTGTTATTAAATGACATATATTTGGGAAACCATTAATCAAATTCTTAAATAAAAACTTAGACTAATGCTTATGCTTTCAAGCAGATGTAGATTCAAAATATAAAACTATTGTTTCTAATTTAAAAAAAAAGACATATATTCAAAAGATTGCTTCTAATTTAAAAGAAGATTTAGATTCAAATTGCAATAGTTATGTTTCCGAATATTCTTTAAAAACCGATGTAGATTAACTATACAAAACTGTTTTATCGGGTACTTCATATTTAACTTCTGTTTATGCTAAAAACACAGATGTAAATACAAGATTCGATACTATTACTTCTGATTATGCATTAAAAAAATATGTAGATTTAAGATACAATACTATTGTTTCCAATTTTAAAAAAAGATGTTGATTCAAAATACAATACTATTTCTTCTGCTTTACAAGATCAAATAAGTCAAGATTTTAATAATACAAAAAAATTATGTTTCTTTTCAAAATCGTAGAATTGCTATTTTAGCTGACCCTATAAATGAAAACGACACGGTCAATAAAAGTTTTTTTGATAAAAATATAGTTGATTATGCATTAAAAATGATGTAGAATCAAAATACAATACTATTGCTTCTGATTATGCATTTAAAATATGTAGAACCAAAATTCAATATCATTGTTTCCGCTTTCCAAATTCAACTTAGTAAAGTTTTTTATTATACAACAGATTATGTTTCTATACAAAATCGTAGAATTGATAATATGAATGATCCTAGAGATGAAAAATATGCAGTAACTAAAATATATTTCGATAAAGAAAAAGCTAATAAATTACAAAATTTAAACGAATCAGTTTTGAATTATTCTGATACACTTGTTAACACAAAAAAAGAAAAAAGTAAAGAAAATTCTAATAAAAAATTAGATGTCAAATTGGAAAATTTAAACTCGAAAGTTGAAAAATATAAGGAAGGAAAAACTCATATATTTTATTTATGTGGAAAGTGGAATAAAAATAATGTTTTATGCATAAACAATTATGTAAATTTCCTTCCCTGTTTGATAGATTGCACTGTTTATAAACTAATTAATTATAGCTTACCTGATAATACTGTAACTGTTATTAAGGGAACTACAAAAATAGATTACAGTAAGCCTTTTGATGTTAACAGGGGTGAGTTTTTAACTTATAAAATTAAAAATAATAAATTATCTAATTATTATGCTGATGGAATGTTGACTACAATAGGAGTATTCGTGAAATATATAATCAAATATATATTTTTACTACATATTTTTACTATTGAGTGGAGAATACTTGGTGTTTGAAGTGGAAGAAAGTCACTAAAAATAATAAGACAAAAAATTAAAATACGAAAAATTGACAATTAGTTCATTAAAGTAAATGTTCTATATGTAATTCTAATAAATCAAAATTTTAAAAATTGCCTAATGTAAGATAAGGAATATTTAAAGAATTGTATAAACCAGCTTTGAAGAAATTTTCCAAGAAGAAAAGTAATTTCGTATGGAATTGATGTATGGCAATTTGATCTTGTTGTGGTGGATACTGGAAATTTAAAAGGCACATAGCATATAAACAATGTTTAAAAGTATATTATGATAATTATCTATGTTTTTTCCAAAATATGCATTTGCAATACCAATTTAAGATAAAACAGCCAAAAATGAAGCAAATGCTTTAGAATGTATATTGGTAAAAAGAAAACCACTAAATATTAAAAGTGGCAATGGCTTAGAATTTTATAACAAAATGTTTAATGAACTTATGCAACAATATAACATCAATCACTATTCTACTTTTAGTGAACTTAAATCCATTGTTGTAGAAAGATATAATTGTACATTGAAGAATAAAATGTGGGAAAAATTTGCTTTAAATGGCAATTATACAACAATACAAAACATAGATCTATTGGTATGAAACTAATTGAAGTCAATTAAAAGAATGAAAAAGATTTAAGACAACAAGATTTAGCGAATGCGCTCACTAAACCGAAATACGAAGTTGGAGATGTCTGTGTAAGCAAAAATAAACGATTTTTTGAAAGGGGTTATTTAGCTAATTTGACAACTGAATTGTTTACAATTTTTGAGGTTTTAAATCATTGTGCATCCACTTACAAATTGAAAGATGCCAATGGAGAAGAAATAAAAGGCAGTTTTTATGAATATGAAATTATGAAAACTAACTATCCTAATGAATATTTGGTAGAAAAAGTTTTAAAAACTAAAGGTGATAAAATTTATGTAAAATTGTTAGGTTTTGATAATTCACGTAATTCTTGGATTAATATAACAGATACTATGTAAATTTGAATATTAATTCTAGAATATATAATTATATTAAAATAAAATTTAACTTCTTACTCTAGTCGATGGAGATTGTTCATATCATTAATCAATTGTTGTTAAGTATAATTATTTCTGACAATAATAAAATAGTTATGAAAACACACAATGTGACCATTCAATTTTTCTTCATTTTTTGATATAAATTGATAGTATTTGGAATATAATCAAATTCCAATATTTGTTCACAATTTGGATGCTGATCTTCAATTCTATCCTATTTTCTTTGAGCCTTTTTTCTTTGAGTTCTAATGGAATAAAAATCATATTCACAATCATCATCCAATAATTTTAACAGAACGAAAGTTGGATTTAAATTTGGATTTTGTGTTCGTAGTACAACATGAGGAGACATTACTTTGATTTCTTCATTTATGCGATTTATTACATCGAAAACTATATCAAGGGATTCTATTAAATTTTCAATATGATCACATTGAATTCTTTTATATCTTTTGAATTATTAACTTTAATTTCGTTCATTTTTATATGCTCTATTTGACTTTGTAAAAATGCATTATATCTTTCTTAATCTTATATTCACCATGCTCTCTAATTGATAGCAAGCTGAAAAATTTACTAAATGGGTAACTAATACCCATTTAGTAAATTTTTCAGCTGGAGGCATATTTGATCAAAATATTAACTTATACAGTGCCGACTCATTGATAAGTTCTGAGTTCAACAAAAAGTTATTTTTATCATCAATATCGACATTATAATATAATGCATTTCGTGGTTTTTTGTATCCCAAAAGTCTAGTTACATCAGGATTATTTTCCTCGTCAATAATCATAAAAAACTTGTTTATCTTTGTAAATAAGTTAGTTGTTATTTATGTCTAGAATTGCCTCCATTTTATATGCGAAATTATGCACAAGTGGAATTGGCGAGTAGTAATGTCTTTTTTTTAGTATTATTTTTAATAAGGAAATGAAAAATTAAAGAAAATAAAATTAAAAATATAGACCATAATTGTTAATAAATGAGGGAGATTTTTCATTTCCCACTAACCCCATTTTATAGACGAGGTTTCGAGTTTCCAGGGATTAAACATTTAACTTCTGATGTATCATATAAAAAGGCAAAACATCATTAGTGGTGAATACATTTTTTCCTCATTTTCAAGCATCAAACAACTGTCACCTGGAATATCATACAAAATATATATAAACCAGATGAGTTTATGTAAATTGCTTTACCACTATGATAGCCAAGGAGGGGCCCAATTTGGGCCCCATCTAATTCTGATAAAAATGCTTTATAATTCAGTTTTATCTTGAACATTGGACATTATTCCAGACCGCCAAATTTGGGGCCCACACAAAAATTCAACTTTCTTCAAAATTATAAAATGTTTGCAGATATTTCTATCATGCCAGTGACCTGTTTATTTTTTGGGTTTAGAAATATTTATATTGTGCCAGTGACAGTGTTATATGGGTAGGTTGAGGACAAGATATTTGAGGCAATAAAATCCATGAATTTCAAGCTTCCCCCACCCCCAAATTTCAATCTTTTTACCCTAAAATTCGAGCCCAAAAATAACCTCAAAAAGCCAAACACAAATGCTTTTTTCAAGTCTAGCTGTATGACTCGACACACAAAATTTAGACCCAAAATCAAGCACATTTACCTCGATTTTAAGCAAATTTTCCATATTTTCTAGAAATGTAAAAAATTAATTGCATTCTTAAAAGTAAACCAATTTAAGCTAAAAACAAGTGAAATAAGCTTAAAATCAAATAAAAAGATACAAATTACTTGAATATATAAATTTATTCAACAAAAGTAAAACACCAATAAGACTTTTTAAAGTCTAGAAATAAAGACAAATCTGAAGCAAAGCCATTACTGATTCCATAATCGTAACCACCACAACATTCCAAAGCATAAACATTTTCTTCAAAATTTGAAAATTTTTCTGATCTTAAATCATTTTTATTGATTTTTAAAACAATATTGAAATGCACAATGTCCAATTATTTATCAATTGAAGTTGCTTTTTTTTATAATTTCATATCCAATATCCCAAAGTTCTAAAAGATATATAATTTGATCCATTTATAATACTAAAAATTGATATATGTTTTATAAAACAGTGATACTATGAGAAAATTTTAACTACAATTTTGATTTTTTATTCGATCAAATAATTAATCTATATTTCTAAAAATTCATAAAAGTTTTAAATGTAACCACTCAATTATAAGTCTAAAATATTATATTAAAATATCGAACCAATTTCTTGGTTCTTCCATTTAATAAAATATAAAGTTTATATATTTTCAGTAATCCTCTCTTTCAAATAATTATAAGCTAAATTCCATTTGCTAAGTATAATAACATTAAAACTTGTACCTGCTTCTTTAATATCTTTATTAAAATCAATACAAATTTGTTTTTCTATATGAACAATCAATAACATATGATGGCCTTCGCCTCCCAAAATGACTAAAAATTGGTTTTTCCATCATATCTTCAGTAATTCTCTCTTTCAAATATTCATAAGTTAAATTCCATTGGCTAATTAGAACAACATTGCCAATTGCATTTTATCCAACAGCTTTATTAAAAGCTACACTAATTTATATATTTGTTTTTTCTTTAACTACAGTTGATTTTCTGTGTAATCAATCAATAATATACAATGGTCTTCACCAAAAAATTAATAATAATTGATACTGCATTCGAAGTTTATTGTTGGTTTATAATAAAAAATCATTATTTAAAAATATAGCATCTAGTTTTGTTTTAGAATTTCTAACGTCATTATAAGCAAGAAACTGGTTACTGCAGACACCCTTTTCAATATCTAGATTCCAGTTTTCCTTTGGAAAAATCTCATTTATTACATTTTTAACATAAATATTTCGTACATCACAATGATCTAACATAGAAGCATGCTGTTGCTGGTCAGCACGATTTTTTCTTTTATTTTTGAATCCTACAATTACAAAATCAGGCATGTCGAATTGTAAATTATTAAAGTGATCTTTTATATCAAAGTTAAAATTCATTCCTTTAGCAACTTCTTTTTCTAAAAATTGCTAATAATTAAAACTAATAGGAATTTTAGGCTCTTTGTATATTTTTCTTTAATTGTAATGGCTGTGTTAGATTCGTATTCAACAATAGGCCACATAATTTATAAATTTGAATATCAATTTTACCTGGATCTGCATAAGTTGTCAGAGGAGTGACAACTTCGTCCTCATATACATATAAACAATTATTATCAGATGAATTACGGAAAAGAGTGATTTTATTACCACCTTTCCTGTAAAATTCAGCATAATCTCCGATAAAGCCAAACAGATATTTCAATGGGTAAATTATTTCATTTAATCTATCACTGTGTACAGATTTTACTCGGTATTTATTATCAAAACAAGTAACATGTCATGTAAATAATTTTGCTCACCTGGAGATCTTATCAAACTATTCATCATTGTTGAAGTTAATCCATGATTATCAACACATTGAATAATATTACCATGTTTTGAGACTTCTACTCTAGAAAACTGAAATGGAAAAAAGTTAGAACAAACTTCAACATTGTTTTATATATATATTGCATCATTTGCAACATTATATCTCGTTAGTAAATTAAATCCGTAAAGGACATAAACATAATTTGGGAAAGAAAGCCATCTCCTATTGGAATATCATATTGGATTCTATCATTGTAAATGTTTAAATTCCCCTTTGTTTGATCAGTTCGGGGAAAAATTTGCCTCTCAAAACTCTCAATAATTTTATAACTCATTTATAAGAAAAATTATGTATACATGAAAGATTCCAAGAACATTTCTCGAGTTAAATTACTCACAAGAGATACAAAAATTATAAAAAAAAAAAAAACACCACAAAAAGGAAATTGAAAGAAATAAGAAAAAAGAGCTGCCATTAATTGACAAATTACGATATATTGATAAAAATAAGTAGAATGAGTAAGTGGGAAAAAAAATTTATAAGCACATTTGTTCCTGTTGCAGCAAAAAAAATTGATTATCCGCCAACTCCAGGAGAAACATCATTTGAAAGATACTTACTCTCAAAATCTCCTAACATAGAAGAGCACATGGGAACTGTACCATTAAAATATTGGCCTTCTATAGAAGGTGTTTCTACTATAAATCTCGGAATAGAATTTGCAAAAAGAATTAATGTTATTAATGAAAAATATGGTTTATGTAGAGTTGGATGAAATTCTTACATTGGTGATACAAAAGTAACATTAAAGGAAAATACACTATTTATTAAGGGTATAGAGTATAATTTAACACCAGGACTTTGTAATTTGTTAACAAAAAAAGACAATCAAATCTTGAGGGTAAATACATTACTAATGACCTTGAAAATTATACAGAAATTGTTTTATTAACAAATGCTGTCTTTCAAAATGATATTCCTAATGAGAAAAAGCATAATGCATGTTCAAGTATTGGTTGGAAGTGGAAAAATATAATTACTCGATTTTATAATGACTATATAAATCCTCAATCAGTACAAAGCACAGACATATTTTAGGATTTTACATCTGATTTTAAATCTGGAGATGGCATAAAAAATACAAAAGTTGTGAAAAGAATATATTTGAATGGATCATGTTAGAAAATTAATTGATAGATTATTCACGGCGAAGAAACAGCTGGAAATAAAAATTATTAAAATGAATAAGTTGAATAATACATTTTCTGATTTTGTTGTTAATAATACAAAGGGAATTCCTTATCTAACAAGAGTTTCAAATGTTATTTCACACACATTTTGGAGTTCTGAACATCATGGGAAAGGTATAATAAATCGGGCATTAAATAAATTAAATTTGCCTGGTTATAATTATTGTGGGTAATTTACAAAATTAAATGGGAGATTGCAAAGTGGAGATACAGGAATAAATAAATAAAATGATGCATGTAAATATCACAATATTGCTTACAGAGATCATAAAGATTTTGAATCAAGACCTAATGCTAATAAAATTTTATGAAAAGAAGCTAAAGAAATTATGTTAGATAAAAATACTCCAATTGGAAAAAAAATTGCATATGCTGGTGTTGCTTCAACAATGTTTACAAAAGAAAATTAGGTCGGTGTATTTAAGTGTTTTATTGAATATACATTTTTTTACTTATATAAATTTAGATAACAATTATAACTGTTGATATTCCCTTTGAGGAATTAAAATTGAGTATAAATAAATTTTTAACAAGAGATCAAATTGAGAGAAAAAATAAATAATTGAAAGAAGGTAAAAGATTCAAATTAACTTTAGAATTTCCAACAGTCAAAAGATGACAAAAGAAAAAACTGGCAAAGGTTTACATCATTGAGGATTTCTACCAATTATGCTGGCTGATTTAGGTGCACTTGGTGTTTTAGCTGGAGAAAATGGATCAATTTATAATTCTGTTGGAGAAACAAGAAAAAAAAGAATTAGAAGAACAACAAAGGTATAATTTAGCAATGGAAAATAAATCAGGAAGTGGATTAAAAAGAGAAAGAAAAAACGAATATATACCCACTATCTAATATCGATATTTAAAAATATGTAAAAATATTAAATATTAAAAAAAAATCAGAAATGTTAATATTTTTGACGAACTACCAAAGAACTATGCTCAAAAATGAATGTGTTGTGGTAAATTTCGATATTTCAACAAATCCCAGAACTCATTGGGTTTGCTATTCAAAAGAAAATAATTGTGTTTACAATCTCGAATCATTTGGAGGTAATATTCCTACTAATTTAATTAATTACTTCAAAAATAGCAATCTTTATTACAATGATGATTGAATTCATAATTTTATTTCAGTTATCTGTGGACATCTATGTTTAATTGTATTACATCTTTTTTCTAAAGGTTTTAAGTTCCGTAATATAATTTCTTTATTATTAAATGACATATATATTTGGGATATCATTAATCAATTCTTTAAATGAAGACATTGAAAATATTACTGAAGATTTAAAAACATACATAGATTTCAAATGCAATCGAGTGTTTCTACTTTACAAAGTAAATTTGGCATTTGTTTTTATTTTACAAAATCTTATATTTCTTTTCTAGGATGTAGACTTGTCAATATAGGTGAACCGGTAGATAATAAGGATGCAGTTAATAAAAGATATTGAGAAATAAAGCAGATTATGCATTAAAAAAGGATGTCGATTCGAAGTATAAAACTATTGTTTCTGATTATGCTCTAAAAGAAGGTACACATTTACAATTCAGTAATACTATTGCAGATTACATAAAACGAATAAATAATGCAAAACAGGCACTAAAAAAGGAAGTAGATTCGAAATACAATACTAGTTCTTCTCCTTTACAAGATCAAATAACTAAAGTTTTTACTTATACAAACAGTTATATTCCTTTTCAGCATCGCAGAATTACTAGTCTGCCTGATCCTATAGAAGAAGATGATGCACTGAATAAATATATATTTCGATAAAGAAATAGCTGATTATGCTCTAAAAACCGATGTCGAATCAAAATACAATATTAGTGTTTCTGATTTAAAAACATATGTAGAATCTAAATACAATATCATAGTTTCTGCTTTACGAGATCAACTTAGTAAAGTTTTTTAATACAACATACTATGTTTCTATTCGAAATCGTAGAATTAATAATACGGGTGATCCCGTAGATGGAAAAGCTGCCTGTCAGTAAAAGATGTTTCGATAAGGAAATAGCTGATAAATTGTAAAATTTAAAACAATCAGTTTTGAATTATTGCAATACACTTGTTAACTTGAAAGTTGACAAAAAATCTCACATATTTTATTCACCTGCAAAGTGGAGTAAAAACTGTTAATTTTCATTGAGGTAATCTATCTTTCTTTTCTTTTCTTATGAATTGTAATATTTGGAAAATAATCTATGATAATTTAATCATGATATTCTAATTGTTATTAAGGATTCCAAAAAAAAAAAAAATTATTGTAATCCATTTGAGATTTAAAAAGGTAATAAATTGGTTTTTAAAATAAAAAAAAACTGAAATATCTGAATATGCTGATGGGTTGATGACTATAATAGGAATATTCGTGAAATATAAAGATTAACTATATATAAATATTTACTATTAAATGGAATGCAATAAAGTCACCAAAACATATAATATAAACTCTGAATAATACAAAAATGTACGATTAGTTCAGAAAAGTATATGCTCAATATGTAATTCTAATAAATCAATATTTTAAAACAAAAATTTGTCAGAATGTAAGAGAAGGGATAATCGATGAATAATATAAACCAGAATGAAACAATTTTCCAAGAAGAAAAGAAATTTCGTATGGAATTGATGATTTGTGGCAAATTGATCTTGTAGAGATGAATACTGGTAATTTGAAAGGAATACCTCATGTGAATAATGTATATAAATATATTATGATAATCATCAATGTTTTTTCAAAGTTTGCATTTGCTGCATCTATTAAAGATAACACAACAAAAAATGTAGATAATGCTTTAGAAAATATTCTAATGGAAAGGAAACCAAATAATTTACAAAGTACTAATGGTTCGGAATTGTATAATAAAACATTTAAAGACCTTATGAAAAAATATAATATCAATCATTATTCTACATTTAGAAAATTGAAAGCTAATGATGTTGAAAGGTTTAATCGAACTTTGAAGAACAAAATTTGGAAGATATTTGCTTTGAATGACAATTATAAATGAGTAAATATATAGGATGAATTAGTGAAATAATACAACAAAACAAAATATAGAACCATTAATATGAAACCTGTTGATGTTAATTAAAGAAAATTAAAAAAATTAATTCAAACATATTTGGTTACTGAAACCAAATACAAGGTTGGAGACCTAGTCCATGTGAGGAAACTGAAAAAAAATTTCCAGGAAGATTATACTGCTAATTGGTCAACAGAATTATTTACCATTTTTGAAGTTTTAAATTTTGATGTGCCAACTTACAAACTGAAAGATGACACAGAAGAAGAAATAAAGGGTAGATTTTATGAATACGAAATTATGAAAACAAACTATCTAGATAAATATTTGATTGAAAAAGTTTAAAAAACTAAATATTAAAAAAGCATGTAATTTGGTTAGGTTTTGATAGTTCCCATAGCTCTTGGATTAATGAAACAGATGTTTTGTAAATTAAAAAATAAAAATTAATTTCTTACACAGTTCGATAAAGACTATTTATATCATTAATCAAATGTTGTTCAGTATTGTTTCCGACAATACGTAAATAGTTGTGATAACAATCAATGCAATCATTCAATGTTTCCTTCATTCTTTGGTATAAGTTGATAGAATTTGGAACATAATCAAACCTAAATAATTTACACAATTTGGTTATCTATCTTCAATTCTATTCAATTGTCTTTGAACATACTTTCTTTGAGTTCTAATAATATGATAATCATCATATTCAATATCATTTTCAAAAATGGTAATCAAATAACTTTAAAAGAATGAAAGTTGGATTAAATTCTGATTTTGTGTTTGTGATACAACATGTCGGGTAATTGCTCTAATTTATTCTTTTCTGTGAGATACTACATCGAAAGCCATATCAGCATCCCTCTTAAATTTTCAATATGATCTTCAATTTTATTTCTATCTCTTAAATGCTTTATTTCGTATGTGTGTAAATGCATTACATCTTTTTTGAATCTTATATTCACCATGTTTTCTAATCGAAGGAACATCATATTTAAATATCGATGTTTTAAAAGCTTTATAAATTTTACAGTGCAATCAAAAAATAAGTTTATTTAACCAGATTCAGATGTAAAAATTGAGTATATTTTATATTTTGATATTCTAATATTTCAGCAATATCTTTTCCTCTAAACAAAAGATTATTTTCCTCATCAATAATCATAGAAACTTGTTTATAATTTGAAAATAAATTTGTTATTAATTATGTGAAGAATGGACTTCATTTTGATATGAAAAAATATGTACTAGTGAAATTGGTGAGTTGTAATAATTGTTTTTATATATATTCTTTTTATAAAGAAAATGAAAAATTGAAGAATATAATTTTATAAATTATAGACAAATTCATTAACAAATTTAGTAATATTTTGTGTATTTTGTATATTTTATTAGATGCACTACAATATGATTAATCATGTTGGATATATCAAAATCTATTTCATCTGGATGAAATCTGATAAAAATGCAATTTAATTGGAACTCTATATATCCTTTTGCTTTTTTATTCCATAATCAATATTTTTATCTTTATTATTAAATTAATCACATTCGATAGCGAATTTAAAATCTGGAAAATATATATCTATTCAATAATTGTCTGTAGTGTATTACTGTTTATAATGTAAATGTTGAAAACATTTAATAATATGAGAGATATGTTTTGTTTCCTTTGTTTTTTCAAAAACATGTATGTTTAAATTAAGTCACTTAGAAATTTGTCTTACCTATGATTTATTGTCTTTTCTAGATATTGTCAGTAGTTGTATTAATCCTTTTAATTGATAGAAAATGTGTTACCAACATTATAATCATTCATGTATTTGTTAAGTTTTTTGAGTATTTCTGAAAGAGAAGATTTATATTTTGGAGAAACATTGTTATAAATGGCATTTTTAGGCCTATCATACCCCAATATTTCGGCAATTTGATTTCCATAAAACCACTGATTATTTTCTTCATCTAATACAACAGCTATTTTTTTTATCAGCAAAAATTAAATTATTTGACTCAAATAGCACATTCGATTTATTATTATTTTCTAGTTTTAAATTTTCTAGTTGTTTCTCTAGTGATTCGGTCATCTTGTATGTAGGGGAATCTGATTTTATAACATTCTTTTTATTAAAGGAAATGAACAAGTGAAGAATAAATATTAATGTAATATTCATTTATAACCAAAAAGCTTTAAAATATATTAAAATATTCAATTTTATTTCTATATATTTCCTTTTTTTATTTTTATACTCAAATCTATTGTAATAAAGCCATTATCTTTGTCCCAACATTTTGAACAAATTTTTTTAATTTTTCATAAGTCATATCTCCACCAACCAAATAATTATAAATGTTCTTTAAATTAGTATCATATTGTGTAAATATACACAAAAAATTCGCATTGTTTCTTATCAATTGTCTTGGTACTTTTGAATATATTTGGGCTAAATAAAATACATCTAAATTTTATGTCTTCCTCAAGTAAAATAATCGCTAACTATGTCTTGATTGTCTAAAATAACATCATCAAATACATTGAGAGAATCATTTTCACAATGATCTGAAGGGACTATTTCCTCAGTATTATTAAAAAAGTATGACCCTTTTTCTTTAACTTAAGCTTTTCGGATAGTATATTAAAATCATTTTATAACTCAAAATATTTTGGTCGATTTAAACTTTTTGAACAAACATACAATTAAAAAAATTATCCATTCTACATCATAAATAAAATTAATAATCAAATAATTTTCCACACTTGCTTGGACCTACTATCATAGCCCTCATATTATTAGGCAATAATTTGCCATTCTTTTTCATATAGGAATTATCTCCATGAATTAAAACACTGACATTCAATTTAAATTTCTCATTTAATTACATAATTTTTTAAATAAATGGATAATAAAATAATTAAGTCAACAATTAATACTTCTATACTAAAGGATAAATGCCACTATGATATCATCCATACTGAAAATTGATTGCATTAGTTAGTTATCATACAAAATTTCTAACACCAAATATAGACAATAATACTGTAACTACAATTGAAAAATGAGTCCTATTGTTGTTAAAAATGAAGTTATAACTATTCATAGAGGTCAATACAATATATGCTATTAGAAGGAAGCTATAAATTCAATTCTATCATTTTCAACAAACAACATTGAATTACCAACAGATAGTAAGAAAAATAGAATATCTATTAAATCTAAGTTTGATATTAAATTTCATGATCGATTATCTGCTATTCTTGGTTTTGAAAGAAATATAACTATTGAAAAATACAAAGTTGTTGTAGGTACTAAATTACCAAATTTTGCTCCATTAAAACAATATTATGTTTACTGTAATCTGGCTTATGGAATGTTTATAAAGTATGATGAATATGATAATTTAGAAAATAATATAATTTGTAATATTCCACCACAAAGTATGTTTGATTCTTGGAGATTATAATATTTATGATCCTCCATATCCAATTTTTTTATTAAATTAATGTTGAATGAATTAAGCACATTGTTTTAGAAATTAGAGACAAAAATCGTAAACTATTTGAATTCGATGGTGTTGATATCGATATTGTTTGGGAAATTAAAGTAAAAAATATATAATAATATCGAATGTAATAATATAAAATGATCTGTTTAATATCCTCATATTAATGTATCTATAATATCATCTTTTTCAATCAATATCATATGTTTGTCATAGTTAAAATTAAATTCTTTAAATCAAGTGTTTTTTGAAAATGTTGCAAGACTTCCTTGAATAAAGTTTATACTATCAATCATTTTGATATTTAGACTCGATATTTTCAGTCGCATAATTTTCGAACCTTGATATATTGTATGAGGATGTGTGAAAACCAGTATCTTGTGTTGCTTCAATGTCAAAAAAGTAGTATTTTTCTGTGTAAGACCAATCATTTTTTTTTGCTTTCTTGGCCATTACAAGCACAAGGCATTGTACAAAAACCACCTTTATGCCACATCTTTTGCATATAACATACATGTTCATCAGTTTTCACAAATTACATACAATTTCAACATTTGGCATAACCACATTTGTGTTTTATATTTCTCAAGCATATTTTGTTGCAAGTTTTACACTTATAAGCTGTATCACACACTACATCATGTTTAGCAAAACATTCCTGTCCAAAACCATATCTATTACATTTTTGACAATATATTCTAATACAATCTTCATTTTCGTGTTGTGGATTTTTACACAAATTACATATATTTTTACTATTTTCCCCAGACTCATGTTGATCTATATTATTGTATGGTATGCCACAATTTTAAAATAATAAACACTACCTAGAAATGCTTTCATATTATTGATTACATCCTAGTATTCGTAATGACAAAATTTAAATGAATAGTTGTTGGATTTTTTTGTTCCGGAATGAATAATTGAATTGAAATGTTCAGCTGAAACAATTTAATTTGAATATACAGAAAATTTTCTGCATCCATAATATCTTCTAAACTGAAGGCAATTTCGCAATTCTTTCCCAATCGTGCGCAAAGTTCATGAGCTAATACTCCTTGTAATTTTCGTCCTTTTCTGATGCAAATTTGTTCATTATTCGTTAATTCTCTCTCAAAAATAATATTAGTTTAGTATGTTAAAGCTCTAATTATAGCTCTGGGTCCACATAAATTATCATCATTGTTATTTAGATTAATACATTGTTTTGTTTTTATATCTTTAGTAAAGTTGGCAATTTTTCTGCCTCTTGCACCATTACCACTGGGTACTTTGTAAACATCAATATCGAAAGCAGCAATTATTCGTTCAATTTGATTAAGTAATTTTTTTTTAAGGTATTTAGTTTGTTATTTCTTGCACTCAAATAAGTGTGGTAAAAATCCATATTATTTGCATATATCCTCATTTGATCTTCTTGTTTATAACAAGTTAATTTTCTTACTGCTTTCGTTGTTGCGTGAACAGCATATTGAGCAGCAATCATTTTTTCTATCGGAGTTCCTTGCAAATTATTTATGCAAATATTGTATTTTGTTTGCCAAATGTCGAATCCTTCAATTAAATTACGACTAATTTCGCGAATTTCGAATGGTTGTCTTCTTTCTACATGCTCATTAAAAATTTTTTGCTTGAAAGGAAAAATTTGACCTAAACATTAATTCTCTTCTTTAATTTCAGGGATTGGAAAAGTTGAATTTTTGTTAGTTTTATTATTTTGTTGTACAAATATCTGATTAGAACATGGGAATATTTCCTTCAATTCCTTTTTATTTTTCTGTTTATTTTATAACTGGTAAAGGGTAATTTTCTAAAATTATTATGTCTTTCTTCATTTGTAAAAAAATGGTATAAGAGTTACAAATAAATCATCTTTCCTTAAATTAGATATATGTTATATGTTAAAGCTTTTACCTTTAGTTCTTAATTCTGCAACTGTTAACGTTTCTAGATTATACTCGATAGGTTTTGTAAATATATATTCTGTTATCTGAATAATACTTGTAATAAGATCATCTTTACGTAATTTAGATAAATTGCTTATATTTAACTCTCGAACTATATTTCTCAATTCACTCAGTCTCCTTTCACGCATATCTGCTACTGAATAATTTGTAGCTGTACATGCTAATTTACAAAGAAAATAAGTTTATAAGCATTAAAAAATATAAAGAAATAAATTAATATAAATATAGGTATGAAGTTGGAAAAGTGTTTAATTTATTGATAGTAAATTCTTTAACTCCTTCTGTGATAACATTTCTCATTTCAACATTATTTTGCATATTTGTGTATGTCTATCGTTAGTATTTTTATTAAGAGAAAAAAATTGTAGATTTATTATCATTACATACTGTATATGTTTTTGTTAGGTAATCATCATGTGAATTTCATTTAGAACATCTAATGTTGTATTGTGAGATTTAGTTTTTTATGCTCTTTGATATATGTACTTTTAACATATTTTCCACATTCGTACAATATCTTCTCACTAAAACATTTATTACATTTTGTTGTAGGCTTGTCTATAACTGCTTTATCAGGATAAAATGAATCGATAGATTTATTCTCATTACATACTACACACGCCTTAGTTGAATAATCACGAATTTCTATTGCAATGTGTAATTTACTATCTTTATGCTTTTGTGTTTTGCGTTAGAAATATATTTTCCACATTTGCATAGTGTTCTATTCAACTCATAATGATTTTTAGCATATTCATAGTGATGTTTTTTACTTTTCGTGTGTTTATGTGATGGAAAACTTTCTATGTTTAATACTTTGCCACACTTTTTTCATTGCTTGGTTTCCATTTTGCAAGAAGTGCAACTATTTTCTATTTATAAGAAAAAATAGTTTATCAACAGAAAGAAAAGTGTTTTCTTTATTAATTTTCTCCCTTATAAATAATACAAAAATGGAACCTATGCTCGGCAAGTTAAACTATTCATATGAATACACTAAACTATGAAATCTCGAACAGAATAAATGGAATGCTGCTACAGATTTTCAAATCTGTGAATCTAAATTTGGTAAAACAATTCATTGTATTCTAGATAGTATATATATTTAAATTATCTGGTTGCTATGTAAAGATTTCTGATAAAAAATGTTTAAAAAATAATAAGTGAGAAAGAAGTTTTTATAATGTATAAACTCTTAAAAGAAATTAAAAATGGTCAATTTATGCACAATAATGAATTCTCTTAAATTATATTGTTTTATATATTTTAATTTGTTTTTAGCAAACTTCACTTGTTTTTAGCTTCACTTGGTTTACTTTTAAGAAGACAATTAATTTTTTTACATTTATATAAAACATGGAAAACTTGCTTAAAATCAAGGTAAATATGCTTGATTTTGGGTTGAAATTTCGTGCGTCGATTGTTGCAGTTAAAATATTAAAACATCTATTTTTGGCATTTTGAGGTATTTTTGAGGCTTTTTGAGATTATTTTTGGGCTCGAATTTCAGGGTAAAAAGCTTGAAATGTTGGGGGGGGGGGGAGCTTGAAATTCATGGATTTATGGCCTCAAATGTCTTGTCTTGTCTTCAACCTACCCATATACTACTAGTGACCCAATTTTTCTGGCCTTTCTTAGTGCCTGGAAAACTCCACTGAAGAAACCCAATCACCTCTCCACTCAGCCAGCCTGTTTTTTTTAATGGAAATGTAATTGGGCTTTTTATTATTATTATTATTTAATTTTTTGTTTTATGGTACTCCCAATTCATATAGTGGGGCACTATCCACTATATGAATCGCTCTTTGCTGTACATCTGATATACTTCAGCATAGTAAGTAGAGTATTTTTGGGCTGGAGATTAAGGAGTACTATTTATATGCATCATTACTCATATATTGAATATATCGGCAAGAGCAAGGTTTTTTTTGGCTCAAATTTGAAGATTTGGTGATAATCTAATATTGAAAATATTGGTGCCTCATATTCAAATAATTTAATTATCTGCTCTAACCAGGAATCGAACCAACAGCCTTCGCAATTGAAATCAAACACCTAGTCACTGAGCCACCGTGACAAGACGAGCAAGGCAATGATTAAAGGTCTTTGTGTGGTGAGTTATTGTCACCACAAGTAGATAGCTTCATATTGTAAGTTGCACCACAGACTGTTCACTATGCCACAGCTAGATAACAGCACTGATGTGATAGACTTCTTCCTGTGGTGGCAAGAGTAAGCTGAAGTGCCTCTTCAGGAAGTAGATAAAGAACGCTAGTATACAAGAGAAACTAGACAGAGTTACATCATAAAATATTGGTAGTGGTTTCTGTACTTACCACTGTTCAGTTTTCTGCTAAAATTTATTGTGATAAAATCATAATCTTAATTCCAACAGATCTCTTTAGATTTCTCATAAGACATCGCCACCGACATAATCATTATATATGTGTTTCAAATTTGTGTCATCTTGTCTAAATATACACAAAAAATCTGCATTATTTCTTACTATTTGCTTGGGTACTCTCGAATAAGTAAAATACATATGTATTCTTGTATCCGCCTCTAGTAAAGTACTCACAAATTATATTATGATTATATAAAATAACATCGTCAAATATGACTAAAGAATTATTTTCACATCGATCTAAGTGTATCATTTCATCATTGTTATTATAAAAATAAGCCATCTTTTTGTTAAACTTGTTGGATATGAAATCAAAATTATTTTCTAACTGAATATATTTTGGTTGATTTAATCTTTTTGAACACACATACAATTCATTAAAATATAGCCACCCTGTTTTATAAATAAAATTAATCATCAAGTTTGTTTTCTCACAGTTGCTTGGACCAACTATAATTGCTCTCATATTGTGAGGCAAAAGTTCGCAATTCTTTTTTTCTTAGCATTCCCTTCGGAAGTTAAAAGAAGCTATAAATTCAATTGACCCATTTTCAATTAATAGCATTGAATTTACATCTGACAATGTGAAAAACAGAAAATCGGTTAAATCTAAATTTGATATGGAATTTGATTATCGATTATCCAATATTCTTGGTTTTGAAAGAAATATGATCATTGAAAAAGAAAAAAAATGTTATGGGAACTAAATTACCCAAAATTGATAATTTTGAAACAATAAATGTTCGCTGTAATTTAGCATATGGAATGCTCATAAAATATTATGTTACTAATCATTTATAAATATATATAATTGCTAGATTTCCACCAAAAACAATGTTTGGCATTAGAGATTGTATTAGTTATGAGCCCATATATCGAATTTTTTATAGAATAAATAATGAGCAGTTTAATGATATTGTTTTAGAAATTAGGGATGAAAATGGTAAACTGATTGATTTTGATGCTGCTTATTTTGACATTGTTTTAGAAATTAAAGATGTTTAAAATATAATATAGAAATATGTTTATAATGATGATAAAAATAACTTTACTGAACTTGGAACTGTCCCTAAAATAAGGATGCTTTCAAACATGAAACAAATGGTATAATAATATATTAGAACATTAATTAAAATTAAATGTGTTGATATTTGTATGGTAAATTATCTATTTTATTTTATAGTGTAAATTTTTGTTATGACAATGACTTAATATGATTTTATTAACGTTGATTGTATATATTTTGTTTTTTTTTTCTCACGTCATTAATTTCATTGTCCTATTATGTATTTTCTCACCAAACACACACTTCTTATAATCATCGAATGTAATTCTATTTTTAACTACACATTTTTTACACCTTTTTGCTCGTTTCTTTTGTTTATTGTCAACTCTATATGCATACATTTTTGCTCTTAAGCCAACAAATTCTTTAATTATTTAACCATTACATTCATCTTTCATTTTGCCTAATTTTTTTTTTTACTTATTTGAGGCATGTTATGTATATTGTCATTTTGATAATCACTCACATCAAATTTATCTAGCATTGACTTCGTGTCTTTGTAAAAATCTTGTGTTTTTATGTTATAAAAGTACGAGTTGGTATCTTGAAAGTACAATTCTATTTTATCTCCATATTTGACTTTCATTACTTTATAATGGATATCGTATTTTAATTCTTATATGTCTAAAATTGACATACCAACATAAATAGCTTATTAAATTTTACATTCGTCTTATTCATATGAATGGCTGCAAGATTCTCATTAAATATAGTACTTCTTTTGAAATTTGGCTTTATAACAAATTAATCGCAAACTTTTTCACCAAACACAGTATTATTCATAAGTTTGTAAAAATCTTTTTCAAAGTCATTTTTAGCATTAGTTCTCATCTATGTATTCAAATAATTATATATATATATATATATATATATATATATATATATATATATATATATATATTACACTTCTTTAACCAACCAGACTGATTACACTTCAATATTCTATGTATTTTCGTAAGCTTTAATGCATTATTCAGGCACTGTTTTAAATTGCGATAGTCCTTTACATCCTTTTCTTTTTTATGTAAAGTTGTTAACAAATTAGATTCATTTGTTCCTGTAATTGCTATATTTTATGGACAAAATTGAAGATCTATATGTAAATAATGTAGTCCTTGTGGATATTCTAAATCAACTTCTAATATGTATCAATGTTGTGAATCATCCTTCAAATCTAACATATATTCCTGCCAAAAATCAAAATTAAGTTCTGTATAATCAACCTATTTGAAACCTCCATACGGTAAATATTGCGACATTGCCCAACCATAAAGATTATTAACGTCGAGATAAGCTAAATAATTATTCTCTTAATTTGAATTAATATCTTCTAAATATTTGTTATTGGCTTTGACACATTGCTAACGGCATAGCGATATTCCACCTCTAATTCCTTTTTATACCATTAAAATCATATTATAAGCATGTAATAAATTCTAATGGTTGTTTGGTCATTTTTAACTTTGCATTCCAAGATAAACCTGGTGCTGTAAAATACGTTGCATTGATACATGTATCTCTAAAGTTTTCAATTTTTTTTTGCCAACAATAGTACATCCCTTATTAATTATAAATTGTGATAATCGCCAAGAATTTTAATATGAAATTGATTCCATATACATTATGCATGTTCATTATCGTCATCACTTATAACATTATAATTTAATTTGTTGTAAAATTCGCTTTTTGGTGGAAGTTGAGTTTCTTTAAATTTTTTAAAACTATCCATATAATCTAAAAACTAAATCTACTTTATCTTCTGGAAATTTTTTTGTGTATGCCTCATTTTTTATTTAGTTAAACTATATGATTTATCTAAACTACTTGCCATAAATTTAAATGTCTCAAATACCTCATTTTTCCCCTTTTGATTGTTTCCCAAAAGTAATAAATTTTTCTTCGTTGTTTGCAATTAAATCTTTCTTTTTTCATCATAACCTAGCTCTTTAATTAAATAAGTAAGTATCATAACCAGCTAAGCTATGAAAATAAACTGGAACTAAATTGGGTAATTTTTATTGTAGATTACAATTGTTGCATACTGGGTTAATTAATTTTCCAGTTATATGACCATGGTGGTGTACTTTTTATTACTTAGCTATGTATATTCGCAATTGCATACAGCATACATTTTATAGATTTATTGTATGTTGCTTTTCCTTCTATTGTTAGTGGATGCATTGCTGCTTCAATTTGCGAATATATTTCTCCAATCTCTTCTACTTATTTTTCCATTGCTTCTATAAAATGCTTATGTGCAAATGTGCCTCCATATACAACTGGAGGTTTATAATCACCATAGTTAAATACAATATAAAAAGAAAAACCAGAAGCTTCGTGTAACTGATATTTAATTGTATGTGATTAGTCATTCAACTTTAAATCAATTGTATTTATTTGTGAATTGGTGAGTTTATATCTTTCTTTAAGTATATCTTTATAAAAGCCATTATCAGTATCATCCTGTGTTAAACAGGATATTTTTGGATCAATTTAAATTTTTTTATTTCTCTTAGATTTAGCTTAGCTGTTGATATTTTCTGTAGAATTGATTCGAAATCTGCATATATTGCAAAGGAACTTTCGTTGTATGTTTGTAGTTTTAAATTTTATTTATTCGCGTTTTAAAGGCAATGAGAATTTTACTGATTCATTTTTAGAACAGTATTCTGTACGTTTATTTAATCTTTCTTAAGAGTAATAAAATTGAAGACACATATAGCATGACACATAGACAATAGACAATGCTTATCTATTGTGTCTTTATGACAATAGAATACACATATAGGTTATAATTTTGAGTTTATTTTTTGTGCTGAAAACAATTTAGATAAATTTTTAATCCATCAGTAATGCAAGTTTGTATCATTTTTGAAATAAGGTAAATTTATATGTTTTTCCTTTGTGTGTTTTGTAAGCTTTAATGGATATACTGTAGACGTATCTTCAATATAATAAATATTTATAGATGAGTCAAATTTGGTTTTCTATTTTTGGTATATCGTCAATTTTAATAGGATATTCGTATTTATCGAATGCTTTCTCAATATAAAGACCCATGTTTTTATATTTAGATAATCTTTGTGTATCTTTTTCTGCTGGAAACAATGCAGACTTTATTGCCCAAAGAAAGCAATTGGTCTTCATTTTTTACAGTAATGCATGCTTTTTTATTACTAATTGCTTCTGGTAGTTCATTATAAGACGCTCCATTTAATGGATTATACTTGTTTATGGCTAATTGCATTCTATCTATGCAATGCAAAGCCCAATCTGAATTATTTTTTTCAATGTTTTCTATTCGTGCGAGTATTTCTGTTTTTCTTTGTTTGTAAATCTTTTTAATGCCTCCTTCGTTCAATATTGTAAATGTATGCGATTTAATATCGTCAAATAGTCGTATTTCACCAGTTTTCCGACTTCGAAAATTGGCGACAAATTTATTGTTAGATTTCACGGCTCTAAGTTTTATAAGTTGATGACGTATTATTTTTAATACTTGTTGTTTTTCTGAGGTTAAAAAATTCCTGGGCATCACTAGATTAAAATTACTTTCAATGTTATATTATGTTGATAACCTACATTTAAAAACTTTTTCGACTGAGTAGGTTTTATTGGTTTTTCTAGTTCTTTTGTTTACATATACATTCGTAGAAAGAGGGATTTTTTTTTTTTTTTTTTCTGTATATTAATACACCTTTTGGAAAAGGTAAATTTGCAAAGTTTCTTTTGTTTGTTCATTTTTAATCATTGGTATAAGAGTTATAATCAAACCAGCTTTTCTTAGATTACACAAATATTTGATTTTTTAATCTCTACCAATAATAACTCATCTCGTGCAATTTCAGATCACTTATTGAGTTGAGCGTTGTCATATAAATGTTATAAAATATAATAAAATTTGTAAGTTTGGCGAATAATTATCATGTAGAATTTCATTTTGAATATATATTGCTGTATTGTGTGAGATTTACTATTTTTGTGCTTTTTTAGAGAATGATTATATAGGAGTTTTCCGCATTCGCATTGTTCTGTCTCTTTTTTTAACTCGTACCGACTTACAGAATATTCACTCTAACATTTTTTTTGCAGGTGTTAAAATGCTTATCTATTGTGTCTTTATGACATGCAAAAGAATTGATAGGTTTATTCACAGTGCATACAGAACATGTCTTGGTTGAATGATCGCCTTGTAAAATTTCATGTAATTTAGTATTTTTGTGCTCTTCAAGATTTGCCCAGCAAACATATTTTCCACATTCGCAATCTACTTTCTCTTTATTTAACTCATAGCGAATTCTGGAATATTCACTGTTAAATTTTTGGCAGGTGTTAGTGTCCTTATCTTTTATGTGATTTTGTTATGGAAAACAACTTATGTGTAATACTTCACCACACCTTTTTACAATGCTTACATATGCTATTATTTTCCATTTCGTTGAGCAGAGATTCCATTTTTATTTATAAAGAGATAAAATTTTAGTAGGACAAAGAAAAAATATTACCAGCCGGTAACTGTTGAAAGTTGAGATGAATTTTTCATCCCAACTGTTTCTGATAAAAATTTTCTTAAAATTTGACACAAATAAAATTGGCACAAATAAAATGATAATGTTAACCGGTGCTCTACTACTTTTTAAACACTTCTTCTATTTTCTCAATATTGAGACCCTTTCTTGAAGCTCAAAGTGATCGTCAATGTTATCTAAGAGTGATAATTGTAACTTTCATAAATTTAAATTAAATTTGTAAACGAATCCTCTTGTTTCGTCAGATGCACTACCTAATCTATAGGAAGGTGTATTTTAAACATCACCGCCTTTTAAAATGTTAGTCAGGCTGCAGGGTAAGAGAGGCGAAGTCATTGTTTATTTATAAGGAAACCAATTTATTAAAAAGAGTAAAAAAACTTAACTAATGCTTAAAAGTAATTATTTTTTATAAATTCAGTAGAAATCTATTGCGGATACAAGCGCAGAGCAATAATTGGACTAATAATCAAGTAACTTTCTCATTATCAAGCAACCCTTTTCAAAATCTTCTGGGGACATCATCTCTCTCTTCAATTTCATTCTCAAAATAAAACATATCAAGGCCACATCAAGCACACTTTTATTTATAAAAGCCGCTGAGCAGGATCCTTTTCCAGGTCAAAAAAGTCCAATTTCCTCCAAATCTGCGAGCTAAATCAATTAGTAAAAAATTAAAAAATTTAATAGAAATTAAGAGAACTCTAGATCATGGATAAATTCTCCATTTTTCATTTCTTTTGAGTCTCTATATGCTATAAAAACTTTCTTCTCATTTATTAGTTTCAAGGCATTTTAAACTTACCATTCGGAATGCAATTAATTTTTTTTTACCAAAATTAGATTCATAAATTTTAAAATCTGTGACAGTAAACCATCAATTTTTTTCGAGATCTTGTAGTTTACTGAATTCAATGGAATTGTTTTACTCGTTGAGCAGAGATTCCATTTTTGTTTTATATGGAGAAAAATTTATTAAGAAGAAGAAAAAAATGGTGCTGAAATTCTATCAAAATATAATAATTTAGCTTAAATTTGACTGGAAAAAGACCCTGCTGAAGGGGGCCTGAAACATGTTGAAATTTTTTTGATTTTGGCCTTAAATTATCTCTATTTTGAGCTACAATTTGAAAGATTTTACAGGAAAAGAGAGATTTGCAAGAGTTTGGCTTTAATTTGCTTGAATTTTATCTAATTTAATGCGTTGCGCTTGTATCCGCAATAGACATCTACTCCAGTGTTTAACTGAACTGTTATGATATAAATTAAATATAAGTCGGGGGAGGTCCTAATCAATTGCAATATATGACTAAACTGAATGATAGAGTCTCCGGAGCGTGAGTGTTGAGTCGGAAGGCGACGAGCGGTGCGCCAAGCTGCATTTAGTGCACTTCATCTCGGCGTGGGGCCTCAGACAGAGAGACAAACAGACCCCGTACAAAGTGCTGCCAAGTATTATATACCTAGTTTCTGGTATCATAATTGTCCTCAATACCTGCCGCCAGGAGTGGAGCTCCGCTTGCGCATCGCTTTATCGCTGTGATGTTTTTTGTATACTTCGCCTGGCCTGGATACCAACGCGTCGCTGCTGTTCGCTACACTGTAAAATATCATGGGAAAATTACCTGACAAGTGTAAAGGTAATATTCGCAAATTTGTATGGGAAACGCAGTTTTCCTTACGTGTAAGGAAAAACTATCGCACTGTGGAGTAAATTTCACCTACATAGTAGTGGAAAATCCCATACATGGATGGGGAAAATTACCTTACGACGCGTGCATCTCTTCAGCATTGTCTCAACAGCTAAGTGAAGGAATGGGTGGAAGAAACAATCATTTCACACGCTAGTATTTATTTTTTTCTGTCATGCTGTCGTCGTGGTGTAACGGGTAGCACATCGGCCTATCGTTATTAAGGGCCATGGTTCGCGCCCACCCGCCAGTAAGTGTCGGGGATTTTAGTATTGAGATTTCGGTTACTATTTGTCAGAGGATATTGGTAATATAAAAACAGTGCTAATACACCGGGGTTATTATTTAAATCTAATTCCCTTACTTGTATGGGATCCCCCCCTCCCCCAACTTCCCGTAAGATTTAGGGAATTGTACTTGATATGTAAGTTTACTCTACATTTAAGAGGTAATTTTGCCTTACATGTAGAGGTAATTAGCTTCCCTATCATGTAAGGAAATTTTACCTCAAATTTTTTTTACAGTGTAGGCTTGTCCGCCGTTACTGAATCATAACTTAATGCTAATAGTGTATTTTCGTGAAAATTCCCGTTAATTTACATATATTCTGTATACTGGAAATTTCACTGAATCAGTGCCGATATACGCAGATTTTCAAGGAATTACTCTTTTGCGGGAACGGTTTCCATTGCTTTGTTAGTCAGTAAAAGCCCCCTCCCCCCCCCCCCCCGGCTCCATAAAATAATATTTCACTAACTGAAATCACTGCTATAGCTTTCAGAACCTCGCTCTCATGTGGCGAGGAGATCGGGACGGAGGTTATTTGAGCCCAGAGCTACGTCATGGCTCTTGTGTACAAGCATGTGGTCGTTAACCAAGTGCCTGGGAGAGCTCCCTGTAATCAGGAGGTCCCGACGCATTTAACCTCTACGTGTATAACCGAGCGACGTACCATCCAAACAAAAAAAAACATTCGCAATGAGGGGAAGTACGCTGGAAACCTTAGAGCCTCTGCACACTGTTGTTCACCCCTGAAGGAAGGCTTCACGTGAGTCCAAATATAGTCTATTCACGGTTTGTTCACACTTTTTGAGCCAAACCTTCGAAAAATCACCCCATGTATGCCGTGTTTAGTTACTTTCTAAATATGCCATGTATCACAAGCGTTTTATGCCTCTATTAACACAAAGAATCTTATTTTTCATTTAATTAAAGTTCGACCAATATTTTATTTATAAACTAAAATCTACAATTTTTGCTAAATATGCACAAAACATTGAGAAAACGTGTGTTGGTAGCGATTAGTAAAAATAGTTCTCATGCAAAATATTATTACAAGAGAGTGCACACGAATTCGGTGCGGTGTCCTTTGGTGTAATTTTCTATACTTATTTAAGCTTAGTTTGTACGAGGCGGAGGAATATTCTGGAAGTAGAACTTTAGCAGGGCTTCAAAAAAGTGTGACGTATTAGTGAATGGATTATTCACTAGATGCCAGAGTAATTACCGGAAAGGTCCATACGAGTACGAGACAAACCTAGCGGCAAGAAATGTCACTGTTGAATATTGTTGGCAATTTTTAAAGTAGTGTATAGTTTTTATCCGCAGGCATGCATGTTCCATTTGTAACATGCCAGCACAACTATAAGTTTTTTGTTTCCGTCATTGCCCTTTTGGAAATGGCAGGTAAAAAAAATAAGATAACGAAGTCTACGATTATAAAACTTGCATTAGGGGACGCAGTGGTTTAGTGGTCAGATACTTCTCCCTCCAGCCACCAATACCACCCGAGACGAACCGGTTTCAATTCTGAATGAGGTTGCCCTGATTTTTATCATGTGGCGAAACGTGGTGGACGTAGCCATTTGTTGATGGGTTTTCTCGGGGCTCTCCCGATCCCCCACTCTTACATTCCGCCGCTCCTTCATCTTAAAATCATTTCACCCGTACCGGCGCTCCCTTACTGCTAAGGGAGTCACATACCTGATGCTTGAAATGTGATGCGGCGTGTTTTAAATGTTTTTTTTTTTAACTAAAATTTTAAACGTTCCCCCATTGTTTACTTATAACAATAAAGTACAATCCAGACGATAATTGAATGGCACTTTCAAGACATAACGCTACGTTCACTGGAAAAATTACTTTCATGGCTTCCAGAATAACTAAACACTTTCTTTTTAACAGGCTGTAACGTAAAATATACGAATCGGATACACGCGAAACTACGATAGAGGTATGCATTGGACTTTGCTACAGAGTCGCGTGCAATAAAGTATAGGCTATTCATGGTAAAATGAAAATATGAAAGCCCTGCTTAAGATATACTTGTATGCACGTTGTGTATACTTCCGCCTTATGTAGGATTAACATTGTCATGGACCGCATCACTTTATTCATTCGTCGGTCAAGTGAAACTGTGAAATTATTAGAACTGTAAATATTTTACAAATCTGCTAATTTTTACACTTCGATAAATAAAAAAAAACACAAAGCGGAAGAAATAATTTAAATTATCAGGAATGGTTACCTAAAACTTTTTATTCGCCGCTTAAGATACGAAACTATTTCCCATCCATCGTAAGCAACTTTACTGGGTACATGTCACTCAAGACACCCGTTAAAATATGTGCAGGTAGGGACAGCGACTTTCTTCTAAGATGGATTTCAAAAGTGCTCACTTTACAGTGAACAGCCTTTATAGGCTGTTCACTGTAAAGTGAGCACTTTTGAAAGCCCTCTCATTTGGAATAATTGCCAATAAGTATGTTTTATCTTAGCCTTAGATATTAACTTCCGAGTATGATGGAATTTACACACTGTGTTTATTACTTACATGGCAATATTTATTTAAAAAAATATTGTTAAAGAATAAAAAATGGCCGAAAGGAAAAAGTAACTAGGGCTTTAAAAGTACTCAATTTTCTGTGAACAGTTTATAATTGTGTCACTGCTTAAAGTAACGTTCAGATGAGTCGCCGACGGAAATACTGAGAGCCAATTGACTGCCTTGCGCGTAGAGGCAATGCCGCTGTACTAGCGACCCGAGAAATTCGCGAGTGCAATGACCTGTAGGCTAGACTTCACAGTCTTATATACTCTCATACAGATATCAACTGTTTATTGGTTGTTGTTATGGCAGTAAAATGCTGTCTTTCAGCGCACAATTTTTTTCATGTTTGTTATTGCACAGGAAAAAATTACTTTGAGGCGGCCACAAAATAGTTTGTTGATATTAACCCTACCAAAATAATTTGTTGTTTTGTCTCCACTAGACTTTTGTGGGCACTAGTAATTTATTTTATGGTGGCTACAAAAATGTATGTGGGTCACCACAAAATAGTTTGGCAGGATGAATACCAACACGTCGACCAATTACAAACGTAACATGAACGTACACGTGTGTGAATTCCAACTTGTCTAGAAATGAACCCGCGAAATTCTCGCCCCCCTTTGCGCTTTACATACGCCGGTCGGCGTCAACCTTAGCGCTTCATAGGTTATTGCCTTACACAAACACACCCCTCACTCCCCACCTGTAATATACCAGGAGAGCTAGAAGTTCAGTTTTCGTCATTGCACTTATGAAAAAATTCGGGTATAGTCCATTCACTGTAGCTTCCAACTTGTCTGAAGCCCTGCTAATGTTCTACTTCCAGTATATTCCTCCGCCTCATGCAAACAAAACTTAGTCAAGCCTAGAAACTTACACTATATGGACAACGCACTAAGTGTGATAATATTTTGCGTAATAACTTTTCCTTACTTGGCATTACCTAAACACCAGTTTTCTCTCTGTGTTTTCATGGTAATTATAAATGAAAGATTATTATTTAGAGTTAAAATATTAGTAAAAGTTCAGTCTATGTTAACACAGTATAAAATCGTTATGTTACATAACATATTTAAACAACCAAACGTGTCATACATAGGGTGATTTTTTAAAGGTTTAATTAAAAAAAGAGTGCGAAGAAACCGCGAACAGATAATAAAAACGGAAGCTCAGTCCCAGCGTCCAAGCTGTTGGTACCGTAAAATACAAATCAAGAAATTGCACTGATAACAAGGAAAGTGCTGCTATCTGTTGGCTATAGAGTGATTTTCTCGCTAACTGGGCACAACTGTACGGTACTTGGTGTCCGGTGTGTCTGGCTGAATCGAGACTAGGCGTTGGTGGCGGCAGCGCACGGGCCTTTGACGGAGGCGCCGTGGACACCCCTGTTCCTGGCCTTTGGCGGCGGCCCCATTAAGCTCTATGCTGTGGCCCGGGCCCGCCCCCTATCACACCCAGATAACGTAATTTGGGCCCCGCGCAATCTGGACCATCGCGCCGGCGCGGATTGTGGGCGTGTCGATCCCCACTTTACCCCCTCTTCCTCCCACAACTCCCTTCTGCTCCTCTTCAAGCGGTTCTGCCTCTTTTCTCGTACTCGGCAACACGCTCTCTGGCGAAAAAGTGGAAAAGGGTGTGAGTCAGCCGGGGCTAGACCAGACCATGGGGGCGGCGGTGTTCCAAAACGTTACTCTAAGAGTGAACTTTTCTCTTTGGCTGTACCAAAACACTTTGATTAAATGTTTTACTCACTTTCGCCAGTATCCCAAGACTACATAGTAGTTATCGTGAGCATCTTGCAAGAGTAACACATTCACACTCACTATTTCAGCGAGTAACAAGGAGTAAAATGAAAATGGCGGAAAGTTTAGTGGAATTAAACTAATTGGAAGGGAATGTGGACTTTTTTTTTACAAATACACACGGGGAAATTACAAATGGCTAGTGATAAAATGTGTATTTTTATTTCATAGGTAACATTTAGACAGGTTATATTTTTATATGTAATGTATATGGTTAATATATGGCAAGCAAAACTGTTTATGTATATAACTGATATTTCGAAAAAAGAAAGAATTTGTGAAAAGGGACAAATATAATTTGAAATTTACTGCAGTTGCTTAATGAGCACATATCTAAAAACACAGAATGCTGATTGCATCACGCTCGTTCCAAAACCAAGTGTACTATTGCTTTCCTCGGCTGTTACTCTTTGTTCGTTTACTCTACTCTCGGGGTAACGTTTTGTAAGGCCAGAGTAGGTATCATCCATTCACGGTTACTTCGTACTTTTCTGAAGCCATGCTAAAGTTCTACTTACAGGATATTCCTCTGCCTCATGCAAATTAAGCTTAACTTAGGCCGTGTTTGAATTGAGGTATGTACTTCACTTACCCTTGGCAGCGAACTGGATGAACTCGGACAGGCAGTCTTGTTGGCTTCGGTAACAGTTATTAGCCAGTTAAAAACTTTTAATGTACGTGTATTCCGACAAAGAATTTGATAATTGCCGAAAGTTTTAGCGGTTAAATCAAGTATTAAATAATATTTCAATTTCATTTACACAACATGTATTAGCTTGCATTATTGTATATGAGTGCAATTTCGGTTGCTTTTTTTTTATCTTAGCTTCTTAGGAACGTAGGCCTAACACAAATTTATTGTTGGACATTTTTTTAAGGCAAACCTTGCGATAATTATTGATTCAGCTCGAAATTCTATGTCTAAGAGGTAGTAATGTTGCCCTATAAGACTTTAAATAAAATTATTATGTCAGAAATAAATTGTAACCTACGAATTGCTTCAGAAAATAGCGGCAATAATTCCGCAAGTACGCGAGAAGTATACATCTTCGTTTACTTGTATACTTGCATACTTCACTGCAATTCGAATAGCACTTACGATGTCATTTCCGGGGACAGGTACGCAGAAGTACGTACTTCAGGCGAATTCGGAAAATTTTACACTAGAGGAGAGCGCACCACATTCCTGCGAACTCAGTTGAAATAATATTTTGCATGAGCACTATTTCTTACTAGGCGCTGCCAACACATATGTTTTCTCACTGATTTTATTCATATGTATTACATATAAAATATTATAATTTATAAATAAAATAGTGGTAAAATTTTAATTTAACGGAAAATAAGATACTTTTATGTTAACAGAGATATAAAACGGTTGTGATGCATGGCATATTTAGGAAATAACTAAACACGTCATACATGGGGTGATTCTTCAAAGGTATGATTCAAAAAATGCGAAGAAACCGTGAATCCTATATAATAATGAGACGATCTCTGTCTGTCCGTCTTTAATACCTATTAGTCTCTTGAAACTCAACTAAAGTTCTTCAAATTTTGCAGAGCGAATCCTCAGGGTCAAATACACGTCAAGTTCGAATTTTAGCAACATCACATTACGCAATCATTACCTTTTAACCTAAAAACACATTTTAATACCTTTTCCCTGTGCAAGGTTTTGTGTTAATGCATAGAACATAATGCATAGAGATATGAAGGCAATGGAACATCATTTTTGTTTACTTTATAATCTGTTCACGGTATAATGAGCACTTTTGAAAGCCTGGCTTAAGATCTACTTGTATACATGTTGTATAGCCTTCCGCCTTATGTAAAATTAACATTACCATGGGCCTCCCCACTTTATTCATGCGTCGGTCAAGTGAAACTTTGAAATTACTAGGAAATAAATACATTACAAATCTGCTCATTTCTACACTTTGGTGTTAAAAAAAAAAACCAGAAAGCGAAATAAATAATTTTAAGTTATCACAAATGGTTACCTGACAATTTTTTTTCGACGCTAAGATATGGAACTACTTCCCATCCATCGTTGCCAACTTTGCTGGGCGAATGTCACTCAGTGTGCCCATTAAAATATATGTTGCAGGGGCAGTGACTTTTTTCTATGGTACATTTCTAAAGTGCTCACTTATCGTGAACAGCTTTTAAATGTCTCGCTTCAAAGTAGAGTTGATTAAGTGGGGCCACAGTGGCTTAGTAGATAGAGCGATTCCAAGTGGGACCTTAGTGGCTCAGTGGATAGAGAGATTCCAAGTGGGGTCGCGACGGCTTAGTGGATAGAACTATATCCAATGTTGAGTTAGTTTCACATCATTTTTTTCCAGTCTTTGTATAACAAAAATTTGTAACATCGTAACTGTTCTAGGCACGTGGCAATACTAAAAAAAAAGTCACGAACTGGGCCCCTAGTAGACTATAAGTACGCAGAGATGAAATGCCTTGGCGGTTACTTTAATGCAGGCGAACCCATTGCTTGATTGGCTGCGCGAGGCCCTGGGAACGGGTCTTGTATCTGCACTGAGGTAAAGGTTTTATTGAATCAAACAAAGTGTTGTTTGGCGCAGCCAAATTAATTGTTTTGTATAATTTATTCGCGGTTTCTTTACACTTTTTTAATCAAACGTTTTAATAGTCACCCCATTTATAACGTGCTTGGTCGTTTCCTAGATATACCATGTATCACAACCTTTTTAAACTTGTGTTAACATAATAAATAGTTTTATGAAATCGAACTTTTATTTATAATATTTATAAACTATATTATTTCATATATAATTAATATGAATAAATACAGTGAAAAAATAAGTGTGTTTGTAATGACTTGTAAGAAATAATACTTAAGCAAATTACTATTACACTGAGTGCACATGAATGCGGTGCGCTGTCCCTTTCGTGTAATTTCCTAGAACGGTTAAGCTTTGTTTGCGTGAGGGGGAGGAATATCCTGAATGTAGAACTTTAGCAGGGCCTCAGAAAAAGTTGGAAGTAACCGTGAATGGTCTATATGGGGGCAATAAAATGTTTTGTTGTTGAAACCAAATTATTTTATTGTTCTCATTTGGTTACCCCAAGCACAGATATTGTCGGTGCAAATAAAGATTTATTTGGCTTTACGAAAATTAAATAGTTTCGGTTGGTATAAAAAAAATCTTCAGAGTCCTACCGGGATTCGAACCTAATTCAGCTGCGCCCGATAAATCTCAGCTAAAGTGATTATTTATTGAAAAAAGCTGTGACGTTTTTGATCACACGCAATACAAATACTGGACAATGTGTGCAAATAAATACCTATTTCGAGTTTTACAGCTTTACTTCTCAGTTTCCTGTTAAACTTTTGTTATTAGGATGTTTATGTCATTATTAAACATCGATAAATGCACTAACAAACACTGTTACTATCCTAATTGTCACAAGAATGTAAACATACTCTCGAGCTGTATTTACGAACGAAGGCAATCAATTTCGTTACCAAACGAATAAATACAGTTGATTAAACAAAATATTTTGTTGACGACTACTTACTTTGCCCCAACCCAGAGGTCTCGTTTATTCAAACACATATTTCGTTAGATGAAAAAAATTAAATCTATTTTGTGTACTCAAGAAAATATTTTGTTGGGACAACAAAATATATTTTGGTCCTGCACAGACATATATATTTTTGTTGTCCTTTCCATCAATGTGATTGGCTACTGCGTGATTTGAAATATATCCCTATTGGCTCGGTAGCCAGCGAGCAAGTAGTTTACCACGCCGTGATTGGCGAACGCAGTTTTGACACGTTGCTGAGCAGTGCCACCATTTTGCTGGCATATACGGCTGGAGTTCGCAGTGTGAGTGACCGTTTCACTTCTGTACTGACAAGTACTATGTTACCATACTGTCCATTTTATAAGCTGTTCACGGTAAAGTGAGAACTTTTGAAATCAATCATTAAAAAATTTCACTACATCTACATGCATATACACTATATACCAGAAAGTAATTGGGCATCTGTCCAAAATGTATGCTCGGTGGTCACCCCGTTAGAATCTCGTAGGGTCACCTTTTGCGGCTATAACAGCAGTCACCCTGTTTGGCATGCTCTCTACGAGTGTTTGCAGGACATCCACGGGGATTCGTCACCATTCCTCTTGCAACCATTCCATGAGTTGAGCAATGGATTTTGGCAGCGCCTGACGAGCCCTCACCCGGTTATCCAATTCGTCCCAAAGATGTTCTATAGGGTCGCGGTCGGGGCTCCGGGCGGGCCAGTCCAATCGGCGAACATTGTTGACGGCGTACCACTGCATAGTAGCCCTTGAAACATGGAACCTGGCATTGTCATCCTGGAAGTAACACGGGTCCATTCCGTAAAAACGCCACAATGTTGGGAGCAATTCATTATCCAGAATGTTACAATAGGCCTCTGTGCTCATGCTACCACGGACAAACACCAGCGGTCCTACGCCGAAGGCCGAGCAACACAAGTCAACTGACGTACTGAATTACCTATCTTCACGGGTATCCAATTACTTTTTGGTAGATAGTGTATTTTAACGGGCGTCCTGAGTGACACACGCCTAGTAAGGTGAGTAACGACGGGTGGGAAGTAGTTCCGTATCTTAATGTCGGATTTAAAGTGTTACCTAACAATTTCTGATAATTTTAATTGCTTCTTTCGCTTTCTGTTTTTTTTTTTTATGCATCGAAGTGTAAAAATGGGTAGTTTGTAAAATATTTACTTTTCTGATAATTTTACGGTTTCACTCGACTGACGCATGAATAAAGTGATGAGTCCCACAGCAATGTTTATCTTACATAAGACGGAGGAATACACAACTTGCACAGAAGTAGATCTTATGCAGGGCTTTCAGAAGTGCTCGTTTTACCGTGAACAGCCTATACTTTGTCTGCTTCCCACGCCTCTTAGATGCGCACAGCACACACACGGCCGAGTATTATGTCATCTATCAAATCTGGATATCTTGCGTATTCATTCGGCAACAAGCTAGACTTCACAATCCTGTTGTGTCCTCGAGCCTCAGTTATAGTTAGAGGCGTGAATAATTCGCGGACTCATTTTGGGACACGCTAGAATTCAAAACCGTGCGTTTATATAACTATAGCCATTGGTCCACGCAGTGTTTGTCACCTCCTGGAGAACTGTGTCCGATCGTCACTTTCCACTGTGACACCAGACAACCAATGTCCAGTTAACATCGGCATGTATGTACATAAGACTGTAGATTTTTAGATTCTAGCGTGCAGGTTATCGAACTCTCGAAATTTCCAGATCTCTAGTTATAGTTGTTTATTGCTGACATTTCAGTTTTACCACCGGATTCGGTCCCCTTTCACTTGGAGCTAGATTTTGGCTCAAATTCGTCCAGGGCATTGCTTGTAAACTGGTATCCAAATGAAAGTCAAATCGGTATGTGTTTGAAATCAAGCTTGTTTTCAAATGAATTCGCTAAACTTCCGTGTCTTCATTAATGTTTGGGTGCACCGACTGCTGCTGAGTAAAAACTGCACTCCGTTTTGTTTTTAAAATACTAATCCCCAATTTGGCAAGGACGATCCACCAATATTGCTATCTGCTATATCGCCACGATCGTACTTGACTTTATTAGTTCACGTTTTAATTCTATTTACTCCATTATAAGTACCGGAGCTAATTCAGTATCTAACTGACTGACACTATCTCAGATCATAGGGCCGCACGAGTTCTGGGACACCTGGGGTGAATGACATGTGGATGGAGTGGAATAATTTCATATTGCTAATTTGTATATTAATTGTTAATTAAAATGCTAATTGGATTAAATAATCGTTTAATTGGATTAAAGAAATGTTTGAATAATTATCTTTGATAAAATTTCTTTGATAAAATTTCCTTGATAAAATTTCTTTAATGTAATTTTTTTTAAATGTGTTATTGAGGAGCGACGTGTACTCTCTGACGTCCAGGAGCCGATGAGCAGAGAGGTATATTATAATTGGGTATATAGGTGTCGAGGTTGGTGGAAGAGTGGCATAAGATACTTTTTTTATTTGTTTGGAGATGTGTTGGAGCACTTGTGACTAATGGGAGTGGGGTACACGTCCATTCGGGTCGAATGTATGTGGAGGAATGAGCACTTAGGACTAATGGAACCACGAGAGCAGTTCCACCCAGCTTCCTCTCTGAATGCACACTGAACACAAATTAGATACGGGAGAAATGTTTTCGACGAAGCAAATATTTCTAATTCAAATAAATTAAATGAAAAGAGTTGATTTACATTCAAATACCGAAACGACGGTCTACTAATTTAATTAAAACGTACTAATCGAGCAAATACTAACCATAATCACTCCTCGAATAACATAAAAGGAACAAACTATTTTGGTGAAGCAAATGAATTAAGTACGAAACATTAAAAATTACTTTAATCGGTAACCCGATTGACCAATACATAGCGAATGGACCACAATACTATTTCCCTACCAAAGAATAAAAATAACTGATCTCCATTTTAATCATGCGATTACTACGCATAACATTAAATCGTACTAATATAAACCAAACACGAGACTTTAATCACGGAATTTCCACAAATTCACTACACCGATTAACACGACAGAACTACAATTCATAATGAATGGAACACAAAATTTATATTAATATCATAACAAATGGACACCAAAACTAATTCCCTATCAATATATATGACAGAAACAAATGTTAAACCCACTAACTGAATTCCCATTAAAATAACCACATATACAAACGAACAAATAACAATAAGCCCAATAACCAAGCTATCATAAACACAATAAAAAACATACGAAATACAGTCAGTCTAGCACAGGTTCACGTCAAAACTCACCAGAACTCCACGGAATAACGAATATTAACATCCATGGAACTTGAGCACACAACCTTCATCGGCTCTCAAGAGCAAAATGTTATTATTGAAATGCAAATATGCACAAACACCTAAGATGCAACGAATTACAGGTTAAACCAGACGAATGATCTTCCACATTTCATCTAACACCTTACAAAAATTATTGATTACATTAAGAAATTAATCTAACTTGCCCCAAACATGTGGAGCTAATCGTAGCAGTCTGTTGAGCTGATTGTGGAGCTGTCTCAGGATGTGGCGATAGTGTGGTGATATGTGGTGCTAGTGTGGCGCTATGTGAGGTTAAGTCTTAAGTGTGGAGGCGAGTGTGGAGGTGGAGTTGGATGTGGAGGTGGAGTTGGATGTGGGGGTGGAGGTGGAGGCGAATGTGGATGTGGAGGTGGAGGCGAATGTGGAGGTGGAGGCGAATGTGGATGTGGAGGCGAATATGGAGGTGGAGGAAGAGGATGAGGAGGAGGAAAACCAGTGCTTCAAACTTTATAATGTCTCTTTAAATCAAGTATTTAATTTGTTGTTGAAAAACCCATTTCAATATTAAATCATTATTGTTGCATGTACATTGTATACCATCCATTTCATCACATAGTTGAAGAATAATATCTCTTCACAGCAGACATCAACGTGTTGATTCACAGCCATAGTCAAAATCGTAAATTTTTATCGAGTCATTGATAAGTTTGTATTTCCTTGGAAAGTGTTATAAAGTATTTTGGTTTGTTATAAGACAAAGTCGCTGCCAGCTAGTGACGTGGAGCAAGGCTTGCCACTATACATTCCATAGGTGCGTGCAAGAGTTCGAATACCTGGAATTCTCCCACATCACTTTTCCCTTTCCGACAAGCTTACCCTGTCTCACCATTGTGTTCCAACTTCGGTTGGGTCGACGAGGCTTTCTCGAGATACTCCCTCATTCTTTACTCTCAGAGTTCACTCACATGACTTTCTCGACCACTCCCATCTCCCTAGTCCTTTTAATTTTCATACTTGTTGGTGTTCAAATCGTTTAAATAATGCTGTGAAAAACAATAAATATAGCATCTCAACTAACCCACAAATACTTCAGATATACTCAATGTTCAATACTATAACCATATTATATAATAACCGTGACAAAAGGAATGAAAACTATTAAATAACAAAACAAGTAATTTCCTTCACAATTCATTTTAATTGTTTTTTGAAAGTCATCCTTAAAACTATATTTACAATCACAGTTTTCACAAACTTTTCAATAAATCATACAAGTTCACAAATATTTAAACAAACTTCCTTAAAAATGTTATAACTTTTACAACATGCCATACAAACTTTTTAATAAACATATACAAACCTTTACAAAAACTATTACAAAATTTACAAACTTTTCAAAAACATGGTTTAAAAAAATGTATTTACACCTTACCAATAATACTTGTAATTATATTCTACAACCTTTTTGCACAGGTTAAAATATAAAAAAAACATTCACACACATTAATTCACACACATCATTTAAAATGTTTATTTAAATTGATTAAAAATAAAAAAAACCATACAAAATTTACAAAAAACGTTGCTTTGGTATAGTGTTCACAATGGCGCTATGGTATGGCATCCGGTATGTCACATCCAGGTTAAATTTTGTAAGCAACCTCACACCAACACCTATGATGACTCGACACACACACACACACATAGCATTTTGCATATTTGTAGACTTAAAAATTCGTATATTACATTATGCGATTCCACGCTGTGTAGAGGATACTGTGGAGTAATTCTTGGGTAACATAAATGACTACAGGGGATATTGTAGTGGTGGTGCAGAATAAAAGTGTATTTTCTAAAGAAATACTTGGTAACAAGCCCTGCAGTTAGGACAAAACAGTAGGTTTAAAGACAGCTGCAGTGCAGATTGCAGTGTTGACTGCAGTGCCAGGTGCAGAGCAGGGTGTGGTGTTCGTTGCGGTGGTGGTAGATGGTAGGGCTGAAGTATTTATGACCCTAAGTGTAATGGGATGGAAAAAAAATCCTGTATTCTATGGTGGCCCCAAGGTAGAGTAAATACTCCATCTGCCTCAATGTAACACTTATCATCAAAACCCGATAATGCTACCTTGGTCACACGTTCGGTGTAAACTTCATGACCACACAAATTGAACTGATATTGGGTCGCCAAAACCCTAGTACAATTTTGGAGGCATTCCCGATAATCCACGTGTCGGAGCTTCTGCAAGACATTAGACTTTACACCCTTTGCCTTACGCATACATTGCTCATTCGAAACAATGTATGTATAAAGTTTGGGATGCAAACCTATAAAATGTGTGACTGTTCGGCCAGAACATTCGTCTTTCATCGCCCTTGTACGACCTTTGTTATCACATGGAAATTTTTGTGGATTATCGAGTGCATAGTTGGAAGTATCAAACCGCGCTTATAAATCTGGGGTAGTTACTTAGAAAAATCTCTGCAGGCAATTTAATATATCAAGCTGTCGGGATCGCAGTAGAGAAGGTGCAAGGATGGTGGAGGATATTTGGTGTTCATGTACTGGTAATGAAACTCATAAAGGGTTAATTTGAAAAGGTCAAGAATAGCAACACCAGTGTACAAAGGCTTGTTAAATGTAAGACAGATCTTTGACATCTCAATAAGGAAAAATATTCTCAGCGATTATTTGTCTTGCCTTGAATGTAGGATGACCTATCAGCTATGCAGTCCCATTGATCGTGTCATACCTGGTGACGACTCTTATGTCCCTTTCCTGTCGGACATTCTGCAACTTTTTTCATATATGGAATTATTCATGAGCTTAAAAAACGATTTCTCGAATTCATTCGCAGCCTAAGCACATTTGTCAATGTTAAATTCGATGTACGAAGCCATCCAAGCCTTCTGCTCAAAGCGTAGAATGCGATGAACAGAGTCAAGGTTGACTCCATACATCAAATAGTGCTTCATTGTTTGTTTTCCCGTGTATAACATATTTCTTTCGTGGCGTGAGTGTCAAAAGACATTTTTAGTGCAAGGTATGCCATTTTCTCGGGCCAAAGGCAGATCAGATAGAGCATCATGTCATTCTTCTGGAAAAGACAAACCCACTTCTGCGAAAAAGCAAGTGTCCCTATAATTTAGTGTGTTCACGAAATCCTACAATGAAAACACGTCAGTCTCAACCTATTCAAAATTGCCAATAGGAAGCTTGCAATTCATAGTGTGACTGAACAGCCCATTTACATCGAAATAACAGATATATTTCGATGCCACACTGGGGTCGTAATCTTCACCCATGTAAATGTTATTGGCTTCCGTACGCCTTCTGGAAATCTGAGTGATGCTGCCCCTAACCCCGCATTCTACAAAAAGATACATGTCTGGGTCATTAAAAACTCTAGCCACATCCGTGTCGTTGACAATAAAGCATCCCATGAAAGAGATGGAGCTGTGATGTACATGGCATGGTCAAGACCATAATGAGCCAAACATACGGTCCTGAAATTTTCAAAAACATCTGCAGCAAACAAGTATCCACATGAAAATATTGAATGGAGTACTGCAGCAGGTTTATGAAGTGGAACATATCCCATGTGGCTTGGGCATGAGCATAATCCTCATCACGAATGCCTTCGCCTTTCATTACGTTACGAAATGTGCCTTTGGTGGGGGGTGATGTACACATCAGACTGTCTTTCGACTTAACAAAGCCATAAGGAAATCTCCCTTCCTTTTTGCTAACTGTAATTGGGTATTGTCTGGAAAAATCGAGTGGGTGATTCTCAATTACACAGGTTGTAATTAGCTGCCAAAGTTTCCAGAGAGGGGCTCATGAACTGGAATGAATCAATAAAACGTAATTTGAAATATTACACCATTCAATTACAATCAATCCCATTGGAAATTTGTGTGGTGATGTATTTGTTCTTTTTTTCAAGGGTCATTCCAGTCACCTGGATACTACCTGGGTTTTCGATTACAACTGTTCCATCAGGTTGAGTTATGGAATATTCAACCAAAAGCTTTATGAGAAAGTGAGAATTGTAATTCTGGAGGTTATGAAAGACAGCAACAAGTTGTTTCTTGGGCAGTATGAAATTCATGTTACAAATTTATGTGTGCGACCTCTGATTTCACTGGTCAGATGGCCATGGTCGGCCACAAAAGGATCTGTACCAATTTCTTCCTTGCAAATATGACAACATTTCTGAGCCGCCAGCCTAGCTTTATCAGCAGGAGTTTTTGGCTTCATCAGAACAGTCATATTGTTAATTCTTGCAACCCACTTTGTCACTTCAACTAATTTATCAACTAACTGATACATACAATCATCAATCACAAGCTCAAAGTAGTTAGATAAACTCGGATTATATGAACAAACCAGCAAAATGCTACAAGCATATGGATCATGTTGGTTAATGGTAGTGGTATTACTATTCTCATTATCTGGCAGGCAAGTGGACAAGGGTTTCAGACCCAATCTTTGCTGTTTGCTGTAATCTTTACACTTCAAGTGCTTCTCATCCACAGTGGAGAAAGTACATCGAGCAACCTTTAGTTGCTGACAGAGATGATCTGCGAGTTTCTCTTCAGTTCTGAAATATTGGGAGCAAAATCACTAATGAATCACCTCTTACTTATCATATTGCTATTGATAGAAATAAAATTGTTCTCCTTGAACTTGTGCTTATTATGTTTTACTAAAGGATTCGACAGACCTTCATTTTTCAAAACCCTGTAAGGTTTTGGATATTAAGTCATTATTTGGGCAGTTTGTGTGGCAGTAAACAAAGATGCTAGAAGTGTGTAACAGAAACAAGTCCCTCAGGCCACTGCACATTAATGCAGGCTTTCTTATCGGCAGTAAACCTGGGGATCATAGTGTGTGGAGTACTGACAGTGAATGCCATAAACTGCGATATGTGAACATTCATATGCAGTAGTAGAAGCAGACTCCCACCTGAACAACATGCACTAAACTCAAGTCTGTTTGTGAGGTAAGGCTTAATTGTTTGATCATAGATTTTGCCAACATCGGATGAATGTAGGATGGGAAGAAGAGTTATGGTTATGCAAATTAAAATATGTTGGGGTGCTGCTAATGTTAACTCTAAGAAAGGGTCCTTACAACTTGTAAAACCCAAAATCCGCATCAGACTCTACTTGATCATTATGTATCTGCACATCAGTAAATCTACATGCGAATGTGTTGGCCAGTAACATGTTTGTGAGGTCTGGCAATAACTCCACTGAGGCTGGGGAATCGGGAAATGAATTATTTTCTGGTTCCCTAAATGAAACATCTTCATCTCACAAAGAACTCGCTTCTGACTCCGACAAATCACTATCCGAATCACTCGAATTTTCTGTGTAAGATAAATACAAACTGTCTAACGGGATATCTACTTTTCTGTGTTTGGGAGAAATGGTTGTGTCCTGATCTGTTGGAATTGAAGGTGTTTCCGTGTGTGAATTAGTGCTCGAATCACTCAAGAAAAGATCATCCAATAACAGATCTAAACATAGCAGTTTAGGTGAAACAACAACGTCCTGACAGCTTGTACTTGGCACTCTTTTTGATAGTGAATCAGAATCACTTTCTGTGTCGCTAACCAAAAAATCTTCGAAAAAACTAGCAAAACCTTGATGCTTTCCCTCACTCATTGTGTCAAAATAAGATTTTTGTTTCCCACTACACTACAATTAGTGTCATACTATATCTAGATAGGGATGTAGTGCTGAAAAGAGAAAAAAAACATTATTATATTGTCTTACCACTTAGCATTCATGCTGCTGAATTTTCTTTAATTAGTGGTATAAACATTTGTTAAATTTTATAATACACAGAGAGAAAAAAGGATGGTCTAATTAATTTGTGTTGGTAACAAGAAAACTAATATAATTCAAGTATTCAAAAATCACAGCGCAAGAGAGTTTATTTCCCAGAGCTTATCTTTTTACAAAATATAATGGGACTGCAGAAGCTGCGGACAGCGAGAGAGAGAGACAGAGAGAGAGAGAGTGGTGGGGCGAGGGAGGCGAGCTGAGTAGTGCACCATGAAGCAAGGCTGGCGGAGCTGTGTGAAACTTGGCTTGTGAGGGAACACGGGAGAGCGAGGGAGACAGTGCGAACTTCTACAGTCCATCGCTGTGTGAGCTTAGCACCACCTCCCAGACCTGGCCCAGCGACTTTCTCCTTCCCCTGTTCACATACCTGTAGGACATCCCTGGAGCAGTCCACCTCACATGCGCGCTTCCCTGCCATTCTCCTTTCCCCACGCGGGTGCTTAAGCCTGCACTGAGCAATGGTCCCCTTTTCAACACTCTTGGTGTTATATTCTATGGTTTTGATATATGTTTGGGAGTATTTAATAGTGTAGAAAGAGACTTGGTTCATGATATTATCACGACCTGTTGTCCATTATAATGATAATGGCAGTTACTGAGTTTTTCTCTCTTTACTCCATTAAAAAACTCACAAACATTTATCAAGAACTCTTCTAGAATCTCTTCTAAAACCTTTCCCCAAATACATACTCACAGCCATACACCTATACTATAAATTTTTCTAAGTATATGGTGTTATATTGTATATGGTTTTGATATATCTTTGGGAGTATTTAATAGTGTAGAAAGAGACTTGGTTTGTGATAATGTCACGACCTTCTGTCCATTATAAAGCTATTGGTGGTTACCGAGTTTCTCTCTATCTACTCCATTAAAAAATTCACAAAGATACAACAAGAACTCCTCTAGAATCTCTTCCAGTATCCAACCCCTTTCCCACATTCACACAGCCATAGCCAAACCCACCCAGAATTTCTTAAAATATTTAAAAATTACCTAAAACTTACTAAATTTTCAAAAAATTCCCACACAACCCAGTTTTCATATATTCCAAATTTGTTACATTCACTTGTGTCAATTTGTTCATCATTCAGTCATCCTTCACAAATCATCTCATTCAGAATATAGATATGGGAAGGTCTATTAGACCTCCAAACATGCTGTGCATGGTTTGGCTTTCTTCCCAAATATTTTTCTATGTTTCATCATTCACTCCCAGGCATACATCAAAATCCCGCCCATAATTTCTTAAAAATACGTAAAAACAACAATATTATAAATATTTTTTACCAAATTCAAACAATTTTAACAAAGGTGAAGAAAATTTAAACAAATTTTATTTGAATTCTAAAAGTTTTAACAAATCCTAAAAAAATTTAAGAGATTTACAAAAGTCTGAGTAGAAATCTAAAAATTTTGAGCAATTACAGAAAAAACAACAATTTCACGAAAAACTTGCTAAAAATAAAAAAAGTAATAACAAAACCGAGAAAGAATTTAAATGAACTAAGTAAAACTAAATTGAAATATACTCCTGGTTAAAATGCACAACAATTGTAAAAGTTTTAGAAATAATAGTGCTGTAATTAAATATAATACATTAAAAACACCATAAAAGTTATTAAAAATATTAATGCGATATCAAACAGAATTAAAAAGCCCTAAATGTGAAATCAAATTACTTACATAAGGTTTGCTACCAAAGGTGTTAGGCGAGGCCTGAACCCCGTTCAGGCAGGCGAGGATCTGGGAGAAGTGCGAACCCCTATCAGACATCTAAGGGCCCCGAGCGGGGCCAGTCAAGTGCTGCAGGTGGTTATCAGCCCAGGCGTAAGTTGGGCCTAGACTGCTCTGGACCTTGGTGTTTGGATAACCCCACATTGCGGCGCGGCATTCCATCAAGGGTTCCAGATGGTGGGGGAGGGGGTGAGAAGTTAGTGGGCTGCGAGCACTAGCAGAGAGGTGGTCCACACCCCATGGTGGTTGGTTGAACAATGAGGAGCGTGTGTGTATATAACCCGACACCCTCTCTCCACCCTACCCAGAAAAGCTACATGAACAAGGCAAACAGCCTGATTTGATAATAAAATGAAATTTTACTCAACTAAATATGATTTCCTTGGAAATTTAATGTGAAATATGAATATTTCTTCATGATTAGCAATTACATTTAATTTTATTTGCATGTTTATTTATCGATTACATATACAATAGAATTTCTTTTGTAATAGAAGGTTTTATAATTCCAGAACATAATAGTCTTTGTAATGTATTGCGTATGGTTTTCTGATTTTAATATCAATTATTTGTAATTTAATTATATAAATTGTAGTTATTTAATTTGCTACCAATCATTGCATTGTATGCGATAGTGTACCATCTATTAGTCCATGAAAGAATGTTGTGTAACATTTATAAGGACACTGAAATATATTATATATGTATTAGCCGGGAATCGAACAGAGAACCTAACTTATATTAACCATGCCTTACCTGGGATTCTAACCCAGAACCCTGCACTATAGAATTATCCTAATACACCACGGAGGTTGGCAATGTAATTCAAATAAATTTATGTAATTGTGTCATATTGGAAATAATTAAGAATAATATGTGTGTGTTAGAGCTGTTCATAACAGAGTTGGGCTGGGTAGATGTGAGAGGGAAGGAGGGTGGGCGGAGGTAATGCTTTCAGTGCCACTGTTATCCCTAGTGGCATGCCAGGCTATTTGGAAGACTGTGTTGGGAAACTGACAAAAAGTGGTATTTACAAGCTCGGCTTTCGACCTGAAATGCCATGGTCTGCATGCCAGTACTGGGTAGCTGGAAGGTTGGGGTGGAATACGGACAAAAATCTTACTTCTCAGCTCTGATCTTGGCCTGCATGCTAGTCACGCATCAGAGTTTCAATCGGGTTCCTTTGAAACATATTATATGTATTCTTTCTGGATACACTATTTGAGTAAAAGTTATTTTCACATTATATTACATTTGTCACCATTCGTTCACTTGGAGAAATTTTTTACATCTTTATAGTATATTTTTTTAGAATTTAAGACCTTTTCTCTCTTTTTTAATCAGAGTAATACTTTTTTCCCCCCATTTATTAAGGAAGCAACTACATTTCACAGTTTATTAATCAGAGAAATTTTTTTTTCAGTTTATTAAGGAACCATAAATTCTTGGAAAGGAAAAAAGATCAATAAAAATACCTACAAATCCATTCATTTTTAACAAACATATTTATTTATTTATTTATTTGTATATCTAGGGTATTTTAAAAACAGATTGTTTCAAATACATAGCATATTAAAAGATCAATCATTTCAATACTACACAAGCACAGAACACGAGTATAGGAGGGTTAATAACATACAAATCAATTCATTTAAACATAAATTTTTCAAAATACATAACATATTTTACACTTATAGAATACTTCAAAAAAATACAAATGTTATATAGGTTGTTTCAAGTACATAGCAAACATAAGGCATTTCACAATATATAGCAAATTATACACAGTCATTTAAAGACAGGTTGTTTCAAAATATATGACACATTTTAAAGGTATAGGATGCTTCAAAACTATATCATCACATTTTAAAGAAACAAACATAAATAGCAAAACTTACACAAGGTGATACATAGCTCAATTAAGTAAAGAGTGTTCCACAAATATTTTAACACAAGTTATAAGCTATTAGCAACATCAGTAAAGAATGTTTTCATAAATTTTCATAACATTGGATCTATGTCTGCTTCTTGAATTATACTTTGAAGGAGAGAATGTATATTATGCCCTGGTTTGATCCTGTCTGTCTGAATAGATGCATCTTTACATTCTGGTGAATATAAAGCAACACTTTCAAGTAAGTCAGGGTATGTCTCAAAATAGTGTGAGTATGTTTTATATACTAGATTGCAGTGGCAGTGTTGCAGTCATATAAAACACAGGACGGTTTGTTGTATCATTTCATTGAATCAATTCATGGCTTTTTCGCCTCCCAGTGGAAAATAAATCACCTTAAAATGGAACATTCCATCGCAAGACTCAGTAAATTCACAGAGAAGTCCATTACACCATAAACTGTATGATATATTAGACTTTCCATGTTTCATGCTAATGTAATGATTTCTCAAATGATAAAATGCCAAGTTACTCGTAAGCAATACAATGCTACTGAGAACAAATTAGTAAGGCACAATGTATTAATATTCCTCTTCTATCTTTGCAAGTTAAAACATGTTTGAGGGCTATATTTAATTTTTGCTAATTTTACTGCTCGATCTATGTAACACTTTGAAGAAACACACCCAGTAATCGGCGTATAACCAAACTTTTTATGGTGATATAAAATACGAATATAATTGTGATATTCTTCTAAATATTGAAATGTTAAAGTATTATGTTGTATAGATCAGATGTTTCAAACACTGTTCTTCCTCACAAAATGTTGTTATAATATGCTCACCCTTAAGCTTAAATAATCTGTACAGTCTGTACTAATTTGCAAGACATTTCAAACTATTACAGTTAGTTAAATTAGAATCAAAACTACACTGTTTATTACATGCTGTCAAAGGCATGGAAATTCGAAATTAATATCTAAATCACACATTTCCTTAACAACATGAGAATATGCTATTCTATATGTTACAGAATTCAAAACATTTTCAATAAATATTGTTGAAAACACTGCAGTCATATTGTTCATAACACAATATTAGTTCTTTATATGTATTTCCTACGCAACTTTGTGAAAAGATTCAGTGTTCATCTCCATTGCACATCTGTAATTGGAAGTACAGGTTGTTTAGAGACTTGAACCACACTCAGTTGTGACCTGGAGTAACACTCTCATACACCTGCTTTAGATTGAATGTCTCCATCTCAAATTCTTTTGCAGGAATGGTCCTGTAACAAACCATTTTTAAAATTATTATCTTTAGACGTAGGTAGGATACTGAGACAAATACTCTCTTAAAGTTTCGCTTTTGCATTGCGAACAAAACTTTTTATCTCAGTGATAAGTATTATAGTGTTTTACTAGCAAATTAACGCTTGAACAGTCATGCTATATTCTGATGTTACAATTTCTGCATTAGTCAGACTTTTTAAAATTTCCTTCTGTGTTTTTCCAAGGGAGACAACGTTTATTTACTGTCTAAAATGAATTTGGAGTTGCGAATAATAAACTTTATTTAGAATATAATCATCACATTAATATAAAATAAATTTATTGATAGGTATATAATAATCATTAATGCATAAATTAACAGACATCAGACAAATTAAAAAATTTTTTAATAAAAAAATTATTGTGAGAAAAACACTTTTTACTCATGTTTTTTACAGCACAATTAACAATAACATGGAACACGTGTTGTCTCAAGATGATTTTCGACAGTAAATAAACGTTGTCTCCCTTAATCGCATGTAAAAGAGCATGCGCACTCGGGTACATTCAACGGACACGTCTCGCACAGCTGCTATGTTGTATCCTCTTCTATCGCACAGACTTCGGGCGCTCTACTCTCTCTCTCGCACATATTTAATTGCTCCGATTTTAAAACTTTAACGCACGGCAATAATATTCTATGACCGATTTTTCGCAGGCAAGCCTATACCATTATATTTGTTATTAAATAATCTTTATTTTGATACCAATTTCGATTGGTTATCAGCTCGGTGTAGTTACCTATATTGATTTACCTGTTCATACCTGCTTGCCAGGTAGCTATGACCGGAAATAAGTAAGCAAGCCTACCTTGGCATATTCTCCATATAGAAAATTAACATTTGGGACTAAATTTGGTTGGTTATCAATAGAGAGAAGGTGATGAAAAAAAAAGTAATTAAAATTAATTTAATTAAAAATAGTCATGATAGCTTTGCAATAGGCAAGCTATCATAGGTGTGTTTATTAATTAATAAAATTTCAAAAAAAAATGTCTCATCTGGTTATCAGATGGGTGTAAGTCGATCTCTCACTTGCTCTTGTACTAAATGTCCTCGGCTAGCTAGCCTTCACAACCAGGTAGGCGGTGGTTTTGGTACCGACATGGCGGCACCAGCCCTGTCTCGACTGCGCAATGAATTGAGGTAGGTTCTTTGTCGCTGCCGGGAGGCCACAGAGGACAGGTGGGGGTGAATCGGCAAAAATGCTTCCTCTTGGGAGATGTCAGTTCTAAGCAAGCAGCTGAGCTTCCTGAAGGGGTTATGCAAGACATGGAACAGTGTTGATGTCTCATACACAACACACTACTTTTTTCTATTTATATATTTATTAAACTCTCGTGTATAAGTGCTTCAGAAAGTTATTAGGTTTTATTAATCATTTACATGAAATGAGTGCGACAGGATGTATGTCGAGAGAGGTGAGTCGGAGCGACATGGGAAACAGTCCACCGGCGAATGACAGGCTAAACGAAAATGCATCTGTAAGATCGCGTTAATGCACTAAATTACGCTTAAAGTGGTATTGCAACACATTGCATTTTTAATTATTTTTAACATGCGATATAACAAACTATGTGCTTTGTGTTTTCGCAATAGGAGAGCAATGTGACGGTCGTATGAGTTAACGAAAGATACGTTTGTGAAATGGTTAATTTACATGTTTTTAACAAATTTTCGTTTAGGGTAAGATTAATTTCTTAGTGTGATGAATTATTTTTGTAAGGCATTAGGTGAAATGTGGAAGATAGTTCGTCTGGTTTAATCTGTATTTTGTTGCATCTTAGGTATTTATGCATTTTGCTCTTGAGAACCAATGAAGGATGTGTGCTTAGTTTCCACGGATGTTAATATTCATTATTCTGTGGAGTTCTCGTGAGTTTTTGATTGTATTTTGTATGCTTTTTATTGTACTTATGACAGCTTGGTTATTGGGCTTGTTGTTATTGGTTCGTTTGCATATGTGATTGATTATTTTAATAAGAATTTAATTAGTGGGTTACCATTTGTTTCTGTCGTATATATAGATAGGGAATTAGATTTTTGTGGTCTGTCCGTTACGATATTAATATAAATTTTGTGTTTCATTCGTTACGACTTGTAGTTCTGTCATGTTAATTGGTTTAATGAATTTGTGGTAATTGCATGATTAAAGTCTCTAGTTTTGTTTATATTAGTTGACTTAATGTTATGTGTAGTAATTGCATTATTAAAGTGGAGATCAGTTACTTTAATTCTTTGGTAGGGAAATAATATTGTGGTCGATTCGCTATGTATTGGTCAATCAGGTTAGTAATTCAAGTAATTTTTAATGTTTCGTACTTAATTCATTTGCTTCGCCGAAATAGTTCGTTTCTCTTATGCTATTCGAGGAGTGATTATGGTTAGTATTAGCTCGATTCATACATTTTAATTAAATTAGTAGACCATCATTTGGATATTTGAACGTAAATCGACTCCTTTTGTTTAATTTATTTTAATTAGAAATATTTGCTTCGTCGAAAACATTTTTCCCGTATGTAATTTGTGTTCAGCATGCATTCAGAGAGCAAGCTGGGTGTAACTGCTCTCTAGCGTTCCATTAGTCCTAAGTGCTCATTCCTACACAGGCATTCGACCTGAACGGACATGTACCCCTCTCCCATTAGTCACAAGTGCTCCAGCACATCTCCAAACAAATAAAAAAAAGTACCTTATGCCACTCTTCCACCAACCTCGACACCTATATACCCAATTACAATATACCTCTCTGCTCATCGGCTCCTGGACGACAGAGAGTACACATCGCTCCTCAATAACACATTTAAAAAAAATTACATTAAAGAAATTTTATCAAGGAAATTTTATCAAAGAAATTTTATCAAAGATAATTATTCAAACAATTCTTTAAACTTGATCAGCGAACGAGCTGTTGTGGGATGAACATCGCGCTCGTAGTCGCTCACACTCCGGGATCTACCCGCCTCTTGGGACCAGCGAAGGCGGGGTGTGTGTGGGCGTGGTGGGTGCGACTGTTTGCAGCTCAGATGCGGCGCCTATCCGCAACTAGTCGCGTCCCCAGCAGGCGGATCGGGGATTCCCATGTTCTGGGATGGCTGGGAATATTCGAATACCAGCTCGTGGACCAAGAGCCCGGCTCGTAAGCGTCGTCGTCGATGGCGTCGAGACCCGGGTGGCTCGGTTGAAGATGACAGTAGCACATCGGCTGGAGGCGGTCCGAATGATCATGTCGCGAGGGGGATGGGGGTAATCCCGAGGTGCTGAAACATGCGGAGTATGGTTGCGAACCCTCCTTCTGCTGGATTCTGCGGGCTGTCGACTGCGGACGTGTGAGGAATGGAGTTGAAATTGAAGAGCATCGGACCTTGGAAGCACCCCGATGTCAGGCTCCACACCTGGGTCAGCGGATTCGCCTCCAAAACTGGTAGCTCCCGGATGTTCCGCCGACGCTACTTACGTCCACGAGCGAAGGAATGAAGTGAAGTGAAGAGATGTGGACGGCTCTTTAACAGCGAGGTCTTGAGAGCCGACGAAGGCGATTGAAGAAAATATGGAATGGCGCTATAATGAATGGGCGGGGGAAATGGGAGATCCCGAGAAAACCCACCAACCAACGACATCGTCCGGCACGATTCCCATTTGCGAATGACCGAAGGAGATTTTGAAGGAGCGGCGGCGTGGAGATCCTGGCGTCGACGCGGAAGAGAGAAGATTGCTTCGGTGCCATGACTGAACTGCCCAGGTTTTTGATGCACGCGACTAGAAGCGTTGGGGGGGGGGGGGCTGCATTTAATTGCTGCTATCGATTGTTGTTATGCAGGCAGCCTGCGCAGGTACATGGACAGCAGTTCCCACCTCAAGGGCGTATGTGCCACAAAGTACGCTCCCACAAGCCCCGCCCCCTTTCTTACTAGTTCTTCTGTCGTATTAAAACAACATTAATTCCACACCTGCTATTTCCTGTAGCATTTTCATTACTGCTCCTGCAGTTTGTCTTTTCTGTCGAAATGGGTATTACCGTGTCTGTGCGGGTTTTACCATACTCCTTCTAGAATATAGTTTCAGCTATAGGTACACTCAGGGAGGTAGTCATGACCTTAATTCCTGGCCATGGCTGCCAATCTCTTTTGCCGAGAATGCACGCCTCCTAGCATGAATTCCCTTCCTTTAAGCGTATGGGGCGCAGCCCTGAGACGCATTTAGCTCATGTCCTACTGCGAGCGCATACCTAATACTTAGAAATAGGATAGGCTTGGAAAAAGTTCCGCCTCTGACTTTTCTTTCCTATGCGAGAATGCGACGGGTAGGCTCACAGGCGGGAGCACGGCGTAGACCCACTATTACCGCCTACCGCCTACTTAAGGCACACATCTGAGAATCGCACCCCTGGTATCGTATGACATGGCATCAAGGTTCTCGCCTTGCTGGCGCTGGACATGCGTTGCAGTGTGTTTGTATAGGCTGTTCACGACAACGTGAGCACTTTTTATTGCCCTCCCAACAGGTACTAACAACTAATAAATATATCTTATTGTAGCCTCATGCATTAAATATTGATGGCGGTGAAATGTATACACTGTGTTTATTGGTCAGATTGTAATGTTTATATTAAAAAGCAGCAGGAAGTTGGAAATTGGTTGAAAGAAAAAATTTATAAGGGCCTTAAAAAATGCTCACTTTACCGTGAACACCCTATAATACTCGTTATTTTTACGAAACTATCAAGCGTGCGTCTAATGTGTTGATCTACGAAAAGAACACACACGTCAGACGAGACCCGTCGAGCGCTTTCAAGACGCCACGCACATTAGAAACACCATTTCAGAGTACTCCAAAAAAAAAAAAAATGGGGGGGCTCTTTCAGAGCGCTGTATCTCAAAATACACGTTTCAGATACATACAAAACTTCTCAAGGGCCCTGCATTAAACCTTCTTACAGACTTCCCACAAAAAAAAAATACTGTCACAGCTGAAAGTCCCATAGGTGCGCGCCAGTTTAGAGCCTTGCGCTTAGCGGCGGTAGCGAACTTGATGCACGTAGCAGTGTCACCCTTATCGCTTCTGCGAAAACAAAGCGCTTGGTAGGCGGGAGTCTTAACGGTTGTAATATATCCCTTTTACTCGGAGTTCATCGTCCCCTGCCAGGAGCTACACTAAAGCCTGATACAGACGGACATCTTTTGCGAACAAGAAGGTGATCACCCTCTTGTATTCAAGTCCCATATACTCTACATACTGTACATACACGAAGTTGTAGTACTTGAACGTTGCAGCACGCCAGTCAATCATTTCCAACACAATGCACAAAGATTTTACAAACCTAACTTGCACAAGACGGTGAACGAAAAATGGAACACTCTCTAAATGATTCCAGCTGGTACGCAAGCCCTTGCATACAAGCCACTTGCAAACAAGTTAGCGTCACACGATGAAAGTTGACTTGAACAAGAAGTACAAGAGAGTAAACCTTAGGTATAGACTGTTCACGGTAAAATGAGCACTTTTGAAAGCCCTGCTTAATATCTAATTGTATGCCCGCTGTGTATTTTTCCGTCTTATGTAAAATTAACATTTCCACGGCCCTCATGACTTTATTCATGCGTCGGTCAGGTGAAATTGTGAAATTATTGGAAAATAAAATATTTTACAAATCTGCTCATTTTATACTTTGAGGCATTAAAAACACAGAAAGAGAAAGAAATAATTTATGTTAACACAAAAGGGCTACCTAACTTTTTTTATTCGACGTTAAGATATGGAACTACTTTCCATCAATCATTAACAACATTACTGGGCGCATGCCACTCAGAGCGACCGTTAAAATACAATAAAATACAATGCCTGCATATTATGCAGGCATCGGCAGTGACGTTTTTCTAAGGTTGATTTCAAAAGTGCTCACTTTATCGTGAACAGCCTTTAACGGGCTTAACGCTCAGGCCACGCCCCTCCCCGGCTGAACGGGTCATTTGGTCGAGTAGTAAGTAGTCAGCCCTGTGCACCGCGGATATCCAGTACAAACAACTCGATCGCTGCAGGAATGCCCATTCCGCGTTTCCGACGCTGAGGTCCGCGCGGTCTGGAGGTCGGGGTAATGCTTTATTCTTTTTCTTATTGCCCGCATTGTGTTCGAAATGCTGCGTTTCCCGCCGACGACGACGCTGGCTTGTTACGTTTCGTTCCTCCCTCCCGGCGTCCAACCCCTTCCACGTTCTTTATTCCGGCAGGCCTGTTTTAATTGCCGCTCGTCTCTGCGAGGAGGCCATTGTCTGGGAAGGTGGTCCGCGGGCTCCGGTGGCTGGCCGTGGCGAATCTCCGCCCGCCGCATTTGCCTCCCCGGGACTCCTCCGGCGAACAAAAAATAAGAAGTTTTTAAACCACCGGCGGTTTCCAGTGGCTCAAAACAAACCTTTTGTACTACCAGCCCAACACAATACTTCTTTCCTTGCATTCAGACCACGACCGTACACGTATATCATTCGTAGGCTACAAGCTCAGTTGTTGCCCTTGCTTTTCACGCGGAACGTCCGGTGCAAAATCGCGATTTCTTACGCTTCGTTTCAATTGTACCGAAACATATAAAATTTATTAATTTTTGCCTTTAGCAGTGGTCACTCTTATGAACTACGAGACTTCTCTAGATACTTGACTCGAAATTTTTCTGGGATGCATCGTCATCTGCCGAAAGTTTTAAAGATATTAATTAATCTTTTTATAAAATATATACAGTAATCATTAAAGTACAGTCTTTAATATATCATAAAATACGTTAAATTTAAATATGGTCTCTATAACAAATATTCGCTTTTAAGAGAATTCAGGACCAGCTCAAAGGGTTATGATTAAAACGACCACAAAATATTTCCATACAGGCATCTAAGAGTGCCTCATTTTAGGTTTTTCAATATTTTAAGTTCAGTAAAATATACCTCGAATTGACGATAAAAAAAAGTGTACCATACGAAGTTCTTAAAATCTAAGTAGTTATGCTTCTAATAGCTTCGAATATGTATATAAGTTTAGGTTTGAGTTAAATCAAGAGATGTCTACAAGCGCGAGCCATGACGCAAAATGTATCACAAAAAATTTTGGAAGGAGGGCGGAGTGTGTTATTAGCTTAGTGCAGGCTGAGTCAAACTCATTTCATGCGCAGATGAATCGTGCAGACCCCTTCTCCATTTTATCATCACTTTAGTAGGTTCTCTGATATGTTACATACGTCAGGGGGTAAGGGTGGTAAAATTGTCCAATAATAAAAAAATGTGAGTGAAAACTAGAACAAATTGTATTCTACATTTAACAATGTTATCTAAAACTTTTTATTTATGCATCTCTCTACCACCCCGGATTTGGCTACCGTATAAGTATATTGTGTCCAAAAATAACTTTCATGGAATTCTCTTGCTATATACACATCATGCGTTATTTTACGAATAATAATTAGAAAATTCCCTACAAAAATTTTCACCTGTTCTTCAAGTAACTGCCGTTCCGTAAAAGGGTAAGTGATTCCACAGTTTTTCTAAAAAAAAATTTATGTCCTAACTTCAAATCTCGGGGAAATTTTTGAAACTGCAGCTTATACCTTTTTTTTTTTTTTTTTTATATATATTATGTTGCTATGTCATGTGCAGAAAATAACAATTGGCAGGAATGGTAACTCTTGTTAATGATTGGGACTCTTGCAACAATTGGTAGGAAACCCGTTTTAATACACTTTCAATTTTGTGCGGGTGGTTATAGTTATGCACTGCCTATCGGTAAGATCATCACCCTCCCCTTGTTACTCACCAGCGTCATAAAAAAACCAAAACAATGTAGTGCAATGTTTTCAGATGACTGTAAACACTTCTGTCCATACTTCCTACAACTATTAATAATATCTTCCTGGAACCAGTGAGATAAAATTTACATTATGTGAAATTCTATGATTTTGTTTTATTTCAGAAAATTAGTAGTTAGTCCCTTCGCAATAACTTTCTAGCTCCAGTAAGTCGTCGATAATTCGTTTCCCATTCATTTCTGAAGTTTTTGATAAGTTTGAAAAGCATAATAATGAAGAGCAGCTCATTAATGAGGAAAGGAAGCCAGGATAAATTTTAAAAAATTTTTAAAGTGATTTTACCGAAGACTGATAATTCAACTATTTCATAAATTCATTCTCACTACCACCATAGTGTTAAAGATCGAATTTTCTTCCGGTCTCATGAGTTTCACCAATATATATATATATATATATATAGTTTCTGAAGATGCTGAAGCTGCTGAACCTGACAATATTACTAAGGATAAAGGGGAATTTGTACTGCAACTCTGTGGTGGCAGTGTGCCTTGTTTACTTCCAAAACTAAGGCCTCAGTCACTTGTAAAATCACAAAAAAAATTACCCCAGAATATCTTATTTTCCTCACAAGCTGAACTCCTACAAAATTATTTTCAAACATATCACCAAATTCAGAACTGACGGGAAAGCGATTGTCAACATACTCAAATTGAACAGTGATACCGAATAGGTTATCTTTAATAAAAAAAATCCTTTTACACATTTAAATTTACATAATTTCGTATAAATACATTAAAGGTTGCAATGTACTGTCCAGTGCTGAAGAGAAGGCGAGGCTCTGGAATGCGGGCAGGGTGGGTGGGCCTGGTGGGCTGCAAGGTCACCACAGTCGTCTCTAGCCCGTACTACCAGTACTAAAACTATCAGTTCGCAGGGAGACACATACACAAACATACAATATCATGTTATGGTATACGCTTCTATTATTTTTTCTAGCAGTAACCTGAAAATTCATCATTAAGGCACCCGTCTGCCTGTGGGTGAAATGTTTTGCGAAGTGCTGGAAGTGCAAATTTTTAAAGCAAGCTGTTTATTTCACATATTCGCAATCTGTTCCCGTACTAAAATAAATTACGTTTCACAACAATTAAAATATTCAAAACATATTTCACGTTACCAACACTAATTTGAAAATTTTCAACATGGCCATAAACAGCATTTTCAAAATGTTTTAACTTAAAATGTTTCTTCAAAACCTGCGAAACACCCAAAGGGACTGCAAACAATTTTGATAGCACAAATACTCTGACAGGAGATACTCTTAACGCTTACCTCAAACAGTGGATGTTGTTGTTCGGTGATAATTTATTCACTTTCGGGAAGTGGCAGCGCCAGTTTCGATTCGGAAGGGCAAAATTCGTCGTCAGATGAGTCAGTCGAGCTACTGGAGTCGCGGCCTAGGCATAGGCCTATCACAAAACTGTCTATTGCGTCTTCCACACTACAGTCCTTCTGGCAGTAGTCTGATTCTATATTTTGTACATGAGAACAGCATCCTTGCCAGTCTACTTCAGTGACTGAAGATAATGCTTCCATCGTGATTTCCATTATCTTTGTTGTTGGCAAACTAGCAGTAATGTTCTTTTCCCGCACTAGTCTCTTTGTTTTAGACTACGCTGGTTCAATGGGTTTGAGTTCGCACATATAAGGAGGAAGTCTAAGAACATAGTAAAAGTTCGTCAATGCGAAATATTTTTTCAGGTTTCTTGTTCTGCGCAATTAAGTTGAAAAGCTCCGTTTTTCTCATTTTATAAGAAAAGAGAATGTTGTTATTTGTCAACCATGACTCCGTTTTCTTTTTCACTGCATATTTCGATGTGGGTTTATTTTATTGCACTGAGTGGTAAGGCGCATTGTCCATAATAACTACAGACTTTTTTTCGGTGGGTTTGCCTATAACTGTTCATGCATCCACTTTTCGAAGTTCGCAGAATTCATCTACTCGTGTAGTCCCCCGTAGATTTCCCTGCTGGAAAAATTAGCAGTGCATTTTCTATGAATCCAATATTAGCACCTGCGTGAACAACAATTAAACGGTTCGAAGAACTGATGTTGGTTAACACGCCAGCAGCAGGAGCATGGTTATTTTACATGACACTGTCACAGTTCTGACGTGTCATACGGACGATGGCAACGTGGTGACTACCGCACGAAAATGCGAGCCCGAATCGTCTTGTCATAACCCTCCAGTCGTTAACTAAGGCATCTCACAAAAAGAAAAACTATAAAGCTAAGAGTAAATTAACTTTTGGCTCACGTAAGGACTGCCAGCGTAAAAATTAAGGCAGAAATAAGTCAGATTGGTCGCTAGACATAATAGACCACTACAGACATAAAATATTCATACGGCCAACATTTTGCAAACCAATTATTTCCAGAGACCCGATATGAAATATTTATTAATTTAGCTACATTATACAAATTCTGGTCGTTCAGGTAATGCTTTCGTACAAAATGGCTCGTTTCCGGTTCAACAATCATACTAAGTTTAATTGAAATATGTCTTAAATTTCGGTAGTAACGGCATACCAAATTGAAATATTTATCCGTTCTCCAATCGGCTCTCAAGACCTATATGCTAAGAGCCGCCCAAATCTCCTTGCCCGCTATCCATTCTCCAAGTCTCCTTTTATTTATAAATTCACTATGGCGACTCAGCTGAAGTAAAAAGTATTCTGTGTTGTATGGCTTAGAAAAGCGCTTATTGAATGAGCACAAAAATTCTACATTTTATTACTTTTATAACAGCACTAATATTTCTGAGAATACGCAAGTGGAATATTTTACAACTAAATCTGTGAGACTTTTACTGCTTAAATCAATTAACAGCACCTGACTTATTCAGTAGTCACTTAAATCAAATTAATTGACATAGTAGTGAAAAAATGCCAATTTTCCTTCACTTGTTGGTTCTGTCGCACTTTCTACTGATTCATCAACCATTGTTTAGAGATTGGTTTTGACTTATGGATCAGTTAAACAAGGTGCATGGAACTAAATGAAAAGACATAAATTAACAATATCAGTCTTTCAATTTGTTTTTACACCTTTCATTTCATTTACACGCAATCATCATAACGCTCGGTTTGAAGATGTGAACTGAATTAAATGTGGAGTGAAGGCATCATACGTACTTACTATTTGTTTTAAGAATCACAATGTTATTATTAAACTAAAAACGAAAATAAAGGACACACAGTTCAAATGTGCATAGTTTCGATAAAGAAACATAATATACACATTTCTCCCCTTAGAGCTCACGTTGGCTATGTAGCTCGTTTGGAAAGGTAACGGCATGTAAGAGGGATGTTGTAGGTTCAAATCCTATGTATCCTGAAATTTCTTTTAAATTACAATAAATTGCATAATATAAGCAGTGATGATCGGAAATATGTTTATTTATTCTAATTATTTAGCTAAGAAAACTACAGTTTAATTCGCCACGCGCAGTTGGCTGTCCGTTATTCAATCAGTGAAATTGGTTCACTGAAAGAACCAGTGATTTTCCACCGATTCTAAGTGGGGCCATTTTCACTAATTCGAGTAACTTAGTTGAATTTCACTGCGAAGCAGTGGTTTTCCACTGATTGGAATTTAGATTGTACAACTTGGTTTTAACATACAAAAATGGCCACAAATCACTGTCTACAGATGGCTATCGTATAAAAGTACATTTACTTGGAATCAGTACTATATAGAAAAAAAAACTATTCACAACCACCGAATGGCTCAAAATATGATGCTCAAATAGTTCAGCTACGCCCACTGCGTTATTACTGCCTGCACCTGTCGCTGTCATAGACTAAAGATGAGGTAGACCACTTATTCGTCTTCTGTGCATCTACCCACCATTGACCTAATCCAAAGTCAAATGGTCAACAGTAACGAAAGTGTTTGTTTATATTTTAAAATTTAAATGACAAGCAATGATATGTGAATAAAATAACCATACCAATTTGAATTTAATCAAACTTCATTACAAATTGGTTTGAGGAAATATACATTCATCTCAGAGCATTTGTTTACATATCTGTTTTCTAACTTAATATCCAAACTACGTGTTGGCAGTAAAGCAGTTCAATGTTGGGACACGGAGATTGGTTGTGCGCAGCCAGCGAGATCGGCCTACCTCATATTTAGACTATGGTCGCCGTCATGCTGCGTCAAGGCTACTGACGTACTAGAAATATTTTTCCTCGCTGCTATATCAAGTCGCCAAACTCTCGTGGCGCAGTCAATTGGTGCGCCGTCTGTCTGGGGTGAGGGAAGTTCTGGGTACGAATCCCAGGTTAGGCATGGGTGTTAGTTTGAGTTAGGTTATAAGTTAGTTTGTAAGCCTTTCCCCGATAAGCCTTCAGGAATAACACCAGAGGACGTTAATAAGCCCTTTCCAATACCAATACCAATAAAAATCCCTTGTCAATTAATATATTACACACACGTGCTGCATACCACATACGATTGATTCATTTGGTTTAGTCTAAAAGAGGGGTGAGTTTTATGTTAACAGTTACCACAGGTGGTTCTTCATAAGAAATTCCTGGATGCTTGTACGTTTGTTATTTCCCAATGGGAATCCTCATTCATGGCAATTAGACTTACCCTTAATAAAAAAATTTCTAAATGCGCGTGCACAACAAGAGCACAAGAGCAATATAAAATCAAATACCATTGTAATTATTCTACATAACTTAGGACTGAAATTGAGCAATATAAAAAATTGGCCACCTCACTCTTCACCCACAAAATGCGAGCCAACATGCCTAACTACCTGCTAACTTGCCGAGGAAGTTTCAACCAAGCGCACTTCAAAATACTGAATACATAAATATTTTTAAATACTAGTGCCAAGAATTATTTTCTCCCAAAGCTTTGCAAAACTTTAGGTTAGACATTAGGCCTAAGCTTAAAAATATGCATACTTAGATGTCTTAATTTAAAGTGAAAAACAATGGAGAGATTTTTTTTTCGGGCAGAGCACTAAAGCGCGCTTTAAAGAGATTTAAACCTAACATCTGACTTTGAGTAAGAATAATAAAAACTTAAGTGAGTAATCGTCTGTACTATTTAATTCTTTTATTAATACGTTTATTTTCGTTCTTAGCTGTTTGCTATGTACCAATTGAAACAACGGGAAAACTAATTCTCAGAGAATATTTTAAGAGATTACCACTGTAAGATAACATTTTGAAGTAATTAACTAAACAAAATATATTTGTTTAATATTGGTTTTTCTTACGTCTTATATAGTAAATGTAGGTAAGATGTGCACGCCGCAACGCATGCACGATCTTTAATAAGATTTTGGTACATAATTCGTCTAAATTGGTAATTTCTGCTATGCCTATGGAGCTGCGAAAGACCCTATTGCGAAACATGCCTAACAACCTCAAGCCGCATGTGTTCGTTTATAAGAAGACTGCAGGTATTGTAAACCATATTTTTATTCGAAATGAAACTTATGAATTTTAATGTAAGTGTAAGAAAGTGACACATCTTAAATAAGTCACACTGCCATAATAAAACGATAATCATATTTTAAATAAATTAACTGTAAGGGAAATTTTAAAACCAAAATTTTGTTTATAAGTGCACTAAAATGAAAAAATAATTATAGTAGTTACAGAATTTGTAGAACTTGTAAGACGTGGTTGAAAAGCTGTAATAAATTTTAGTACAAATTATTATGTTTATATCAATTTATATTAAGTATATAAAAGCTTGACACAATATAGAACGTATACCTCATTTGCCTAAGCGTAGTAAGCACATATCCTGAGTAAGAAATTTTAACTTTTCACAATATAGAATGTATACCTCAATTGCGTAATCGTAGAAAGCCCATATCGTGTGTAAGTCTGTTAACTATTCGCAATATAGAACGTATAACTCATTTTCGCAAGCGTAGTAAGAACATAACTTCTGTAATGCTCTTCTCTATTCACGCCAAGCTTTTATATACTAAATATAAATTGAAACAAACAAAATAATTTGTAGTAAAGTTCATTACAGCTTTTCGACCATATCTTCCAAGCTCTACAAATTCTGTAACTACTATAATTATTTTAACTTTTTTGTGTATATATTAATAAAAGGTTAGGTTTAAAATGTTTTTTATAGTTAATTTAATTTTCAATTTTTTTATCTCAACTATATTTTTATTATATATGTAGACTATTTATACCTGTACATTCATTTATACATTAGTGTGATAAAAATACTACAAATGTGTAGTTAAAAACTGGTGGCAACTTCCAAATTTTGGGCTGCAACCTGACGAAATTTTATGCAAAAAATAGGTGTCACTGAAAGACTAAAAAAGTGAAGTTAAACACTGGTGGCCCCTTCCACAGTTCGAGCTTCAACCTGGCGAACAGTGATGCGTTGCAGGCAGACTGCACGCCAGTTCAGTGCATAGAGGTCGGACACACACCGTGCATACCAAATATTCGAGTTAAATAAAAGCTTGTAAAAATATGTAGTAAGTGTGGCATTCAGTTTATATACTGCATACCCTATAAGTAAGGATCCCTAAAAATGATGAGATGCGAAATTCACTAAATGATGCGAATGCAAATAATTTAGACGAATTCTGCGATTTTACTTTCAGTTTCGACACAAACGCGAAATTTACGAATTTTAGCTCAAAAGTACGTCTTTATACCACGAATTCTATTCGTTTACACGATCGCGACCGTAAATAAAAATAAAACGGGCCAAATTATTTACGCTAATGCCACGGCATTGCCTTCTTTTCGACACATTAGTGAATTCACTAATTTTAGCACGAAAGTACGTCTAGCCGGGAATTTTGTTTTTCTATCGCGTACCTCAATTGAAAACAAGAATTATAACGGAAGAAATTGATACATCGATTATGTCGACAGTCGACATGAGCACGGTACAATCTCAACAAAAATGGCCAAAAATGGCTGGCCACAATTTCATCATGCTTGGTTGGTCTAGTCTCCATTGCATAGAAGCGGAAGCGTAAGCAACTGTATAAGTAATCGTTCGAATTGACCATTGTGTATCTTATTATTTTAGTATTTAGTACGATTCAATTCGATTGCCATCGACAGTCACCACCGCTTTCTTAATTTGTATAGCCTATACCGCACACAGATTTTTTTTACATCGTCGATGGCATGATCTATTCACCATTTTCGGGATCTCTACTGTGATAGAACTGCTGGTTCAGATGTAAAATTTAGAAATACCCTGCTGTGGTAAATATGCATATAAATAAGCAAAAAATGTGTTGGTGACAGAGAGAAACATGTACAATCTCTTACCCTTGTAGACTGGAAGTTCCGTGGGCTGAATATAGTACAACTTCCCTTGACACACATAAACAGAGCACTTGAACACAAAATAAAAGGATCACAATACTACCAGCAAACTATAATAAACAAATGCCCATTGGTGAAGCATGAATTTTAATTGTCAACTATTTTCTTTGATCATATATTTCAAAATTAAACTAAACTTCAAATGCTACTAATCCAGCATGTGGGATTCGATTAGCTTACAGCAAAAATAACAATCATATCAAAGCCACAAGGCAGCTGGCATTTACGTGTAATTATATCACAGCAAAAACTAAAATGTTCTTTCACAAAGTTCAGTTGAAAAATTACTTTTAACACACAAGACTTCTTTTATTTCTTCCCTGGCTTAGCTTATAATTTTAGGTCTGAGTCACTCAAATCTTTCTCTGAGGGTAATGTACTACTCTTAAGAGAAGTCTGATTACATAATTAATGGAGGATCACATGTCACTGTTTCACATCAGGTATATACGGCGAACAGAAAATTAGTGGGTTATATATACCATATTACTTGCAGAATAAATGGAGAAAATACTCATTGGCCGTCTTCATTTGCACTCCTTCGCACTCCTCCCGCCTTAATTAAACAAATAAGTGTAGAGTTCCACACGCCAATGCAACCAAATTACCACATATTTAATCTATATAAAACTCTGGGTTAGCAGCCCTGGCTGTCCAGTTCAACGATGTATCGCATTCAATATGTCGCCCAGGTTCGTTCACAATAATGCATTTTTCGGTAAAAATTCCAAGTTACAAAAAATAACATTACAGCTATAGGGCTTACCTGTAAAGCACATTAAACAACTGCTCTCAGCTAGTGACGTCACACTCAGCTGCCAACTTGCATAAAACATAAACATGACTACAATTTAACAACACTGACAACACATAAAAAAAATACGATGCTTTTCAAATATACATGTGAAACAAAATAATTAACAAACAAGACAATCTCTCAAATTAAATTGCCAGAATAATAATAATTGGTAAAATATATGAACGTGGCCAAAACATACACGTAATTTTATAATCATAGGCCTCTGCCAGTATGACTGTCAATTAGGTCAAAAACAATACGTCACAAAGACTTAAATTATAACTTATGTATGAGAAGTCGTCGCGGCATGGCAAGAACAACAGTAAAGAGTGATACAACATTCGAACCGATAACTTAAGAACTTAAATAAAATAATTGCAGAAACAATTAGGGATCCTAACATGGGATAAAATATAAAAGATAAAGATCCATCAAATGCCTTTTAAAAAAAAATAGTACATAGCTGACTATGTAATTGGCAACATGCGTTTTTTTTTTCTGCCGAGCTGATACGTTTTTCAACAATTACTATATCTGTACTGCACCTACAACGTAATCCTACGGTTGAAAAATTGGCATGTTATGATCAAATGAACTATCACTTTAAAATCTCGCCAAATCGCGTGGCTCGCGCCTGGTGCCATCGTGAAGTTATGGCTTACGGCTTATAGACTATGTCTTGTTTACGTTAGCCATGAAGCGTGTTTCAGAAGAGTTGATTCATTATAATAGTATGCATGAGTCATTAAATAAGTAAGTCATGTATGGCTTAACGTCTTGTCGAAAGCGGGTGTCGTGAGCGATGGAATAAGACGCTCACGTCACTAGGAACGGGGAAAAATTGGCCATTGAAGGAACTGTCTCTGCATTCACTTGGAGTGCAAGACCCTAGAAATCCGAAATCATGACGGCTGTGTTGAGAACGCGAGTCCACTTTGTTACCATTGCACCATCTCGCTTGGTTTCAAAAATGTATATAGTTCAGTAATACTTGTCATTTAAGTACCGGCGCAAACATCTAGGCGAACTAGGCGACCGTACAGCGGCAACAAGATGGGAGTGGTAGGACGGTTTCACGGCAGATCTAAGGTACGTGACAATTCGATTATAAAAATCTAGGTAAAATAAAAATTAATATATCTGCTTGGATTATTATTGATTACTTTATTATAAATTATTATTGATATATAGAATAATTTGTTACACTTTATCATGGGCGAATTTTAATCTATCATAAAAAGTAAAGTCGTATTTCTCATTTTTATGACTGAACAGTATCGATCGACTAGTATTGAAGATGATCGAATGTGTGTTTATTCTGATCAATGTAGTAATAGGTGTTAACCGAAGGTAATACGAGCGGCTAACGAGACTCGCATAGGTATTTCGCCTAGGATGCCTATTTACCCTGCACCGGCCCAGCAAATGTCACAGGACAATGTCAATTTTTAAATAAGGCGGACGGATTCCAAACGAATTTCAACGCTAAACAAGGCTTTCAAAAATAGCCAGTTGAATGTGAACCATCTTAAATGCGAATTAAATTAATTTTAACGCCAGAAAATTATTCATCAGTGGGTATGTTTGTGTTTGTTCACAGAAATCAGGAAGCAGTGAACCCGCAGAATTACCTTGACCACTACTGCTTTAGGCGGGCCATCTTCACCAATTATATTGAAGAGGTGCTTCCCCGAAAAGTAAACAAGTAATATTTCAAACTGGCAGGTTAGTTAGAATTTGTAGTGCTGGAGTTCCCTTAACCTGTTAGACAAATGGGCATGTTATGGAGAAACGAGGTCAACGGAATTTTCGTATAACCTTGTCAGGTGCTGAACCACTACTCACGTGAAGAAGGGGGGGGGGGGCGCATAAAAAAGTGTATCATCAATTTACATAAAGTGCAGGTCAAATAAATTCTTCAAAACTCCGTAAATTTTGTAGTTAGTATTTTCCTGCGTTTCCGGTTTCAGAAATTAAAAAAAAACGAAAAACTCTCAAATTTTCTTCATACAGGGGTGTTTTACTGCTTATAGAAATATGCATTAGAATTTAAGGAATTATATTTTGAAGGGAGTTTTGGACACGACTCAAACATTTTGGAGTTCTTGACTCTTACCATTCTCCTACGACTTCCGTAGGATATCGTGCAGTATAAATATTTTATTTCCTGAAATGTAACACACGCTATAGGCTGCTCATGGTAAACTGAGCATTTTTGAAAACCCTGCTTAAGATCTACTTGATTGCATGTTGTGTTATCTTGCGCCATATATATAATTAACATCGCCATGGGCACTCGCCACTTTATTCATGCGTTTGTCAAGTGAAATTGTGAAATTACTATAAAAGTAAGTATATTACATATCTGCTCGTTTTTACACTTCGATGCACTATAAAAAACACAAAGCGAAATTACAAATGGTTACCTAGCACTTTTAATTTGACGTTAATGCGTGGAACTATTTTCCGTCCATCGTCACCAACTTTACTGGGCGCATGTCACTCAATGCACCCGTTAAAATAATTGTAGGTAAGGGAAATGACTTTTTTCTAAGGTTGATTTCAAAAGTGTTCACTTTGTCGTGAACAACCTTTATAGGTGCCTGATGCCACTTCTTTTTTTTTGTTTGAAAAAGTAGGTGTAGGTGGCGTGTTTGATCCTAACTGATGCAGAAATTACAATTTTCTGGTTACAGCGGGGGAGAAAGTTTCGTGCAGATTCGGCCTTTTTCGTTCCCGAAACCGGAAATACGGAGACGTTTCCATGTTTTGTATTTACAGAGCTCACCTCCGCTTCTCGTCATTACGGGCTGCGTTTCAGTATATCAGTTGTGCAATTCAGCACAAGTTTCCGCGAATATACGGAAATATGTTACAGTGCTGTTATGTTTCTACCAGCACGAGAGAAAATTTACGAAGCAACTACGAAACCTTAACATCATAAATGTTTTGTTGTTCTGAAAAGTCAAGTCAGCTCAACTGCACGTTCGTTGGCTGTAAACCTCCTCGACCGAATTGTTCATTTTGTTTTGTCCAGTCTAACATACGTGGTAGGTGCAACAAAGCCACTACGCGTTGACACTATTAAATCATATGTATTTACTTATTTATATTTATTTGTCTTATTTTTCATTGAATCAGTTAAAACAGAGGTGCGTTTCCGTCCGAAGAACCACGAAATATAAATAAAAAATAGTAAGCAAATTCAGTTAGACGGGGGGAAAAGTACAATTAATATAGAAAATAAATCCTTGCATGCAACCTAATAAGAAAACCGTATTCACACACATACACATGCACACGCATATTATTTTAAGATACTAAAATTTCACTTACGGCATAAGTACTGAATAATTTCGTGTGAGTTAGTTCAAACACATATTTGCGGACATGAATTTACCAGGTTACGGCTGCCTTTATTTGTGGAAGACGCTGTTACAAGCAGTTCCAGAGGTGACAGCTGTTTACAATAACTGAGCTATAGTTAAAGTTATTTATGTGCAGCGGCATGTCAAATTTACTTGCTACACGAGTATGAGATCCGTAATTGTATAACGAAGACGGTAATTGAATACGCGAGTCAAAGTAGAGAGGATGTTAGTTGAAGGAACTCTTTTTCTCTGCAAATGTTGTGGAATGAAGTGATAACATTGTTTTTGTTACATAGTGGTAAAAATATCAGTGCGCAAAAACTGAACATCTAGTTTTGAAGAAACAATATTCTATTGTGAAAATAACACATATCTGGATGTTGATTTACTGTAACGAATGGATAGGGTGGGAGCGCGGTAAGTGTAGTCAATACACAGCACGTTTAGCAAATTCCACGTGGTATTACAAAGCATTCTTAGAATTTTTATCCTACACCTGCCATAGTTCTTTCTTCTGTCGAGAATCATTTTTTTTTCGCCACGTTTTACTACAGTTATCTACGGTATTCCAAGTCATGGCACCTGAATGGCCTTCACTGTAATCCAATTTCATGCTCTCTTTTGTTGTCGACATGTTGTAAATTAATCCTGCCCGTTATGAAAAGACGTAAATGATGTGTAAGAAACTGAAGTATTTAAAATATTTCATTGAGAAAGGAACTATGACACAGAATTATGTTACTAACAACTTCTAAAGGAAAACTACGAGTAAAAAATGTGGACGGAATAAATCAAAGTGATTGCGGTAAGCAGATAAATGAACATCACTAAAATATAATTTGTTTGTAAATTCCTCAAGTGAAACGGAGGAAAATTTCCCAACAACAAGCCAAAATTGCCATTAAATTCCAAAGCATTTCTTTAAAACTAAAATCACTACATGTTCGAATAACTACCACAGAAAATAAAGGAATATTATTTACACAAACCTGAAAGTGACAAAACTACATAGGCTACTTGTTAATGAAATAGCACTTGACGCCACTTATAGGTCCTCAATACGTGTATACCCTAACCCATTGTGTCATAGACTTGCACAAATGTGTTTCTCGCATTCTATAGGAACATAAACATACTTATAGGTTGTTCACGGTAAAATGAGCAATTTTTAAAGCCCTGCTTGATATCTGCTTGTGTGTATGTTGTATATTCTTCCACCTGATGTAAAAATATCATTGCCATGGCTCTCATCACTTTATTCTTGCATCGTTCAAGTGAAACTGTGTAATTATTATAAATGTAAATATTTTACTTATCTGCTTATTTTTGCACTTCGATGCATTAAAAAAACAGAAAGTGTAAGAAATTATTTAGTTATCACAAATGGTTACCTTAGCACTTTTTATTCAACGTTCAGATATGGAACTACTTTCCATCCATCGTTACCAACTTAACTGCGTGCATGTCACTCAGTGCGCCCGTTAAAACATGTGAAGGCAGGGGCAGTGACATTTCCCTAAGGTTGATTTCAGAAGTGCTCATTTAATCGTGAACAGCCTTTAACGTAATAGGCTATACGTAATACGCAATATTTTATTCTGAAAATTTTACAGATTAATAAATATAATACCTTTCGCCCACATAATCCCAGATTACAATTTTAGTAACTAAACCTGTGTTCGTATTTTAATCGCGATTAACTATTAGTTCCAATTGTTCCTAATTGAAATCCTAAAATTTGAGTGGCATAAGTACAATAGTTAAATTAATATGTCTTCATTTCAAAGTAATATAAAAAATGTTCATAAAAATGTTTCTTATCTTCAATTTTATTTGCAACTACTTTCCTGCACTAACGAAACAAACACAGTAAATATTAAGCTCATAGCTGTGATAAATAATCTAGTTATATTGTGCACTGAACCGTTTCGTTTGAGCTCTTTGCTGTGCATTTTTTTAAATGGTGGTGTGACTTTTTAAACCTGGCTTACGAGATAAACTTTTTGTCAGTGTATATATACAGGTACGCATATAACACTTACAAAAAGTTTATCTCATAAGCCAGGTTTAAAGAGTCGCCTTGCGCGTGTGCTTGTGTTGTTCACCCTACGTAATTATTGAACCCGTGCATAAAATTTCATCGGACATGATATACTTAATGTTTAGTAAGGAAAACATATTTTATAGTCATCGACGGAGCCAATGTATATTTTGAAAATGCGGCCATTAAAAATTTGTTAATGTTTATCTCATGAGCCATAAAATAAATGTGAACAAATGTTAGTACGTAAATAGTTCACAATTTTAGCAATTAATTTAGAAACATATACCATCATTAGCCAAAGCTCTAACGTCGTGTCTCGAGAACCACTCCCCAGTCTACGTTAAATATTTAGCGTACTGCTGTGGCCCTTCCTGAGCGGAAAGGTCATGCACATAAAAGGGGGATATATGTAATCAGATAGTGTAGCTTTAAATTTAAGGCAAAGTTGTGTCTAATGTCTTTATATAGAACACACTCAAAATACAATTGGCATAGCTCGTACAATCTTTACTTTACTCTTGTGCGGGGGAGTTGTTTGATATAACTAACTTTATCTTTATCAGCCACGATATCAATTTCTAATAAAGTCTCTGCAGTAACTCACTGGAACAATATCACCTTGTTAATAATGCCGAAGGCTGCGTGCAGAAGTCTTGGTATCGGCGGCAATGGAACGCCTTCTTGCGGTCCGAATTCAGGTGGCAGCTGTTTGGCGGCAGATCAGCGACTGGCCCCGTTTCAGTCCTCCCTCCGCGCGCGCTAAATACGCGGCGCAGGATTGTTACGAATCTCTGTTGTGTTGAGGTGGTTTTTTTAGCCAAGCGCAGGGAACAGCTTCGTAGATCACAGCATCAACCCCTCGCTCGAATTAAGAGCTGGTCCCCAGCTCTGGGACAGAGGTTTGGCGATGTGTTACGGTAGTCCGGCCCCTTAATGTCCTCGTCTGCTTCTTGACAGACGGAATAAGATTGGCTGTAGAGTCTTCGCTACGGTAGGAAATTAAATGAAGGAGAATAGGCCGCAATAAGGAAATTTTGGGTTAAGGAACTGCCTGGCCTTCTTACTTGCCATTTGCGGGTTGTCTGGTTATTGTAAGTTATTAAAATAAGACAGATATGGTAGTGTGTAGTCTGATAGTACAGCTGAGACTGCCTTAATTCAACTTTCGTGTGTATTCACAATACTGGGACACACCCCTTACGTGCAATGTTGCTGGTCATAACCCTGAACTTGTACTTTTATTGGGCGTGCTTCCTAACGGGTGCGCGGCTGATGAAAGCGAGTTTGCACGTGCTAACGCGGCAGCCTGCTTCATGTCCTGACTTACCTAGCCTGGCTTGATACTCTTTAAGGTCTCGTGAAAATTTAAAATGGTTGACATTGCAACCAAATTTATTACTTTAAAATTTGAAAACACTATAGTCTCAGCCAGTTACAAAATTTGTTAAGGTGAATACATTATATAATTATTCATGTTTTGAGAATTTATACACAGGAATTATTTATATGTTGCTGAAAAAAAAACATTACTAGACACTTCATATTATTAACATCGACAAATAAACCGTATTTAGACTCTCAACTGTTCACAAATACTTAATTTACACGAAGAACAAAACTGAGTATTTTACTTTGCATATTTAACCACTTTATTTATTGGTATTTCTTAAGTGATATATCCCTAAGTACGGGAATGGTATGGAGTTTGTAATAAAACGTATATTTTATTATTCCCTAATTTATGTGTAAAAACGTGTAACAACAACTCTGTTCCCCTTTTCTACATTTTATTACTGTGGGACTAGGTGTCACAAGGATTACTTATCCTAACATAGAATTATTTTTTAACACTAACATATATGGACATGCATTTCTGTGGTATTTGTATATTATTATTTAGACAAAAAGAACATACGCTCATATAGTATGTACAACATTGTAGTGCAAGGATGTGCAAACATTTGTGCTAACTCTGTATTGTTGTACTAGAGGTGACATACTTTGCACAACTATGAAGACTGGAATTAATAGTTTGCATTATCTCTTTCTTCTTACAGCTAACAATTTGGCAATACAAGTAATGTTTTGCCCAAGATTTGTACTAGTTCTTTGATTTGCATAATTTAATTTATATTTGCGAACCTCATACAAGACATATCAACTACATAAGGAGGTATGATATGTGTGATATTTATAAAATATATTTATCATTTAAAAATTGGCATTCACTACCTTTATTAACTTTCTCGTTTGACATTTACTGAACTTTGATTGAATAAAAATAATAATTAATATATGTATAAAATTTAATTCGATAGTTCGTTCTTGAGCTTATATAACTCATGGTAGAACAATTTAAATTACTTTGGTTCTTAAGATATATGTTATCCCTTGTGTTCTGAAAAACTACAGCTGTACTGCTGTCAACTTATGCGTAGGGCCTATTAAAACTTTTTCGTAATACTTACTGCTGGAAAATGTGTTTGTTTTTAATGAATCTGAGCTGCCATTTGTTTGTTCATGTTCATATTCGTGATCACGATCGTGTTCGTGTTTGGCCCGGCCGGGGTGTGCATGTGTAATTATGGGTGTTAAGTAATTGGTTCGCCATTACCTTGTAACCTAATCGTGCGCTGCCCACTTCGGAGCGTCGCTGGTACGCGCACGTGACGTCACTATGCCTTGCCTCTTCCGGATCTCGTAATCCAGATGCCTTGGTATGTTGCTGTACTGGTGTTTTTTCCGTGACCTTCAATCGACCTGTAACACTTTCGGTGTGGATTGGCACACATACATAGCATTGTATGATTGTTCATGTACCCTTAATGAAAATGAATTATATTTTAGTGTTTAATTACTACACAATACTTAATTAAATTATATACTTTAAATACATTCCATGCTCAGGATATCAAGCTAACTTTAATTATAAGTGGTGTATATTTACCAATTAATGTAATTGTTGCAGTAGTGGCCGTATCTTTCATTCTTCTTGGCCGTTAAATTATATTACAATTTTCGTCATTTATAGACATTATAGAGTTCTAACATTTGAATCCCTATTCCTAATTGGTTTGTTGGGAATCTGAAACACCTTCAAATGTGTTACCTTTCGTAAGGAATATTTCCATTTGGCATATAACGTCAGTTTATTTTATCTATTCACTAAGCACAATATATTACATTTCTTGTCAAACCTCATATAAAATACTGATGTATTGAATTCACTCAACTACTGCTGCCTCGCAGTTAAGTTTATTAGTGGATTCTGTAATTTACTTTTGTAAGTTCTCAATAATTCCTAATTTTGATTACAATATAATTGTGTACAATGGGATCGTGCAGTCGGGCACGTGTTTAGGGAACAATAAACGTGGCTAAAACGCGTTGTGTATTGACAGTTGTCACCGCCGGTCGCCTGGCGCGACGAGGCCTAGCAACCTGCAAAGTTGGCAGGGGGGGAGGGAGGCGTGGAATGCGCCAGGTACTTCAAAGCCTCGTGTAGACTCTTCGCTACACAATATGCTGCTTGAAATTTTTACACACTGTACAAAACTGAGTTAATTGTCACATAGTAATACTAAACATTTTATGTTAATAGTAGCACTTCTCTACATTTTCTATTTTATTGCACTTAAGCTCTGTCTAAAATAATATTTAATCAGTTTATGCATTAATTTGAAATTATATCATCTCTATGCCCTGTTATGCAATGCTAATAGTTTGTCTCTTGCATAAAACTTTTCCTTTAGTTCGCGAACTTGTGATTACTCTCTAGGCAGCTTCCCAATTTAATTAAAGATTTACATTGTAGCCCTCTATATTTTATATTACTTTCTTTTAGAACAATCTAATTTATGCTCTTTCCTGCAAAATATTCTTACTGAACGAACTGAAAATGTTACGATATTAGTTTTGTACACATTTAAATGGCTGACTTTGATACCTTATTAAAAGGAAATTGCAGCATATCACATTTACGCACACACACACGTATGTAAGTGTATATATATATATATATATATATATATATATATATATATATATATATATATATATATATATATATAGCACTTAAAATCAATACTCTTTATGCAGACTTGTATGCACAATCACGTTTAAATTTCTTGTGATTCTTAACTATAGTCTTTACAATTTTATACTGGTCTAGTACCTATGTATATTGCTAATAGTTACTTTATTGAACTAACTTAATATTGCTATTATTATGTGATTGACTTCAATTTTCTGGAAGACTTAATTATCCCTTAATCCCTTATTTACTAATACTAATTGGTATTATAACACATTATCTATATCATATAATCCATTTCTGGGTGGTTTTTCACTCCTTGGGAAATTATCGTAGCATATCCTAGTTACCACGAGCCACGTTTGCACTGTTCGTGTGACATATGGTGTTTATTTTCCCCGTTTTTCCTTTTTCTTCGCTGTAGAATATCCTTCCTTTATTACGCCCTGAAGCTGCTTTGCAGTTGCCATTTTGTCAGTAGCGTAAATAATTTCTTTAATTTTTAAATAGAATCGCGACGTAATTTTGAAAAATTTTCAAACTCAGGTGGGAAACGAACGACTTCGGAATATGCCCGATTAATTTATGAAATGGGTCGTGGCAATGTATTATGCTTAGAGGGCAGTGTAGCAGTTTATGTCCGTGCGTACTTCTTCGCACTCGAAACCGCTTGGCTTAGCAAAGACGTTTCTATATTGCAGCTCACGGAACTCCATCGTCACCTGCCCGCTTCTGAAGGTCGCCTAATGTGTTAGAACTATGTGGCAGTAGTAATCAATCTTATGACCTAATGAAACCTCGTTTCATTACCTTTACGCATTAACTATTCTCGCATGGGAGGTAGGGGTATCCAATTCTTGTAATGCTTGCAGAAGTCTCGGAATAGGCGGAAGTGGAACGCTCTCTTTCTGTCCGTATTCAGGTGGCAGGTCAACGACAGGCCCTGCTTCAGTCCTCCGCGCGCGATAAATACACGGTGCCGGATTGTTACGAATATCTTGTTTTAATAACATCTCGCTCCTCGTGTCCTCGTACCGAACACTGCCGTGGATCAGGTGGTTTCCAACCAAGCGCAGAGAACAGCTTCGTGGATTACAGAAGTACAAAAGGTCGCCCTAAAAATAGAAGTTTTAAGTATATCAGGCATATATTTTCAAAAGGGATGACACACGTACATAAATATTTATAACATACCATATCTATGAAGTCAAACCATTAGAAAATTACAACCAAATTCTGTACGCTGGTAACAAATTATAGTGAGCATATAAGTAGTAGGGGTATAGGAATCCTACTTCACTTTTGATTAATCGGATTAACACTTTGATATCAAAAGGGTCAATCCTAAATCCGATGTTAATCCGATCATTTTTTTAATTCGATGGGATTAATTCTTAATCCAATCTTAATCTTATCAAAGAGATCTGAGAAAACTAGTTTGTTGAAAAAGTTTTATCAAAATTTCTTTGATGTAATTTTTTGTGTATAGTTTTTAGTGTAAGACAGTGCTAAGGCACTTTATTATTTTTTATTTCAATTTGGATTTTGGAGAAGCTCTAGAATGTCCTCACCCTTGGATCTCTAGTGTCGTACTGAGGTGTGGCTGTGTTGGGGAAGGGGTGTATATAGGGGATCGATGTTGTCAGAACGATTACTGGCACTCGACTGAAGTGTGCCTGTGTTGGGGAAGGGGTATATATGTGTTGAGTTTTGTGCAAGAGTGTCAAGTATTTTTTTGCGTTTGGAAGGGATATTGCTCGTCGACGGTGTTGAGAGATAGGCGAGTTTGAAAGATCATATTTATGTCGTATATTATTCCAAATTCATGTTATAACAAAAGAGAAATAATGAGTCTCTAAACGAATATAACAGAAATATATTTCAAATGAGTTCTACCTATCAATATAAATAAATAACAAGCGAGAAGTATAACGAATACAACTACATGAATAACCTTGTGCTAAATCACTAAACAATCACAACTACACGAGTCTCCATGTGTCATTAAAAATTAATTAACGAGCTATAACGAAGCAAAATGTCCCTATAAATTAAATTGCAATCTTCCCAAACACATTACAAGAGATTTGAACACACATACAAATTACACTACTTCACACCTCAGAGTTCTACACATAACTTACATGATTTTTAAAACATGTCCATCTGTCTGTGAGACTGGTGAATGAGTGACATCAGTATATGATTTACTGACTCCTATAAGCTGTTTCGAGTGCTGCTTGGCAGGGGACCTAACCCAATTAAACTCAGTGATTCCCATAGTTAACATTCGTAGAGGAACTTCTGAAATGTAATCCACACATTAAAAGAAATTAATTTATTAACATGCATAAAAACTTTAATAGTCAGTTATTTTAATATATGACTATTCGCTCAGGAGGTCGCTGCAGCACTGACTTGGATATAGTACTTACATCGACTTATAAGCAGAATGAAGTGTTGAGAGCAAACATAACCTGTGTGTTCATCAGCCTACGTTTGATTGTAGACTGAGCTGGAAAACTCGGAAATGAACGAAAATATATGTGAATACATCTAAATACGAAATGAGTGTTTCCAAATAAATTTAACCATTGATGTAACTACGTGACTATCCTGGTTTTTAATAAATAAATAAATCAATCAATATATAAATTACATGTAATGAAACTGCACAAGCACCTCTCCCAAAACACGTCTGTCCGGCTATGAGCTCAGTCAAGAAATGAGATGTGGAGATCTCTGCCAAGTTTAAACTATTGCAAAAGCTCTGAATACGACTCACTAAACAAATTACAGAATAGGTTTCCCTACTTTTAATGAGTTTTATCCACAAACAATTTAATTATCTCTCCTGAACATTTTACATGAATTAAAAAAAAAACTTAAACTTACTCAGATTTTAAATGCAAGTTTCACTTCCCTGGGAAAATTTAATTTCGCTATTCTTAGAAGAAGAATTTGTGTCTATGAAAGAGTTGAATTTTATTTTTAAAATAAAAAGTATGATTGTATTTTTACAACCAGACATCATCATGTTGAATCGCAGCAGCAGCAATAGTTGTAATCTGGTTGGCATGAAAACATATTTTTATTAAAAGTTCGCTGGACTCTGCCACTCACAGCTGTAGAGTTGGTCAGCTGGAAATGTTCTTTTAAGCAGGGCATTAAGAGGTCTTTCTACCTGCCTCTGAAAAGGTATTTTTGTCAGTTCACTTTCCATTTCTGGTGTCTCCCAGGGACCTTCAAGTTGATTTGTGTGCCAACATGGATTTTTCGATATTCTAATGTTTCCTCTCCTTTTGTTTCAAATTCATTCAATTATTCGATTCTTTTTTCTCTATTACTTTTTAAATTATATTTACCCTTAGCCCTTCAAAGTTTGTTTTTATTAAATTTCCTTAATGGAAATTCTATGATTTAATTTAAAAACAAATATTTTTCTCCCTCAGAAAGACTGAAGCAAGACACAGATACTTTCTTGTGAAAGCGGGCAAACAGGCTTCCTGCTACCTGAGGTAAAATAGAAACCATCAGCTTACCATCACTGCTACTCAGCCACTTGTTTCAAGTTTACCAACACTTTTTCTTTTTAGTTATAATAAATGTTTTATCAATTCATCATACAACAAATGATGGGATGAGAAATGACAAACTAATAAATAACAAGTCACATTACTAATTTTTTAATATTGAAAAATTTTATTCAAAATTTTCTTTTCAAACATTATACTTCACAGCTAACTATTTGCAATTACCATACAACAAATGTTGACACACTAAGATTCATTTTACAACATGCAGTTTTAAAATACTTTTTTTACTAAATAAAATAAATATATACAAAAAGCATTTTTCAGTACTTTAAAACAAACATATCACAGGAATCAAATTTACAACAAACATCTTACAATCTAAATTTACAACAAGAATTGTTTTTTCAAGCACATTTAAAGAAATAACTTACCAAACATATTTTCAATAACATTTAGGAACTATTAGACATTTTAAGAAAAACAGCTTAATATTTACAACAAAATACCTATTACTATATTTACAATATTCAATTCCAATGCTGTAAACATCTTAATACTATTACTGTACTGTACAACAATTATAAATCTCCCTATACATAATTCATTATAAAAACAAAAACAAAATATGTACAAAAAACTAATAATAAAAAAATTACAAATATGCTACATCAATCTGAAGATTGCCTGTATGTTATCTATATCCATGTATTGTACAAACTCTTGAAGAGGTTACAAAGATGCTCACTAAAGGTGTTCAATTGTCATGTCATGTTCGGGTTATTTTCCAGACACCTACACACACCAATGACTGGTTTCAACAAACTCACACTCAGGCAGTTTCCACAGGATATAATATGACACTGTGGATTTCTTCTTCTTATTTTACTAGGGGAAAATGTATCGAGACAGTAGTATAAAGTATGTTGATACTGTAGTTTTGTCATGCCTTACAGATAGGAAACAAGTAAGTAGCAGCACTGAAGAGATTGTAGATAGATGTGATGTTAACTGTGGAACAGGAGGTGTGTGTGGTGGTGGCAGATGGACATAATTGGTGGTGTGGTGCTGGCAGTTGTGGTGTTGTGGGTGGGCTGTATTTATTATGGTGCTGTAACTGTTGTTAGGGAGAAATAAAATAATGATGTAGAGATTTTGCAGTGCCCCCAAGATAAGGTTCATACTCAATCTGTCTCAATGTAGGGCTTATCATTCATATCTACAGCACTAGCTTGGTTACACATTCGGCGTAGACTTTGTGAGCTCGCAAATGGAACTGATATTATGTCCCTAAAACCTTTGTGCAATTTTCGAGGCAATCTCGAAAATCCTCCTACCTGAGTGAGTGTAACACATTAGGTTATACACCCTTCGCCTTTTGCATACATTGCTTATTCACAACAACATATGTAAAGCTTGGGACATAAACCCACAAAGTGTGTGATAATGCACCCAGCATATTCATCTTTCATCACCCTGGTACGGCCTTTGTTCTCGTGAGGGAATCTTTGCAGGTTATCATGCACATAGTCTGATGTATCAAACTGCATATTTATATCTGGAGGGATTACTTTATAAATGACATCACAAGCAACAGAATAGACCAAGGAATCGGTATCACAATAGAGGAGGTGCAATGCTGGCGGAAGAAATTTTGTACACAAGTACTAATAATTGGAATTCATAGAGGGTTAATTTTGAGAGATTAAGAATGACAGCACCGGTGTACAAAGGTTAGTTGAATGCAACAGAACTCTTTGACATCTCGATAAGGACCAAGTTTTCATCGATAGTTTGCTTTGCATGGAATGTTGGACACCCTATCAGCTCTGCAGCCCCATAGATTGTGTCATACATCGAAACAACTCTTATGTCCATTTCTCGGCGGATATTATGTAAAGTTTTTCTATAAATGGAATTATTCAATAATTTTAAAAACAATTTTTCGAATTCATTCGCTGCCTGAGCCTATTTCTCAATATTAAATTCATTGTACAGCTCCATCCATGCCATCTGCTCAAAGCGCAAAACGTGATTAACGGGAATCAAGTTTGGCCCCATACAACAAATAGTGCTTTGGTGTTTCCCTGTGTATAACATATTTCTTATGCGGCTAAAGTGCCTAAAGAAGTTTCTCATGTGAGCCGTTCGGGGGTACGCCATTTTCTGGGGCCAAAGGCAGATTAGATAGGGCATTATGACATTCGTCCAGAAAAGATAGATCCTTTTCCACGAAAAAAACAAGTGTCACTGTCATTCACCGTCTTTGAAGAATTCCGTGATGAAAACACATCAGCCTCAATCCACTCGAAATTGCCTATCAGAAGCTTGAATCATATTGTATGACTCTACAACCTGTCGACATCGAAATAGCATATATATTTCGATGCCACACTGGGGTCGCAGTTCTCACCAATGTAAATATTGTTGGCTTCAGCATCCCTTCTTGAAACCTGGGTAATGCCACCCCGAATCCCACATTCTACAAAAAGTTACTTGTCTGGGTCAGTCAACAACCCTAGCTGCACATGTGTCATTGACAATTAAGCATCCCATAAAAGAGACAGAGCTGTGACGTACTGAAATTCTCAAAAACTTCTTCCATCTGCAAACAAGTGTCCACACATAAGTAGTGAATTGCATAATGCAACAAGTTTGCTCAGTTGAACGCATCCCATGCAGCTTGGGCATGAGCATAATCCTCATTGCTAATGCCTTTGTCTCTCATCACATTATGAAATGCATCCTTTGGTGGGAGTGACTTGCACATCAGACTGTCTGGCGACTTAACAAAATCATAAGGAAAAATGCCTCTGTTTTGCCAATACGAATTGGGTATTGTCTGGAACATCGAGTGGGTGATACTCAAGTGCGCAGGTAGTAAATTGCCTGCCAAAATTTCCAAAGATGCACTCATGAATTGGGATGAGTTAATGAAACTTAATTTGAAATACTGTGCCTTTCCATTGAAATCCATACTATTGCGAATTTGTTTGATAGTACATTTGTATTTCTCAAGGATCATTCAAATCACTTGAAGTTTACCCAGGTTTTCGATTACCACAGTTCTGTCGGGTTGTGGTATGTGACATTCTGCCGAAGGCTTTATGAGAAAGTGAGCATCATAGTTTTGCAGATTATGAAAAACAGCGACAGGTTGTCTTCTGGGCAGTCTGAAATCCAAGTTGCACTTATTATGTGTGCGACCTCTAATTTTGCCCATCAGATGGTCATGTTTGACCACAAAAAGATTTGTACCGAGCTTTTCCTTACAAATGTGACAACATGTTTGAGCCGCCAACCTAGCTTCATCAGCAGGGTTTTTGGCTTCATCGGAACAATCATGCTGCATATTCCTGCAACCCACTTTGTAAGTTCAACTAATTTAGCTACTAATTGGTACATACAATCAGCAACCCACAAACTCATAATAGTTAGATAAACTTGAGTTGTATGAGGATGCTACAAGCATATGGAACATGTCGGTTGATGATAGTTATATGACTCCTTTCATCATTAGGTAAGCAAGTAGACATGGGTTTCAGGCAAATTTCAATGTCGCAATAGGCAATGAAACCCAATCTCTGTTGTTTGCTGTAATATTTAAATTCCAAGTACTTCTTGTTTCCAGTGGGGAAAGTACTGCGAACAGCCTTTTTGTTGCTGCCAAAGAATAGTGTGACTTGCGAGTTTCTCCTCAGTTCTGAAATACTAGAGGCAATGATCGCAAACAAATTTCTTATAATGATATTTACTCAGCTGACTACAAACCAGTCGTGACAAATCTATAATGCATACAAAATTAATTAAAATCTATGAATACAAAGTGCTATGTGTGAATGTGTGTTCTACCCCAATCATTCGATGTGTGTGCCTGGAAAGTATTTGGGATGTGATGTGTTGTACATAATCAATGTACATCCATAGCAGTTAATTTTCTTCGTAATATTTTAACCTTTTTTTGTGAAAAAATATTCTTTATCTTGTAATCTGTGCCAGACAATTTTGTAACAGTGGTAGTAGTAACAGTAGTGTAGTAATAATATTAGAAAGAGTAGTGTAGTAAATAGTAATTTTAGTATCAGTAGTTGTAGTAGTAGGTTTAAATTATACATAACTTTGAGTAAATGTGTAGTAGTTTAAATCATAAAATATCTTCATAAAATGACTTTGAAAAAAATTGTATGTTAATTATGTTTGTAACATGATTCTTGTATATTGCAATCTCTTGTTTTAGTTCAAATGACGTGTTTTTGTATATATTAGTATAAAAATTGTTATTGAAAATGTCTTTTACTGGGAATAATTAATTGTTTGTTGTAAATACAATCATTTTTGTGTGATATTGTTTTTCAAAATAATATTTTATAGTAAAATGTTAAAAATTAATATTGTGCGACTTTTTATTTATTTTTTAATACCTCATTCCACTAACTTTTTTCAATACCATCTTGTGTAAAATGAATTATGGTTTAATAGTAGTGAAGAGAAATGAGTGGGGGTCTATCAGTATTGGTAAGCTGATGACTTGTATTTTACTTTATTAATTTTTTGCTTATTTTAACAAAGAAGGAAATGTACTTTTCTTAACTAACAATACTTGCATAGACTTTGAAGGACAGAGGGGAAATTATTAACAAAATCAACCATAGTTGACTGAATGAATGAGGTTTTTTGCAAAGGAATGAGGAAGCAGGTTAGCACCTTGAGATGACCTTGGTCCACTCCGGCTATTCAACTTGAAAGTTGGAGCAGGACACCCCAGGGGAATCTATTGAAAGGAACCCTGCATACCTTCACAGAGGTAGGTAGAAAAAACATCTGTCCCTCCTTGCTACAATCTACATCTACACCCAACAGAAACCAGCAAACACACTCCAAGAAACATTTTAAAAAAATATTTTTAATTTTACACATACACAGATTACAAGAGTTCCCTATCAAGATACAACACGATGATGTCTGGTAAAGAAGATAAACATAATATGTTTAAACTATATTCAACTCTAGTTATGTAACAATACCAATATATATTCCCATTAATTTACAAGAATTTTTATTAAAAAAAGCAGCACTAACATTGAAATCACTATTTTCCAACTCCAAAAAACATTATTTCTAACTGTATTCATAGTGTTTCGTTAAACTTATGTCGGAATCTGTTAAAGATTTGAATAAATTAATTTTATGTTACATGGAATACATTTTTTACTGTTGGAAAGTTTTTGGTTAGACGTAAAGAAAGATAACATATCGGTTATCACGCTCGCCTCCCTGGACAGGTCACAGCATAAAAACCAATTTTTTCTTCGCAATGTATTGATGTCGTGTTAGACATTGCCGTTGATATAATGCTTTTAATAGGAAATCTCTCTTGTTTCCCTAGTCTCATGTGCGTGCGACTCGGTGTTACTCCCCTAATCAGCTATCAAGACCTGATTATTAAGAGCCACCTAATACTCTCCCAATATTTTTCCTTTTTCTCTCCTATACGTTGAATTGATAGTAAAAACATTTCTTAATGAGTGAGTACTCGTAGAAAACATTTCTTAATGAGTGAATAAAATATATCTTGTTTGAATACTTGTAAAAAAAATAGTTCTGTTTTAACGAGAGAATAAAATATGTCTTGTATATTTTTTTTTAAGTTTCTGTATATTTTCCTGCTTAATGAAGTTTGCAAAATTAAAAATATTAATTTTATATCAAGTAGAGGACAACATACTTTTGCTCGAAAGATTTAAAACAGCTAGGAAGTCATTTTGAACTTGGTAGTCTTGATGGTTTTAAAATTGTTGACCTGAAATGCCCCCTCCCTCTAGGTACAGAGATGACCTTGGTCACTTCCTTCATGAAAAGCTAGGCGCTAGGGTTGTCTCCAGGGTATAATAAACTCCAGAATGCATTCTGCGGGGGTTTGTTGGACTGCCAACCTCTAGAATCTCAGTTTCTGTAGTTGGTAGTATTGAGAAAAGTATTGAAAGAATAGTCACACTGCTAAGACCTCAGATCTCTAAACATAAGGTTTTTTTTTTGAGAGATTGGCAAATGCTATACTTCTAAAATATCGAATGTTTGATCAGAAATATTACACACAAATGATTTAAGTTTAAACATCTATAAAATTGAACATATCTACCTTTTTCATGTGGATGAGGGAAATTATTTTATCAATTATGTGTTACGTTCATTATTCAATGAGAGAATTGTATAGGAATATGTACTGTAATGTAGCAACATAACATACAGTTACATATCATAACATAACAACATAACATAATGTACCACCATAATGTCTATTATGCCCAGTATATTACATTTGAACCCTTAGAAGGGAAACTAGATTACATTCGTACCTAACTCGACACTCGAACCCAGTATCTAAATATTACAATCATAGGTACCTAACACTGGAAGTTGCGAACTACATTACATTCGTACCTGACGTAACCCAGTTAATATCTACCAAGCATTATCAGGGATGGTATATTTTATTGTTATGTGTGAAAAAATTGATTAGAGTGCTCGCTTCCAGAACTTTTCCTCTGGCTTTTTTCAGTATAAGAGTATTTCGTGTCAGTAAGAACATTGTTTGTTTTTCATAGAACTCATAAACTTTTAACTCGTTTCAACATACTTTTAATAGAAAATGCAAGAATCTCTCTCTGCTATGACATTTTAATTATTTTCCTCTCAAATGTCTCTGGGGAGAAAATATTTTTCTTACGGAAACAATTACACTTTTAATAAGGAATAGGGTAAATAAATTTTAAGAAATGGATCCTTTTTACATCATATTTATTGACAAAATTAGGAAACTACAGGATGTTACAAAACATAGAACTTATTAGACAATTGTTTCAAAATATTTACAAATACAGGCCGAACCAAAATTTTTTATACATTTTAACACAAGCAAGTACAGGAGGTTACAAAATCATAGTACGAGTAAGTATAGGGCACTTCACAAACATAGATACCAACAATTTTAATACTGTTTATATTGTTATAGGGTATTCGTCAGTTTCTTATTCCTCAAATTCATTCCTCGAAACATACTTTATTCCTTAAATATGCCTATTTAGTACTCAAATAAGGCTTTATTTATTCCAGAAGCCACAATTTAATCCTAAAATAAATTTGTTTAGTACTCAGATAAGGCTTTTTTATTCCTCAAAGCATACTTTATTCCTCAAATATGATTGTTTATTCCACAAACTAATTAACACTCCAAGAAAATTCAAACGACTTAATTGGCCTGCGGAAGACATTATATTTCAAATTGAAACAAATTCCTATCACACAATGTTTAATTGAAATAATTACTTTTTTCGGTTAATTAATAGGGTTAACTAAAATGTATTATCATACTTATCGGGTGTTTGCAGATATTACTTCATTCGTTGTAACCTCATCCCTTAAGTGTTGTTATAACGAAAACAATCTCTTTTATTTTGTAATATTCATCGTGTTTTTAAAACTGCTATAAATATCTAAGCTTATTAACAAGTTCATTTGGGTCTTCAGGAAATATGTAACGAGTGTTGTTGATGCCTTCTGCCTTCTTCACAGCATTTGTTGAATGACTGTCTTGAACAGTATCACTGACATCCTCACTACTATATCCAGCTGATGTTTCATCATAAATTTCGACTTTACTTTGCTTAAAAAGATTAGGTGTATCGTCACCGACACTGGTCTTCGCAGCTGGTTGCGGTAGGTTATGTCGAAAATCGTTATGTTAATGTGTTATTGTAGATTTCATACAATCTGATTCTATGTCATTTCTTGAAATTATGTTATTTCCCTCTCTTTCTGTGTTATTATGTAGTGTAGACCTTACATTTACTTTCTCAAAAGGAAGATTTTTTTCCTTCAGATTTTGACACGATTACTCAATTTATCCATTCGTGTGAACTGGCGAAAACTGTATTCACAGTTAAGAATCGTACGAGAAGAATTCTTCAAACATTTGTCTGTGAACGTTGTAGGCAAAAGTTAAAATTTTCCCACAGTATTTGCAGTGTAGTTTATTCGGTGATGTCTCCATTCTTATCAATGTAGAATAAATGAATCATCTTTGGTGTGAGGAGCAATTTTTCTTCGGAATAGATGATCACCTCACAATGTTAGGATGGCAACTAACTTGTTTCTGTATGAATGTGGTGTTTTAATCAGTATCAGGTTACATTAATGACAATAAAATGTTTTCCATTCTAATACTTATATGTTAATTGCAGGTGTATGTGAACTGATTCACCATGTGATTAAATCTATCTATATTAGATTAAATATGTCTTTACGTAGTATTCGATTATAACGAATAAATAATAATTTAATTTCAGGAATGTAGAAGGGAGGGATGTCTCGGATATCTCTTTACAATGTAAATAATTTGTTGATAGTTGGAATGTATGATCCTAAAAATGGGTTATACAATTGCAAAATGGCTGCCCTTTTACTTTAAATTTTGCTTAAATGTCTTGAAATATCATTGAAATTGATTTATTCCAGCTCCAATAGAAGTCATTTCAACCTTCATTTGTGCTATTTCTTTAATATCATGTTCAAATTTGTTTTCTAGGAAAATAGATTTAAAAATAAGTTCCAGTTTATACAAGTTTTATGGTAGATAGTGTATTTAAAAATATAGATTGGGAAGAATTTGAATTGAAACTTAGGTTTTAAGTAAATTTTAGTGTCGTAGACGAGTCTTCATGTTAAATACATATTTTTCTCTTCTATACACATATATTTAGAAACATATTTAAAGTTTGAATATGTAGGCATGTGTCGTGTCTTTCTCCGTAGTAGTTAAAACTTAGGTAAATGGAATTATACATTTTTTAAAAACAGTATTATTTCAATGTTCAAAATTTTTGCGAGTGAAAATATATCTTGTACAAAAAATATACTTACTTTCCAGGAAATAATTTAATAAGGTTGCCGGAAACGGGATAAAATTTATTGAATTACAATTCATTTCTTGGATTAAGATATAAAATTTGTTGGAATTTATCTGGGGATTAAGATTTCTGGTAATATTTAGCTTCAGGGATATAAATTTTGATCGGAGGGGACTTGTAAAATTTTAATTTCGCTGTAAATAAGACAGATTAACACATTCAGAAGAGTCTAAACTTCGCTGGACGAGGAGAGGGAGTTAGGAAAGCAGACAGTCTTCATCTCGGGCAAAGACACACACTTTGGTGAAGGAGGAGGTGTGAGTTGGGGTGGGGGTGCAGGGATCTCGGGAGCAATCTGCACCGCTGTATCCAGTAGCCACAATATTGAATCAGTTGCAAAAAATGAGACTCACAGGCAATTTGTGTAAATGACCCCCAGGACCTCACGATCTGCCCGGGGGCACGGGGGGTGCAGGGGTGCTTGGACAGGGCCACATACATCTGGACTCTGGTCGGTTTTGAGGGGTGCAGGGTATGGTGGGAGGTTGTGGCTGGCATTCTGAACTCGGGGCAGTTCTGGGGGGTGAAGGGTGCCTACGAGCGAGCAGGATACGATGTGCACACAAGTAGGCAGATGACATCATCTTGAATCAGTTACGACAATTGACATTCACAGGCAGTCTGGTTGACTTACCTCCAGAACCTCACAGAGGAGGGGTTGTAGGGGGTGGCTGGCATCGCGGAGTCAGGCCAGTTATGAGGGGTGTGAGGGGGTGGCAGGCAGGTCTCCTCCGATCGGAACACAACTAATCAGTTGTCGCCATCTTGCCCTAGTGCCAAAAAACAATCGACGATCGTAGCCAGCCCGAGGCAGCGCACACTGGTGAGGGGAAGGGTGCAGGGATCGAAGTGACCTCAGCTATCCCACTCGGCGCCATTTTCAGTCTCTTTGTACACTGGGAGGTGACGGATGTGCTACTTGTCAGCTCCATAAACACTGCAACTCTACACACTTGACGGCCAACGAGGATGACCATCTCTAGTGATAGTCACGATTTGCGTAGTATTTTATCGGGAAAATATAAATTTTCGTGTGTTAAGACCGGATCGATATACTGCATTTGCGATAAGATTTTCAATTTCTGTGTTCGGTAAATGAAAATACAGTTTGTGTTAACAACTCGCATTTTTTGTCACCAAGTGACGTGAATTTCACAGATTTTATGGAAAATTTTATTACGTCTCTTTAAGTTTTTCACGATTATGCTTTGCACTCTTAAGTACTTCTTGATATAATCCGAGTGTCGCTATGCTTCGACGGAAATAGTTTGTGTTAAAAGTGAATTATTCTGAAAATAGTGAAACTTGGGTTTAAAAAAAATATTGTTTTGTTGTCTGTTGTAGGACGAATGCAGAGTTTTTCTCATAAATTTCAACTCAATTGTCTATCGGTTTTGTTACACGTATATATAATCAGGCTCTCCATACACAGCTTATAAGACGACATAATTGCTACTCTGGACTCCACATTAAACGGACATGTTTTAAAAAATACTCAATGCATGTGCGAAAGGCATTAAGTAGTATACGTGTATTTCTGTTATGCTATTGTGTCTGTTTTAATTTGTATTCGCAGGCTGAATCGTGCTAATATGTTATTTATTCATACTGACTAGCTGGATTTTGTTTACTGAGTTTGCACTTGTCGACATCACATGACATTCACGCAGTTAAACTTTTCTCTCATGCAAATTATATTTATGAGCTCGAAACTCGCATTATGTTTAAGACTCACATAATTCCATTTATTATTATTATTTACGTAGTCAATTAAGAATTTCCGATTCGATGTGTGTAATTTATTCATACGTAGAACTCTCTGAAATTCTCTAATGTTTAATTGCATTCTGGAAATAGATAGTTTAACACATAAATCGTTTAACACATCTTTCAAAGTCGTCCATCTACAAGCTATATCAACCCAAAAATAATAATAACATTTAGACCACTCTTAGAAATCGTTTTAAACACTCTGAAAATCTCTCGTGTGTTAAATATATTCGTAAAAATTGACTATCTACCACGAACATCCCTACAAACACCTCAAACTTATAATTATAAAAAAATTAGCCTTAGCACACTCTTGTACTCAGTTCTACAACTTTATAAGACGATGCAACCCACCACTATGGTCGCTCGCCTCCAGGACACCACACTATCAACATCGGACAGAGTCCCTGATACGCCTTTTCCCCACCCAAAAATAAAGAAAATCAAGAATTTAAAATAACCTTTTCAATAAAATTAACCCTTTTTAATAAATTTGTCTCTTTTAATAATATTAATCCTTTTCATTCTTATCGGCTTAAGATCGGATTAAGATATTTTTATCAGATTAACATCGGATTTAGAATATTTTGATCGGATTAAAATCGGATTAAGGATTATCCCTTTTAATTAACCCTTTGATATCAAATTGATAATCCGATTGATTAAAAGTGGGATGAAACGCCCCCGCTCCTACTACTACTGTCCAGCGGAAGGCCCAGTTAATATTATTGCTCGATGATGTTGTTCCGCAAATCTTGTATCAATAGTCTCGTGCCATTACACATATTAGGTGGGTTTAAGTTGCATGGTGGCATTATTGGGATACCAATCTTTAATTTGACGTCGTGTGGCAGCAGACCAGATGGATTTAATGAATTTATAAATTCTTGAGAGTAGTGCGCACTGTCCTCAATGTCAGTGACGGTATCAATGGATCTGAAATGTTTAGCTTGGCCGAGAACTTCTTGTAAGATCATTGTATTTATTTCATTGACTGTATTGTTTCTGGGAGCTACTATTGCCCTTGAACAGATCCAATGGCAGTCTCTACAATAAATTCTCTACATCGGGATATTACATTGCTTCTATGAGATGTTCTTATTTATGGACTATGCGACCCATTCCTGCATCAAGTTTGATTTCAGCGCTACCACCATTTGCGGTTGGGAAAGGAAATTTTTCTTCTCCAAGCTTGAATAGTTGTGGAAAACTGTTATCATTGCGAGCGTTCAGCGCGTTGTTCCTACGTATGTGTTCGGTGAACAGCAAGCCGCTGCGAGCGTTCCGCGATGGACTCTCTATTTCGACGTATTTTAGCCGCCCTCGCCACGGACATAATTCTAGAAAGTTGTGATTTTCTTTTAGGTATGATGTCGTCTTGACATACTATTTGATCCTTAGTAACAACCACACACATGAAGTAAGATAACTATGTTTTTAAGTTGGCTATTTAACTAAATCAACATTGGTATTGTCCATGGCAAACAATCAAATAAAAATTAAAATAATAAATTTGTAATCTAGACAAATTTAAAAAAAATTATTTGTATATTAAATTACTTTTTTGAGTTGGCATTTTCAAAAAAACGGTAGCCAATATTATTTAGTTATGTCTTAATATCAGGTAATTGTTAAGCTAATGCTCAAAAAAATAGAAAATCTCTTATTTATAAATTAAACTCTAAATAATCATAAAATCATTTTTAAAAAAAAACATTCGCTGGGCATCGATTTATTTAGAAGATATTTTTTTAATTACAAACGTTCTAATTTAAATTTAAAATTGAGTGTAAAAAATCAGCAATTGTTGCTAAACCAATACAGGTATGGAAAAAATATAATTCAGTAGCTAATTAAATTCCCTAGAAAAAAAATTTACGTACATGCAATTATTTCTTCGTAATTGTAAGTTAAAGTAAGAAAAATAATGCGTTATTTTTAATGATTTGATTTGATCATTTATTTCGTAAATCTATGGTTTTGACTAAGAATGTACATACAATAATACTAATTTAATGGTTTTATGTTTATTCATTTATTTTGTATATAAAATATCTCCTGGCGTTATAACGTCATTATATGTAGCCTATGTCAATCCATAAGGTCCAGGCTACTTACCAGTGAAAGAATTATTTAATCGGATAAGTAGTTCCAGAGATTACCTCTAACAAATTCACAAACTTTGCCCCTTTACTATATTAGTGCAGATTGTAGTCTTATGCTGGAGTCACAATAACACGACGAACACGATACAACACACCGACACGACGTCAGAGCTTGACAGAATTTCACATTATATTTTATTCGGTGTTCACAATACCAGGATGAAATCTGGCCGACAAGTGTGTTAGTTGGCTGTTGGGAAATCCTAAAACGGCAAGTTATCCTAATACTATCCAATATTTACTTTTTAACTAACTATAAAGCCAATAATGATTATGCTTTTAACAATATTTGAATATATACAAGAGAAAAATTATATTTAAAAACAAACCAGAACGTCATTTTGGTGGCAACTTAATTAATTATTTACTGCAGTAGGGAAACATGCACGAAGTTTTGGTTTATAATGTTTTAATTACGAGCCCGACACGACAGAAAGTAGAGATAGAACCTACTATTTTCGGGCTGTTGGGGCCGCAATTTTGTCGGACTGACGTCACAGTGACCTTACTTTTTATTGGCTGTTGCTCAAATTTCGTCACGTCGGGGATGTTGTGTCGGATTCGTCGGGGTATTGTGACTCCTGCTTTAGACGTAAACTTCCGAGTGCTGTGGAATATACACACGGTGTTTATCACTTACATGGCAATATTTATTTAAAAAGTAGTTAAAGGATGAGAAATGACTAAAAAGGAAAAGTAACTAGAGCCTCGAAAGTGCTCACTATAACGTGAACAGCCTGTAGTAGGCCTCGTACTGCATAGCTGGTGCGGCTCCCCACACATGATCACATGCTAGATTCACAAGGCCGCTGAGAACAAACGGGTAGCCATAATAAAAATGACCATTACATTTTATTCTCAGTTTTCACTTCCACGCAATTGCGGCGTTACAGTCCACCATTTTTTTCTTAAAGGCGTATTAAACAAATCCTACATTACTTTCTGCTATTCTTATTGGCTACCGGGAACCAACATTTATCACTTTTTCTCTGCTTCACATGGAGAAAATACAATACTGCATGCAAATTACTTGTATTTTTATTCTCTAACGCTTTTCATTTCACAAAACAAGCCACATGAACAATTTTGATATGTAAGTTTTAGCCTTGCTGATTCAGTTATTTTTGAAAGCCAATAACCATTTTGGTAGGGCATTCATTCATGAGTTCAAAGTTTGTAACTACGTCAACATATTTGGTTCTGATTGTCCTCCGTGAACAACGCTTGTTTCTCGCGATATTGACGTCAATAATTTACGAACCATTCCACGAACCAGAACATTGCTTTGAACATTGTTTTCCTTATTGAGTGAGCAACGTGGAGATCTCTACTTTAGACAAACATGTTGACTGGAACGTTTAAGGCATATTTTCTTATAGTATCGCCTTTTATTAATTTTGTATAGAAAATTCTTTAATCTCTTTAAAATGGACGCGGAGTTTGTTACCAACTATATGACAGTTCCTCATTTTAATTAGTTTACACTATTTGGTTGTTACGCATTCAGGACTCGTGACTGTTCCAGGCTCACCATATCTGTTTGCTTTGCCCTCTTTAACACGTCTTTTGTGCAACACGTTTACATCATTTCTTCACTAGGAATCCGGTGTCTGGGATTTTGTCGTGCAATAATCCCGAGTAAACATGTATTTAAATTATGTACAATGTATCATTAATGGCTGAAGGCAAGTTTCGTTAATCCTAATGTGGATTTCCTAATCCATACCCACATAGCAAGACATATTCCGCCGTCTGTGGGCTTACTGCCGGGTATTGCTGGATTACTGCTGCCCCAAAAAACTTACGGGTCTACAAAACTGGCCGTGCTATGGTTAACTCTGGCCATCAGGATAGTTGGCATGCCATTTATGGCACACTCGGAATGTTATGGAAATGAAACTGATGGCTGAGTGTAGGTGAACTACCAATGGCCCATAAATGGCTTACCGACTGTATTCTCACACTGGCCCCTAATAATCTATACATAGCCTATTGCTGGTGAAAGCATAGGTAGCAATCTGCAGACCATGTGATGGCTGTGAAGTGGAACATCGATGGACTATTGCTGTTGTAAGCATAAAGGCCATGCTTGGGCCATTTGCATTCGCCACACCTGGGCAAGTTGTGGACAGAGTATGGCTAGCTAAGTGGCGTCACTTCAGAACCAGCGATTTTGCCGGGTTTATGCCAGCTGTTGGCCAACCTTTGCCGGCTTGGCATCCGACTCTAAACCATAATGGGTCATGTGTTTTGCTACACGGGTATATTCGTTATCCTACATAAAAACATTTAGACAACATGAAATGTTTACTGCTTTGTTGGTTTGGGTTTAAACTTCGGTTATCCTGCTTCTTTTACGTAAACACACACTACCAAGACTGTGGGTAGTGCTATACTTATGTTATTTCTTCAGTAACAGCCAGCTTGTTCATGCTAGTTCGGCTGCCGCGACAAAAGTTTTCGCTTCGTCTGAGGAAATTTTCTTATTTCTTGTTTGGCCGTCGCCGGGGAGAATCGTTTTGATAACTGTAACTCGTGCTTATTCATGCGCTCGTATGTCTTAATTAAGTTTTATTAAATAAGGCATTCCTAGCATATGTTTAACTAAACAAAGTATGTACAATGTTACCCTTCGTTTATACTATCTTCTGTTTTGACGCGAACACGTCTTTAAAATTAGACCGACAGGCGGGAGATGGTGATGTGAAGTTTGCACGACGATCCATTCCGACAATATCACTTGGTGACTTATAACAGGAGTGAAACAAACGTGGCCTCAGTCGACCGAGTATAGGCTATTCACGATAAAATTAGCACTTTTGAACCCCCTGCTTAAGATCTACTTGTATGCACGTTGTGTAGTCGCCCGCTTTATGTAAACTTAACATAGCCATAGGCCTCATCACTTCATTCATGCGTCGGTCAAGTTAAACTGTGAAATTATCAGAACAGTATGTATTTTACAAAGCTGCTCATTTTTACCAGCCGATGGATAAAAAAAAACAATAGAAACTGAAATGAATAATATAAGTTATCACAAATTGTGACCTAACTTTTTTAATTCAACGCTACGATATGGAAATACTTTCCAACCCGTGTTACCAACTTTACTGGACGCATGTCACTCAGTGCGCCCGTTAAAATAGATGCAGGTATGGACAGTGACTTTTTCCTAAGGTTCATTTCGAAGTACCCACTTTATCGTGAACAGCCTTTACACGACTACAATGCGAGTATGACATCGAGATGGCGCCGCTCATGCGCGTAGGGCTCGCAGTAACTTACGGCGATTTCTGGCCTGGGCGAAAATTTTCGGACATTATATCTCGCGACTCTTCATGTCCTAGTGCATTGATTTTGCCATCAAATATAATATCTCGTATTTATCTGCTGATTTAAGCCACAACAGCTAAGTATACAGTAAATTCCAGTTCTTTTATTCCGTTATCCCAAAAAGGGAATATCACCCGCGATCGCTTGCGTGTTCACGAAATACCCCATGTCCCCGACACAGCATGGCATCTCACGTTTTTTTTTCGCCTCCCACCAAGGCGATCCGGGTTCAATCCCCGGCCGGGTCACTCCGGATTTTCGAATTTTGGGAATCGTGCAGGACGATGCCGTTGGTCGACGGATTTTCTCGGGGGTCTTCCGTTTGACCCGCCATTTGATTCCGGTGCTGCTCCATCCTCACCTCAATCACCCTCATCGGCTCTAAAGTCCTCAATGTTAAGAGCCGCTCATTCGCGTTTTTTACCTTGCGGCGCGTCGCCACTTCGATAGGTATCGATAAGTGCTCACAGTCGATCGGCGCAGAGTGTACTCGCCGTGGGAGGCTGCCGGCTCGCGCGTCGGTTACACTCCCGAGACATCGATACCTCGCGGGCAACACCGGCACAAGCAGTTGCGCTGACATACGTCCGAGGTGGCCGTTCCTTGGGCCCGCCTTGCTCGGGCGGCGGCGAGCGAGAAATATTAAAATGGTGGGTCAAAAAAAAAAAAAAGAGCAGTCGTAGTGTGACGCCGGACTGAAGGAGAGGAGAGGGGAGTATCTTTGTCATTATGACTGCGAGGAGAGCGTTCAAAAGCTGGCAGAGAGAATGACCGAGGGAATGAGATAAAAAGAGAGGTTGGAGGAGGATCGGCCGGTGTCTGCTCAAAGGAGACCCGCTCTCCGTGTAGGGTCGCCTGTGGTGGGACGGCTATGTAAGGAGTGAGAGAGGGGAGGGGTAACCACAAAGGGAACAAGTGTTTAGCCCCTGAGGTCACGGGGCAGGCGCAACAACCGACCATGTCCTCGCCCCAGGGGGGAATCTTAACCCCGTTTGACACTTCCACACCCTCCGGCAAGTAAACAGCTGTTGGTGGAAAAAAATGGGGACACACACTACTCACTGGCTGTTTCACACTCGTCAAACGTGAGATTTTTTGGGGTCTTGCGGCTATCTACAGAAAGATAACAGGACATCAAACATCTTAGTCATGCAATTAAAGGGATTAGAATGGTCGTTCGGGGTCGTCGTGGTGTAGTGGTTAGACTACTCGCCCCCCACCTAGGCGAACAGGGTTCCATTCTCGGCGAGGTCGCACCCGGATTTCCGCACGTGGGAATCGTGATGGACGATGCCGCTGGCCGGCGTGTTTTCTCGGCGATCTCCCGCTTCCCCCGCCCCAGCATTCCGGCGCTACATTCCATACGCACCTCATTTCACCCTCATCGGCTCTCAAGACTTCGATGTTAAGGGCGCCGCCTACCTAGCTCTCGAAATGCGCTGCAGAATGTTTGAAATCCGTGTTTTTATTATATATATATATTTTTTTTACGAAAACATTAAACGTGTCCCCATGATAAAGGCTGTTCACAATAAAGTGAGCACTTTTGAAATCAACCTTAGAAAAAAGTCACTGCCTCTAACTGCATATATTTAAAGGGCGCCCTTGGTGACATGAGCCCAGTAAAGTTGGTAACGATGGATGGGAAGTAGTTCCGTATCTTAACGTCGAATAAACAGTGTTAGGTAACCATTTATGATTAATTTAAATTAATTTCTTTATCTTCCTGTTCTTTATGTATCGAAGTACATGAGCAAATTTGTAAAATATTTACTTTTCTAATAATTTAGAGTTTCACTTGACCAACGCATTAATAAAACGACGAGCCCCATGACAATGTTAATCTTACATAAGGCAGAAGGACACACAACGTAAATACAAATAGATCTTACACAGGGATTTCAAAAGTGCTCATTTTACCGTGAACTGCCTAGACCAATGTATTCAAACAAATCACACTTCAGGTGAGGTACGTATAATACTCCCAAAACACCACGTACATTATGAATGCTATTCCCGATCCCTCCAACATAGCTAAAAGCGGCTTTTTTACACTGCTGTATCTCATAATATACTGGCTGGGAACATGCGAAACTATTATAGGGACGTGCATTGAACCTTGCTATAGACTCTCCACCAATAAAATGATAGGGTCACCGCTTAAGTCCCATAGGCACACATAGCACAACGCAATACACTGCACGCCAGTTCAGGGCCTTGCGCGTAGGAGCGAAGGGGCATCAAGCGCGCGCGTCAGTGTCGTCCTTATTGCTCCCACGCTTCCCTGCCTCAGACGCGCTAAAAAACCTCCAAGTAGGCGGCGCCCTTAAGAGACTCCCTCAACCCCCGCTCGAATTGTCACCGATCTTGTTACACCCTCATGTGACTTCTAAGCAAATTAAAAGGAAGTGGTGCATCTGCGGCAGCATTAACAATGTATTGAAACGATTGACCTTCAGATTTTGTAGAACTGAAGGTGTTCATCAGCCCTCAAATTTCTCGGTCAAAAAGCCTGCGAGTTGAGAAGTATAGGCTGTTCACGGTAAAGTGAGCACTTTTCAAGGCCCTCCCACCATCCGTTCGCCACTAATAAGTATGTCTCATTGTAGACTCATACATTACCTTTTGAGAATGGTGAAAGTATACACCATATTTATCAGTCACATGGCAATGTTGATATTAAAAAATGGCGGAAAGACAAACATTGGTAACAAGGAATAATTTAGAACGACCTTAAAAAGTGCTCACTTTACCGTGAATAACCTATAAGGGAGTTTGGAGCATCCCAAGAGAAACCAGCCGGCCTTTCGCTTATATCAGCAAAGTTAGGCTTTAAAATATCTACACTGGTTTAAAAATCTACTATTATTACGAAATAATAAAACAACGTGTAACAATTAAGGGCTTGTAAAGTTCTAACACATGCACATTTATTTAAGCTTTTAGAATTACAACACTGATTGCAAATATAAAAAAAAAACACACCGATTTTCTTCAAGTTTATTTGAGGTTTAAAATGTATACCTACTATTGCATGAATTAGCTCATTTTCCAGGTTGGCATATTATGTCAAGTTCCAAGAATTTATGGGATAAGAAACTACTTGGAAATCAGCAGAAATCAATAACAGACAATGTCACTTCGCTCATAACATTAAAAATGAGTTAATTATTATGTTAATGACGCTGGTCGTGAACTGATATTTGGTTGACAGACAAGCGCGGACCGGAAAACAAATGATCCAGCCAACTTGAACGTTGCCTCAGTCAGGTGATGACGTGAGTCAGAAACATAAATGTGTTACAATCACGCCAAACTTTATTCTTATTTCTCTACAACAAAAGTAAACTGAATCGCAGGTGACCAAAGTTTTCAGCCTTATGACTAGTAATGCCCGGTTGCACCATCGTGGTTCGAAACTCGATCCAAGATCGGATCTAAGATCGACACTGAAAACTGTTGCACCGTTCGAGTTCAGAGCTGGACTGGAGATCGAAATGAAGTTCATTTCGAACCGCTGAAATTGGCGGTCCGAAATATCGATCCGAGATCAGCAGCATTTGTCAAGAAATGTAGTTTGAAAATACGTCAACAGATAGAACTACATTCGATTGTTTTCTTGGGAAATTAAAACAACATTATACGTACTTGACTATTATTCAGTAAAATTCGTACAACAATAATTCACTTAAAACAGATAAAAGCTCGCACGTATAGTTTTATCTATTATGAAAAATACGCCTACTTCCATGACGTCATATATTACGAACCAATAGCAAAATTTGTCTCATACTTATAATCGATCTCTCACTTTGGAACCAAGATCGACGAATTGGAGATCCAGAATCATGAAATTTCGTTGGTGGAACACTTTTACATTGGAACCAAGATCAAATTGGATCATGGTTCGGAACTAGGATCATTCGATCTCGGATCGGGAAAGATGGTGGTTCAACCGGATATAAGACGTTAAAACATGGTACTACTTCTCGAAGTCGTGCGCCAACTTAACTGTGAGTAATGCGATCATTGTTTAAGTTCAAATACACGCAGTTAACGTGCAGTGATATTTTTCATAGGTTGATTTCAAGAGTGGTAACTTTATCGTAAATCACTTATAACTTTAAACATTACATTTGGTAGTAGTGCTTCTGGCTTCACTTCTATTCATTTTTATGCTGCTTTCCTTGGAAAGATAGGCTTATGCAATCATGGGAATGTCTATTTGAAATGTATGCCCCCCTTCCAAATAACTTTTAAACGCGTGAAACCTTATTTCACCAAAATCGGTACATTTGCAAAAAATATTAAGGACATCATACGTCAATAGTTTTCTTCCTAGCCATGTGCTTATTTTCAAAACGACAGATATTTTAATATTTAGGACGCTATTTCATATATAGGGAACAATTTTACTAAGTTAAACCAAATTTCGTATTTTGAAAGTTCATCACATAGGTTTTGAATTTAGGGAAGTGTATTATTATTGTTTTGCCATTTTGGAAGATAGCACTACATGAAATAGTTAAGTTTTCACATTACATCTCGGAAATCACACAATAGGTTCCCGCCAAATTTGAGTAGGTTTTGTAGGTAGCCTACTATTACTGTGGTACGACATAGTACCATATACGACTGAAATGAATAAAGCTATGTTTTCAAAATCGTAGAAATTTAATTATTTTATGTCAATTTGGTGTACGTGTTTATATATATATATATATATATATATATATATATATATATATATATATATATATATATATATATATATAGTTTCCCGAGATACGATATATATATATATATCGTATCTCGGGAAACAATAGACCAATACCTACCAAATTTGTTAAACAAGAAATACTCTGTTGTGACATGTAAAATGAAATGTTTTAAATACATAAGACACTTATTTTTAACTATAAAAATGCTTTATCCACTACACAATATAACCTTAATCAAACTTTGTATGATAGCAGGTAACTAATATTATGGTAGGCGATGCTTACATTTGCGATTTAAATACATGACACTTATTTTTAGTATGGCGGCCATATAAATATCGTAAATTAATTTGGTACATACGCCAGACCCTTGAACTAATTCCAGCTGAAATTGCCGAAAGTATCAACTACGTAGCTTCTTGTTGTCCACCACTTTGTAAACTAATACTCTCTGAGAAAAAAATAATAATTTTGTGTAATATTTGGAAAAGAAATAAACTGATTTCTACACCAACTTTGTAAGACAAGAAATACTGCGGTATTCGATATAAACTGTTAGGCTATAAGTGAGTCAGGCACTTATTAATAAAATGGCGGGCATTGTAAACATTTTGATTAGTTTTATATACCCACAAAACCATGTAACCAAGTTAAACAATCTCATTTTGTATTATCTATAGCTTCACAAATGCCATATCTCGGAGAACAACGATTCGTGCCAAATTTGAACAAACAGCATAATTATGGTACCCCATTTAAACAGATTTATTTTTAGATTCAGTCAGTCACTTAATTTCGAAATGACGGAAAGTAGAATGATAAAGATATTTCTGGCACAGGCGTTAAGACGAAATATTTAGGATTCGTCCGCCATATTGAATGACATCGCCTCCTGCTCTGTCATTCCGGTTGGCCGACAGCCATATTTTCCGACAAAATAGTTTTGAAATCGGTTATTATAAGGAAAATCACTTTTTTCACCAAACAATTAAAAAAAAAAAGTGAGGAATGCAGATCTGAAGCTTCTCGAAGAAAGAGCCGAAATGTCCTCAGGCAAGCAAGATGATTCAAGGCTCTTAGTGAAATGATTCACTTAATTCTCAGATCTGTAAAAGAGGATTCAATTCTCCGAGTCAGTTCTAGAAACCCTTCCCCGACCCACTGCTCAATACCTGCCACATCCATATCCTTTTCCTCAACCCCTCCCCTCTTCGCACTCTTCTTCATCATCACCTCTTCCCATCCCTACCACCACCCTCAAGTAATTATTATAAAATAGTTTAAGAACAAATAACGTTACACTACCCCACACCTTGCTCATTCCACTACCATCAACTCAACCCTCTCTTCCTACACAACCTAGCAATTACTATAAAACAGCAAAAAATTTTACAAAATTCTAGAAATCGAAATACATATAATGTTAACCTCACACTTACCCCGCCACCCTCACCCCAACCCATCCCCCTCATTTCATCACCTTTCCACCTACACCCCCTAGCAATTATTATAAAATCGAGAATGATCGCAAAAAATAGAAAAGTTGATTCTCAAAATCGAAAAACATATAACTTTAACCTCACACTGGTACCACCACCATCACCACATCCCTTCTCCGCCTATAAGTAATTATTATAGAATTTAGAAAAATAGCAAATAAATTCTAACAATCAGGGAACATACGTTACCCCCTCCCCGCTGATGAACCCATAAATCCTAAACTTCAATCCCTACCCCTACCTACTAAACTTCCTATAAAAAAATCGAGAAAATCGAAGAAAAAAAATTTCAAAAAATTCAGGAAAATCTTACATTGGTGGACCCCCGACCACCATATTGATTGTTGACGACTTTGGCATTGACTCCAATAATTGCGAGAAAAAAAATCAAGAAAAAAATTGTATTAAATCGAAATAAACTAATAAAAGTTTAGGAACATATAACATCACTGACTCCGACACCCATGTTGGATGACGGTCCTTGACCTTGACCCCTGTGAATTTGAAATCTAAACTCCAGAAAAATTTTAAATCTAATAAATTTAAAAAAAATTGAACATAATATGTAACTCATTCCGGCATCCATGTTGAATGTTGGTGGCGGTAACCTTGACCCCGTTAACCTTCAGCTCGAAAAAGTCAAGAAAAAATTGTGGAAAATCTTAAAAAAGTAAAAGATTATAGCTGAAAAGAATTACATACCTATTACAACAAACCAAGTTGGTTGTGTGTGACACTGAGTGTTCGATTCTTGTAAAGATGGCATAGCACAGCCACTCCCTAGTACAACAATCAGCAGCTGTATGAACCCCCACCTCTATATTTCATTGGCTATATAGTGCTCAATCTTCCGACCCACAATGTGAATTATTGAATTTACGTAACACACATACCTACCACCCCCACTTATGCCCCAGGCCATCAAATTCAATTTTTTAACAATCCACGGAAATAGAAACCTCAGGTGCATGTTGCCGTGGGAACGTTACATTATCTCTAATTTTATGTAGGTATAAGTATGCTACTCAGAATTCTTTTTTAATATATATATATATATGTGACCAATCCAAGCCCTTCATACGAGTAGCAGCTACCTGCTTAAATCATGCTATAATCATGGTATAGATCAGCATCTAACAACACTTTTATGGACATACTTTGCTTTAGTTGAAATACCAATAATGCTAGTCCCTTGAAACTTGGAATGTATGCGGATGTTAAACAGTCTTATCTTTCATGCTCTTCTTGAACAGAAATCCATCAAAATCCTTCGATCAATCCCAATCCTTCGCAGTCAGCTACACATGCACCAAAATCATCATCACAATCACTACATCCACCACAATCAGCACTATATGCACCACAACCAGCACCACATGCACCATAATTATAAGCACACACCACAATTAGCACCACACACCACAATATGCACAACTTGAACCACAATCAGCACCAAATGCACCACAATTAGCACCACATGCACATCAATCAGCTACACACATCACAATCAGCACCACATGCACCACAATCAGCGCAACATCCACCAAAATCAGTTCATGTGCACACCAATCCACACAAACCCACACACCAATCCACATCAATCCAAACAACAGCCAACATCAATCCACACAGCAATACACACCAGTCGACACCAATCCACACACTAATCCTCTGCAATCCTCCTCAGTCCTCATCATTTCTCCTCAATCCTATGCAATCATATGCAATCCTCTACGATCCTTAGCAATCCTCAAAAATCCTTCTCAATTCTCACCAACCACAATCATTCTATTGATAACTCTATCGATCATTTGATTTTCCTACTCCCAAATGTGTAGAAATTAAATTCATTTGCCAGCTGTTTTCATATTAGTACATGTCGACAGAATAAATTTTTTGTATACAGTCCATTATACATGTATTTTTATACCTAAATTCTTTATTAATATTCTGTATGCGAATTTTTACTTGAATAGTCGAGTGCTCATTATGCTACTTTAAAGTTATGAGGGGTAAACAATACAGCACAAAAAAAATTATTTTATAAAAAAATTATTTATATTTTACACATTAAAGTTTTCACAGAAAGCAGTTCATCGCATCATATGATATACTCCCTGACCTTCTGTTCATCGATGAGTGAAGATATCTCAACAATGTGTGAAAGATCCCCGCATTTTTTGCTGGTCAATCAAATGTCTGAGTCTATCAACAAATTCGTTCGGGTTTTCGGGAAATATGTAGCTGGTGCTTTCAGTGTCTTCTGCTTTCTTCGTGTCGCTCGTTGCAACAAATGTGGTGGAGGGGTGTGTCAAACCACCGAGGAATTCGCCAACGTCTTCAGCATTCGTCTGTGCTATCAGTACCCGTCGATGCCTCAATGGGTAAGGTACTTGCTGGCTCCTAGTAGACGAATCTTTGCATATCTTGATGTGTTCCTTCAATGTATCGCCTTGTATAAGTTGCATGTGACCATTGTCGTAATGCTTTATAGCACGAAAAGGACTATTCGAACAGGTGGTTATCTCATGTCACCGACAATTTTTACTGAAAATGAAAACTCTATCTCATAATCGGCACTGTCAACTATCAGACAGCTATGATGCAGGTCGTGGCACCATGTTAGTTGAGGTCAAAGGAAGGCCTTCGTATTCACAATTCATCTTCATGGTATGACGACAGACGCTTCCAATTCGATGTTCACCTCACGGTGTCAGAATGTCAACTGCCATTTTTCTATGAAAATGGGATTCTTTTTACCATAAAGAACTTGACTTGTGCCCATATAAAACCTTCTACTATACAATTAATATGTAAAAAGTATGGGTATGGCAGCACTCTGAGAAATCCCATCGTTCTGGAGAGAACGAATATGTGGGATTTTTCAGTGTTCCCATATTTCTTACATTTAAATTGTATTGTAGAAGGTCTTTTACGGGCACAATATAGGCTCTTTACTGCATGTGGTGTTGGTTGTGGTGCATGTGGTGCTGACTGGGGTGCATGTAGTGCTGATTGTGGTTGTGTGTTGTGCTGACTGGTATGTGTGATGCTGATGGTGTTGCTTGTTTTGCTGGTTGTGGTGGGTGTGATGCCAAATTTTGTGCTTGTGGTGCTGATTATGGTGCACGGTACTGATTGTGGAGCTGATTGCAGAGCATGCAGACCCGATTGCGGAGTGTGCGGAGCTGACTACAGAGCATGCGGAGCCGATTGCATAGTCTGCTGAGCCAATTGTGGAGCATGCAGAGCCGATTGCAGAGCAAGCAGAGCTAAGTGCAGAGCCAATTGCAGAGCATGCGGAGCCATGTGCGGAGCTGATTGCGAATGATTAGGATTGATCGAAGGATTGGGATCGATAGAGGGATTGGGGTTGTTCGAAGGATTGGGATTGATAGAAAGATTGGGATTAATTGAAGGATTGTGAAGGATTGCTGTTCAAGATGAGCATGGGAGATAATACTGTTTATCCCCCCCCCCCCCCGTACATTCAAAGTCTGAAGGAACTAACAGTATTGGTATTCCAAATAACGCCAAGTATTCTATAAAAATGTTGTTAGATGCTGATCCATAATATTATTATAACATGACTTGAGCAGGTTACTGCTACTTGTACCAAGAGCTTGGATTCTTCACATATAAGCTCAAGGCAACCGGCATCTTACATGGGTGTCGGAGTCAGCGCTCTAATATGTTCCTAAACTTATATTAGCTTATTTTGATTTTTACATTTATTTTCGATTTTTAATTTTCAAGGTAATTTGTGTCAATACCAAGGTCGTCAACAACCAACATGGAGGACTTGGGTCATCAATGTAAGATTTTCCTTAATTTTTATAGTTAATTTTTGTGCGATTTTCTCGATTTTTTACTATCGAAAGGTTGGTAGGTAGCTGTAGGGTTTGATGTTTATGGTCTAGGGAGGTTAACGGTATGGGGAGGGACGGGGAGCTCGGTAACATATGTTCGTTGAAGTTTAGAATGTTCTTGGGTTTTTCTCGATTTTATAATTATAGCTTGGTTGAGGAGGGGGAGGGGATGAGGTGAGGACAGTAGGGTGAGTGTGAGGTTAAAGTTATTTGTTCTTAGCTTTTTAGATATTTTTTTTCCTTGATTTTATAATAATTGCCTGGTGGTGTGGTGGAAAGGGGGGTGTGGTGAGGAATATGTGAGCAAGTGGTAGGGTAGTGTAACTTTATATGTTCTTCGATTTCTAGATTTCGTCCTTGATTTTTGCGATTTTTTACAATAATTGCCTGGGAGTGGTAGTAGGGATTGGGGGAGGCGAAGGTGAAAAAGTTTGTGATGAGAGGGAGGGGTGAAGGAAGAGTGTGTTAATTTGTCAGGTGTAGGATTCTGGTCAGGAAAGGGAGGCCAGGTCCACTGATCCTACCCGATCCGCTGGACACGGCTTGGAGCCTCGAATCCTTTTTTACTGATCCGATGATTAAGTGGCTCATTCCTCTTAGAGCTTCGAATCCTCTTGCTTGCCTGAGGACTTTTCGGCTCTTCGTTCGAGAAGCTTCGGAACTGCTTTGTTAATTTTACATTTTTTTTAATTTTTGCTAAAAAGCGATTATTCGGTAAAATAATTGATTTCGTTAGTGTCTTTTGAGTAAAACAGACAATTTTGTAGGCAGATATGGCCGTCGACGAACGAGAATGACAGAGCAGGAGGTGATGTTATACAAAATGGCGGACGAATACTGAATCCTTCGCCTTAACGCCTGTGCCTGAAGTATCTTTATCATACTACTATGACAAAATAAATATTCTATTTTAATGTAGGCTACATGTTCCTTTTATCTCAGTCCTAGATTAGGGCTTACTTCATCAAATTTACTCACATACATGCAGAGGAAAGTAGGCTAATGATTTACATTGGTAACGTCTTGTTAGTGTCAAGATATCAGCATTTACAAAAATAATGAAATGTCTGTTGGATGGTACACTGGTATTTTGAACGCGATACTCATTCTAGGTTAGTATACGTTAACAATGTCACATACATAAGAGATAATCCACTGAAAAACGAAATTGTAATTGCAGTTGTGGGTACTAAAACTTGTCATTTCACGACAGTCAGATTGATTGCACATCGTATGTCACTGAAGACCGGAATAATTTGCAAGATCTTCTGCGATAAGGTTAATTTTCACAACACTATGTGTACTAGTCACTGTCAGTCTTCTCCTTGTCGGTAGCTGCTGCCATTGTTTTTTCATAATATAATAATTTTTCTCCTTAGAAAGGTTTGCGTATTTACTGTAGTAGTAGGGTTATGACGATTCGTTAACATCAGGCTGCAGGTCGTGGCGATGTGGCTCCGGCCCCCATGTTGGATTTTCCGTTTTTTTCTTCTCCAAAAATCACTCATTTTCGCACAAACTCGTATGTTTTAGCCAAAAAATGCCTTAATATTTCCCTTTTTCCTTACAAATTTCACGGTTTTCCCTAAAAATTTCCCGATTTTCCCTCAAAAAGACAGAAGCCACACCAAAGTCCCATTTCTCCAAAAACAAACGATTTGAAGATGTTGGGGGGCTTCCTTTATGCTTCTACACAAAATATTGAAGAATCGAGAAAATAAAATTATTTTGATGAATTATTTTTATAAAATTAAATACATGTTTATAATTTAAAGATTTAAAGGAGTAATACTGGATATATAATGAGAGAGCTGGCTCACCTCCCTTTAAACCGGCAATTTCCATTACAAGTACAGGAAAAAACTAACATAGCTATTTCCATTTTTTTTTTTCAAAAGTACAACAAAACATAAAAAACTCAAAATCTGAAATTCGATTTAAAAAGTCCAAATATAATCAAATTAAAGATAAAATCAAATAAATGTTCTCTATTTCAAGCTACTTTCTCATGTTTATAGAATCCTCATTTTTCGACCCCCAACAACAAGCATTTTTAAGCTAAAATCAAGCAAAAACAAGCAAATTTCCAATTTTTTCACAACTGGTCGTTCACTCTTAATACAGATTTTTAAAAGCAACCAATTTTAGCCAAAAACAAGCAAATTTCTCGATTTTAAGCTACTTTTTCATGTTTTCTAGAAAACATGTGCTAAGGTTCGCTAGTTTTAATTTTGATGTGTCTATAGTGATATTGGTGGTAGATAGGCGATTTTAACGAATATATTGAACATACGAGAGAAATTCAGACTCTTTGAACGAGTTATACGTATGAATAAATTACACACATCGATTCGAAATTTCAAATGACTACATGAATAATAATTGCAAGTACGTGAGTCTTAAATGTAATGTGAGTCTCGAGCTTAGAAATATAATTTACACAAGTGAGAATTTTAACTACATGAATATCATCTGATGTCGATAGCTGCAAACTCACTAAACGAAATCCAGCTAGCCAGTATGAAATTACACAAGGCAGAGTCTTTAAACGAGTTCTACATATGAATAAATAACATCTGATGTCGACAAGTTTCAAACTCACTAAACAAAATCTAGCTAGTCAGTATGAATAAACAACACATTAACACGATTCAGCCTGGAGAATAATATCCTATGGCAAAAAAATTCTAAATGCTATTTAAACTAGACACAATTGCGTACGTCTATTCTGATAAGTAAAACATATAACAATAGAAAATCTTACCCTAAATGATATTAAAATAAGTCCGTTCGATGTATGAACGAGTAGCACCTACGTCAATCTGTGAGTATATATGTCTAGTGTTGTCGATAGACAATTGTGTTTAAATTATGGTAGGAACTCGTAAATGAAGGAAAGAAACTTTCAAATGTTAATGAAATTCAATGCAATTGTTAACACAAACTGTATTTTCGTAGACCGAACACAGAAACCAATTACTTATCACGAATGCAGTATATCGATCCAAAAATAAAAATATGTTAACACAAAAAATATATTTTTCCAATAAATTACTTTTATATTAAAACGTAATTCGTGGCTATCACTAGAGATGAATGTAGGTCAGACTCTTGAAAATTTAAAGGATATATACTGCTATTTATTAAAAAACTAGTTTAAATATATTATGTTTAGCTACTTCTTTTCCAGACATCAGCATGTTGTATCTTGAACAGGAACTCTTGTAATCTGTGTATATGTAAAATTAAATATTTAAAATGTTTGCTGAATTCTGTTGGGTGCAGACATAAATGTTTTAGCTGGAGAAACTTTCTTGTAGGCAAGGAGAGACAGAGGTCTTTACTACCTGCCTCTGTAAAAGTATTCAGGCTTCGCTTTCAATATGTTCTCCTGGGGCATCACAAAAGTTGGTCAGCAGAGCGTTGTGTCCTACTCCAACCTTCAACTTGAGTGGATCAAGGTTCTGTCAAGATACTAACCTGTTGCTTCGTTACTTTGCAAAACTTAATTCACTCAACTATGTTTGATTTTCTCCATTATTTTTGTACTTTCCTCTCAGCCCTCGAAAGTAAGTATTTAAATAAAGTTATGATTAAAATGATTAGAGGTTTTTAAATCAAGAAAATTACATTTTCTTCATGACAGCAAGCAAAAAGTTATCCAGAATTTTTTAAAATACAAGTCATCAGCTCACCATTACTGATAGACACCTACCCATTTATCTTCACAACTATTAAACCATCACTCATACATAAGAAATTATTGAGAAAGTTAGTGACACAGAGAATAAAAAAAATAAATAAGACACACACTGTTCATATTTAACATTTTACTATAAAATATTATTTTTTTCAAAATGATCCATAAACAAAAGTATTTGCAATATCGCATGAAAAAGATTGAATTTACAACAAACATCTGCACACAGTAAAAGTCATCTTTCAATAACATTTTTTATATAAATATATACAAAACAATTTTGCACGTACTAAACAATCATCCTACAACTAAATTACCAATTTTTTCTACAAAAACAAGCCATTTTATCAAAAACATGATATTTCATCACTAACATTTTAACAACAATCAGCTAACAAACTAAAAGACAGTTAATCAATAACATTTTATCAACTACATTTTACAAACTTACAACCATTTCATCATACTTATTTTTACATCTGGAACTTAGCACTACAACTACTGTTACTAAAACAACTATTACTATTGCTATACTACTGTTACTAGTACTACTGTTACAAAAGTATCTGACATATATTACAAGATTAAAATATATTTAAAAAAAATACAAACTATAGTGATGTGTTGGTCATCTCTTTCCTAAATATTTACAATATTTTCCCTAACAACACATTCGTGCGGTGTGGTCGTAGACATGCACAGAGGGGGGTGTTCATTTAGTCACATCCGGTATTCCCACTCACAAACGCCAAAGCCAGAGTGTAACACACACACACACACACACACACACACAGAAACACACAGTTCCCACTGTGAATTTTATTTTCTTCTTTGACAAGGGACCAATTTATTAAAGATAGTACTAATCCTGTTAGGCAAACAGGGAGCAGCAGCATTTTAATGTTAATGCAATTCATAGTTGGTGTAGTCAACTGCAATGAGGATTGTATTTAGCTGCGATGATGTTTCTGGTCAGCTACGATACTGTTTATAGCCAGCTGTAATGATGTTTATAGTCAGCTGCGATGATTGTGGAACAGGAGGTGCATGTGATGTCGGCAGATGGATATCTTGGCGTTGTGTGGTGCTGGGAGGTCTATAAATTTATTGTGGTGTTGAAACTGTTTTAGGAAGGGAAAAAATTACTGAGGTATTCGATAGTGCTCCCAAGGTAAGGTTGATAATTCAATTTCCTCAATTTACCGCTTATCATCCACTCCTGACAACACTGCTTTTATTATGCGTTCGGTGTAGACTTGATGAGCATGCAAACAGAACTGATATTGGGTCCCCATTACCCTTCTGCAATTTTCGAGGCAATCTCTATAATCCTCGTACCTGAGTGATTGCAACACGTTGGGTTTATACACCCTTCTCCTTACGATTACATTGCTCATTCGCAACAATGTATGCATAAAGCTTAAGATGTAAACCCACAGAGTGTGTGATTATGTGCACAGACATTCATATTTTATCATCCTGGTAAAGCCTTTGTTCCTGTGAGGGAATCATTGCGTGTTATCGAGCACATAATTGGATGTATCAAACTGCGCCTTTAAATCTGGGGTAATTACATTATGTACATCATCACAAGCAATAGAGTATACCAAGGAATCGGTGTCACAATATATGAGGTTCAAAGCCACCGGAAGAAATTTTGTACACATGTACTGATAGTGAAACTCGTAGTGTTCATTTTGAAAGGTGGAGAATGGCAACATCAGTGTACAAAGGTTTGTTGAATGTAACAGAAATCTTTGACATATCGATAAGGACCAAGTTTTCATCGATAATCTGCCGCGCCTGGAATGTCGGACATCCTATCAGCTCTGCAGACCCATAGATCGTGACATACCTCGAAACGACTCTAATGTCTTCCCCGGCGGACATTCTGCTATGTTTTTCCATAAATGGAAATATTCATTAACTCAAAAAAAAAACATTTTTCGAATGTGTTCGCAGCGTGGGCACATTTATCATTGTTAAAGTCGATGTACCGAGTCATCCATGGTGTTTGCTCAAAGTGCAAAATGCAATGAAGAGAGTCAAGTTTGACCCATACATCAAGTACTTCCTCACTGTATCACCATGTATAAAATATTTCTTTCGCAGCACAAGTGTTAAAAGAAGTTTCTCATACGAGCTGTTCGGGGATGGCCATTTTCTGGGGCCAAAGGCAGATCAGATAGTTTATCATGACACTCCTCTGGAAATGACAGATCAACTTTCGTGAAAAAACATGTGTCACCATCAATCACTGTGTTTGCAAAAGCCCATGAAGAGAACATGTTAGCCTCAATCCACTCTAAATTGCCAATCGTAAGATTAGACTGCATTGTATTACTGTACAGCCTGTCGACAACAAAATAGCATATAAATTTGTATGACACATTGGGGTCATAGTCCTAGTTGTCTGCCGCATGTCTGTTTGAAGCCTGGGTACTGCCGCCCCTAACCCCGCATTATACACAAAGTTACATGTCAGGATCAGTCAACTGCTCTAGCCACGCACGTGTAATTGACAATAAAGTGTCCCATGAAAGAGATGGAGTTGTGACATACATGGCGAGGTCAAACCATAATGAGCCAAACATACCGTCCTGTAATTCTAAAAACACCAGCCAGTAAACAAGTGTGCACATGCAAGTAATAAATGACCTACTGTAGTAAGTTAATACAGTTGATGGCATCCCATATGGCTTGGGTGTGAGCATAATCCTCATAGCTGATGACTTCGCTAAGCATCGCATTATGAAATGCGTCCTTTGGTGGGAGTGACTTGCACATCAGACTGTCTGGCGACTTAAAGTCATGAGGAAAAACTCCCTTCTGTTTTGCCAACTCAACTGGGTGTTGCCTGGAAACATCGAGCGGGTGATACTCATTTATGCAGGTAGTAAATTGCCTGCCAAAGTTTTCAGAGAGGCGCTCATGAATTGGATGAATCAATAAAATGTTTAGCCAAGGGCTTTATAAGGAAGTGAGCATCGTAATTCTGAAGGTTATGGAAAACAGCAACAAGTTATCTTTTGGGCAATCTAAAATTCAAGTTGCACTTATTATGTGTGCGGCCTGTGATTTCACCCATCAGATGGTCATGCCCGACCACAATATCATCTGTGACGATAAGTTCTTTACAAATGTGACCACTTTTCTGAGCCGCCAACGTAGTTTCATCAGCAGGGGTGTTTGGCTTCATCGGTTCAATGACACTGTAAATTCCTGCAACCCAATTTGTAAGTCCATCTAATTTATTAACTAATTTTTACATACAATCAGCACCCACAAACTCGAAGTACTGAGACAAACTAGGATAGTATGAACAAACCAACAAAATGCTACAAGCATATCGAACATGTTGGTTGATGGTAGTTTTATTACTTGTTTCATCATTAGGCAAGCAAGTGGACATGGGTTTCAGGCAAATTTATATGTCGCAATAGGCGATGAAACCCAATATCTGCTGTTCGCTGTAATCTTTAAATTCCAAATACTTGTCCTTCCCAAAGGGGAAAGTACTGGCAACAGCCTTTTGTTGCTGGCAATGAATAGTGTGACTAGCGAATTTCTCCTCTGTTCTGAAATACTGAAGACATGGCTCGCAAATATGTTTTTTGTTTTCTCCTTACTCAGCTGACTACCAACCAGCCATGACAATTTTCTCATGCATACAAATGCAAATGAATGGTTTTTCTACTCGTGCTAATTGCCAAAATATTCACATTTTCGTCGTGGCATACAGGAGAAATGCGCATGGGTGCTTCAACCCCACTCTTTTTGCAAGTTTCGTCAGTTATATTGCTATCTTTCTCTACCACACAGTAGATATTGATAGAAATAGAATTGTTCTCCTCAAACTTGCAAATATCCTGTATGACTTCAGGTGTCAACAGACCTTCATTATTCAAAACCTGGCAAGGTTTTGGATATGAAGTAATTCTGTGGGCATTTTGTGTGGCAGGAAACAAATATGCTACGACGGCATAGTGGAAACACATTCCCTCCCAGCAGTCTACAGTGACACAAGATTTCCTGTCAGCAATAAACTTGGGCAGTTTCGTGTGTGCAGCACCGATAGTGAATGGACAATATTGACTAACATGGACTTCCATGTACATTAACATTGGCAGACTCCAGCCATAACCACATGTACTAAACTAAAGTCAGTTTCTGAGATAAGGAATGACATCCTCATCATAGATTATACCTACATCGGATGAATAGAGTACAGGGACTGCATTGTTTTGAAAATTAAAAGTCTCTCTAGCGCCCTCTACCGCCGTGAGGAATTTCAAATATTTACCTGCTACAGAAACTGATAATCTTACTAGCCAGGGTGATGCCAATATTAAGCTTAATAAAGAGACCATGCATCCTCAGAAAAAAACGAGAAAGATACATGTCAGACTCTAATATATCATTATGTATCTGCACATCATTTAGTCTTCCCACGAACACCATAGCCAATAGCAGGTACGTCAGGTCTAGCAAAGCTTCCACTGAGGCATGGGAATGGGAAAAGGAATTATTTTCTGGCTCCCTGGGAGGAATATCTCTAATCGACTCGAGAGTTGGTTGTGAAACGGTTGGAGCACTCTCCGAATCACAGGAATCTTTCGAGTCTGATTAACCTTCTTGTGTTTGGGGGAAGGAGACACATTTTGACCTTCTGGTTTTGACTATCTCTCTGTAAGAGAATCCGTGCTCAAATCGCTTAAGTAGAGATCATCCTCCAAAAGATTTACTCATGTCCACTTAGACGAAATAGCACTGACTCGACAGCTTGTTTGTCTTTCCATTTGTGATTCCGGATGGGAATCGCTTACATAAAGATCTTCAAGAAAGATGTCAATACAGGATTACTTACGCTCACCCATTTTCACCTAACTAAAGACTTTCTATAGTTTCCCCGATATAAAAGTCTAAACAGCACAATAATTAAATTGAAGTCACCCTTCATAAAAAAAATAAAACAATCTTAATGACTCAAACACACACACAATATATGTGACAAAATAATTATATTATTATCATCCTAGACAACAATGTCGTTCCTAATTAAAACAAAAAAAAGTTTGTTTGTTGGGAAAGGCAGGAGCGAGAACTGTGACTAAAAAGACACCGAAGCCCAAATACTTTTACAGAGAAGGTGAGGAGAAACACAATAGATGGGCCAAGGTCTCGGCTGGCCAATGGGCCATGTGAACATTGAGGGGAAAACTAGGCGACAGTTATGTGCACAATGAGGGGGAAATGAGGCGGGTAGTGCCTTGGACGGTCCGTGTACGGAACTGTGTTAGCAAGAGAATGAGAGCTCTAGTACACTAAACTGGAGTTAGCGCCACTGTCCGAATGCTCTACCCTCATGCGCCAACCCGACAACCCCTGCCTGCTCCCTTTCCCCTTCAACAACACATCACGTAGACCCTGCAAGCATCTCCACATTTAGGCGAGGGAGGGGAAAAAGAGAAACTTTGTACATTCCCTCCAACCCCACCCTACAACTTCCCGTTCTCTCCCTCTGTCATGCAAGGCCTGTGGGAACACGTACGCAACAGCAGCAGACTGGGCACTTCCCCTCCAGCCCGGCCCTCAAGCAATTTTCAGTCTGCAGTCCATCTCCAGTAATGAATTGACCATATCCCGGGACCTGCCTCATCTACCTTTCACAAATGTTTGGAGCACACAGAGTGTGTTTATATCACATTTTAGTTTAAGCTTACTTTAAACTTTACGTCCTAAAAAATTTTCTATCCGACACCGTCAAAAAAATTAATGAATTTCTACACCAAAAAAATTCAAGTTTCTATGTCATTAAAAAATTCAAATTTCTACACTGTTAAAAACTTTTAAGTAATTATACACTGTAAAAACTTACTCTATATAATTTTTTTATAAAATTTTTAACTATAAAATAAAGTTTAATAATGAAAATTTAGCCAGGGTAATTACTCTGTCACACTCAAAGTATTTAAAAGACTTGTATAAAATTCAAACATATTTAATGCAATAAACTAAACATTCTTGAAAATTACTAAAAATTCAAATAGTTTACACTGTAAAACACATTTAATACTCTTACAAATATACAATCATGCATTATAGAAGTAAAATTTTTCTGAAACTTAAATATATATATATAAGTAAATAATCTGACATTTCCTTTTCAAAGGAAATGTCAGATTATTTACTTAATTACCCAAACCACCCCATCACATATGCTTCATAACATTAATTCATTAGAAATACTCAAGGATCATATATTCGTCATCATACATCCTTATTCAGTCAACTCACACTGAACAAGCTAGAGAGTTCAGATTATACATCTCCCCCCATCACACTTTGTGTGAGGGGCATATTTCTCCCTTGTTTTAGCCATTCCATAGTTCATACCACATACACAGCATCCCTCCCTTAAACATTTCTTATAACTATGTCAAACTAACTAAAATATACATTACTTTTCCCCTGCATTCAGACTTAGTCATACAACTACTTATCCGAATCTTCTCAGAGTATTGGCCATACATTATAGATGATTTTTCACATAGTTGTGAGAATATTTAAATAGTAAAGATAGGCCATAGGTGTGTGTTATTGACACAGCCCTATTCCATATAGTGTAAGATTCTATTACTGGCAGTATACCTCTCCCCTTAACTCTACTAAATAAACTCAAAACTACATGAAAAAATTACATCTGGAATTAAATTCACATGACTTTTCCCATGCACTCATACTCACTCATTCAACTGCCTAACCAAAACCCCTCCTTAAACATCCAGTCCTAAAAATGTTAAGCAGCCTTAAACAGCCTCAAAATCTTAAAAAAAAAAAAAAAAAAAAAAAAAAAGCTTGACAAATATTCTGAAGTGTGAAACAATTTAATTTGATTTTAAAGAAATTTCATTTGGGTCTAAACATTTTTAAAAGAAAAATCATACAGGTCTAGCCATTTTAAAAGAAATTTTTATCCAGGTGTAACACTTTAAATAAATTTCATTCTGGTCTAATGATTTTGTTAAAAGTTTAATGAAATTCATTAAAATGTTTCTCAATTTTAAAGACTAATCATTTAATTCGATAGAAATTTCTTACAATTGTTAACAACTTTATTAAAAGTTTAACAAAATTCATTAAAATGTTTCTGAATTTTAAAGACTAATTAGTCATTCAGTTTGATAAAAATTTCTTTCAATTCTTAACGATTTTTAAAAGTTCAAAGATTTAATGAAATCTTTGATGAAATCATATAAACATCCATCAATTTATCATGCAAACATTTACGCATAGTTTAAAGAAAACGCTAAAAAATTTTAACGAAATACCGAAAACATTAAATTCTTATATTTAATATTATTTGTTTACTTAAACTCTTGTAGCGAAGATGTTGGTTGATGAAGGAGACCTGAACCCAGGTCAGTCGAGATGAGCGCTACCCTGCTCTGTCAGAAAAAGCATCGTGGCGGTCGGGCTCTCACAATCCCCTCGGGAGCTCTGTGGGAGCCTAGTCCGACAGCCTAGCAGGCAGTCGAGCGAACTCAGCCACAGACGAGAAGGGTTGTTTTCACCATCGCAGCAGAATGATGGACGGGCGAACGGGTCCCTTGCTCGCAAAGCTCCATCACGTCGGGTCCTGGTAGCGGCTGGTGAACGGGTGACCGGTGCCTTTGAACTAGATGCCACAGACTGGTTCACTGGGTGTCCACGCACGAGAAAGTAGGAGATGTTGACCACATAGAGTCACATGAGGAAATGAGCTCCAGTGGGTGGGAGGTGCTATTTATACCCTCACCAGCCTCCCTTGTTGCATAAATTAAAATATTGCTTTCTGCCTGAAATGGGTATCAAATAGGCGATTAATACGTTTTAAGACAATATAAGACATTTTTAAGCAATTACACATTAAAAATAATTTACGTGATCTTTCTAAATTTAGCATGAAAAACCAGTATTTTAGCATTTATATCTCAATTTAACGTGTATTTGTCCATTTTTAAGCTATTAGTTTGGAATGTCGTTACTATTTAACAAATTCTTACACCAACAATTGTCATTGCAATACAAACTTTTTGCACCACAAGGTGAAATCAATATAATGTTATGATTCAACACTCTTTTTACATATGCGAATGAATCCCTGTTTTTCCTATCATTTATATTCAATTTTAATTGATTAATCCTTTTAGTTAATATGGTCAACGAATTACAAATGAGCTATTATCATACTAGACCTATCCGGGAATCGAACCCAGAATCTATATATCCACCCAACACTGAAAGTCTGAAACTAGAATACATTCGTAGATGATCTAAGCGGGAGTCGAACACAGCTTATATCAACCATGCCTTAGCCGGGAATCGAACCCTTAAAGTATATATTAGAATTTACCATGTCTTACCCGTGATTCGGAACCAGAGCCTCCTTGCCTAATATAATAACTCTACGAAGGCAGGTGACATTTAACAACTTATTTTATGTATATATATGTATATATACTCGTTCTTATATATATATATATATATGTTACTCTTTCTTGTAAATGCAAAATTCTTTTAATAGATCATTTAAGACAAATTTTTATCAATATTTGTTTTTCATTTTGTACCAAAATGAGTCTACTTTTAATAAAGAATAGCGTAAATAAATGTCAACAAATTGATTTATTTTACATCATATTTATTTACAAAAATATATACAAACACATGATCCAAAAAATAATTTCAACATTGAAGCAGCATACTATGTCCTAAAACATAATTAAGCAAGTAGAAAAATCTTTCTCCAAAACATACAAATTACACATACTTTTTTCAACACTATCAAGTATAGGGTGACTCAAAATATTTTAATATTATCAAGTAGAATTTCCTCCAAACATTACCATGTTAAACAAACACAAGTTAATCCACAATATATTTACATCATTATTTTAACACTAGTAAATACAGCATGTTACACAAATTATTTCAACATTACAGGTAGATCCAAAGCTTTATGTACAACAATTACACCTTGCTCCAAAACAACTATGGGGTAACACAAAACATTTTAACACTATCAAATACAACTTTTTTTTTTTAAACAAACATTTTTTACAAACTGTTAGCAATTTCTGTAAACAAACTTTTCATGCATTTTCTTAAAATTGGATCAAGATCCCCTTATTGACCTCTGCTTTCAAGGAGTGAATGTTTCTTATGCCCTGGTGTTGATCTGTGTGTTTGCACACAAACATCCTTACAAATAGGGGCATGTAAAACAATGCTTTCAACCAAATCAGTACATGATTCAAAATAAAGAGAGTACACATCTTCAATATAAGATGGAAGAGGTGTGTTTGCAGTTATATGAAACACTGGAAATTTCTTTTTGTCACCACACTGAATGAGTTTGTGACTCTTTTCGACTCCTAGAGGAAATTAAATTACTTTAAATTAAAAAATATTGTCACAGGTTTATGTAAATTCTCGCAAAATTCCCTGGCACCATAGAGTGTAAGTTTATTGAACTTTCCTTGTTTGACAATGTCATAATGGTTTTCAGGATTACTTCATGTTTCCATTATGACATCCAACACTAGACTGAGAAGATTTAGCAAGCAACAATGTATGTATATTGTTAAATTCATTCTCTCTAAATTTACAAGTTGAAACATGTCTTAGTGTTAAATTTTATTTTTGCTAATTTATAATAATGATAATATAATAATAATGATATAATAATGATATAAAGTATGAAGATTATTATCACATGTTTCGTAATACTGATAAGGCAAAAAATGTCTGTATTATAAACAAGATGATACAAACATTTTTCTTCCTCCCAATATTAAGTTACAATGGATTCACAATTAAGTTTATGCTTACACTTACGATCTACTACATGGGGTCTGTACTGGTTTACAAGTCATTCAGAACTGTTGCAATTTGTTGAAGGAACATTATAAGTATTTGGTTTACTATGTGCTGACAAAGCGTGAAAGAAATACGTACATTTAAAATTAATGTCTGACTAGCACATTTCCTTTACAACAAAATGGGAATATAATAAGCTGTAAGTTACAGAATGCAAACCTTTAATTAAAAAACGTATACTTGTACTTCATTGGGACAATGGGAACATTGGGATCATTATTCTGAATTAGCCACTTCACACACATATAAATTACACATCGATGGAAAAACTATTCCGCCTTGTTCGAAAATAAAGTTGTGGATGTCCCCATCGCAGGTCTGTTTCCAACGAACGGTGATTCCCTGGTGAGGTATGGTGAGCTGGTAGTCGATTACTTCGTTTTGTTGTTCCTCTTATATTTCCTCGCTAAGACTCGCAATCATCAAATCTTCTAACATTGATGGTAAGTCACTGTCGGGCCGAAGATATCTCACAGCTCAATTGTTGCATGCTATTCCTTCACCAAAACGAATGCCGAAATTTTATACTTTTTTTATACTAGGCACACTCCTTTATATAGTCTGCCAGATGTTCTTGCTTTGAAAGACATTGCATTCCCACATGCCTCAGGGAGAAATTATTTCTTGGTCACCAATGCACATATAATGTTGCTTGTTGTTGCATTCTTCTATCCAAATAGTAGTAAGAGAACAGAAACTACACTCCTTCTCTATAATGTATTTGATTTTCTTGTAGGATTTGCATTTGGCAATGTATCCACTGTGAGCTTCAAATTCCAGTTTACCTTCTTACAAGATAGCTTGCTGTCAGGATGTAAATTATATAACGGACAATAATTCAGCCCATAACATATGTCGAACACTTTAAATGTTTCTGTTGGACTAATTAACGAGAAAGGCCAATGTTTATTTCCATTGCACATCTGTATCTGTAGTGGACTATCTTCATTTTCAATTTGAAACCACACTCGCCTGGATCCTGGAGTAACACTAGCATACTGAAGTGATGAGTTGAATCTCTCCATCTTAACTGAAGCTCTGCTGTACGATACTCTCTCTTTATATAGACAAATATTCTCCCAGTTAAAATTAGTTATTCAATAACAAATTCTTTAGATCAAATTTACACACACAAACAATATTGTTTCATACTTCACAGTCTCACATTCCGCATGATGTTCTTAAAAGTACACCACTGCATTCAATTTACGTGATCTGTTCCTTATTATTACATGTTTCAGTCGATAAGGTTGTGGTGGCGTCATAAAATTCTCTAATCAATTTATATTTTGTTTGAAGAAAACCTGGTTCTTTGGTTATTTCTGTACTGTGATTTTTAAAACACAGGTCCCAAGAAGAATGGGGCAGTTCGCTGTCAGGCCTCATATTAAAAACAGGACAGTCTTCTACTTCATCACACAGCACTCATACTCTATACGAGCTTTCTCCAAAACTATTTGCAAAATTCCAATGTTAATTTCCATTACACATATATGTTTGAAAGTATATATTGCCTAGAGACTGGAACCATACTTTCTTGTGTCTTCGAAAAATAGTAGAGTATGTCTTCTCTGGGTCGAATTTCCTAATTTTTTCTAAATCTTACATTACCTGGAACAAACTATTTTTCGAAAATTAATATCTCTACACATAGATATGATGTTATAACAAATATTCTCTTAAAGCTTCGCTTTTACATCGGGAGCAGAATGTTTTTTGCTCACAGTGATTTGTATTATAGTGTTTGGCTATTGAATTAATACTCGAACAGTCATCATATCTTATGATATTTATTACTTTTGCATCTGTTAAGGGTCATAAAATTTACTCTTGTCTTGTTCCAAACACATATATGGGATAAACATCATTTACATATTGAAAACATTTTTCATGAGCTATGTCACCAGTGTCCCATTTCAGGTTATGTATCTCATTCGTCTGTTCTTGAAACATCATTTTAACTTCAGGTTTTAAACTGTACCAAGGTCTGGGAGATTTAAAGCATAATACTTAAGAGTCATTAGTGTCAGTTGCATAAGAAATAGCAAGCTCTTTAATGACGAACGAGTTGTCTTGGTAGTTTTCGAAACACTGAGCATAGCACATCATTTTTACATTATTTCTTTATACACTATGTACAAAAAGTATTTCTCATAAAAAGTATCTACCAAAAATTTAATATGATGACAGTGCTCGCCTCGGAATCTACTTCATCGACTCTGGAATCGTCCATTACTAAATCTGAAATGAAAGGTAAATATGATATGATATGCTCATTGGCTTTTAAATGTTCAGGTAGGAACGGATACACTAATTTTATTTGGTGACCCGCAAAATAAATTATGAATTCTTTCGACAACACTTGCAGTTGGGAACACTCTAGACTCAATAAGGTTTTAGCCTTCCCATAAGCTAAAATAGCATTGAATGGTTCAACGCATTCAGAGTCGCAATTGTGACAGCAGTGACCTTGATGCATTGTACCTGATGCAAATATGAAATGTCTTTTAGATTCTGTGTTGATGATGATCTAGATGTAGCGAAGTTGTAGTAGATGTCTGGCACTGTAGTGGATGCCTGGAGCTGTAGTAGACGTGCTGGACGTATGTTGTTGTAGTGGATGCCTAGTGTCGTTCACGTTATCAATGCGTGCCGTTGATGTCGCTGCTTCCTGGACACATGTAGTAGATGCCTGACATAGTTATCTATGTTACTCCAATGCACATGCAAATCTTCGAAGTGACCTTAGCAGATGCCGAGTTACGACTGAGAAAAAAATTAATTTATCACTCCTTATATACTGTAAGGATTCAAAATGGCCGCCATTTCCCGGTAAATTTACAAGAATTTATACATTTTAGTAAAAAAGTAATAATAATGTTGAAATCGCTATTTTGCATCTCCAAAAACATGATTTCAGCCAGTATTCATACTATTTCGTTAAACTTCATCGGGAACTGTTAAAATATTAAATAAATTCAAGTATATACATGTTATGTTACATGGAATACATTTTGCTGTTGGAAAGTTTTTGGTTGGACGTAAAGAAAGGGAACGCATTGGTTGAGGGGTTAGCAGGCTCGCCTCCCCGGGCAGGTCACACCTTAAGAACAAATCTTTTTGCAATGTGTGAATTTCGTATTAGACGTTGGTTGGCGGGTTTTATCAGAGATCTCTCTCTTTCTCTCTCTCTCATTTCCCCTAGTCTTAGGCATGCGACCCGGTCCGGCCCGGTGCTGTACCAACTCCGAACGTTTTCCCCGCATTGGCTCTCAAGACATTATTAAAAGAGATGGGCAAAAATCTCCCAATAATTTTCCTCTCTCCTATATGTCAAATTGATAGTAAAAACATTTCTTAACGAGTGAATACTTGTAGAAAACATTTATTAACAAGTAAATAACATATGTCTTGCACTTCTGTGTGATTTTACAAATCAAAGTTTGCTTCGTTCAAATATACATTTGTTGTTTGAATTTTAAATCTGGGGATTATCTCGGGGCTTATATTGGCAACTTGATTTCATACAGTCAACCTGTTGTGTAAGGTTGAAACCACAGTGAGTCAGGTGAAATCTCTTGGGGTACTCATTCAGAGGGATACAGGTCGAAGCGGGAGTCAACACTAGAAAAACGTGTTCTGAATACTATAGCAGGGGAGGAGTGCGTTGTTCTGAAATATATACTGCAGGAGTGCCAACTCGCGAAAAAATACGAAAAAACATTGCCAGTACTGATGCTGGGGTGTGTAAAACTGGTTTTTGCGAACACGAGGCTGGATCGATACTGGGGGTCTTCAGAAAAGTCAGCTTCGCGAGTAGGGGTGGTTGGGGTGCGTGAACAGGATTATGTCCCTCTGGACATGGCTTGGAGTGGAGGGGGTGGCTGGCATCCTGTACTCGGGCCGGTTTTGAGAGCGAGAGGTGAAGGGTAGGGTGGCTATGAGCAGGCAGCTCCTGATCTGCACGCAACTAGGCATTTGTCGTCATCTTGACTCAGTTGCAAAATATGACAATTTCATGCAGCTCTGGTGAATGACCACCAGGACCTCGCATACACGGCTTGGTTGGGGAGGGGGTGGAGTGTGGTTGGCATCTTGGAGTCGGGCTGGTTCTGAGGAGTGCAGGGCAGGGATGGGAGTGTAAGGGTGGGAGGGTAGGGGATGCCTACTGGCGATCAGGACCCGATCTGAACGTAACTACCCAGATGACACCATCTTATCTTAGTGCTGAAAAATTGACAATCGCAGGCAGCCCGGGTAGCAGTCTGGTGAGGGGTGGGATGGTAGGGTTGGGAGGGGGTGTAGGAAGCAATGGAGCGAAGTGACCTCAGCTATCCACTCTCTGCCAACTTCAGTCGCTCATGAAAGCTTGAATGAGACAGTTGTGTACAGCTCGCTCTCGTCTTCATCTGGCAGGTCGGCAGTTGGCAGCCAACGAACTTACGATCAGGGGTTACCACAGCCACATACCGACGATCATCGCTAGTGATAGCCGCGATGAACATTTTATAATGGACGCATTTTAATATAAAAGTATTTTATCGGGAAAATATAGATTTTCGTGTTTTAACTTATTTTTATTTTCGGATCTATATACTGCGTTTGTAATAAGTAAATGATTACTGTGTTCGGTCTACGAAAATACAGTTTGTGTTAACAATTGCAGTTAATTTCATACACATTAAACATTTTTGCCCTTCATTTACGAGTTTTTACCATAATTTAAACACAGTTGTTTATCGTCCACGCTAGACATATCTACTCACAGCTCGACGTAAGTGCTACTCATTCATACAACAAACGGACCTATTTTAATATCATTTGGGGAAAGATTTTCTATCATTATATATTTTACTTATCATAATAGGCGTACGCTATTGTGTCTGGTTTAAATCGCATTCAGAGTTGTTTTACTGTAAGATATTATTCTCCAGGCTGAACCATGTTAAAGTGTTATTTATTCTTACTGGCAAGCTAGATTTCGTTTAGTGAGTTTGCACTTGTCGACATCATATTTTATTTATTCATACGTATAACTCGTTTAAAGACTCTACCTTGTGTAATTTCATACTGGCTAGCTAGATTTTGTTTAGTGAGTTTGCAGTTATCGACATCAGATGTTATTCACGTAGTTAAAATCCTCTCTCGTGTAAATTATATTTCTAAGCTCGAGACTCACATTACGTTTAAGACTCACACAATTGCATTTATTATTTGTGTAGTCGTTTCAAATTTCCGATTTGATGCATGTAATTTATCCATACGTAGAACTCGTTTAAAGCCTCTGAATTTCTCTTGTCTGTTAAATATATTTGTAAAAATCGCCTATCTACCACCAATATTCCTACAAATATATCAAAATTACAAAAATGAGAGAAAATGAGCCTTAGCCCACTCTTGCACTAAACTCTACGCCTATATAAGACATTGCAACCCACCACTCTGGTCAGTCGCCTCAAGGACACCACACCGTCAACATCGTATAGAACTCCTGCTACCCCCACCCAAAAAGAAAGAAAGAAAATCATGACAAATAATTAACCTTTTCAATACATTTAACCCTTTCGATAAATTTAACTCTTTCAATTTTTGATCGAATTAAAATCGGTTTAAGAAGCTTTTTAACCGGATTAAGATTGGATTAAGATCTGATTAACTATTAACCCTTTTTTATTAACCCATTCGATTAATTTGATATCAAATCGATAATCCGATTAATCGAAAGTGAAGTAGAACCCGTGCGTTTATTAAATGTTTTATATACGCATTGTTGTTATTAAAATGTTAACAGCCAACAGGAGTATACAACACACACAAAAAAAATATTATTTCATTAGAAATGTATTATTTTGTAATTACATGTTTCAGAAGATAGCAGATCATCACATCATATGATACAGCCCCGATCCTTAAGTTCATCGATAATCGAAACCACCTCTTTCATGTTCGAGATATCCCCGTGTTTATGAAATTCATGGAACTATTCGAGTCTATCAACAAGTTCATTCAGGTCTTCAGTATACATGTAGTCAGTATTCGCAGCGTCTTCGGCCTTCTTCACATCACTTATCGAAGGAAACTCGTTATGTGTGGGAACGTCGAGAGAATCATTATCGTCTTCAACATTATCACTGCCATCATAATCATCATCAATACTACTTCACACGAACATCTCGCAAGTATACCTTCCGCACAAACCAACTGTACTGCACTCATTTCGTCTTTAGCATTAACTGTGGTGTCATAATCGTCTGCGGAAACGGTACCCATCGATGTTGCAGGAGGTATTGATGACATCACTTGCTCGTACCCAGTAGACGAACCCTATCGGCAGACAGCAATGAACTGATCTAACCCACGCTTATACCTTCCCTTATGTAGCATACAGTCCTTAACGGTTGTCAAAAATCCACATTTCTCTTTCCAGCACTAGGAAGACATATCTTTAAAATCTGATAAAGTCTTGAGTGCATTAACATGACCATCGTAAACATGACTTAAATTTGTATCATCCATGCGAAACAGCACAGACACATTAGCATTATCGCGAATCATTTGTTTGGGTATGCGCGAATAAGTTTGGCCAAGGTACAAGCAGTCCACATACGCGTGTCGTCCCATGCTAAAGTATTCTTGAATGCAAGTTTGTTTCTCACAGGCAATGCCATCAGAGACAAATATAGAGTTTGGCAGTGCTTCATTCGGCGGCACGACGGCTTCATTATCGCTGCATGGGAAATAACCCACGCGCGATTTGGAGTACAGGTACACATTCTCAAACTTAAGACCGTTCTCTTCCTCCAGCAGGCTCAGTAGGACACATGTCTTGCCACAACCCGATGGTCCCGCTATGATGCACCTTAGTGTATTCGGAAATAGGCTTACATGTCGCGATCCGTGAAATATATCTTCATATTCAGCATGAATGCATATGGGTATAGTAACACCTTGCTTGAAGATCTGCATGTTACCACTACAATCTTCTGGATCAGGTGGAGCCTATTGTAGTACTTTCAGAGAACCAGTTCTACAAGTTTTAGAATGTGTCTTTAGCGCATCACTCAGAGAAAAGTGTTTCTGACAGTATTGCCATTCAAAAGTCACACTCAAACTTTTCATTCCGCAGGTCGTTCTCTCATGTCGACGGGAACGACAGAATTTGCTGAAGTTCTTTCCACAGTAGCAACACTGTTTTCCATGTAATTTTCCAGCAGTGGGAGAAGGTACATCTGTAGAGGTAAGCTCTATAAGAGATTTCGTGCAATCATTGGCTTGCATCATATTCATATTCAATATCTCGGGAACCATCTAACCGATTTTAAACAAATGTGGTACGTGTACTGTGCATGATATTAACATTGAATATAAAAAGTGACGATGTTAAACCACCATGTTGGAAGACAGTGCGAATTGAAAAATAAAGCTTTTCATTATGTTTACCCAGTCTCTTTTGTCCACCATTTTGTAATATAAAGATACACCAATAATCAAATTTTGTCATACCTCTGGAAACAATCAATAGATTCCTTCCTAATTTGGCAAACAAGTAGCAATACTGCACATGCCATGTAAACTTGCATGTTTTAAGTGTGCCAGAATCTTATGATCAAAATGACTGATACAAGATGTCTCATAAATAAATTAGTTCTTGTATTATCTCGGGAAAAAATCAACCGATTCCTACAAAATTTGGCAGACAAGCGATACTACAGTAGGTCATGTAAACGAACATGTTTTAAGAGGGCCGGACAACTTATTTTTAAAATAGCGGCCATCTAAACATATTAGCATACTATGCTATGTCTACGAAACACAATAACCTATTTCAAATTAACTTTGTATGCTGTCAATATCTATCCAAGAAACAAATGATCTAATACATAAAATAACTTGTCCGCCATTTTGGAAGATAGCGCCATATAAAAATTAAGCTTTTGTAAACTTCTTGGAATAAATACTTTAGTAATCTATATTTACAAAACCAAATAACCAATTTCAACTTTACTTAGAATGCTGGCAGTGTAATTTACAACAATCACATGTGTCTATTTCCTGGGGAGTGGTTTCAACACTTATCCTAGCAAGAATTTTGATGGCGAAACGGTATTCGTGTCACACATGTGCACTATGGTAACTGGTGGTAGTATCATACTTGCATTTTTTTCTTTATTTATGCACTGTCTCCAACTTCTCTCTTTCCCTATCTATGTATTGTACTCTTATGTTGCTGTTTTTTTTCAGTGCGTTTGTTTGTCCGATTTGGGTTTTTTTAAGAAGGAAAGTTTTCTTTTTCCGGCCTCGTAAGTCACCTGTACGCTATATTTGAAGCGTCCCTAGAAATGCTGTAGCATATATATTAATTGACATAAATATATAAAAACTGAAATCTCAGTGGTGTTTACTGGCATAGTGTACAGCCCTCGGTCCCAAGTCCGAGGAGCTGTACATATGTTCATGCCATGTGGATGATAAAGTGTGAGGGTGAGATTACCAACTACCATGACATCATCCTTGAGACCACGCCGAAGCAAAATATATTATGCTAGTGATTGTGTTTTTAAAAAATTATTTTAACAAAGTAGTTTCTCTAAAATGCATGTATTTGTGATACAATATTTCCTCTCTATACTTAACATAGATTAAAAATGGTAGCAATTGTATATTTTTTAAAGACTTGCTGTCTTCATGTTCTTAAAAATCTATAATTCCTTTCGCATTCGTGGTTTTAATATTTGATTTGCTTAATTGTCACCAAGTAGGCACATGCAAAAAGTAGATATTATATATAATGTGCGATAAATGTAAATAACCTTGTAAATAACCATATTCTTTTAATTTCTAATACAAATACTGGCACATATATCCTACACCCACATACGTACATTATACGTAAAATAAATGAAATAAAAATACTGATGACACGATAAAATAAATCATGATATTTTATAGCACTACCTAGCAAACAACTCTAAAAGCCAAGATGACGGCGAGTTGAGCGTAAGTGAGTAGAGCACCTCAACACACCTGGTAATTAATTAAATACTGTGATGACATACAGGATATCATTTCAGTCGAGTGCTCTCAAGGTTAATAATACTTGTAATAAAACTCTAATGAAATAGTATTTTCCAAATAACAGTAGTGGGGTGTGTTGTAATTTGTGTAGAACATTTAAAACACTCATTTTCTTAATACCTTGGGTAGCGGAGTGGTCTAAGGCTTCTGCATGTTGACACAAGGTGTAGGAGTACGATCCCGTACTCTTACAAAAGAATGCTGAGCTCCGAGAAAATGAAATAAAATATCAGCGCTCCTGGTGGTCAATGAGAGAATCCCAAAGATGGTGGACACCAATAGCACACACTAGCAAACGATGATGGAAATTTGGGTCGAACGAACCTGAGTAATGAAGCACTCCCTAGCAGGCAGCAGTTGAACAAAGGTAAGCAGCAGACGACTTCCAATATGGCAGTCAAACGGCGGAGAGGGTGACCAAATCTAAGGTGGTGGATACCTGTGACACACGTGACAGTTATAAACGAAGGCGAGGACAAAGAGAGGCACGATAGAGAGCAGTCGAAATTGGCATGAAGGAATGATAGAGCATGAAGAAACAATATGAGTAGGCAGAATGGCATAGAATGAAGTAATAAGGATGAAAGACAGCATAAGCCTAAACATTCTAAAAACAAGATGGCGGGCAGAAAAATATGGCAGATGGAAACAAGGTAGGCGACAAAGGTCAAGTTCAAGGTCAAACAAGATGGTCGCCATGATGCAATCCGATATGGAGGCGGTAACTCAACCAAGGTGGCGGTTGTGACCACCACAACTGCCATATGAGGAACCAAATCCACCCACTAGCTAGCTTAAACTTATTAAAATTTTCTTTTGAAATCAAACCCGATTTTGTTACTGTAAATAAAACAGCCTCAAGAAATGATTTTCTTTGTTGTACAGAAATATTTACGCATAAATATTTATTTACACTGTGGGTTTTGGAGTAAATTACTCATCGATTATTTGCTGTGGGGCTGTGTTGTACCATATGTACAATACCTCTTTTTCTAACTAACTTTAGTGCAGAAAAATTTATAAAATTCTGAATACTGAACCGTTTATATGCTTAAAAAATTGTATATAGGCATAGCTACGTAGGGTAAATTAAATAGCGTTAAGAAATATGCTGCTTTCAACGCACTTTTGTTTCTCTGCATTACAATATGTAAGAAACGCATTTTCTTGCGTTCATGGTGTATACATACATTCCAGCTTTAATATACAAGGCTTTTTTTAAAACTACACGTGGAAATTGAAACCAAGGCAACTATGGGCTGTTATAAACAAGAAATATTTGTAGGAAAATGTTCGGAAAAATTCATCTAGCATTTTAAAATTGATATAGAAGTTGGAAAGATAGCGCTGGGAGTCCGCAACTTCACATACACACGGGCGCAAGTTGAATATCACGAAGGCGAACGGATCTAACGCGCCATGTGTAGATCGCATTTGCACATAAGCAATACAACTAAATAAAATAGAAGTGTCTGTCAGTGATTTGCGTATTTTCCACTTTTAATTATTTTTTCATATAGTATAATTGATTACTAAGTCATATCTAATGTTAATTTGTTTCGTGTCTGTCTGTCTGCCCGACCGGATTTAACTCAAAAACCACTCAACGTATTAACATCAAATTAATACAGAACATATATAATAACCCCAGGACCAACTTAGTCTTTGTTTCATATAGATATCTCAAACGGTTCCGAAAATATGATGATCATGGATGTACAGAGGTACTGGATTAAGTCGCCTTTCTTAGGATTACTGCATAAAAAAGCACCGTTAAAAATAATTCCGTCATTTCTCCTTTCTTTTTTGTCTATGGGTTGTCCTCCTTTCCTTCCCAAGAGCGAATCCAAATCCTAAATGTCACGCGTACGAAGTAGCACAGGAAAGCTAGTACACAATAAACTCGAGGTACGTGGGCGCCGCTAGTGGCTGCTTGTTAGTACACATGTGTCAAACCAAGTACGCGAACAATGGGAGATTAGCAGCTGAGTAGAAGTGATTGCATTTTATTTCCAACAATGTATAGCCTGCACTTATTTTCATGGTGGCCTATGCACATACAAGCGGTAACCTCATGATGCATCAGTTCCGTATAAATATACATAAATTTATATGTTATATTTTGAGTGAGTCAGACACACATTTGCAAAATGGCAACCATATAAATATGTTAGCGTATTATGCTAAATTAACCAAAATCATGCAACTATGTAAGCAAATTCAGTTTAACTTAGTATGCTGGCAGTATTATCACAACCATCAAATGGAACTACATGGAGACACTTTCGTCCGCCATGTTGTAAGATAGTATCTCATGAATAAATACACGGTTTTTTTCATGTCTCTGAAAAAAAAAAACAGATTCTTATAAAATTTGGTAAACAAGTAGAACTGTGTCAGGCTATGTAAATCGATAAGTCTATAAAGATCCTCATTTCCCCTCAATTTTGTAAGCGAGCCCCCAAACTCAAAGTATAGTTTTTATATCATATATCGGGGAACAATCGACTTAGCTTCGGAGTGGCGGCTGTATAAGTGGCACTTAGCAGTATATATTCATGCATCAAATGAGCTAATACATAAATTCTTTTCTCTACCATTTTGGAAGATAGCTAGCACCATATGCAAAATGAAGCTTTTATGTTATATCTCAGGAAACTATTATATAATTCTCTCCAAATTTATGCGGCTAGGTAGACTTTAATTTTCCATCTTAAAGTATATACTTTAATAGGGAAGTCACTCTCTTGCAAGACCATTTTGTAAAATACTGCCAAGTGAGAAAACAAAACATTTTGCCATATTTCCAGAAACATTCAATTAATTACCACCGGTTTCGCACACCAGTAGTGTCACAGAGGGTTATCTAAACTTACAACATTTAAGTGGGGCTGGACACTGATTTTCAAAATGGGGGCCATATTAATCATTTAGATAAGTTTTCACACCTTTTAAACATTTTAACCGAATTCAACCAAACCTTGTGTACTGGCGGTATATAATAGAGGCATCAATGCCGAACATCTTTTTTTTTTGGGCTATTTTGTACGGTAGCACCACATAAGACAATAAAGTTTTTATGTCGTTTATTGAGAACTAGCCAACCGATTTCCACCAAATTCATCACACAAGTAGCGCTACAGCTGGCCATGTAAACTTACGTGCTTTAAGTGGCTCAGACACTTATTTTCAAAATGACGGCCCCAAAAATTATTTCAGGCCAGTGAATCCTATCATTCAAAACATTAGACTAATTGCATCCGAAGTTGATGCCCCGTATCCTAGCTCCGTAATGGAGTTAGCTTTTGGTACGAGGATTTCTGTATTCGAGTTCCGGGTAAGTCACGCGTGTGTTTGTAATTGTCTCACTACTGCTATACATTATACTGGTTCCATCTCTAATAACATTGCTGTTAAAGAGACGCCAAGACCAACTAAGCTTTTAGGAACATTAACATTTATTTGCACGTATGTAGAGGAAAGTAAACGCATAACTCATATCAGTAACTTCTTGTTGGTTTTTGCTGAGATGCGTCGATAGTCAGTCGTTATTTGGAAAGGCCTACGTAGAAAGACGATAGACAACAGGCAGTTCAAAATTCTGAGAAAATAAATTACATATACTGTTTCTTACTAACTAGCTTACACTGCGTTTTTTTTTCCGCTGCCATTTCCCACGCACAGCAACCCTTGACAAAGTTTATAAACTAATACAGAATCATTTATCAACAATTATTGACTTCATAGGGAATGGGATACACAGTACATACTATACTGCTGTAACTGTCAAATTAATACAAGTGCTGCAGTTTCTTCGCATTAAAACGGAGCTTCGTCGAGTCAAATAATACTACTCGTGCGACATCTGTTAAGTAGCCACTTAAGTGCCCATTGCCATTATTTATAGCGATTTGCGTAGCCTATTCTCACCTTCCGTCACTATAGAATTGTTGATTAAACAATAAATTAATTTGACATGTAACATATATTAATCTCATAGAATGCTTTACTTCGAAACGAAAATGATTCCCCTTTTAGAATAGTGCAAAGTTTGTCTCTATAACTTTGCAGGGGAGACACAATTTAACCGTTAAATTAAATTATTTCACGGACTGTCTCTGAAAGGCGGTAATGTTCTTGTAAGTACCATGGCTCAATGCATTTTTGAGCCCCAGTTTTCTGTCCATAGCCAGCTGCCGCAATTTCTAATAAACTGTGGCACAACTGCAAACATAACATAAATATATTATTGTTGAAAGTCCAGCTTGTCCTTAAAAAATGAATTCGCGAAATTTTACAATTAGTAAAATATTGCGAGATGTCCTGCAAGTGAGTTTTGCTTCCAGCAACATTACCACGCTACGATGACCTTGACTGCTGATTGCTGGATCTCCTGGGTGGGAAACAGTTCTGCCTGAATCGAAGTCGAGCCGGGAGCCAAAAGTCGTCTCGCTTTTCGTCTGAAGGTTTCTGACGGGGAGAGGGGTAAGAGGGGTGACCTTCCAAATCTCTTCTCCCCTACATTAGCTCGTTTCAGCGGGCCCGCGAGTGAACGATGTTCCCAGAGGGCAGACGGCGATGCTGGCCGCCAGATGCGCTCGGCCTTAGCCTTTAAATCCCCTGGATCGACTCCCGAGATACGGGGGAGCGCTATCTCGCCCCGTGTAACCCCCCCCCCCCCCACCTCCCGCCATCATGGTACTACTCCAGCCCTTGCAGCGCTCGTGGTTTTACAACTGCCGGAGCAGCTCTACGACCTGTCGTTCTGCCATGTCTGGCTTCTCGACCCGCCAGGACCTCTTCTTCTTGCCCGGCCGACACGCAGCGCTCCGCGCAACAGCGAGCTATAGTACATTTACCGTTACTCCATACTTTTCCGAAGCCATGCTGGACTCGTACTTTCAGGCTGTCACTCTGCCTCACACAAACAAAAAGCTTATATTCTATTCGTAGTTTTGACGTGAATACGTCTTAAAATTTGCAATCATAGTGGGAGGTAATCCAGAAAATCTGATGATAAAATCGGTGGGATACAGTTTGGCATTGCATCTCCGAATCGATCGTCTACATTAAAAATTCAATTACACCACTCCATTTCCAAAGGATCAAAGAATATGTTAAGTAGAGTGAGGACTGCGAAGCATCGCTTGTGGTCGGAGGGAAAGGGGGGGGGGGATAGTGCAATTTTGAGTTCGTTTCGCCGCCACTCATAACTTCCGAGTAGTATAACTTTTGATCAGGAGAAACTACGACGATCCTTTAATTTGTGTGGCATGGTTAAAAGAAATTAAGAAAATTTACAATTTCGGGCTATACTTGTCAGAAAGCCAAATCGAAATACAGAAATCGTATACGTTTGGAAAGATCATCTCAAAAGTAATCCAGTGATACCTATAAAACCTCATATGACCGAGTGAAACGTTGCCGGGAACGTAAAATAAACGTCAAGGTGTCCGAGTGCGTCAACATAGATGTATTCACGCAAAACAAACGGCCGTGTCCCCAACACAGGCAAACCCTATTTTTTCACACTTTCTGAATCAAATCTTCGAAAAATCGCCCCATATTGTATGGCGTATTTGGTTGTTTCCTAAACATTCTGTGTATCACAATAGTTTTATATTTCTGTTGACATAAAACTACCGTATTTTTGGTTAAATCGAATTTTTATTTATATATTACCTATAAAATATTATATTTAATTTATAATTAATATGAATAAAAACAGTGAGAAAATGTGTGCTGGTAATGCCTAGTAAGAAATAGTTCTCATGCGAGATATGATTACACTGAGTGCACACGAATGCGGTGTGCTGTCCCTTTGGTATAATCTTCTAGACTCGGTTTAACGCTGTTTACATTAGGCGGAGGGATAGACTGGAAAAAGAATTTAGCAGGGCTTTACAAAATTGTGAAGTAACCGTGAATGGTGGACTATATAGGCTGATCACGGTGAAATGATCACTTTTGAAAGCCCTGCTTAAAATCTACTTGTATGCACTTTGTGTATCCTTCCAACTTGTGTAAAATAACATTACCATGAGCCTCATCACTTCATTCATGCGCCGGTCAGGTAAAAGTGTGAAATTATTACAAAAGTAAATATGTTACAAATCTAGTCAATTATTACACTTTGATGCATAAAAAAACAAAGCGAAAAGAATCCTTTAAATTATTATAGCCTAAATGGTTACCTAATACTTTTTAATCGACGTTAAGATATGGAACTACTTTACCTTCCATCGTTACCAACTTTACTGGGTGTATGTAACTCGGTGCTCCCGTTAAAATATATGCAGGTAGGAGCAGTGGTATTTTTATAAAGTTGATTTCAAAAGTGTTCACTTTATCGTGATCAGCCTATTAATAAGTTGAGGTTAATTATACTCAGGTGAGGAACAAAACGATATTTCTTATGGGGGAGTTCGGCATAGGTAAAATTTCCGCCGCCAATTGCATAGTGTTCCAAAATATAACTTTCAATTAAAATATAAATCTACGTGAATGGCAAAAGATGCTGTTTTTTTAACATAGGAAATAGAATCTGGTACACAGATGACACTAGCGCTTACCTAGTGGAGAAAACTTTTAACATTGATTATTCCCAACCTGTAGTAGAAGTAACCTTGGCTAAGACTATAAAATTACTCGAAAGGGACAACGCACCGCTTTCGTGAGCACTCACATTAATATAATTTTGCACGAGAAATATTTCTTACTAGACAGTACCAATACACCTATTATATCCCCATTTTTATTTATATTAATAAAACATGGAATATTATATTTATATATAAATTATAAGTAAAAATTCAATTCAACCAAAAATAAGATACTTTTAATTTAACAATGTACAAAAACTTTTGATGCATGACGTAGTTACAAAAAACCAAACACGTCAAAGATGGGGTGATTTTTTTTAATGGTTTCATTCGGAAGGTGTGAAGAAACCGTGAATAGACCATAAAAATGAAAATAAAGAATTAACATTTAACCTGGAAAATAAGTTATCGTGAATGGCCTGAATTTGATAAACGCAAACTACACAGGGGCATTAATCTTTACCGCCATTTTCCTAATATTTATTTTTTCGGTATGAAGGATTTCTTCAGTTTGTCGTTCGTGTCGTCCCGCCGTAACATGTTATATTCTACTCAGGTTGGGAAGCTCAATGCTTTTAGTTTGACAACTAGAAATTTCTGTCGCCAGGGTGTATTGGTATCGTATGTATACCGGATTTTTCCGTTTTGTATGTAAATAAACGGGATGGTTTCAATTTTCATCTAATAAATGTAGTTGTGTAAAATATTCCGAGATTTATTGTGCTATACCTTACATAGAGATTAAATTTTTTTCTTCGCATTGAAGTGGAAATATAAAGAAACTATAGCAGCCCACTATCCCTTAGCTCAGGTTTTATGGAGTTATTGAAATACATACCTATATATGCGACTACCTGTAACTATCTGCGGCTACCCATGACTACCAGCGACTACCTGCGACTACCTGTGACCACTTGCGACTACCTGCGAATACTTCCGACTTCTTTCGTATTTTTTAAATATTAAGATACACAATTTCTTCTAGCATAGTTTCAATTTACCTTTAATTGTTTTGGTAGAGCATGCTTAGAAAGCAGCCAAGTAGTTCATTTTTCTCCGACTTGGTTTACAAATTTTGAAATTTCTCAAGAAATTTTTTTTTAAAATTAAACATAGCCTATGTCTATCTGGAAGAATGTAGCTTTCTAAAATTAAAACAGTTATAAGAATCGGCCTTGTATTTTCCGATATTAGCCGTTATATATAAACAAACAAACTCACATTAGCTCTTTATAATATTACCATAGATATGTTCACATATTGTTAAATAGTCTATCGTAAACTGGTTTCCTAGGCTTGCACAATTACTGTATTTAAATATCACAGCCGAATCGAGAAGTATAATAGTGAAACGGTTTGAAAGATAATTTTTAGGCCTTTTCTGCGCAGTTTTCTTATACGAAAGGAGAACAACACAAAGTTCCTTTTGACGAAAACTGTATTTTTTACTCGTAAGGTTTTCTCATAGAATTAAGCCAAACACAGCTGTATTTTTTAATGATTGCTCTTGTAAAGTAAACATTGCATTGGAAGGCGTGAACAATAGTTAAAGAATAGAGTTAACACTTAAAAAATTTTGCCTGGAGCAAATATATGTCACAATTCGACCCAAACATTAACTTTAAAGGTTGTTCGCGGTAAAGTGAGCACTTTTGAAAGCTCTGCGTAAGATATAGTTGAATGCACATTCTGTATACTTCCGCTATATGTAAAATTAACATAGCCATGGACCTGGTCACTTTATTCATGAGTCGGTCAAGTAAAACTGCAGAACTATTAAAAAATTTAATATTTTACTGTTTTGCTCATTTTTACTCTTATGTGCATTAAAATAAAGAAAGTGAAACAAATAATTGTACTGTTCTCAAACGTTTTCCGAGCCCTTTTAATCCAACACTAGGGCATGGAACTACTTTCTCCCCGTCGTTACCAATTTTGTAGGGTTCATGCCGATCAGTGGGCCCGTTAAAATACATGCAGTTAGGAGCAGTGACATTTTTAATTGGTTGATTTCCAAAGTACTCCCTTTACCGCGAAGAGCCTTTACACAACAATATACAGAATATTTTCATTTGCCGCCATGTTAATATTGACCTCTTTGGAACACCAGAACACCTCGTGGCGGAAATTTACTCTATGCCGAACGCCCCCTTAAAGCCCCTGTCACACAGTAAAATTTTTCGCCTTCAACTATATTTGACAATAAAATTTGAGGAAAAAATACGGCCATAAAATTTTTCCTTCCAACAAATTTTATTAAATAATCTTGAATGTGTTTGAAAATGTGTCACACTATCAAATTTTTTTATTGGGAAAATCTAATTTGAAATATTATTTAAAAATTATTTTCATTGTAAGATATTGATTTGGTTTTTCCATGCGGCCCATTACAGGAAGAAACGTAAATAATATTGTAATTTATTTTCGTTTCTTTATTAAATAAAAAATTTATTTATAAAATATGTTTCCTGCACAATGAAACTTAATGCCCTCTGAGTTCGTAATATTATTTGCAATATTCACTTAAAATAGCATTCATGCCCAGACAGCTTATATATATATTAATTATCTTCATAACGTACTTCATTTCCAGTAACTGTTCGTTATTTTAAGTTTCTTGACGTCCATTTTTGTCGTGCACAATTCTGATTGGTTGAGACTTTCAAACATCAAACTAATTTTAGAACCAGTCCAATTTTCAAATGTTTGATGAAAACTAAAGCCATCCAACTTTCTCAGACAAAAATGGCGTCGTTCATGACGTTTCAGTGACGTCATAACTGTCTAACTTTATTTGACAAAACTTATTTGAAGCAGTTTCACGGAGAAATTTGACAGTTTGACAGGGACTTAAGAAATCTCGTTCTGTTCCTAAACAGAGTAGAATAAACCTTAGCCAAGAGCAAATTATTTTTCTGCTACTTCGCTGCTCGTGAAAAAACATCACTTGCTGTCAGATGGCAGATACAGCATAACGCGCACGGCCGTAGAAGATAGAGCTGAACCCAGGCTTGAAAAGTTGATGCCCTTGTTAACCCATTTAGTTCACGAACCCTACCACAGAGCGCTGCTGCTGTTTGACATGGCAAGCATAGGGAGAGGAATTACAGTTTTTTTTCTTAAAATGGGAACATATGTTCCTACTATATGGCGTTATCCCTATACCAGCAATGCTAAAAGCACTAATTTGGTTTAGCGCTTTTGCGGCCACTTCATGAACTAAATGCGTCACTAAGGACGTCAAGTCGCTAACATTGTTAAGATAGGCGAGTGTACAGAACTGTCTTCTACGGCTGGGAAACCACGCGTACAGACATCTCAAAGTCTTGACATAGAGTGGGTAGGTACACAGAAGTGAAGTGGTGAGGGGGTTCCTTTGATGTGGACGTGCACATGCGTTGATTGGTTACGCTAAGCTCTGAACGGACATTGTTTCTGATTGGTCATTGTGGTCTGCGAAGTTCCCTTATTTCCTGGGCTGCCGGCTGGCGAGTAAGTCACCATTACGCTGATTGGCGAACGCCGTTACGGTACGTCGCTGGACAACGACGCTACTTTTTGTGGATGCGACTAACGCTGGGCTCGCAATAGTCCATCGCATCGTCAGTCGCTCGTCTGTCCGGCGGTCACATTGTCTTCGACCAATCGCAGGGAAACTTTTTTTCTGTCCGTCCATCCATCAAATATTTACCAAATATTTACCTAACGTTAAAGCTGGACTCACAACCATCCGTCGCACATGTCAGTCGCCCGTTCGTCAGTTAGTCATACGTCTGTGTTTTCATCCGTTGGTTGAAAGCGATTCACAACAATCGTACGCCCGTCGGCCTTCTGTACGGAAAACTTTCAGTGTGGCAACTTAACATTGTGATCTTTCTTTAGTTTTAGGTATATTTTGGTTGGAAATACATTTTCAAGAGAGAGAAATTTTTTGGGAATCATATTTTTTACGTGATAAGAATTTATATTAAATTGTTGTTTGCATTTTTTATTCCTCAATTCACCTTAAAATATAAATGAACACATATCTACCTCCTTGCGTTTTATTTCAAAGAGCGTATTCGAATCTTGGGAATGTCGTCAGAAGGCGGTGGCCCATCCGTTCGTTCGTCAAAAGTTAAAGTTTGAGATATATTTGACGGATTGACAGATAGAAAAAAAGTTACCCTACGAGTGGTTGAATTTCAAGAGACCGCCAGACAGACGGGCGACTGACGTATTCGACGGATGGTTGTGAGTCCAGCCTAACTTTCGGCGGACGAACGGATTAGCCACCGCCGTCTGACGATATTCCTTAGATGAGAGAACACACTTTGGAATGAAATTAAAGGCGGTGGATCTGTGTTTATATATATTTGGTGGTAAATTCAGGAATTTTAAATGTTAAAATTAATTCAGTACAAATTTTTATCGCGTTGAGGCCCTTGCGTAGCCCTTCGGGTAAGTACCAAGCGAGGACAATTTCTGCAAAGACACATCAACGACCAAGTCGATAACCAACAGACATAAGTATTCCCTAAGGGCTAAAAGCTTTAAAAAGCTGAAGCAAACTAACTTCCAGGTAAACTCACATGAGTTCAGAAAAATTCTATATTGAAAAATTTATTCACATGGTTCTACAAACTTCATATACAAAATACCTACATTTCAATCCCAAAAGAGAAAATTCCTGGCTTACAATAAACACGAAAGATCTATATAAAATTTCCAACATTTAATAATCTTATAACAGGCTAAAAATGAGAGTATAAAATGCCTGCAAACATAATACCTGGATATTTTGTAAGCTTTCAAAAACAAACCCACTATAACAGCAAAAAATTCTTTTGGGTATTCACATTGTATGTTATTTCCCAATGGTAATGACTTCCTTGATAAAAAAAACTCTCACCTCGATATTTAATACTGACAAGGGGATATTTATGCACTGTAATTACACAAAAGCTTAAAGAACGTCTGCAAAATGTGAAATGATTAAGAAGTGAATCAATTATTTTACAAAATAGTTGTAAATATTTTATATTTTCAGCAAAATAATACATAAATGAGTAAATATTTTCAACTTCATTTACTCGAAACTTTAAACATTAATGTATTAACCTGATGTTCTTGCTTAATTCCATTTCCATTATACAGAACCATTTTAATTTTGAGACAACAAAATTTTATATTTGATTTTACATTGAGTAATTTTTTTGTGTTCTTAAATAACTTAGTTATCACCTGGAAATTTCAAAATATCTACCAAATTTACACGGCTACAACACCCATTTCTACAGAAATATGGCCTTATGTCCATAAAGTTACTTATCTCATTATCTGCAGTGCTGATTGTTAACCCCCAATGGCCAGGTATCTGTCCGACCAGCCCGCTGGAGGGACTATTTATAGTAAAAAAATTAACAGGGGAAAACTTCCGCACCAAATTTCTTATTGGCTTACCCTGTCCTTCGATCGAAATTATTTTCGGTGAAACTAGCCCCATCTTTATCAAAAATACCACTCAATACTAGTCTTTATAAGTATAGAATTTTCTGGTGATCACATAATTTCCGGCACAGTAGAGCTTTCTTTACGGCTGTGGCCCACAACTGCTGGCCGTCCAGCGCTCCCAACGCCCCAAACGGGCAGGTCAGTAAACACACAGGCAAAGAGCGCTGGCCATTTTCAGCCCTAAACGAGTGCGCGAGCCAAGTGGTCGCATGGCTATGCATGGGGAAATGTCACTGCAGCAACACATTTTTTTTTTTTTCACATTCGGTGTCAACCCACATCATTTCTTCAAAATATAGAGTGTCATCAAGTATAATTAATTAATTAACATGTTATATTATGAAGTATTAAGTGTAGAAGAATGTGTAATATTGACGAACAAAGCTGAGTTGGCGATCAGTCCACCAAACAGGCGAAAATCGTAGCGGGTCGGAGAGTTGACGGTTAAATTGGAGTGGCTAGAATTTTCAATCATGCGACTCCTTGTATCAACGTGAAAAAACTATTTCCCCAAAATATTTCTGCCATGAAAATGTATTTTCAACTAGAACATATCTCCAACTAAAGAAAAATCGTGATCTTAAGATGTCACACTGAAATTTCGCCGTACAGAAGGATTGACGAACGACGGATTGTTGTGAATCGTTTTCATCTGACGGACGAAAAAACAGACGGATTTCTGCCTGACGGACAGACGGCTGACGTATGCGACAGACTTTCGTGAGTCGATAAATAAGAGGCTGTTTCGCTTTCCTAATTATTCTGTAGTCTTTTCTCAGGTCGTATTTGTGTTTGTTTTTCTTCTCTTCACTGTACTTCGCGAGCTATGATTTTTTTTTCTAGCTCCGAAAATAAGAAACATCTTCGGAAACATTAAATCTGTTCAAGCTCTCAAAATAAAGAAACATTAATAGAAAAGGACTAAAATAAACATTACGGTTTTCTCTTCTTTTTAAGAGACGCAGTTAATGCACTGAAATACAACGAGGTAACTAGTGCGGTGTTTGATAACACAAAGCACTTTATTAATTTAAATTTATGTTGGTATTTCTGAGTGAACCTGAACAGCTACAAGGTCTAGGTTTAGTGAACACTTTATTGAGGTATTTGAGGAGGATTCACGAAATGTTTTTAGTGAGGAACTATAGTATCATTAACCTGGAATGACTTCAGAAAAACCCCGGAGAACAGACATCAGGATGGCTTGATCGATAATCGAACCCACGTCCTCCCGAATGCGAGTCGAGTGGTGTACCACTGTGCTACATTGCTCGGTTTGTTTGAGCAAAGAGGCTACGGGTTTAATACGACTATCAGCTATGTGTTACAGTCCATTCACGGTTACTTCAAAATTTTCTGAATCCCTTCTGAAGTTCTTCTCACAAGATATTCCTCCATCCATACAAATAAAGTTTAATCAAATTTAGAAAATTACATCAAAGGGACAACGCACCGCATTCGTGCGCATTTAGTCTAATAATATTGTCCATAAGCAATATTGTTTACTAGCCATTACCAATACACCTATTTTCTCCCTTTTTTATTTATATTGATGATAAATGAAATATAAGTAAAATTTGTAATTTAACCAAAAACAAGTTATTTTTTTGTTAACACAAGTATAAAAAGCTTTTGATAAATGCCATATTTAGGAAACAACGGAACACGTCACATATTGGGTTATTTTTTTAAAGGTTAGATTTAAAAAAGTATGAAGAAACCGTGAATAGATTATAATAGAGCAAATTAGGCAATGCCCTTAAGGCCTTTGAGCTGTTAGCAGATGGCAAATTTCACAAGCCTAATGCCTGTTTATCAATACTGAATTTGTAGTCATAGTTCACATTTAATTTGACCCCGGAACTCAGACACTCGGAAATCGCCGAAAATAAATGATAAAAACACAACATGGTACATAAAAATGATCACAGCACAATTTTATCTCGGAATTATTCACGCATAGTGAAAGCATATTATTGTTATTAAAAAAGAACACTTTCAATACGCGTGGGATTACAGTATAGCACCGGAACGGAGTCATAAATACTTACTTCCTTAACTTACAGAGAACAATGTCTTAGTGACTTACTGCCGGTTGCACCAACAACTTGTTCGATACGGGATCAAGTTATCTTATATCCAAAACAATCCGATGTTCGATCGAGATTCCACTGCAAATGTGTTGCACCAACGAAATTTTTCTATTCTTGATCTTCGATTCATAAGCCTTATTTCAAAATGGAAAGTACGAGAATATAATCAAAGCAAGTATGGCTATTGGTTTAGCCTACTTTCATTGGAAAGATATGATCATGCAATCGTGCGAACGTCTGTCTGGCAAGTGTGCCCCCCCCCCCTTTTTTTTCCAATAATTATTGAACCCATGAACAGAATTTCAGAAAACTCTGTACACATATAGTACTTAGTGAGAATATCCCATAGACCATATAAGTACAGTTTTCTACCACGATGTGTGCTTATTTTCAAAATGGTGGCCATTTTCAGCTTACTTTCCTTGGAAAGATACTGATAGGCTTGTGTAACCAGGCGAATGTCTATCTGGGATTCATGTTCCCCCTAATAACTTTTGAACCTAAGAACCTTATTTCACCAAACTCGGTACACATATAGCGCTTAGTAAATACATCCGAATTTTATAGATACTGCCACAACGTGTGCTTCTTACTTCCCAAATGGTGGCTAATTTAATATTTAGAGCACCATTTCATATTTCTGGAACCATTTAACTAATTCAAACAAAATGTCTTACTTTTGATAGTTCACCATGTGGCTATTTTATCTGCGGAGGTACATTGTTATTGGTCATCCAATTTATAAGAGACCACTGCAATGAAAAATTCTGTTTTCCATCATATATCGGAAACTACCAAATAGATCGCCGCAAAATCTCGCAGGTAAACTGATACTATGGTAGAATATGTGACTTCATGTGACAAGGAGTTTATTTTCAACGTGGCAGCATTATAAATATTTTAGGTTAATTTGATAGATATACCATACCGTTCAACCAATTTCGGACAAATTTTATACATGGAAAGTATAAATTACAAGCATTACGTATGTTTAGAGATGATGGAAAATCGCGGAGATTTTTGAGCCAACATATCTTCTATGACACTCTAACTAGTTTATTCTTTCATCATTGGATGAACAAGGTTTTGACTCGGCTAAGTTATTTGCAGACCAATCACGAAAGTTCTGCGCTATAGTACCAGAATCCTCATTGGCCCAGTGAAATGGGGCAGTGGCTTCAAACATGCATTTTAGCCAATAAGGGATGAAAACTGTCTAACATATTTACAGTACATTGAGACCTAGAAAACAGTCAACTTTTCCCGGGATAAAACATCATATATACGTATGTTATCATTTAGACTCTTTCGTACACCATTATTTAAATTGCACCACATGAAGAAATAAAGTTTTTGCGTCGTATCTCGGAAACAATCAACCGATACCTGCTGAATTTGGCAAACAAGAAATTATACGGTACACAATGTGAATTTATATTTTTTAAGTGAGCCAATCACTTACTTTTAAAATGGCAACCATGTAAATATATTATATTACAGTAAATATTGTAACCAATTTCAACCAAACTTTGTATGCTGTCATATATCTAATACTGTAGTATTGCATAGTAACATATACGATTTAATTAATAAAAAAAATGTTAAATGTTGTTGCCATACTAACATTTCAGGTTAATTTTGGTATGCGTACCATACCGTTTAACCAATTTAGGCCAAACCGGGTGTACTTAAACTATCGACTACAAATGGTAATTATGCTAATACACAGACTTTTTGTCCGCTATTTTGTAAAATAATGCCACATGACAAAAGTAAAGTTTTTGTATCCTATTTCGAGGTTATAGTTAACCGAGTCATACCAAATTTCGCAATCAACAAATGCTACGGTGCTATATATAAGCTGTCGTATTTTAAATGGGCCAGGCTCTTATTTTGAAAATAATGACAATATAAATACATGTAATTCTTAGATTGTGTGTTCCTTTTATATCAGTCTTTAAGTAGGTCCTGTTTTATAAAATTTCCTCGCATACTCTTGTAGAGAAAAGTATGCCTGTTAATTATATTAGTAAATACTTGTTATTGATGTGTTGGTTTTTGCAGACATTATTTATACATAAGGAAATCATTTTTATTTGGCTTGTTAAATGAAACCATATAGTGCTCGTTTTCTAGCCTGCATACGTGAGTCAAGTCTAAAAAACTATTTTTACAACTAACATCTCTTATTTAGGATAATTTTCACTATTGCTGTAATCAGACAGATAACTAAATAATATTACTATAAGAAGCACGAGTGGCAAACCACCTCATGTATTCCTTAGTGTTTTATTCACATCTTGAATAATTGATCAAGTATTTGAACCACTACGACACACAATTTCAAACAGGCCAAGCAAATTTCGAGTCATGTGTTGATCTCAAACGGCGCAACCATTTTCTATGTCTGTCGAAGAACAATGTAAAGAGTAATTTCGGCTAGAGCACTGACTTCGATACTTTAACCACATATCAGAGGATGATAGGGAAGCATGTGTGATTTGGTTTGTCCTGTGATGTCCTGGAGTCGACTGACCAGAGGAGTGGGTTGTAATTGCTTATATAGGAGTTTATATTGGTGTAAAGGTGGTATAAGGGCCATTTAATTTTATTTATGAGTGGACCACATACACGCAGGGCAATTCTGGACTACTAGAGGAGTGAGGTGTGGTTGGAGCAAGACTATGTATGTAACTTCCAGACCACTAGGCGAGTGAGGTGTGGATGGAGCGAGACCACGCATGTCACTTCCAGCCCATTTAGCAAGTGAGGTGTGGATGGAACTGTAGCACGTGTATGTTCTGGCTCACTGCAATTTAATTTCAAATAGGTTACTGAATGAATTACTTTAAACACGACTTACTTTAATTGGGTGATTACCACAAATTCATTAAACCGACTTTAATCATGCCATTACTGAATGTAACACAAAATTGATATCCGCAAAACGAAACTGAAGACATTAAACAAAGTTAATTAATCAATAAATGACTACAAGAACCAAGTGAATTATATTACCCAGGAAACAAACCCATGTCTTACCTGGGAAACGAAGCCAGCTTATAATAAGCATGCCTTGCCCGGAAATCGAACCCAGCTTATATCATCCATGTCTTACCCAGGTTTCAAACCTGGAACTCACATTGTATCGTAATCTGACTTCGCCATGGGGGTTGGTAAACATCTATTTTTGTGTACTTATGTTGGAAAATTATTTATTAAAAAAAATATTACGTGCATGGAAGAGCTGTTTGTAGTGGAGTTAGGTCGTTGTGATCAGGTAATAATGGATCAGACAAGGGATTTCTTTCACTGTGTGTCAGGGCTACAAGAGGCTATTCTACAGTCTCCCTGTGGGGAATACAGTATTGGGAAGCTAACAAAACAAATTTATGAGCCTGGGCAGAAATGTTGCTGGATAGCTGGACAATGATTTCAGCAGACATAAAATCAACGAGCTCTACTATCGGACTGAAATGCCACGACAGTGTTTCTTTGAAATAATATAATTTTCTCTAAACACTATTTTTAATAAAAGTTTTTTTGTAAAGTGGTTACAGTGCTCACCTGCAGTTTTTTTACTGTGTGATATATTAAAATTGGTTAAGCATTTTAGGGAGTATCTCTTAATAGTATGTTGCTCGTTACTATTTAGTGGGCTTATCTCATAGTTGTGAGAGAGAGGGGGGAATTCTCTGATTAATGTTGATTGAAAAACTCCAGTGTGTTCTGTTCTTGAACATGTATTGTAATTAAATTTGTGCACAACGGAGTTCACTCTGACACCTTAAATGTAAAGTGCTAGAAATTGTTTTAACTTGTCTTGATATGGCTTTTTGTAGAAGCCCATTTCATATTTTCTGTAGAATTGATATGCAGCTTTTAAGCCTTCTTGGTAAGGATAGCTTGACATTTTTTAAACTGCTATTCCTTCGGCCATGAATATACCTTAGTATTTTTTCTTGAAATTGCCATAGAGTATATTTTTTTACTCTTGAGACACAAGTTTGTGTTTTCTAGTAAGAACTCTTGTTCACTGATTACTCTCATAGTTATATGATTTTTAACAGTAATGTAACTTCACAAGAACCATACACTATAATTTGTATCTCCTTATTAATCAAAGTAATAACCGAAAATCTTAGTTGAGCACATTTGTAAAATCATATTTAATTTTCACGTAACAAAGATTGGTTTAAAAACTTTTAGAGAATATATTTGTACATATGTTTAAAAATGTTAGCTAGCAGAAATGTTTGGATAGAAAAAATTTGGTAACAAAAAACATTAGCTAGCAAAAATGTTTGGGCAAAAGTTTCCTGAACTCGAAACATATTTTTTTAATGAAAAAATGGGATTTCGTAAAGGGAAGATATTAGTGGTGTTTCATATTTTCCTCACTGGGCAGCCTTGGACCTGCAGGTCTTCTGTAAGTTTGGTTGCCATGGGAAGCAGCATTCTCGGACACCAAACTTACCTGGTTGTCAGCTCAGCACTCTCCGCCTGTCTCGGAATAAGAAATTGGGGATGGATTCTTTGTGAGTGCTGGGGCTGTGCTGGGGAGGTGGTGTTAGGGTGCGCCGCACTGGCTTTCTTGAGCAGACGACAGCGAACGCTCTATTTTTGGCCGTGTGGCATGAAATACTTGGAGGTGTCGGGGGTGGGGAAACCATAACTCTTAGGACGGCATTTAGTGCAGGCGAAGCCATCTGCACTGGGAAAGGGGGTGGGATGTTGGGGAATGTGCATGAGCAGTAGAAGTCAGCGGGGAAAGTCGGGGGCGGTCTCCAATAGCTAGCGCTTTCTGCATATAGTGGATGAAAGTGTAAACTGTCCTCCTCCTTGTCCTGTGTTGTCTCTGCACCACTCAACGCAGAATAATCTATTGCTTTTTTGACGGTGCAGCATGAGAGATTTGTCCTTGTGAAGTATGTGTTGGAGAAGGTGGGTTAAACAGCGAAATGAGTGGTCTCGAGCATCGTGAGAACTTGCGGCGATTTCTTTGACGATGTCGTGCATGGAGAAGAAAATGTGAGCAGAGAAATTTTTTGACTTTCGAGAGCCTTCAGTTACAAACCAGCCACCGGGCTGCCACAGAGGGTAATGCAAGATGTTGAACATGTGTCACACAGTTTTCTCTCATGTCTTCGGATAAATGGTTAGGTTTTTATTTAATTAGGCGATTGTTGAGAGATATGCGGCTATCGAAAAATGTTTGAGTAATTGCTGCAATTTTAACGTGTGGTAAGAGGGAAGCAATTTTCTTGGATAGTTGTGTGTAGTTGAATTAATTTCTTAGCATATTCATTCACTTTTGTAAGGCTTTAGGTGGAAGATCGTTCGTCTGGTTTCGATGTGTGTTTTCAGAGCCGATGAGGGTGAGTACATATTTATATTCGTGTTGCACGGGGGGGAGGGGGTGTGGAGTAATTTTATATTAGCTGTGTGTTGGTTTAATTTAAGTAAATTTTGTATTCCATTCGTTAATCGCATTATTAAAGTATTTTAGTTAGTGAATTCATTTTTGCTTCTATCGATTATGTAATTAATGTGGAGATGAGTTACTTTGCTGTGGAAAACGGTTTCATTCCATAATTGTATTATTAAAATCGGTTTAATGAATTTGTTTCAAGTCTTTTGGTTAGTGATTCGTACTTATTTCATTTGCTTCGCCGAAATAGTTCGTTTCTTTTATGATATTCGAGGAGCGATTAAAGTAATTTGTTCAGTAACCTATTTCAAGGCCTCTTTTCATTAAAACATATTTATTTTACCGAAAACATTTATTTAAATACTCAGTATGCCTCTAGACCTGCTCATTATTCATATGTCACCAACCACAAAAAAAATGCCACTTATACTACTCTTACACCAACATCAATTCTTATATAAACAATTACAACGCACTCCTCTGGTCAGTGGATTTCAGAACCTCAGAGAGAACATGTCGATCCTGCTCTGCCAATATCACTCTTATGACACCCATAAATTAATTCCATTCTTTGATATCAAAGAATTATTAATATAAAATGGTATAAAAACATTATTTAATTAATAAATCGAATTTATCTATTTAATCAATCGGTTAATTAACTAAATTGATTATTCATTTAATCAAACTATTATTTAAACTCATGTGTATATCATAATTATGCACTTAGTTCGCTCTTGCACCAAATGCGACTTAGGTCACTTTTTCGCTAGGTGATCCAGTAACCCGGCGCTCCTACTACTGCTGGCAATAATTAATTATGCGTGAAGTTTAGTTTCACTCAGAGCTGTTGCGTGTGCATACAAAATTCCTCTTAAAAGTGTTCCAAGTGATGTTTCTTTGGAAAGATGGCCATCGTTTGTAATGATAATATTGTCAGTTTGGCTTTAGGTTCTTCCTTGATCAACCGAATTATTTTTTTAACGTTGAACAGATATTAAACCTTTTTGTAAGACGCCAACAACAATCCTATTGTGTATATAAGAATATGACAGAAATGTGTACACTGGGATGAGCTGCACGGGTGGTGCTTGATAAATGTGGTCTTTAGCAACGAAAGAGCGATTGATTTAGGTGAGGATGGAGTTGTATCGGAAATAACTGGTGAACTTAACGTTGTATAGTTGGCTAGCAGTAGTGTATATATGGGGCTGCTGGCACATGGCATCTGGCATGTCAGATCTGGATCCGTCCTCCATATTGATAGGCGTGTTTGGAAGCTGTGTTGGGTTGTGCAGTCCACCAACTTGGTAGGCGTCACAGGCAAGGTCAGCAGCCATGTCGTCGATGTAGTCCACCATATTTGGTGGCATCACAGCCAGGGCTCGATGCCATATTAGATGTTTTTCTTCCGACATATTTAGATGCAAGGTTAGTAAGATTTATTCTACAAAATTATTTTAATAAAAACATTAATTTATAATAAAATTATAAAAGATCAACAACCACCACTAATCATATCTTCACACATCACCACCCATTCCCCTCACCACATATCACCACCAAATCCCTCATCACACACCACCACCCATCCCCTCACCACAGGCCTCTTCCCCCAAACCCCCTCCTCAGCCAACGACACCCAACCCCTCCCCCTCAAACCACCCATGCATCCACATGCCCCCTTCTCATCCCTCTACCACGCCCAACGCCTTACTCATCCTCCCCGCCAAAATACTAACCCCCTTTCTCCTTAATCCCACAACTCCTCCTTCTCCCTGGTCCATTAAATTAAAAAATCGAGGATCATGTAATGTCATAACATCACTCACCCTGCCACCTAATCATAAAAATTAATAATAGCACATTTCTCCATACTAATATTTCATTTTCTTTGTGTTTATTATTCAAAATATAAACATTTGCACTGTCTTATAACGATAGCATTACTGGTTTAGTGCATACGCTCAATCACGATAACTTCAATAACTATTCCGAGTAGGATATTTTGTTTATATAAATTCATAGTAAATTTACGGTTGTTTGCATTTTAAGTACATTTAAAGGTAAGCACTGTATCATAGATCTCGATTTTTTTTAGTTGCGTCTGTATTTTAGTTAATAGTATGCCCACATTTTTGCAAGTCAGGTTGTAAGTAAACGAATATTTGTAAGCATGTGCGATTATAATTTGCGATTTCTTAGGGCCAGGCTCATGAAATTCATTTTGGAAGCATCACTTATAGCTCCAGGAAAATATATATGTATAAGCCCTACGACCATTTATAGATATAGTAAAGATGGCAGGACACACCCACTCTCAGCATAACAATCAGCAAACCACTGTCCCCCCACCCCGTATATTACATTATTTAGATGTATCTTATATGATACATACTATAAAGCCAAAATCAAGTAAATATGACTATTAGGACCAGATTAACTATCCTGTGCCATTGTACAACCAAACGGTAACGAAACATCATGCATGCGCCTCTCACATCGTCCATCTCCGTAACTCACAGGCAAGTCTCCTCCCCTCACAAAGATGAGCAATTGTCAATTCCGTACAGCGCCCCCGAGTGGCCTGAGACCAAAACAACATAATATAAAATGTTTATCCTAGCACATAAATAATGAATACATAGTACTATTTATAAAAATGTATATATATATTTACATTAATAATAATAATAATCTGATGGATTCATTCAATAATAATCTGATGAATTCATTCCTGGCAATAATATTGTACATTTGGCACATGCAATACCAAAGAGCTTCAACAGGTTAGAATGGTCACTAAACACAGCAGAAGAATATTCAGTGAATTAAGTTAGTTGAAGCAAATATTCACCACTTGCCACCGCACAAATGTGACGAGATTTCACAACCTCCCATGTTAACGCTACCACCAGGATGATAACAAGCATCAGAAAATCAGGAAAATCTGGGCCTGTTCTTTTATGATCAAGAAAATAAAACATAAACGCCAGAACTACCACCTATTATACATTCACAATATTAAGTAAAATAGTTAATTGAAATCAATTAATATCACGAATAAAAACACATAAGACGAGATAATAAACTCGAAAACATTTGAAACCACAGGTAGAGCAAGAAGGATCTACATAAAATATTGATGCTGCCGGAACAACAAGGCTCAAATTTTACAAAAATGCCCCTTAACACTGAAAAGGTTTTAACCTATTCAAGTGTATTTTTCTTAAATAATTGTTATCGTCAGGATTGACGAGAACAGCGATGGGACCCAAATACTTCAAAAATTTTAATGGACCGTAAAAGGTCTTTGCAAGCTTATAACTGATAAACTTATTTTATTACATAAAGTCACTCTTCTACAAAGATCCAAATCACCAACTGCATATTTGTTCTGCTGCCTCCCCACGTTAAATGTACCTTTTGGCTAACTTCCCCTTGGCTATTTTTTGATGCTCAATGGCCTTTTTCCAATTCTGTTGAATTTATCTCTGATTGTAAGCATCAAGGCTATCTGCAGGGATTCCCCTCATATTAAGTAGGGGATGTGTCAAATCTCTGCATAAAAATAACTTAGAAGGTGAGAAACAAGAGGCAGAATTTTCTACAGAATTCAATGCCAAATTTAGCACAACAAGCGATTCATCCCATTTACTTTGGTATTGCGAGTGAAGAATGCTAGGGAAACATTTATATTTAACAGCCACACGACCCACATTTCCACATTTTAAAAAGACACGTTCTTCCTTCTTTAAAATGGGTGGATTTATAGTTTCCTTAGTTATTCACATTGGTTATTTTTGAGTATTTTGGTTAGCAGTATACATTGTATTATCCAACCCATATCGCCCATGAGTAAATATGATCTACACGAGTGGGGGCTTCTATCCAAGCACTTTGTTGTCTAAATTCAGGGGAAACATTTTCTAAAATTATTTATATTTGCCCTGAGACCCACACCAACAGAAACATAGATATATTGATCATTATGTACTGTACTCATCTACAAAGCATTGTATTAAAGAAATGCTTTATATTTATCTCATGTAAAAGTGCCTTACTTAAACAATATGATTAAACTTTTATCAACATTTATCAACTACGATGAAACGTCACAGTAATAACATCTATCAACTTCCAAATACTTATCGGACCAGTGAGCTATTGGATTGTAGAGATTAATAAGAAATGTTTGTTTAGTACTTCGTCTGCGACCAGCATCCAGATTTCGTCTTTGGTGGTACTATCGATGACTGGAGCTGAACTGCCCACGATGTCGACGATGCCATTCGCAAACCATTAGGGCCTTAAAACTCGGAAAATATATGGCCAGCTCAAGTTCAATCAAACCGATATAGTAAACTATGGTTCAGGCCCTTGCACAATCATAATTATTTTTTAATCATTGGCGATAAATGCACCAAATTCAGGCCGCAAGTAACACTTCCAACACCGACTTGTAGAAGAGAAGTGCCTTTATCATCACAGGTGATCTAACATATTTCCGGTATAACTGACACAAATGATCAGCAAACCTTGCTTACCATTCAAAAGTAGGGAAAAAACAAGATTATCTAAAACTTTATTTTCTCGGCCAGCAGATCTCCTCTACATTTATCCAGACTAATATTTATACTACATAAGTTCATACAACCATACAATCATGCCAAGAAAAATAATTTACAGCTGATTTGGTAAAAGTAATAGTAAAAATGGACATCGCTCAATAAACATGATGTATATAGATAGTCTTGGCGCCCTCTTTGCAATAAAATATATTTCTATAATATTGTCGCAGAACTGTCATGTTACTATAACTAACTTCACCACGGGCCAACCACAATGTACACCTTGCCAACTCATCACAAGCCAAGGCAGGTTCAGTTACTTGAAGGTTAATAGCAGTTATTTAATGAAAGGCAATAGCTTCGACACGCCATACCATAGATTCAAAAACACTGTACAGTACCTTGTTCCCATAGGCACACATGGTAAAAGCCAAAATTTTGACACCTCAACTGTAGACGCCTGTAGTCACACTACAGGCGATTAATGCTCTGCCTTTCGACATCATGACTCGCTGGCAGCTGGCAAACGCTTGCTGACAAATGGGAGAGGCGATATTCCGCAACGAGACAACCAGAGCGCTGATGTATGGCGATATCTTGTTCTCCGTGACGAAGGTCTCAAACAGCAATGAAGAATAGTTTACTTCTATTAAAACAAAGCACAAAATAGTCCTTGAATTTTAAATTGTCTCGCAATCGCATTTCTGTTCCCTCGTCGCTTGGCTGGTCAATTAACAATACACTCCACGTATTTACTCCATCTTTATGATGCGCACTATCAAGCCAAAGTCAAGTTAATATGACCATTAAGGCCAGGCCAACTATTCTGTGCCATTGTCCAACTGAACGGTAACGAAATATCATGCATGCGCCACTCACACTGTCCAACTCCGTAGCTCGCAGGCAAGTCCCATCCCCACACAACTGTCAACTCCGTACAGCGCCTCGAGTGATCGGGGACCAAAACAACGTAATACAAAACGTATATCAAAACACATAAATAATAAAAATAGCATACTATTGATAAAATTGTATATATACATATCTTAACATAAGTAATTATGATTATAATTTGATAACTTCATTTTGGCAAAGGTGGCTACTGAGCCTGAACGGTTAGACTGCTCGCCTCCCACCCTGGCGAACCAGGCTCAATCACCGGCTGGTTCACTCCGGATTTTCGCAAAAGGGAATCATGCCGGACGATGCCGCTGGTCGGAGGGTTTTCTCGAGGATCTCCAGTTTCCCCCACCGTTTCATTCCGGCGCTGCTCCATACTCACTTCACTTCACTCTTGTCGGCTCTCATGACCTCGATGTTAAGAGCCGCCCAAATCTCTTCACTCACTCACTCATTCTTGACAAAAAATAATTATTATATTTTACATTTGGCATTTACAATTCCAAAAAGTGCCAAAAGGTTAGAATGGTCACTAGGACGCAGCAGAAAATTATGCAATTAAGTACGTTAAAAGAAATATTCGGCTCTCGTCACAGCACAAATGCGACGAAACGTCACGGTAAAAAATTTTCCTAAATTAAAAATACTTATTCGGACCAGTGAGCTATTGAAGGGTTAGAGATCAGTAAGAAACGTTCTTTAGCACTGCGCCTGCGACCAGCGTCCCGATTTCGTGTATGGTGGTGTTGTCGATGAATCGAGTTGGATTGTCCACAATGTCGACGATGCCATTAGCAAACCATTATAACTTTGAAAATTCAAAAGTACATGGCCAGCTCAAGTCCAATCAAACAATGTGCTATACACTACGGTTTAAGTCCGTTTCATAATCATAGTCATTTCCGAATCATTGGCTATAGAGCCACCAAATTCATGCCGTAAGTAACATTTCCAACACCGACTCGTTGCAGTAGAAGAGAAGTGCTTTTATGGGAACAGATGATGTAACATGTTACCGATATAGTTGACATAAACGATAAGTAAACCTTGCTTACCATTACCAGTTAAATTCAGTGAAAATTCTTCAACATCTTTACAAATTGTCAGACACAATTACCACTATCACATTTGCCACAAATACACAAAACATACTAAGTAGAGACTGTCAAAACTAACAGTTAATATAAACTGACCACACCAGCCATACAGATCACATTAGCTATACGAAATGCCCATATCAACTGACTGTACCAAAACCCATAGTACTAGCCATACCAAATGGCGATGTCTCTGACCATACCAGTCATACCGACAGACTATACCAAACAGTAATATCTACTGCACATTCCAATCGACCAGACTACTCACAAGACCAACCAACCATACTTAATGCCCATGACAACTGACCATACCAAACAGCCATACCAAAAGTACATACCAAACGACCGAAAATACCAACAAGTGCCTGTCGGGTGATGCGATCTATATGGGAACAATGATTACCTTGCTGCACAATAGCGCTGGGTATGCTACACTAAAATGTTATAAAATGGGTCCAAGGAATCTCATTGACATATTGCTGTGCCTTATCCGTGTCTTCAATAATCACTAGACGTGACCGGGTGACATAACTGATGACAGCACATACCATAATACCCAGTGTCCAGGAGGTATGGCATTCGCGAATCGGTGCATGATCGTTGCATTACCCACTGCTGCGCCAAACCCTACCGTGACAATCAGCTGCATTAAGATTGAAGCGGGACTCGTCGGACAGCACAATGTGCTGCCATTCCTCTGCCCAGTGTTAGTATTCCTGGTTAAATTCAAGCCATGTCGCACAATATCGAGGGGCGAAATTCAAACGGTGCAGTGGACGTCGTGCTTGAAGGCCAGTCTTATGCAAACTGCAACGAATGGTTTTTGTTGAGACGGGCAAATGCAGTGTTGGCCCCACACACTGCAGGATCTCTCAGCATTTAGTGCCACAGATTGCTACTGCACGATGGCGTGTACGACAATCTCCTCTATCTATAGTGCGTCTGTGAGGACTAGTACCTACTCTACGTGACATATGACCTGTACGTATCCACGTCTGCATACACCACGCTGCGGCTGCCCACGACAAGGGTTGCTAGGAGGCGAGCTAGTGTGAGGTGCAGCGCGACCCCGGCAAGCCGACCCAGCTGTTTGCAATAGCAATCCCGGGGGAATGGTTACGAGGTCGGCGCCGTCTATATATAAGGATGGGACAATGGCGGCTCAGGGCGCCATCTTGCCCCAGACACCGGAGGCCCTGCCCGAGGGACGACTGCCAAGAGGACCACTAGTCCGTGGTCCGGGATCGACGCTACCGCATCCGCCTCCTCGTAGCCAACTACGATATGTGGGTAAATATACTTCCCGTTAGGGCGACCTAGGCAAAGTGAGGTATCGGGAAAGATGAAGGTCCATGTTAAGCTCCATAAGAGCAAGAGTATTTAAGTAAATACTTGATTATATGATTTAAAGTAACGCTGAGTCGTACTGGCACGACTTGCTGTATATTATTAATCTGACCGCTCTTGCCTGGCGGCATTTGTAAACGCTTGAGAGTAGAATAAAGTAAAGTTTAGTATTATCTGAGTGCTTTCCTCTGACTACCGTCATCCCCTTTGTAAGTGCGTGGTCTCCTCCCTTCAGAAGAGGTCACAGCAACCGTGACACAGTTTTGACTGCATGGCGAAGATGAATGACTATACGACGAGCACAGACCACCTGGCTTCGTGCAGTCCGACATCGGGCAGTCCTACTATACGAAGCTCGTTCAAACGGGTCTGTGTGGTGATATTCTTCACGAGCACGCCACGTGGCATACTGATTCGCCTCTTAACATGCTTTTCAGCCTGTTGTACAGAATCTTTAAGTACTGGGTTCTTGCCACACGTGTCGCAGTGACGTTTCTGCAACGTCACTTCAACCACTGGCATTGCACAAATGGTAACTCATGTGTTATTGATTTTACTGCAGATGAATTACACCTTAGCTATGGGTGTAGCGATTTTTATGTCCAGCACTGTATACGTATGTGTCATCGCAATACTACATGATGTGAACGTAAAATAAAACAACGTTACGAATCACAGCGTGAGCATGGCCCCGGAAAATAATTTAATCGGTTATAGTATAGTTTCTACCAAAAGTTTAAGACCACCAGACATTTTCACACAATATGACACTGACAATAAAAATTTGAAGAAATGAGCTTGGACTGATTTTTTCTTTACAATTGTGTTTGTAAAGTAAAACATTTTCATAAAAAAAAAACTTAAAAATATTTTCTTTCTTCATTACATTATGATCTCATTTTAAAATATTGGTTAAATAAGTGCATTTTCAATTGTAAAAACTCTACAACAAATGCTGCTTGCTGCACATGCACGTACACGGAATTTTACCTTTCCTACAATACACAGAAACGTAACGATCTGCATCCGCGATATGCTTACAAGAATAATGACCTGTCTTAAAGCTACTGGAGGTATCATCGACTGATATATACATTTATATAACACATGCTATAAACAGTTAAATAGAGTTTTGAGTGGCACATACGCCCTATGTAAAAAAAAAAAACCTTTGGGAAACTAAATTCATGTTCCTGGCTGGGTAGTCTTAAACTTTGGTAGAAACTGTAAGACAACTTTGAAAATAGCAACTGGATTCGTCGTTTTAATCACACTTTCTATTCTTCATAATCTTCTTCAGTAATACATTTCTTACTGGTCGTAATATAACTACGGCTATCTAATCGATATATAAATATTTTTTGGGGAGGGATGCGTAGAGCGAGAACTCTCTATTCCATGTTGCGAATTAAAATCATGGAGTTATAGTTCACACCCATTTTATGCGCAGATAGTACTTTACTAGACTCATACCTCTTACCGTCACGGACTGGGTCACCGGATTTTCGCAAATGGGAATCGTGCCGGACGATGCCGTTGGTCGGCGGGTTTTCTCGGGGATCTCCCGTTTCCCCTGCCCCTTCATTCCGGCGCTGCTCCATATTCACTTCAATCACCCCCATCGGCTCTAAATACGTCGCTGTTAAGAACCGCTCAAATCTCTTCACTCACTCTCTCACTCATATCTCTGACCCACATCTAACAGCAAGTGGCAGCTAGGCTAGCCAACCATTAGGTTTCCTGATACGTATTACTTGTCCTTTATTCTTTGTCTGAGCCCAGTTCGGTGTGTCGTACTCGCAGAGCAACGCGCACACTGCTACTCCCACGTTGTAACCGAGATGATTGGTGTGCTGTGATTGTTAATAATTATCTCTGGAGGGCAGCGAGCATCGCCCATGCTGCTCACTAAACAGGCGGACAAGAGGCGCGTTACAGTAACTTCTGTTTTCCACGGCTACCGCGCGCAGCGCTCACCCAGCACTATGTCTCTTGCCTAGGAGTGTCATCGCCCGGCAATTGTGCTGCACGAGATCTGTGGCGCCCACGTCCGCTACCACGGCGTTTGACGTGGCAGGGCGAGGACCGGGCATGTCTACTGGCGACGTCGCGTGTCTTTGGCCACTGCGTAAGAGTTAATGAAATACTGATGGCGTCAATACTGTTTGGGCCTTTGTAGCATTAAATATAGTGGATGTAGTGAATGAACTTTTGCCGTTTATTGTGCATCTACACCTGTACTGTCAGTGTCAGAATAATTTAGCATATTCTGGGGTGTTTTCAAACAAAATATTCAATCTGGCGGTGATCAGAGGGACATGCAAATTTCTGTCTTCTTTTTAAGAGTAGTTTATTTACTTGCTAATTAAATTGGCTGAAAACAGCTTAAAAATCACTGTGTTAACATATTAATTATTTGAAACATATATATGTAATATTTTTCACACATTAACATATTCTAGATTATAATCTCATTTATCTTCCGTTTGATTCCATCTTTAAATGTCCCTGCTGTAGTCAAAGGCGTAAAGGCTCTTTAATTGTGTGTTTAAGGAGCTGAACTAAACCATTATAAATTTTGGGCCAAATTTTCATAGATCCCGCCTTTGGAACGTTCTGTCATGTTAATACCGGTTTGAAGGTGAGTCAATCCATTCTCAGGCATTTTGCTTAAATTATTATTTGCTATTCTTGAAACAGTTTTCCTTAATGCATTCCTAACAGTGTATTTACACATGATACCAGGCAATGTAATGTGAGGAGTATTTGAGTATGGCGTATTCTCACAAGATAGAATCTCGGCTTGAAGGTAGGAACGATACCCCTAACTGCGTACTTAACGGTTATTTGTATAAGTGACCTTCTGGCATCATGGTTCGCGAGGAAATCTATAACACGAACGCATACTTTTGTCAACTGGGCTTCTATTTAGTTCTACGTGTATTATTTCTTAATTTGACCTCTATTTAAAACATAACCAGTAAGGGTGATTTAAGTTTTTGTCTTAAGAAATTCCTGTTAACGCATGAGTTTTTAATTTAATTTGTTGGGTACACGTCATTTTGCATAAAAGTAATTTGGCCTAAAATGACTTTCGGCCATATAACTTTTAGACCAAATGATGACTTTTATGCCAAGTGAATTTTAAGCCAAATGACTTAGGCCAACTGACTTTTAGGTCAATTGATTTTAGGCCAAGTACATTTTAGGCCAAATGAGTATTAGGCAAGTGACTTTTATGTCAAGTGCCTTTCAGGCCAACTGACTTTCATACCAAGTGAATTTTAGGCCATCTGAATATTAATCAAAGTAACTTTTAGACCAAGTGCTTCTTAGGCCAAATTACATTTAGGATAAATTAATTTAAACTAAATGACTTTTCGGCAAAGTGACTTTTAGGCCAACTTACTTCTTGACAAATTTCGTTTAGGCCAAGTGACTTTCAGACCAAGTGAATTTTAGACCAAATGTTTTAAGGGCAAATGATTTTTAGGCCGAGTGACTTTTAGGGCAAATGAGTTTTAAGCCAAGTGATTTTTAGTGAAATGAAATTTTTCCGGAAATTTTAGGTTAAATTACTTTTAGGCCAAGTGATGCGCTCCCATTTTGTTACATTTAAACAACAAGGATCTGGGTTCCGTTCCTTGGCAAGTTACTAATGTGTTTTATGTTTTTATTTGTAAGGTACAGTTGGTGCAATTTGTAAGCTGGCTTCCTGAGTAATCGAAACTAGTGTAGCATAACGTGAAAATTTTAATACGTACAATATTAAAAGTTTTTAGCTTTGTAATTTAGTTTTTCATACTCGTTAACCAAACACGTCCAAGGATAATATAGTGTAAAAATACAGTTAGGACCTACTTCGAGTTATGCGAGATAAAGCGTGTAAAGAAACCAGACAGCGTGCGTTAAGTGATTATGTTAAGTCACACTACACGCCATATGTGGGGTATTTCAATCTTTCCCGTAGTTTGTACTCTCCCCCTTCCCCCTCCTCCAGATGTAGCTGAGATAAATGTGTATATGATTAGGGTGACATTCCGTTCACGTTACCATGTAAATTATAATACGCGTGAAGTACATCATCTAACAACCTGATCTGCTTCAAGGGGTATTAATATTAAACATTAAAGAACAACTAGCTCGCAATTAGATCTATTCAAAAAGCGGCTATAATGCAAGCGACTGTTCGCTTTTACCCACAAATAAAGAAGATACAAAGCCTAATTACGACGACAATTGTACTGCACATTAATGTGTATATAAGAGAGTCGAACAAGACTTAAATTCATTTATGATAATATCTTGTGTTTCGTAACAATTGCATAGATATAGTATATGCCAGTCGTAAAGAAACCTCAGTGATATCTTACAACATGTAGTTGCATGTTTTGGTATTTATATAAATTCATTGCATAGTCCTCAGTAAAGCACTGGAAAACACACATTTGATTCTGTACGTGAATCATGTTCAATATTCTTGTATGACTTAAACTGTACCTATACAGTTTTAATCTTTTTAAGGATTATCCTCGAGCTATTTCATTGTTAACTATTTGTGCTTTACTCAAGCCCAATATTTACAAAATACTTATTGTCCTGCAAGGTGTGAATTCATATTCTTTGAGTTTGAATTACACAACCCTAACCCTGTAATATCCACCACCTGGATGAAATGTCTTGAAAACGGGAAAAATAATGTATACCAAATATTTATAAACAACATTATCTTTTTAAAGAACATAGATGTGTTAAAAGGACACTTAGACGAATAAAGAAAATAATTACCATTTATACCGTACCCAATATTTTTAAAACTACTTTCAAGTAACTAATGAATAAACAGAGCTTCTTGGACTGCAGACGCTTAGTCATGCATTTAATCAAGAGGCTACAAAAATACTGCTGTTTAGTACGACATATTAGAAATAACACAAAAATATTCCTTTTTGTTTTCAGCTGGCACACGTTTGAAATGTTGCAAGAAGAGAATACTGGAAATACACTATTACGAAACTATCTAAAAAAAATCTCTCTATCAATACGGCCAGTTGATACATACCGTTCAAAACAAAACATTCATCCCACGTACTCGTTCCGGAGAAATGTAACGGTTAGATATCAGATCTTGGATTTTAAAAAACGAAGAGAGATCGGTGAAACTCGAGTTACTGAATCTGGTGTTTCCCTATAGGAATTGGTCATTTACATATGCGCTCACATAAATTTTACTGAGACTATCACCAGCATCTGAAATAAGTAATGTTTATATTCGTGTTGTAAATATATTGATTGCCCTCTCCAGTCTGATGAATATGTAAACTTTTGTTTACTTACAACCTCATACCTATTATAATTTTTATTACTTGAATTTCACAGCTGACTTTTACGACCTGCAGGACAACAACAATTTAACCGGTCAGTACATATGAGTTTAGAGTCTTAAACAAAATTTACTTCTGTTTAGTCCCGATATATTGTTATTTTCTTCCATCATTTTATTTTGTGATATAAATTTCATTACAAATCAGTTTTGAAGAAGGAAACTTTTTTTAATGCATTCGTTTACGCATTTAGTTTGCTGATTCATTATGAGTTCGCAGACTAGCTTTACAGCTATGGTAATTTTCTAGTTCTCGCTTGTATATCTGGTTTTACACTAAACGTTTACGTGGAAACGTGAGAAAATATGGATGTAAAACAGCCTATAGTAATAGAAACATTGCACAATTGCCTTGCAAGCTCGGGATTAGCTCAATTTATTTCGGTGATGCGAAGAATACGTAGAAAACGTATGCAAAACATTAAACGAACACAGCGATGTGTACTCGAAAACGGATGTGCTGATTCTTGTATACGCATTCAAAAATTGTTTGACCATGTGCAATACTGACTGCATCCATGGCGTTAATTCAACAGAATCAGAATAGATATAGCTAAGATATATGTCCCGAGCCACTTAGATTTAGAATCAAAGAATTTTTCAATTAGATAATTTATAACAAACTAGGGGTTATTAAAAATTACATTTTATTATTCATACAAATACTGTATAAGAAGTAACTAAAATACTTTAACTCTGTAAGCATTACACATATATTGAATATGGAAAAAAAAATCAGAACATCAATACGAGAAATATTTGCAGCATAATTTTTAAACGTAAAAATGTTCATTATAACATTGTTCAAGAAATTTCTGAAGTGTTGGGGCTATAATGTACAAGAATTTTTTATACCCTATTTTTAGACAATTTTCGCCTCTACCACGAAAGGGCAGAAGACTTCGAGGAGCGGTTTGAGAAACGAGCACCGTCAGAATCGGATCTTTATCGTTGGGAAAATAAGCCATTCCAGGCTGGAAGTTTACTGGATTCCAAGTGTAGTGGACATAAAATTAAATTTTTATATCGCCAAAAAATAAAATCTTCAAGAGGACTCAGCAGATTTGGGTACAGTAGAAACCTGTTATAACATTTCCCAAGGCCCCCGAGAAATGAAAGCCTTATATACGGGAAAACTTTATAAGAGGGTAATTTTTAATTGAAAAAAATGTTTGTGGACCAAGGGAAAGCAGCTTATTAAGAAGGAAAATGTCTTAAGAGGGGATGTTATAACAGGGTTCCACTATATCACTTGCATCTTTACAACGTGAACTGCAAACCGCCTTCTTAATTGAAATAAAAGTTTATTTAATGGAACAACACTGCCAACTCGGGTGTGGTGAAACTAGTTGTTACCTTAAGACACTCTAAACCTGAGTAGAGTCTGGGCATAAAACTGGAAAAACCATATGTGCCAACTTTTTTTGGCAAGATTAAAATGAATATCAATGTATGACAAAGCTTTTCAGTTCTTTGCAGCTGTGCAGTAATTGTTAAAACGTATTACTAATAAAGAGAAACAAGCGAGTAATATGTTTCTTTAGATACAAAAAATAAAACAAAGAAATACAAGTCGGTACTAACAACTGCGGTTTTTGAAGGCTGACACTCGGTTGACTGACACCACACCCGTAAATTAAAAATTAAAGAATATCGACTCAAAGACAAGAACAGTGATAAAGGCCGTAGGTTAAGATCAACGCCAACAAAATATCTACACAATAATTTGAGATGCGTAAATTCTGTGAATCCATTTGGGAGCAGCGTAGATATCTTCTCCCGTTATACATTCAGGACGCACTTGTTTATTCATTGATTGCTGTCATAGAGCGAGGCTTTCTTGTTATTCAACTTGGCTGCACGTGATACGTTCACATTACACATTCCTGATTGCTGCTGGCTAAAGAGTTGTCAACGATATAGCGTGTCAGTATATGCTGTTCGCAGTAAACCCAGCACTTTTGCAATATCTGCCTGCGATCTACTTCTCGGACTACATTGTATCATTCAACAATTTGTAAGTTTGACATTGCCATCGGCCTGATCGCTTTATCCATGCGTTGATCGCGAAAAAAATTGAGAGATCATTACACTTAAAAGCATTAAATAGACAGTAAGAAAATGAAATAATTTCAGTATCAACAAATGATAAACTTACATTTTTTATTCAATGTTTAGGCATGGGACTACTTACCTTCCGTCGTTACCAACTTTACTGAGCGCATGCCAGTCAGCATGCTCGTTCAAATATATGAAGGCAAGGGCAGTGAAATTTTTCAAAGGTTGATATGAAATGTGCTCAGTTAACAGTAAACAGCCTTTACAATTGTGGTCCAATCCTAAAAATAACACTAGAGTACCCGTGCTTTAAGTCTAACTTGGTATCGAAAGAATTTGCAAAATTCACGTAAGCTTACCTCTCATCATAATCTCTATGCATAGAATGAAGTGTTTGACTGACTCACTCAGTTTCTAACTCGCGCACTTATCAACGTACAGTCTAAACCACTGTATGATAAAGCACGCAAATTTAGAGACTACTTCCTCTCTGGGTGTAGGCGTCCGCTGAGAAAGTTTTATTTTCGAAATGCTGCCCCTAAAGGGCAAAATGTGTTTTCGAGAACTCCTCAGTAACTCATTAACCCCATGAGATATCGCTATGCTCTTAGCTTCAAACGGTTACCCGTATAAATAGGCCTACCTAAAAACTAGTTTTATGACTCTTTGAAATTCAACCCTGATGGGAGTAAAAAGGGGTTATATGTGTTTTTCAAGGACTCCTCAATCGCTCAATAACCCAGTAAGATATCGTTAGGCACTTTGTTTTTAAAAACCTACCTATAATGATGCCTAAAAAGTGATTTTAGTATTTTTTGAAATTCAATCCCTAAGAAGGTAAAAAGAGGTCAAATAAGTTTTCCAAGACTACTAAATAGTTGATTAACGGCATAAGATATCGTTACGCTTTTAGCTTCGAAAGGTTACCTATTTGAGGAATCCTCAATAGATCTTTAACCTCACAAGATATCGTTATGAACTTTATTTAAAAAGGCTGTATATATAATTGCCTAAAGTCTATTTTAATAATTTATTTTTTTAATTCAACCTCTAAGAGGGTGAAAAGGTATATAATGTATTTTCGGGTTCTACTCAGTAACTCATTAACCCAATAAGATGTAGTTACGCTCTTTACTTAAACGTTAGTAACATAAATATACCAAAATTAATTTCAGGATTTCGAAATTCAACCCCTAAGTAAATGAAAAGGCGTAAAGTGTATTTACGAGTACTCGTCAATAGCTCACTGGCACAATTAGATAGCGTTATGTCTTTTACTTAAAATGGTCGGCTATATAAAAATACCTAAACATGGATATCAATTTTTTTTTGGAAATTCCACCCGAAATAAGGTGAAAAAAGGGATAAATAAAATGTTTCGTGGAATCCTGCACCACTCAAGTTATCTACAAAGAGATAGTTTGGTAAAAGAAACTAGTAACTGTTTGGTGTAGTTCTTGAGGGAGAAGCCTCAGACAGAAAGCTAGTTATGTACCAATACATGTCGATGTTATTGCGTGTAGTAATGGCCAAAGAAATTCATAGAAAAACTAAGAAGAGATTTTAATATTGTAGCTGGTAGATTATGTTCATAATTAAGGGCACTAGATGAAAGTAACCTGCAGACGAATATAAAATAAAATGAGATCCATTGTCCCTACTTTCAGTTGTGGCGAAAAATGTACGGTATTTTTCACGATATAAGATTAATATTATGACTATAGTTTCTAACAGCAAACATGTTTAATACCATTTTAATAATTATTTACGTAGGCACTGATAGAGAAGCATGCTTTCAGTGCTGCCTGTTCTACATTGAACACCGAAAGTGTCCATTTAAATTAACGAGAAATATGTTACTTTACGCGTGACTCATGTCTGAAAAAAAACACACTTAAGCTGAGTTGCATGATAAGATAAACTGTGGCCTGTTAAATATATTATAGCAAAAACAAGACGTTACTGATAACTAATGAGCCTACTTACCTCTACATGGGTACAAATAAATTTTTATGAAATTCGTAATAGCGTAGTTTGCAGGTAGGCGTTGTCGTCTCTTTGACAGCAATATCATTAGAAATGAAACCAGAAACATGTGAAACAGCACCAGGACAATTAAAATGCACATATGACTTATCCGGGATTCGAATTCAGAAACAATCGTATAACTAAGCTAGCGTGCAATCAACTGCATCACGGACGTAGGATTCGGAGCATCAACTGCAAGACTGGCCACCTTGGAGAGATCCTGGAGGATGGAGGCTGAGTTTCCTGATGGTACTCAGCTTCAAGGGAGGGAGGATGAGATGATATGCTTTAGCTTCGTGTTCAAAAAAGCTCCAATTTGCATATAAAAAGTAGGCCTACGTCTCGTTACGTGTTTTCGCCTGCCCGTTATTAAATTAGCTGTGGACGTTTTTCCTACCTTTGGCGAATAGTTTAGAACAGCTCTGGAAGACCACGATTTATGCTTCCTCGTTTACGGTGGAAAATACATAGCATATTCGGTGTCCGACGTCAAGTGGGCCTTTAAAGTAGCAGCGAGTCGACCAGTATAGTGGACGCCTCAGCGTCAGAAATTCAACTACCGAGAGCGCCCGTGCTTCCAACCCGGCCAGACGAAAGACTGACGTACCTCACTGCTCTTGGCTACGCCTTGGTGACGTCAGTGGTTCTGCCAAGAGTTGCAGGTTGAAGAGAGAAAATTTTCATTACAGAAAATAAAAGACTGCCATCGTGTAGTTATGAGGGCCCTCTATTAAAAAATTCACGTTTCCTATTCGTTGAAATTAAATGTAGGGAATTAAATGCTTAATGCTGAACACCCCATTACCAGATCTATTAAATGTGAAGTACTGGCGATGGGTGAGGAAAGGGTTTTTAAAACAATAGGCATGCATTTTTTGGAGCTGGTGTGCTTGGTTCTCAGATTCTGGAGGTGTTCCCCATGGAGATAAGTATTTTAATATTTGGGAGTTTTTTTAAATAGTTGTAAATATAGAGGAATGGTAGAACATTTCTAAGTGTTAGGATTTGGCCAGAATGTTTTTTAATGTTCTTAAATTGAAATGTTGTGAAAAAGTGTAAAAATAACTTAAGGCATGTAAATTTTGGGGATGATACTATAAAATATACAAAAGAAATGTAATGCTGTGAGATCGTAGATATCATTATAAATATTTTTGTTTCACTTTTGATAGCTTATTAGCTTAATATTTTATCTGCATATTTAAAGGTCGCTTTTCATAAAAGATTATGAAATACTGTATTAGATAATCGTATAAAAGTAGTTCTATAAAACATCCAAGCAAAATATTTCTAGATTTGTAATTATCAATTTTTTTTAAATTTCCCATTAAATGTTTCCAGTTGCAATTACGCAAACAGTAAAGTATGAAATATTTGAGAAAACATGATAGGGCACCTTTGTGAGACGACATGAAGCAGACCAATATAAAATGATCACCTTTCTGCCGTATGCTGAGGGGGTTTCTCCGGGGGGTGTTTCCAAAGTCTCCAGCCCACAGGGGGTAGAGGGCGTGTCACTTCCTGGACATGTACTTCACCGACTATAATTTTATCTATTCTGCAACTTGTAAAACTTGAACGAGTATACTAGGTATAATATGTTAAGAGGTTAACTGCACTGACATATAGCTCGTTTTGATGGTTACGTAATTTACTTAAATAATTATATGCATGATCGGGGGAAGTTTTGTAGCAGTATAAAGTATTTGAGACGAAATCGAAGCAGACACAGCTCCACGTTTACTTTTAAAAAAAATGTTTTTGTCTCGTTTGCTTTTTTTACGAATGGTCTCAGCGTCTCGTTAACGATGCTACGTACCTGCCGCTCCATCCGAAGGACGCGGTAGTTAAGAGTCGCAGCGTGGGGCGAGCCTTGGTTCCACACCGTCACGCCCGCTGAAAGGACCGTCGATTGCCCGCACCGCACACAGTGTCTACAGGACTCTCCCAAACCTCCCTCTCCACTGCCTGCACGATCACGAGATTTCCAGACGCCCAGCAAAGGTAGCACGTGTCCTTACGTCTGGCAGGAGTGTTCCGGACAACCAACAAAGTTCTTGTTTAATACTGTAGCAATGAGCATATATTTTTATTTATTGATTTTTTTTATTACCTCTATAAAACTCTAACTCAAACACTTACTGGGTCAAGCATGTAAAGCACGTCAACAAAGGTGCACCAATAGTAGCATACAGTAAGAATATAACTAAGTGAATAAACACACATGTATCCACAAATGAAATATTCGTTAATGTACAAACATAAATACACAATAATATAAAATAGTTATAGAAGCATATAAAGATACAACAATTTAACAAAACATTAATAGTGTGATAACATATAATTTTATATACAAATATGGCATTGCACTATTAAATCCATCCCATATTAAAGAATTCTTCTAATTAATAGAATGAATACTCCTTTAAGAAAGTTCTTATGTTATTTTTATGGATTTAGGAATTACCTGACAAAGTTTTTTTTTTAGAGAACACGGTAATTTATTAAGTAAAGAGATACATGAATAGTAAGCCCCTTATGCTATTCACGACTTTTCCATTTTGCGCAAGGTTTCATGTCCTACTTGTCTGTGGGCTTTGGCGTATACAAAAATGTAGACTGTGGTTCAGCACATGTGTATATTTCAATACTTTGTACTGTAAAGAAATCGTAAACATATAATTTTGTGTTACTAGTGCTTAGCTTTCGAAACTTAATTTTACCTGTATGTAAAGCACAACAACAGTACTCATATATGCTGGTAGGTTGTATGTACAAGCATGTGCATACATTTCTCACTACTTATGTTTTAACCCATTCTGGTTCAATCTATGTAACTGTATGCAAAACGCAAATAAAGGTTTTCTTTCCGGCTAGTACGATACACTACGAGGCTCGATTCCGCATTATTTCTTGTGTAACTGATCCGTATAAATCGTTGCTGCTCTAGATTATTAATTCTGTGAGCAACATGTACAGTTGTATTTTGATCCTGAGCATGTGCATCACATTTATTCACACGACTCTGTAACAACTTCCATAGTTTATTTTGTAAGTTGCGCAAATTTTATTTATCTTATTAAACTAAATCGATCAATTCAATTGAATGACCTTGACAAAAACACACATTTTACATAACTTATGGTGACAGTCAATGTGGTGATGGACCTTATTAAAAAAAATACTTTATGGCTGCTGCAAAATGTTTTGTTGGTAAGTGCACAGACAATTAATTTTGTGGTGAGTACAAAATATTTTGTAGCCGCCACGAAATAAATTTCTAGAGGCCACACATGTTTAGTGGTGACAACTAAAAAAATTTCGTGTTCACCACAAAATAATTTGGCTGTGTGTATACCAACGACACGTTTTGTAGCATCCACAAAGCTTTTATTATTTTTTTTCGTGATAAAGCCGCGTACAAAGCCTACAGCTGAATGATTGTGATAACAAAACAAGTGATGTTTCCCCTTACAGCACGCCTACCGAAATTTATTTCTCTCAACACTTGAAAATATGAATCAAAGTGAATTTCACAAACCAAAAGCGAAAGGAAACATGTTGATGCGTGGTGCTGATTTTCGGTAGCTGAAACTGACGTTCCATTGTTAGTCTAAATGAAATATCCATTGCTCATGTTTTTAATAATTCTGAGTGACTAGTATAGGCTATTCAGGGTAAACTCAGCACTTTTGGAAGTCCTGGATCAATATCTACTCGTATGAACATTATGTATTCTTCCGCCTTATGTAACATTATCATTGCCATGGGCCTTATCACTTTACTCATGCGAAACTGTACAATTATTACGAGAGTAAATGTTTACAAATCTACGTATGCTCACACTTAGAGGAATTAATAAAAACGGAAAGCGAAAGAAATCATTTCATATTTCACAAATGTCAATTTGACACTTAATTCACCTTTAAGCGATGGAACTTCTTTCTCTCCAGTTGTTCTGAAGTCCTACTAAAGTTCTACTTTCATGCTATTCCTCCGCCTCATGCAAACAAAGCTTGACCGAATATAGAACATTACACCAGGTGGACAACGCATAGCATTCGTGCGCGTTCAATGTAATAATATACTGCATAAGAACTATTCCTTAGTAGGCAGTACCAACACACCTAATTTCTCGCTGTTTTCATTCTACGTATTAATTATAAGTGAACTGTTATAAATTATAGATAAAATATAAGTAAAATTTCAATGTAATAAAAATAAGCTCTTTTATTTTACCGCAAGTACAAAAGCGCTTGTAATACATGGCATACAGAAATATTTCAAGCACGACATACATGGGGTGTTTTTTTTTCTCAAAGTTTTGGTTCAAAAAGTGTCAAGAAACGGCGAATAGATTATACCAAATTTACTGGGCGCATGCAACTTAGTGCAGCCATCCTATTATATAACAGGGCGATCTCTGTCTGTCTGTCTATCTGTCTGTCCCTCTTCAATACTTCTCAATCCCTTGAAACTTAACAAAAATTCTTAAGATTTTGCAGAGCGAATCCTCAGGGTCAAATACAGGTTAAGTTTGAATTTCAGCATGATCAACTTACGCAATCATTACCTTTTACCCTAAAAACTCATTTTTTAGTTACTTTTTTCCTATGAAAGTTTTGAATTAATGCATAGAGATTATTGCATAGAGATATTAAGATAATGGAATATCATTTTTGTTCACTCTACATGTCTCGCTTAAATGTTGAGTTAATTTCTAAGTGGGACCTTAGTGGTTCAGTGGATAGAGCGATTCCAAATGGGACCGCATTGACTTAGTGGATAGAACTATATCAAGTGGGACCGCAGTGACCAAGTGGATAGCTATATATCAAATGGGGCCGCAGTGGCCAAGTGGCTAAAGAGATTCCAAGTGGCGCCTTAGTGGCTCAGTGGATAGAGAGATTCCAAGGGGGCCGCAGTGGCTCAGGGGATAGAGCGATTAAAAGTGGGGCCTTAGTTGCCCAGAGGATAGAGCGATTCCAGTGAGGCCGCAGTGGTTCAGTGGATAGAACTATATCAAGTGGGGCGACAGTGGCAAAGTGGATTGAGAAATATCGAATGGGGCAGCAGTCACTTCAGTGTTGAGTTAATTTCACATCGTTTCATTATTACCTACATATGTATGCAATATGTTTTTTTTTTTTTTCAGTCTTTGTATGATAACCAAAATTTGTAACATTATAACTATTCTAGGCACGTCACAAAAAAAAAAAGAAAAAGAAAATCACGGGGCTAGTTAAAATATATGCAGGTTGGAGCAGTGATATATTTTAACGATTGATTTCATTCAAAAGTACTCACTTTATCGTAATCAGCGTATAACCACACCAAATACACGTGAAACCAATACCAGACAGCGTGAAGATTTCTGCAAGAAAATCCGGTGGTGCTGTCACCTCCAGACAGCACGCAGCAACACCTGTGTTTAGTACTACATTCTTTTGATATTGATAATACTATACCAACATGGTGGATACGAAGACGACACTTTATTTCCTCTCTGGAATGTTTATTTAATCAAATCCAAACTAAAGACGAAAACTCATTCCCAATAGGTACCTATGTCAAACGTTTCAGAAGGGGAAAATATTTACTGACAAATTATAGTATTAAATAACTTTTAAAATATTTCCAGAAACATAATAACAACACCTCTTGCCACTAGGTTACTTCTTCGTGCACACACCTATGCTATTTGTATAGAGCTGTCCGGTATTTGTCTCTATAGGATTTTCATGGTAAAATGAGCACTCCTGAAAGCCCTGCTTAAGATCTACTTGTAGGCACATTGTGTATTTTCCGCCTTATGTAAAATTAGCATTGCAATGGGCCTCGTCACTTTATTCATGCGTCGGTCAAGCGCAACTGTGAAATTATTACCAAAGAAAAAGTTTTGCAAATATGCTCATTTATACACTCTGATGCATTAAATAAACAGAAAGTGAAATAAATTATTTAAGTTATCACGAATGGTTACCTGTCACTTTTAATTCGACGTTAAGATGTGGAACTACTTTACGTTCATCGTCACCAACTTTACTGGGCGCATGTCACTCAGTGTGCCCGTTAAAATATATGCAGGCAGGGATAGTGAATTTTTTCTTAGGTTAATTTCAAAAGTGCTCACTTGATCGTGAACAGCCTTTGGCGTATTTGACCAGAGGCAGGGCCGGGCGCGACGCAGCATGGCGCGCGCCGCCAGTATCTATGGCGGGCTGGAGGGGAGAGTCTCCGGTTGTGTTGGTGGCAGTAATCAAGCGAAGGCGAGGCGCCCTTCTCCCTGGTTATTTGTATCGTCTCGTTACGCCCGCCGACTACAATGTGCTCACAAATAACACGCACGCCGACGCTCGCGGACACTCTCCTAATAGACCCGGCTACTTTCGTAACGAACTGCGCCGGCAACACTGCTGCAGGCTTCCTGCCGCGATAAAGCGATCCCTGTCGCGCGACATTACGACGTCGATCGACGGGGGAGGGCAACCGTCGCGTCGATTGGACCAAACATGCGATCATCTCACGTGCTGGACATCGGCAAGGTTTATTCCACTCGTTGCTATTAGTTTGTCAACTATAGGCTGTTCACTCTAAAGTGAGCACTTTTTAAGGCCCTGCAAAATTTTTCCTCTCAGTCAATTTCTATCATTACGCCACGTTTTAATATAAACATTGCCATGTTACTAATAAACAATGCGTATACATTTCGCCTATCTCAAAGGTTAACGCCCGTGGATACTAGGAATGCATTTATTCGGGGTTAATGCCTGTTGGAAGGGCCTTAAAAAGTGCTCACTTTATAGTGAATAGCCTATAGAAATTTTTGCCACCAGGCTTCACTGTTGTCGCATGTGTTTCGGTTTTTTTTCCGTTTTGTATAATTATGTAAGGGATGTTTACAGTGAAATGAGCACTTTTGAGGCCCTAGTAACTTTTTGTTTTAAGCCATGTTTTTATCCTTGCACCATTTTTAAAATAAATATTTCAAAATAAGTAATAAACATAGTGTGTATATTGCACCGCAATCTCAAGTTAACGCCTAAGGCTAAAATAAAATATTTTTACTGACTATTATTACAAATGAGAAGGCTTTCAAAGTGCTCACTTTATCGTGAATGGCCTATAAATGGGATAACTGCAATCTTCACTAAACAAATATAATGGTGTACAATCTTCTGACATATTATGATAGACCCTAAGTAAAGAATAAACTTTGTTCTTCGCACCAGAGCGGAAATATGACTGAAGGCTGTTCACGTTAAGTACTTTTGAAATCAACCTTAGAAAATAGTCACTGATATATTTTAACGGGCGCACTGTGTAGCATACGCCCACTGTAATGTTGGTAATGATTAATGGAAAGTAGTTTCACATCTTAAAGTCAAATTAAAAGTGTTAAGGTAACCATTTGTGATAACTTATATTATTTCTTTCGCTTTATGTTTTTCTATTGCGTCAAAATGAAAAAAAAAAACTATCAAATTTGTAAAATATTAAATTTTATAATAATTTCACAGATTCGCTTGACTAACACGTGAATAAAGTAATGAAGGCCGTGTCAATGTTAATTTTACATAAGTCGGAAGAATACACAACGTGCATACAAGTAGATCTTAAGCAGGGCTTTCAAAAGTGCTCATTTTACCGTGAATAGCTTACAAATGCATTCATTTCTGTCGTAAATTGGATTTAACAAAACGCAGGCTTACACATGGACTTCATTTAAATACCACAACTCAACAGAAAAATATAATACTGAAATGGTCAATAATATCACTTTAAGGGCTTTCCTCCACAGTTTACATAAACGAAAGGAGAAAATTACAACGTCTCTCCTCATTACGGTTATATTATATTTCGCACTTAAATTCGTAAGATTTTCCCATTGAATTAATCCTGCCTTTGAACACCCAATACACAGTTGTAATTTTGCTGTTTGCTCCTGTAAACGCCTTTGAAGTACGGGAATTATAGCCAAAGGTTGTTCACGATAAAGTGAGCACTTTTAAAATAAACCGTTTAAAAAAGTCACTGTCCCTGCCTACATATACTTTAAAGGGCGCACTGAGTGGCATGCGCCCAGTAACCAGTAAAGTTGGCAACGATAGAGGGAATGTAGTTCCATATATTAACTTCGATTTTAAAATGGCATGTAGCCATTTGTAATAACTTAAATTATTTCGTTCGCTTTCTGTTTTTTTTTTTTAATGCGTCGCAGTGTACAAATGAGCAGGTTTGTAAACTTGCTTTTGTAATAATTTTACAGTTTCACTTGGTCGACGCATAAATAAAGTTATGAGGTCCATGGCAATGTTAATTTTTGAAGCCGGAAGAATACACAACATGCATACAAGTAATTCTTAAGCAGGGCTTACAAAAGAATTCAATTTACCGTTAAAAGCCTACAATACTTAATATTTTGAATGGAACACGTATATATTACAATTCGAGCCAAAAACGAACTTTGACACACGAAAGTATTATACAATTTATCCATTTGCCGCCAGCGTAGGCGTGATCTCTTCGGAACACGAGCGTACCTTGTGGCTGAAATTTTCCCTATGCGGAACTCCAACATAATAAATCACGTTTTGTTCCCAGCCTGAGTAGAATAAACTTTAACATCGGTTATAACTAAACGTTCTTGGACACAGTCTTTCTCACAAACGAGGGCACTCTTTTTAGACAGTTCGAAATGTGGTCTTACGTGCAGTCGTTTCTTTGGAGAATTTTTTGTGCTGACATACTAAGCAAGTTGACAGCTGGATGGGTTGTAACACCCGGTTTTTCCTCCTAACTTGGTGAATAATATTAATGTAATTTTAATGTCACAGGTTGTACTTATGTGTAAAGTTCGGCATAGATCAAAAGGTAAAACCGGTGTATAAATATTTAAATAGATTCTTTAGTTATAAATTTGTGATATTTAACCCTGTGTTTATCTATGATAGTATTTTGTTTTACAAACTGCTTTCTCTTTTTTAAAAATATAAACAATAGTGCTTGGTAAGGACAACTTTTGTTTTTATAATGTTAGGAACGTTTTAGAGATGTTCGAAAATTTATTAGTATATGGACAACTGAAAGACGTACGAGGCTTCGATTTAATGTGCCTTTTAACGAAGTTAGTTCAACGTTGGTAATCAATTTCAAGAATTTTTTTTATTATGAATGAATGTAAGCAAGTTTAAGCAACAGAAATATAAAAAGGAAAGAATTAAATGCGTAATATTGAGTCGTCAGTAACCGAGGTGTCGACGACGACCTTCAAAGGGATCGAGAGCTTCGTCATTGGGTTACCGAGGAACCTCTAGTCAGCCATCATCATCAATTTCTGAAGGAGATACGTCGCGAGAAGTAGTTCCACCTTCGGAGGTAAGGTCAGCGTAGTGGTGCACTACTTCAGTGGTTGGATCGAAAGTCGACTCCAAGACCTTGATTGATGGAAGGATGTCGGAGCGCCCCTGCAGTTGTGGAATCGCGGTCGACAGGGAGTTGTGATGTACCAAATGCGATACCATGAGGAGAACTTCAGATGCAGCTTTGAATTACATGATGTCTCGTCAACAGCTAAGTCCAGCGTCCCCATATTATGCATGAACCTTTTGCAAAGGCTGACTATTAGTGCGCTTACGAAGGGTGGTCCTGACATTTAATTAAAGTTTTTCCTTACCTGTAAATGTTCACGTGGTTGACCAATTTAGTATAAAAAAACTCATTTTATTTTTTAAATAATGCAATCTTTGGAGTTTTTTTTCAGAACAGATATAAGTACATTTAATATTTCAGCATTTAATGTAAAACTTAAGCGACCAAGGAGTATCCATTATGATATACATTCCAATTTCATTTTTTTAATATTCTTCATAATAAACAGCATCAAGGTGTGTTTGGTATTCGTTTTCTATCTTTGATAAATATGTAATATTTAATGTAACAGTTCAAGTTAGTAGCACTGACTGTTTCAGAATTGCCGACCATGCGTGGGGCATGCAAAATATTAGTATGTACCAATAATTCTTATTTGGTACAGTGGTTTTGTAAACACTATTCTTAGCACAAGTAGACCCTGCCATTGCCATGGACACAGCTGCATACAGAAATGCCTTTAAAACTGTCGGAAAAGTGTTCTCGTTCGTGGAACAGACCATATCGTAGGTAGGCTACGTTTTTGACAATGCACTTGACTTCAAACACGTGTGAGTTCGTTGTTCTTGGGTGTTATGTGCTCTGGCGTCTTAAGGCAGCTATTCGTAAAGTGTGGCTCGTGGACCCCGAGGGCTCCGAGATATTATAGCTAGGTTTCCGCGAGTGAGATTAATAGGAGTTACTCTTAATAAAAATGTGGTAATTATGTTGCAAAAGGTATCTTTTTTTGTTGTTAATGAGGACGGTTTTTACCAATTTTGCGGTAAACGTAAACTAAAGTTGAGATTTTAACAGTTGTATATAGTAAAATTAACATGTTTTATAAATATAGAGCATATATTTAGTAAAATTTTCTTAACTTGTATTAACTACCCAACAAACACAACCTGTCGGCAAAGTGTCGGCAAATTGTCGGCCCGATACCTATGCTGTCGGCAACTGTCGTTTCATTGCCAGAAGATAGCCATCTGACAACGGCGTGACGTCTTTTTTTGAGACAGTATGTTTGCCGTTAGAAGAAAGGCAACGGCCCACTGTATTTTTTTGGATAACAGATGGATATCACCTAAATTATGTCGGCGTGATATCTCACAGCCAACATGTCGCCAATAGCAAAAATAGTATTCTGGGCCGATTCCGATATATCATCTATGTTTCGGTAGGTTGGCCATCATCTTATATATTCCGGCCCGTTAACGTTTTCGAGACATGGCTCTTTATCACAATAAAGATACAAAAATGATGTATTTTTGCCGACAAACTTTTTAAAAGTGTTTTTTTTAATAGGCAAAATGTTAGCTAGCTGTTAATGGTCTTTTTTGAGACCACGTGTTAACTGTTAGCATGTTTTTTTCATGATTATATGTGTGTCACGTAGTAGTCCATGGCATTTATGTTTTGAAATTTTTTTCATTTGTTCAACCATCCCACAGATATATTAAAAACTAACAAAAACTATTTTGTTTGCAAGCCTTTGAAGAAACAAAGAAACTGCTTTTAAATAATCAATTTTTTGAAATCGTTTGTTTTATTGTCATGGAATTTATGTATTCACTTATAATAATTTGTGTCATGACAAATTTGAAATTACTGGAGATATTAACAACTTACCCCGTGATGTATAGGTTGACATACTGGACTGTCAACTTAAGCGTCAAAGATTCGATTCCCGCACTCGGCAATCAAAAGATTTTCATATAATTTAATGTATTGAGAAGTAAATGAAATGAATATATGTTAAGAGTAAATAACAATTACTAAACTTTTTAATCGAAGAGTTAAGGTTTTTTCATGCTTAGTTCTGGACATCATGTCACTGCAGGCCCGGCATCATAATGACATCCAGCCGTCCCTGGCCCGGCATCTCGCCGCCATCCAGCCACCGCAGGCCCGGCGTCTTGCCGCCATCCAGCCACCGCAGGCCCGGCGTCTTGCCGCCATCCATCGGGCCGCTTCCGGCATGAGACAGTGGGCCGGCATTATCTGGCCGGAGTTTGTCGGCTATCTTTTACCAGCCCGATTCCGGCCCGTACTTTTTGTGTATGGGACGAAATACATTTTGTATCTTGCCGTTGGCGGTACGGTGTATTTTTGACACTGTCGGCAAACAGTCAGCCATCAGTCCATATTTACATCGGTCTGCTTCCGGCATAAGACAGCGGGCCGACATAATCTGGCTGGAGTTTGTCGACTATCTTTTACCGGCCCATACTTTTCGTGTTTGTCGCGTACAGTGTCGGGGTCTAGTAAAATGTACATCATATCAAAGGGATCATCCAAATCGCAAAGTCTAAGAACCACTGTGCTAAGGCATTACTAACAGATACGTTAAGTTCGCGAATTCATTTCATGATAACCTAGACTTCAAAAACATAAACACATGTAGCCTATATTTTATTTCATTTTTGTTTCAATTAAATCGCAGGTTGTAAGCCACGCCCTGAACGAATTTGAACCAACAAATAAACTACAAGAAAAAGAGAAGCAAATCCCTTGTTACCTGGTATAGGGTAAAACTGTAACATTAGTCAATGAACAAATAACTGAGGCTCGAGTACACAAAGGGTCGTGGAGTCTTAGGCCCACCATACACGTACAGTTCTGCCTTCCGATCGGCCTGAACAGTCCTGGTCTGAAAGGCAAAACTGGCGTGTATGTGGTAGCCTGCAGGTAAATCGTCTGGACTGTTGGCCTATGGTAATTCCCTCAGTTTCGACCGCCGGCCAGCGAGCTCACAGGCAGAACTGACGTGTGTGGACTTGCCGGCAGGCCGATCCCGCTATGTGCCATCGCTCAGTTTGCTGTACACCGTGTGAATATAGGTAGTGGGTAGCTCTAGGATTAATATAATTTATTTTGTTTCGTCAAAGTTCTGGTTGTATGATGGCTACATGGTCCAAATATTTTGTATCTGAGTTCATAGACGCATTTCGTGGCCTTCCGTACCTGTGGAAAGTAAATTGTAAATCGTACCACAATCGCGAAATGAAGGATACTGCATACGCAACCCTTCTCGAAAAAGTGAAGTCAATTGATCCCGATGCAACTAGGGACACTATTTTGAAGAAAAAAAAATTACAATCTACGAAGTAGCTTCCGCAAAGAACACAAGAAAGTGCAACAGTGTAAGAAGTCTGGAATGAGCACACACGATGCATACGTGCCAAAATTATGGTTTTACCAGGACCTACTATTTCTCGTGGACCAAGAAGAGGCATTGCTAGGACTCTCAAATCTTGACGAAGAAAGTGACTCAGATGTAACATGCCAATAACAAATTAAAGCATTTCGCTGACTTCAGTTTATTATGTAACTTAGTTAAGAGCCTTAGGCATATACATCCGTGTAATATAGAAAATTATATTTGCCACACAAAGTAATAAACATGATGTTACTGTTCGCTCACATAAATATTCCTAGTATAAGCTCATAAATAAAATATGAAAAATGTACAATTCAAAGAACACAACGAAATATGCCAAGGTACTCACGTAAGGATTAAACAATTAAATGTCAGGACTTGTATAGTGAAAATCTTACAAAGCATATTCGTATAGTTATGTTGTTTTAGTTAATATTAATTTACAGTAATTATAACATTACGTACACTATAGGGTAAAAAACTATATTCTAGTACAGGTACTACTGTATTGTAGTTATAGAGAAATTTGTAAAATGCGTATATGGGTACCAAACAGTTATTGAATATTCTAACGAAATCAGTTTATCGCTACATCATTATGTACTTATTATACTGCTACTCGTTTCTTCACATTGAAAATATACATAAAGAAATGTCTCTACTCAATAAACCTTTGTTGCCACAGAACTTGATCTTCATTGTTGAAGTACTCCACTTTAACGAGTCTTTAACGAGTTCTGCACTATTAGTTGGATTACATGTGGTTTTACTGAGACTCATAAATTCGTTGCAACGAGGACCAGGCGTAACATTACCACTTTCGAACTCCTCCTCAACCAAACGTTCCAATGGGATGTACTGATGTGGTAGCTTTGAACGCAGGAAATTGTGAAGGGCGTAACACGCCATAACAATGTGGCGTCATAATTGATTTAGTCAAATCAATTAAAGAGATAGGTTTTTGTAAAACACCAAATCTTTCAACAATTATACCGAAAACACTTTCTATCATTTTGCGAACTCTAGACAAACAATAGTTAAATGTCTTACGAACTGGAGTGGCTTCCTTACGGCTAAATGGCTTCATAATGTATTCTCTTAGTGGAAATTCGTCATCCGCCACTAGCACATACAGCTTTTTTTTTCCAACGACAGTCCCCTCCTTTGGCAAATTCAGGCTCCCATCTTCTAGTTTTTTCGACAAGTCTGAGGCCTCAAAGACACCTCCATCAGACACCCGCCCGTTTATTCCAAAGCTGAAGTACAGTAATTCATAATCCGCATTTGCTATACCTAATAGAACTTGGCTGTGAAAGTTCTTGTAATTATAAATGTACGATCCAGATCCTGGAGGCGGCGTAATGACTACGTGCTTCCTATCAACGGATCCGATGCAATTCGGAAAGTTCCAGCGATGTTCTAATTCGTCCACAACGTTTTCCCATTCCTTGTCCGTTGTTGGACACTGAAATAAGACAAAAAAGGGATATTGAGGGACTTTTTAGCACGTGCACAGCAGAATAGAGACAAATATTTAAGGAGGGGGGGGGGGGAAAACACTATTTAGTAGTGTTCTGACGTTTCTTCAAGTCATATAAATGAAATTGTTATGTTTCTTTTTTATGTAATGCTGTATTGTCTTACCGATATGTAAAACACTCTATGTGCGTATGTGATTTTTTTTTCTCCAGGTTTTACTTGAAACGCTACAGGAAACTGACGATGATACAGCATCTATAGCACGACGTTCTCATTCAAACATCGAGCAATTAATTAAGGGAGTTCAAGTGCAAGCGGTAGTGCAAAATCATTTCAGAGTACAAAAATGTTGTCCACCAGTGACCAAATATTATCAACTGTAAGTGAAAGTCTTTCTCAGGTAAGAAATGAAGATCAGTTTAATATTTTCGGCAAAAATGTTGCTGCAAAATTAAGAATTTTCCGAGCAAAGAACAGAGACCTTATGCAGAAATAATTATTAATGAAGCACTATTCGAAGCTGAACTGGGAAATCCGTCTCGCATTTCTGCGAACACGTATTTACGTGATTCAACAGGAGACGACGGCAACAAACCACCACAAAACTTCACTATTGCGCCATCCCAACAGTATTTTGCATTGTGAATATCGTATATTTCGCACATCACCCGTCGTTTTATTCATGATTGTGAGTGAACATAAACTACTCATTCAGGGTGACCCTTCGCCAGTTACGCCCAAAATATGAGAGACTAAACATATTCGGTTTTTACAACCGTAGGCGTAACAAGTTGTAGCATATTTAGTTGAAGAAAATTCAGTACTCATGTGCAGGGAATATCACCATACGTGTCAATAAATAATCTACACTGTCAAGGCATATTGCCAATATTGTTTACAATGTCTTCCTTTTATTACGTCTTTGTCCTGGAAGGTTCTGTGCTAATGTATGTTAAACACATAGCGACTAAATATTTGTTTAACCTAGTTGCAAGTAGTTTAACATTTGAGATGAATTAATGATACGTGTTTACGTTTTTAATAAACATCTACACGCGTACAAATGTAATCCAGTTTATTTTCTTACCTTGCAATAATTTCTCAGTGCTTTGAAGATCGCTTCGCAGGTGTTAGGTATTATCTTCCCCAACGTCTGTGGAGCTATGCGACAAGAGAATTTCAAATCTTCAAGTGTTCTCCCAGTTGTTAAATAGCGGAGTGTCGTCATTAATCTTTAATTTGGTGCTATGGCTTTTCTCATACAAGTATCTTGTTATTTTTACGAAAGGAGTAACCATGCTTAAAAGTTCCAGGTAAGTTGGTTCGTCCATGAGCAGGTGGTTTGTGTTCAGTCTTTTGGGTAACACCTCAGTTCCGTAAGCAAGTTGACGTGTGTATAATGATTCTATCTTTGGAACCATTTTTGTCCAAATCTTGCGTTTAGGTTTTCTTCTTTTCTGCAGTACACATGCAATAGTTGCATATGCTACAAGTTCATCGACTGTCGGCATGGATTTACTGAGCAACTACACACTTCCAGTACTCGAACGACACTGAACAATACAATGACATCCCTCAGTCTACCGGCCGGCCAAACTGCGTGTGTGTGGGGAGTGCTCGTGACAGGCCAATCTGCGACAGTTCTTCCTTTCAGGCCAAATCGGAAGGCAGAACTGTACGTGTATGGTGGGCCTTAGTTTGTTGCCAAAGTGATCTGCGAAATTTACTGGTCTCTCAAGTATTACGATGGTAAGGAGAGCGTACCGACCCAACGATATTAGGAACATAGAGACTGATAATGTAGCTTCGTACAATCCTGTACAGATGGAAATAGCTACTCTATCTCTCAAAAGTATCCACGAATAAACAAATGAGAGAGCCCTACTGAAATCGTTTACAATCAACAACAACTCGAAATTTGTTTAGTATTTAATTTTTGTTACAAATTATTTAGATATAAAGAAATATCACGCATTGTCTGTTAATTATAGCGTTTTTAATTCATTAGTAAATTTGCAAATTTTATGATTTACGCTTGACCATATAGAACCAACGTACTCGAAACACTACCGTAAGTGAACTATTTTTACTGGAAGAAGGTTAGAAATTAAATTCCTAAATGAAACAAATGGTCAAAATGTGTAAAATACTTATGATTTAAGTGGATAGCATTTAATGTTTTATGAATGAATGTGTTTAGAAATTTAATATTAAGTCTTTCGTAATGTTCCCTTAAGTATGAAAGGGCACGTTTAAAGAACAATTACTCTAAATTTACAAGAATTTGCACCCAACTTTCGTTTGAAAATTAGTATGCATAAATTACACGCAAAACTGCTCATTAATTTTGTTTTACTGCTAGGGACATGCAAATTCTCCGGTCTGAGAGGTACGGTGTGTAAAGCACTTAGTTTACTCTACGTTAATTATCAGACTCACAGATAGACAAATAACTAATAAGACAAAACTATCGACGCTGAAAAATGGGGTACCGAGTATATAAAGCTTGACTCTTTTTGTCCCTGTGTCCATTAAAGTGTACATGTTGCAGGGAAGAAAATATATGACAACTCTACGCAGCTAGGTTCATTGCCCAATTCAGTTAGTGTTTTTCCTGTATGTAAAGTGATATGTGAACATTTTTACGGCTCTGGTTTGTGACTGGCTGTGTAGGTGAAACAAGTGATGAACCAGAATAAGAATAGAATGAACCAAAATAATTTTTGATTGCAACACTTGAAATCACAAATTAATGAGAGACTGAAATAGTTAATGTGGCACGTATACAGGTTGAAAACGCATCGCTTTCCGCAACAATTTCGAGGAGTTTGCGTATTATTACATTCTATAATCAGTTGTAGTTATCAAGTTGTGTTAGGATTTTCTGAGTACGGTAAAAAATTCTCTACTTCTTGCATGTGGACTTCTCATTGCTCTCACACTGCGACTATGCTGCGTACCTACTGTAGCCGGTAGGTATCTGGGCGCGTGAGCTCCCTAGGCTTGAGCGGTGCCCCCTTTCCCTTTTCCAAGTTTTCCCGCTTTCTCCGGCGACCCCGCTTCCCCTCTTATCATCCCTCAGACGCGCCCAGATAACTGCCGGCCACTTTACGATCCATTTAAATAGTACCGACAAAAGAAGCAAAGTACTCAGAATAAATTATCTATATTGGAAGTAATTTGGTTCCCGTGCGTGCCATCGCTAGAATGGAGAGTGGAGAGTGTTGGGAGGCTCTTAACATCGAGGACTTGAGAGTTGATGAGGGTGAAACGAGGTGATTATGTAGCAGCACCGTAATGCAAGGGTGGGAGAAACGGGAAATCCCTGAGAAAACCCGCCAACCAGCGGCCTCGTCTTGCAAGATTCGCACGTGAGAAAATCCGGAAGTGAACCCTCACGGAATCTAACCTGATTCGCCTGTGGGACGCGAGTGGTTTAATCACTACACCACCGTGGCCGCAACACAGTGCGACAAGATAACCGAATACAAAGTTTGATGCCTCGAAAGTAGTAGGATTATCTTCGTTCGGGCTAAATGGTTGATGGCAGAGGCGCGAGGCGCCATCCGCCATCTTGGATTCCGATATCATGCTGTATCATTCCGGTCAACCAACCGCCGTCTTGCTTCTGGTGGCCATCTTGGTAGCCAATATGTTGCCATATTGTTTTCATCCGCCATTTTGTTTTTGCAGTTCATGCTCAATCAGTCCGTGTTGTATTTTCATGTTCTATCATGCTGTGTTTTTCCATGCTCTATCATTCCATTTTGTATTTACATGCTCTATATTTCTGTGTTATTTTTCATGCTCTATCATTCTGTGTGTCTTTTATGCTCTCTCATTCAATACTGACTCTCATTCCATCTCTTTCTCTCTTAAATTTCTCTCTTGTCGCCTTCTTCGCCTGCCATCTATGTGTTCCCTAGACACCTGCTAGGGGTGCTGTTGTGTCCGCCATCTTGTTTATAGTAGTTCGTTCATCGCCTGTTAGTGGTGCTGGTGTCGCTCTCCCTTGGCCACCATATTTGTTTATGGAGAAGGCAGCTAGAACCCACTGGTGTGTGTCTGCCATATTGGTTCTAGAGTTGGCCGCTAGGGGTACTGGTGTGTATCTGCCATGTTGGTTCTATAGTTGGCCGCTAGGGGCACTGGAGTGTGTCCACCATATTGGTTCTACAGTTGGCCGCAAGGGTTGCTGCGTTCTTTCGTAGAGCTCAAAATATCGTCTGGAGGAGAGCAGGTTCGAATTGCCGATCCTTGGGTCGGCATGCAGATGCTTAGACCACTCGGCTTTCGGGACATGTGCTGAAACAAATGTTTAAAAGAAGTAATATCGTGTGTGTGTGTTTGTGTGGGACGAATACATATTTTTTCTTGATTATTCTAATGCGCATTATTAATTTTTTAGAAAATTTTTTGGCTAACCCAGACTTACATAGACCAGCAATAAGAATTTTTCAATATAATCATATGTCTTTTTAAGTATTTATTTTTATGTATTTCTTCTTTTTAATTATTTCTTTTTAATAATTTTCTTTTTTAGAAAAATGGAAATGTTTACTTAAGATATAAAAAATAAGATTTTTATTTAAATTAGGCTAAGGGGTTGAGTTTTGCGAGCATATATGGATAGACGGGGCAGCTGACCTTGTCAAATTAAAAAAAATACCCGTACTTGCATGGCAATGGCTGTGTTGGTATTTTCACAGGCCTGCACCTGCATGGTGTCAGGTAACTGCACACGTGCAAGTGTACATGCTCCAAAATCGTTTCTCACATATGCACCTTTATGGTGTCAGGTAACAAGAGTCTGCACATGTACGTGCTTCCACAATGTTTTCACAATTTGCATAGTGTCAGATAGCCTAATTCAGCATATACATGGGAAGAGTTGTGTTAGCTATCTCCAATCCCCTAACATTGTGTGTAAGGACAGTCAAGAATAAAATAGGATAGTGCATTCCGGGTAGGACCTTCTAAAAATATCTGAATATTAATACTTTTTTGTTTTAGAAAAACAGTTTAGTGAAAAAAAAAGCTCTCCATATCGATGCACCGCCATTTCTCTACAGTACAGAGAAAAGCTTACGTCAGTGCCGACAGCAACCGGGCGCACCGACTGCAGCCGGCATAGCTTGTCACGAAGACAAGGCCGAGTTGGACCACAGGGGATGCCTCCGCGCAGCAGCCGGCTGTTATCGTTACATGCATTCAGCACTGTGCTAACTTAACAGTAGCTAGCGTAGTACACTCGCCTTGTCTCCGTGATAAGCCTTGCCAGCTGTAGTCGGCGTGCCAGGCCACAGTCGGCACTGCCGTGAGGTCCTCTCTGTACAGTATAGAAATAGCGGTGTGTATATCTGAAGATCGCAGAGCTGAATACAACTTTTCTTCCATTATATTTTTTTTTTTCGAAAACAAAAAAAAGAAACATTAGTTTTCAATTATTTTTTACAAGATCCTACCTGGAATTCACTATCCTATTGTTTTCTTGCCTGTCCTTATACAAAATGTTAGGGGATTGGAGATAGCTAACGCAGCTCTTCCAATATGGATGCTGACTTAGGCTATCTAACACTATGCAGATTGTGAAAACGATGTGGAAGCATGTATGTGTGCAGACTCCAGGTACCTGACACTATGCAAGTTCAGATGTGAGAAAATGACCTTGAAGCACGTACACTTGCACACACACAGCCCTTGCCATCCAAGTACAGCATGCTCACAAAACTCAACCCCAGTACGTAAATGAAATAAAAAATATATTATATTTTTTAAATACACTTTTCCATATTTTTTAAAACAGAAAATTCTTGAAACGAAAACAGTATACTTAAAAAGAATATATATACTTAAAAATAAATACCTAAAAAGAATTATGATTATACGAAAAAAAAATTCTTATTTCTGCTGATGCCCTTCCCTCGTTCTACACTATAGGACGACTCAATGTCTTTTTTCCTAAAATAACCACGACCAAACTGTCATATATCAAACACCTCCAATTTGTAGCAGAAATTGGTTAGTAAAACTACCAAACACACAGAGAAGTTCTTTGATATAATTCGCTATATTTGATTATCAAAGCTACAATCATTATGGCTCAAACAAAATTCCCAAAGGAATACTGAAAATACATTGAGCAATACTACATTCCATATGCATAAACTATGTAAATTGTTGATAGAAATACTTGAATGATATCATTCTCAAAATTACACATTATGATTCGCAATTTCATTTTAAATGACAATATTTGCATTCTCGGACATTTCTTTTAAAGACTGATATTTTTAAAAATACAACTCTGAACAGAACAGCCACAAAAGTTGGCTCTTTCAAGACCCTACCACCCCACTACTCATTTTGGGAATTAAAATTCTCAAGGATATTTTTAATGAGAATTTGTCTTGAAATTGTAAGATGCATGAGACATTTAATAACGTGTTTTTCGACAAACCATTTTTCTAAATTACTCATTTGAGTTTACATTTTCAAACAGCTTCAAAATTGCAGATTGTAAAATAGGGAAACTCTCCAACGGCATTTATTTTACCATTTCTCATTTAAGTGTATTTTATCCCGCAATACTTTACGTACTTTATGAAAGCTCGTATTTGAAATTTCAAAACTGATGTCTTTCTTTCAGGGAAATGCTACGTGATGTTATTAGCTTTAACTGATAAAATTTCAACATTTTGACAGTTTCGGTTTTTATCTAGTTTAGCCTCAAAATCCTAGTGTGTAGACAAAATTACAGTAACAAGTAATTTTGTACTGTGATTTCCACTTTTACATACTGGCCTTATGAGCCCCATGTTTTAATATGCAATTACTTATCGCAGGAATGGTCTTGTCCCCAGCAGCCACCAGTCTCTGCTGACCCAAGATGCTGCTGGGACTTATAAACAAAATCAAGACTAGGGATTAAGCCATGAGAGGGGGTGGCATTTTTACCCTAACCAATTATCATGCGTGCCAAGTTTCAGAAGTCGTGTAATTCTCTGAATTTTGTGCGTGATACGTCATTTATTTGAATTAAAAATACGGCGCATGCTTCCCATGAGCTCGGCGACGCTGGCTCTCCTAAGCACAAACACGGTGAACTAGGGATAGCGGCCATGTTTCCCAGTCTGGTTTCAGCTATCATGTAGCTCGCGTGTCCATGCCGGGCTCTGCAGACGTACTTAACACAGTGGTTACCGTTCGTCGTTTTCACACTGCTAGATTGTGTACACAGGAACTAACAGTTAATTTATAAGTAAAATAAGTCTTTCATGTGTAAATCCTGTAGTAATTTCGTCGTGAAACGATGATTTGGCGCCGTACACTTTAGCAAGCCGGCAAGCTGCCGGCTGATGCAACGGGGCCGTGTCGAGGCGAAGGTAGTCCAGTAGGGATATGTATATGTGCTGGTATTTTTCCTTGCAAAATGAAACGTCATCGTCTCATCCGACACCAATGAAGAACACCATCTCAGAAGAAACCTGAGTGAGCAGTCAGGAGTCCATCCAAAATGGCCAGTCTTGGGTCGACCCCCGACAATCCATTACTCAGAACAAAAATAATTCACACGGCACCATCCCCCTGTTCCAAAAAAACATCAGTTACAGCTTTCAAGTAGCAACGAACTCCACTCTCGTCCATCTCATGAGAACCAAAAAATGAGACTCACTACCAGGGAGTCGACCCTTGACCTTGTCTCCCTATCCTTAATTCTTATATCCAGATGTTGAGGCTAAACCATCACAACTTTTCTTACAAAAAACAAAAACCTCTTACAATCTAAATGGATATAAAACCCTTATGATAATGAGCATAAACTGAGACTACGGTGGTGCTGGGGGCTAGAACAAACAAAATTATTTTGAAACAATTCTTATAAAAATCCTTATATAACTAACAAGATGAATTTATAGCACAAAATACCTTAACTCTGACAAATTAACTATATCCTAATCAAAAACACATAATTGCTAATATCACAAGATAGAAAAATTCTTGTCAAATTCAGCAATTCAAGTTAATTTAAGTTGAGAAAAATGAGATTTAGTAACACTCCTAGTGTCTTTTACATATTCAATCATCAACGTGACTGGTGTTAAAATCTTACGAGTCATGAATGGATCAGCATATTTGGGAGATAATTTTGCGCAGAAATTAGCTGCTTTATTACTCAGGTAGTGAGTTTCCAACATCACTTGGTCGCCAACCTTAGCTAACACAGTTCCTTGATTTTTATCATAATCTGAAGCAAGTTTAGAATGATACTTTTTAAATTATTTGTGACCTCATCCCACATCACTTCTAGATCTTTCACCTGCTATACAGAATCCCAATCAAGACCGTTTAATCCCCATGTATTGATAAGAGGGTGTAGCAACTTACGACCAAAGAAAATCTCTGCTGGCACTTTATTTGTGGCATCGCTTACAACTTTATTAAAAGTAAGGTTCAGCTGGTATAAGGCCACATTCCACTCTTCATGAATCCTCATCTGAAAATACCGTAATGCTATCCATAGGTTCCCATTGCACCTCTCCACAAGATTCGCCTTGGGATAATACTGGGTGGTTTGTACCATTTTGATGCCCCAAAAAAGGGCCAAATTCCTCATTACCACTGAAACGAAATAAGTGGCATCAGTTAGAAGATACATGGGTGACCCAAATACGGGGAAAAGGCATTGACTCATAATTTTGCAGATTTCTGAAGACTTCATTGTCTTAGTGGGAGGGGGGGGGGGAACAAATTTACTGAAACTATCGATTGCTACAAGGATCGAAGTAAATCCTGAAACTGTCCTAGGAGATGGTCCGAAAATATCCAAATAAACTCGTTCCCATTGGAACTTGGCTACACTAGCTCTATAGGGGCTTACCATTTTTACATCATGTGCTTTTGAGCGCTGACAAGCTTCATAATCCTTGACCGAAGTTTCTACCTCCTTAACTAAACTTGGCCAAAAAACCCTTTCCTATATTCTAGAGTTTGTATTTTCATGTCCTAAATGTCCGCCAAAGAAAATGTGATACTAGTGAAATATTTGACATCTTAACGGCTTGGGAGCATAGAAGTTATAGTTCTTGGTTTTTGGATGGATGTATCCTACCAAACCTTTTCTTATGTAATAAGGCCCAGCCTTTCCACCACTTATGTCTTATTTGTTTGCAGTACACTCTGGGTCACTATCCTGATGTTATTTTTAACTGATGTATGCTTGAGGGAAATCCTTCAACACACCTGTCTCCTCCAACTGATCACTTTTATTTGTAATCTTAGGAGTCCCTGAATGTACCTTTTTTTACACTGGGAATGGTCATACACTCAACTGAAACAGCTGGGGGTACCTCACCAAATTCCTCCTCATCAAACATCCACGACAAACAATCAGCAACCCCATGTCCAACCCTTCGATATGCTTGACTGTAAACCTAAATTTGGCCAGTCTTACTGGCCAGCGAGCTAATATCCAAGCTGGCGTATTAGGGGAGATAAACCAGCTAAGGGTTTGATTGTCCGTGTGTAGCTCAAATTCATTCATTTCTAAATAATCTGAATACTCCTTGCCAAAAATGGCCGCGAGTACTTCTTTCTCATAAGCACTAAATTTCTGCTCCGCCGGAGTTAAAAGTCGGCTAGCATATGCTTCAGGTACAAGATGTTCATCTGCAGTTTGACATAGAACTGGTCCTAACACTTTTGAGCTTTCATCAACCTGAAGGGTAAAGGGTTTGCTAAACTCGGGGAGCTGCACAACTGGAGTGGTGGTCAATTCTCCTTAAGCTGATTAAACGTATTCTGTTTTTTCCATACCCCAAATAAAAGCTACATCCTTCCGCTTAAATAATTTTAGAGATTCAGCAATGTTTGCAAAATTTGGTATAAACATAGCGTAAAAACACACCATTCCTAAAAAGCTGCATACTCCTCGAAGATTTTTCGGGGCGGGGAAATTCACTATGGAGCGTACCTTTTCTGGGTCCATCAGCAGTTTCCCGTTGTTAATTACAAATCCTAAGTATTTTACGTAAGTTTTAGAACATGTTACTTTCACTGGATTTGCAGTCAAACCAGTATCTCGTAAAGCAGACAAAAACAGTTTAAGATGTTTGAAATGTTCTTCTCAAAAAAGCATTACACCACCGAGGTATAATTGAGCTAATCGGTTGCTCACAGCCCAAGATAATGTATGGGGATAAAATACAGACAGTCTGTGCAAAATACCACGCCTGACATAGTGATCCCTCTTTTTATTGGGCCCACTGTCCTAGAGAACGTATTTCACAACCAACCAAATTGCAGGTAAAGCCTGTTCACAATAAAGTGAGAACTTTTGAAATCAACCTTAGAAAAAAGTAATTGCCCCTGCCAGCATATATTTTAACGGGCGCACTTAGTGACGTGCGCCCATTAAAGTTGGTGGCGATGAATGGGAAGTAATTCCATACCTTAACGTTGAATAAAAAGTGTTTGGTAACCATTTCTGATAACATAAATTATTTTTTTCCCTTTCTGCTTTGTTAAAGCTTAGAACCGTAGAAAAGAGGAGATTTTTCAAATATATAGTTTCCTAATAATTTTAGTTTCACTTGACCGACGCAGCAATAAAGTGCTGAGGCCCGTGGCAATGTTACTTTTACATAAGTCGGAAGAAACGCAACCATCACACAATTAGATCTTAAGCAGCGCTTTCAAAAGTGCTCATTTTACCGTGAACTTCCTATAGTGTAAAACATTTTTGAGGAGTGTAGGTGCATTTTAAGAATTATAGTGTGCTTTCAGAACACGGGAATGTAGGACAAGTAGGAAGTTATTTTTGAGACAACATCTAATAAAACTCTTCAAGGAGATAACTCAAGCTTATCAAACCTGAGGTCGGTTCTTCCTGCTCAGTGTAGCCCGCGCCGGGCTCTGTGTAAGTTGCGCTCGTAGAGGCAACGCCAATGCCGTTATCGTGGCTCGAGTTATCACAACCTGTTACTGCAACATCTCATGGTGCCTCGTGGACATGACTATTTCGCCTGGAATAAAAGTTTCAGATCTTGCGTGTCCATTTCGTCCATCATGACCAGTGGCAGCTGCCTTTGTGCGCAACGACTCGTCGTAAAGGTCAAGTGACATTTTAGTGCAACATCAAGTATATCTTGATATTTGTCTGTTTTAGGCAGACAGTAATAATATAATTTTCCATGGATACTGGATATATTTTGGCTGCATTGTTAAAGTTTCAATAATATATATATAATCTAGATTACAATTCCCTTTGTGCTTTTTGTAGCTCTTTAGCCCTTACGTTTGTCCCGATGTAAAAAAACATAGTGTTACGTTTTATACCTTTTTTAGTTTTTACTTTATAGGTAACACTTTATACTAAACGTACAAGTTTGAGTTAGGAGTAACTCAGAGGAGAAACACTATTTATCTCTTTATCGTATCTATAGTAAAAGTATATAACTTGCATCTCATTACAAAGCCTTTTAGTTAGTCTTTAACTCGGAGGAGCTGTAATTTATTGAATGCACTGTAAAAAAAAATTGAGGCGAATTTACCTTACATGTAAGGGAAGCTAATTATCTCTATATGTAAGGTAAAATTATCTCTTAAATGTAGAGTAAATTTTCATAAAAAGAAAAGTACTAATCTCTAACCGTACGGAAAAATTATCTGACAAAATGGGGTGAAAGCCCATACAAGTAAGATATATTAACTGTATTATATAATAAAATAATATGAAAAAATGTCCTCGGGTATTAGTACTGTTGACTTTTTCAGTGCTTTAAGAATACTGCTCTTCTCACTGATAAATAATAATAATAATAAAAGGTTAGCTTTAAACGTAACACTCGGATTATAGTACTGTAGTAACTGATAACAACTAGGTGTATATTGTGTATGAGTTCAGACGGGATCAGTTCGTTTACAATATTTTTGTCCTTGGGTGCCAGTCTTTAGAAGACGATTAAATTTGTAAATTCATTACCTACTGTTGAAATGTGTAAGTGTGGGTGTGTTGGTTGAATGTTACCACAATTTGCAGTCGAGTGATAATACCTCAGTAAGATACGTGCAAAAATGATTATCCAGGTATTGTAAATCATGCACGGGCATAAACACATAAAATGAACACACAATACCATCACTCCAAGATTATAATTGCTACTTAAATTTAGCGATTTTAGAAATTCTTTTAGATAAGGAAAACAAAACGATATCTTTGAAGCATTTACTGGGAAAATGCTAGGGAAACAATAAAATAATACAACACTTAAAACAGCAGGACATATGCACTTCAGTTAAATTATAATAAAAATTAAATTATTTTACTGATATTAGTATTCTGCCGCTAGTGTCATAAATTTAGTTTCTACCTAACAGATCACCACAGTTAACACAGTATGACCAAACCACATAATGATAATGTTTGAATAGAGTCCAAATTAATGCTGAATTTTACTTATCCTTCGGATCTGACTCGTCGACAGAGCATGCTTGAGACTCAGATTTTCTACAGACCACTGGAACATATTGTTATCTTCCACAAGAAAAGGTAGCGATTTGGTGAGTTCCATTACTAGTGCAGTTTTAATTTAGAAATTGCCGAAGATAAGAAAGTTACTTTTCATTCACTTACACTGGACGGCAGGACACACCTTGGGTAATGAATTGAGACCTTACTTGACAATGATTCAGCAAACAGAGATGACTGCAGTTCTGCCATTAACGTCTGGGAGGGATATCTGTATCTCACCGACTCGTCGTCTCCCCTCAGAATAATACGACTCCAGTCGTGGGCGCCGCGCCTCTGCTACGTCCATCTGACATCACCTCTTCGTCGGTTCTCGTAAATATCCAGGCGTCCTCTCGTAGCTATCGCACTAGCGTACCGTAAATTCTCCATTATGTAGAACAGACTCCCCCTTTTGAACTCCTCTCCTTAGTTCCTTAGTAACATTCTCTTGCAATAAATAGTTTTTAAGTTTAATTGTAGATTTGAACTTGGCGGCAATTGGCATAGATAAAAATAAACCTTTTAGAAGCTGGCTAAGGTTATAGGGTTCGTCTATCCAGTAATGTTGGCAAATTATGACAACAGAGAAAATTATAAATGAGTTCATATATGTGACCATCAAAATGCTAATTTCAGTTTGTTGATGAAAATATTAATAAAAGTGTTGTAAATCACTGAATCAAAATTTGTTTAAATATAAATAATTAATTCAGCTTATTATTATCTTAAATCCGTTTTCATTTTCTTTTCCAAACCTTGAAAAAGTATCATAGTGCAGAGAATAAAGGTAAATAAAAATATTTACTTTTCCTTACAAACATAAACTGGCATTAAAGTAAATAAACAAATCAAGAACAATTTTTTGGAACTACTGTAAGGGCAGACCCTTACACAGCCTACATCATCTGACAAGTACATTGAAATTAATTAAGGTAAGACCTTCCAGTTACCCTTGATGCATTTTTTTTGCAAATAATTCCGTTAATTTTAATTATAGATTACAAGAGCATTAAAATTTTGTCTTTGACATGTCATTGCAAAAATCATTTTATTTTTTAAAAAATGCTATCCGAGGAAAAAGTAGTCATAGTAAATAGTCTAAAAATTGGACAATACGTGGTGCAAATATAAGATAACCAATTTTTTCCAAGCCATCACCATTAAGCGTCTGTCTACACTGCAGTCGTCAACGTCCTGCAACTATCAAGGCGACTAACACTTCCGTCGGCAATCACCTCACTTATATTCTGGCTGTGCGTGTTAATTATTTTGTTTGGTTCTTGGGATGACGAATTGGGTGATTTCTTCCTAACCCACATTCGCCGCAAAAAGATGACAACAAGATACTGGATTCATATATTTTTGAAAGTCATGTCACAGCATTTCAAGAACGGAAAAAAAAAAAAAAAAAAAAAAAATCAAATTTAGCCCACGCACACAAACACATGCACTTAATACAGCTGAATTAAAATATGTACTAAGAAATTAATACTTTAAGATTTTTTACACTGCTGATTACAAATAATATCTTACAGTATTTTACCCGACCATATAGGATTGTAGCCAGCCTATGGTTTTTATAGGAGTGTTTCCAATCTCGCTTTAACTAGTTTTGTTGTAAGTTATCCAGCTATTATACATAAATTGAGAAAGTAAATAAGCAACAGAAAAGTTATATTTAAAAAAAACTGTTCATTAACTAACGATGGTTCGTGTTATTTATAACACCAGAATGTTAATATGTATATTTTGTTTTTAATTTTGCAGGAGTTTCATACTTCAGCGTGGTGTCTAAGTACTGCAGTAATAGTGGCGTTTGTTGAGTGGTTGTCGTCATCAGTATCTTGATATTTTAATCAGGTACGCTTAGAATGTTTCTAATGAACACAAGAGTTTCGTGGAATAAACTTTTTAGGGATTGGGGAAGATATCAGTCAATACGAAACTGGGTAGTCTCTTGTTGAAATGAGGTGGCTTGTTCTTAGTTATACACTTGCTTCTTCTCCTAGACTGTAAATTTTGTTCCGCGGTTGACTCTCTGAGCAAATTTACAGTTCTTTTCATACATGTTTGGCTCTGTACACTGTTAAATTAGCTCAGAACTTGTTACAGTCGCAATCGCTTCATGTTCAAAGTTAACTGATCATGGAAGTCCATCGGAGCTACTTTTCTTTTGTGCTGTGTTCCGAATGACTGCCATGAGTAATCAGAATGAATACATGGCGGGAATTGACGGGATTGTATGCATTCATTGAAATAAACAAAAAGGCTATGTCGAAAGCAATATTTCCTATGTTATTTCAATAAAAATAAGGCAAGCTGCATTATAATTAATAATACTCGACATAAGTAAGCGTTGAAAGCGATATAAATAATTACGGGCGAGTTGCAGGGCGGTTTGGAAGCTCTGATATAAACCCGGAGAACATAATATCACGACGTACGTATTTGATGAAAAACAAAAATGAAAGACGAATGGGTCTACGAAGCGAAAGTATTACGTGTGGAAGAGATGACAGTAGGTTTCGTCTCACTAACCTTAATTCCCTAATGATACTAAGCATGCTACGTTCCTGGATTTTAACCCAGCCGAACTACGTGAAGTTGGCTTATCGCCACACATCAAAGTTATAGTTTTCCTTCGGGACCAATAAGCCAGACGCGCACAACACACAACTTATCAACTACTTATTACACACGAGGTAATTGTCTCCGCTCGAGAGTGCACGAACCGGTCTGCTCCAGTGCTTGCGTTATGCTCCTCTCAGCTCGTACAAGATACCAGCAGCGGGCGTGCCACGAGCTGTCGCACATACATAGAAGCTTTCCTCCTACCACCTCTTTTGTTTCGAGGCCGCGGTGATGTAGTGGTCACAGTACTCGCCTCCCACCACGATGAACAGCCCCGATTTCCGGCTTTGGCACACCCGATTTTCGCATGTGGGAAAATGTGGTGGACGTTGCCGTTGGCTCGTGGGTTTTAACAAGTGCTTTCTTTTACCGCGCCCTTATATTCCGTCGAATCCTCTGTCTACACCTTACAATACCCCGCCCCTTGAAGGAGATCGTGACGGGAAACTCCTAACGATGATGAATCGACGCAGAGAGCGCCGAGCGGGGTACAAGCTGCGTGAGTGAGTGAAGAGATTTGGGCGGCTATTAACAGCGAGGTTTTGAGAGCCAATGAGGGTGATTAAGGTGAGTATGGAGCAGTGCCACGGAATGTAAAGGCGGGGGAAACGGGAGATCCCCGAGAAAACCCGTCGACTAGTTGCGTCGTCTGGCACGATTCCGACATGCGAAAATCCGGGAGCGACCCCGCCGGAAAACGAACCCTGTTCGCCTTGCTGGGAGGCGAGCAGTCTAACCACTACACCACCGCGTCCCCCGGTACGGTAGAAGAGAGGATAGCACATCGGCCGGAAACAAGTGTCCCCTGAGTGTGGGGGTCCCAGATAAAATGTGGACATATACCGAACACCCAGAAATGCACTACTTCGGGACATAGCTTTCTGGTCAAACGGCGTGTTAGGTGGAGATCTGTGCTGATTTGGCGTATCTTAATCCTTGCCACGAGATTCAGACCCAGTTTTGGCGGTTTTTTAAGTCTCGCAATAATGCGTGTCAAGCAAAATTAAGTTTTAATTTCTCCCTTTCTCCTTCAGCCTTTTCTATTTCGTATATTTGCATCTTTGTGCATTTAACTCTGCTATATAGAGTTTAACCTAAGTATTTTTCCATGCTCTCGGGATCCATAATTAGGAGTTTACAAAATCTTCTCTTTCAGCAAATTTTTGAGAATTCCCAGTGTAGATTATGAAGAAGTGCTGTATTCTCAAAACTGATTCATCCTTAAAAGTGCTTAGAAGCCTTGACTTCATTTCTGACTTAAAAAATAGTATCTGTTGTTGAAATAATATGTTTGAAAACGAATTCGAATATAATTTAAAACGTTTAACAATATTTGAAATATTGTTTCCTTAGTGATAATTTATTACATTTAGGGTAACTACTGACATTTATTTCTGCAATTTAGAAACTATTAATCAATAAGACTCATACTGCAATTTGGATTTATTACTGCGTATCATGTCTGAATGTTCAAACTAATGTATGTATATCATAAAATTATAATATTTTTATATAAATGATTTTGCCTCAAAATCAAGATACTAAATTAAAGTTTACTCGTTTTTAATCGTAAATATATAAAATTGTATGATATTGTCATTCCCATATTTTCTTCCATATTCCACATTTTAATCGCCTTATGTAATTTGATGAAATTATATTTGGCGAATAGAGACTACACACAACTTTCGAAATTTATATTTTATATTTTTTTGTGACAATAACGTTTCTTCTGGAAAGTGCATAACATTTTTATTGTAAATTTAGAGACCCTGTGCTCGAGGTTTTATTCAGTGACTTCAATCAGTATAATTATTTGGCTGAATCTTCAATTAATGAGGTTTTACCTACTGTCGAGCCTGTGAAATGCCCTGAGGTTTTATTGGTTTGCCAGTACAAATCGTTAGGAATAAGTAGGAATCACAGTTAGATTAGTGAGTATCAGCAATTAAAATGATCAATAGAAATTTAATGATTCAGATGTAGCAGTTCCAATAGATCTAAAGTCAAATTCGCTGATTTTAAACGTTTGAACTTTTTCGACATTAGAGTGTGCACACTATAAACGTGAGAGTAGTGTGTCAGTGCACACTTTTGAATTCGTGGATGGGGTCAATCAGTCCCTCTGCTTAACAGATGTGTGCATATTGGATTTGCATAAGATCTCCCCCCCGACACAAACAATACCGCACTTGTTTGATACTGTTGTCTGTGGAAGCGAAGGGAAATGGTCGCTCGTTAGCGTCAGAAAATATAAACACAATTATATACGTTAATCATATCCTTAGCTGGAGGAAAAAACTTACTTTTGCAGTATGGTTCTCTTTGTGCAGTCACGGACCATTTAGTTAGTTAAAAGCATAGCGTTTTGTTGAAATTGCAAGTAGATTTCCTTTTAATTTCAGTATGAATTCGCATTATGCAAATGTGTGTTCGTGGTTATGATTTTTTTAAATATTTATATTGATATAGATATGCGTGTGCGGGTGACTTTTAACAGAATATTTCAATATAAGATGGAAAAGACCGGTCTGTGGTTTGTACACCTCAGAATAATACAAGTAGTTCTTGAAGATATGTGTATTGTCACCGATTATTTACGAGTTACAGGTATTGTAGTGTCGGTAGTTGCTAACAGTTTTCCCTCTCTTCCAAACATTTTCTTGGTGTCGCCAACAAAATCTTTGGTCGCATTGTTGACAAATTGTAGCGACATGCTTGTTTACACTAAATATTTGTGCAACATAATAAAAAAACAGTATTTGTTTGGCACTAGCAAAATTGTATTAAATGAATTATTTGACTTTGTGAATAAATTTCATTCGTCGGGTGGAAATGGAGGTTTGGTTTCGGCGAAACATGGTTTAGCTAAAACAAACGCCACGCAAACAAATATATTTGGTGTACTGAAACCATTTTTTTTCAGTGTACACACTCATTTGTATAGATTTCGTTAGATATTAACTTGGGGAGTGTTACAAGTCCCATTACTCTGTTGACAAACAACTTGTCGGCTGTCTAACACCAATGACATTATTCAATCTCTGCTTGAGAGTCAGTATTTATGTCTTTAAAAATACTAAGTTAAGAGACATGTAGCCTTCCTTTATATTTATATGTGGCATTTGGTCATCATAATAACATACTGTACTAAACGTTCAAGAAAAAACGTGTACTATTGCCGCCATTTTGGAAAATGGAAAACTCGTTTTTTTTGGGTTTATCTTAGAAACTTCGAATCCTGTCAAGTAAGTTTGATACTAAAAAATTTTGACATAACAATATAAATATTATTTGTTCTCTGCATTTTTATACAAGTAACCGTTACGCCAGAATACTAAAATTTGAGACATAAAAAACATTTCTACACAAAATTTACCCTTCAATATTTCGTAGAATTTTATATACGAGTGTTCCAACATGAACTGAATACTTCAATGTTTTTTTTTGCATGAAACATAGTTCGCTTTAAATTGTTAACATGATTTACAAAGGAAACACAATTGTCACAAAATATACCTTTGTAATGAAAGGAACTACTATAACTGCTACAGTAAATTATATCGACACAATATGTTATAAGGTCACATGATTTCAGGGTCTCCCAGAACCTGCTACTCGCCGGCTTGATCCGGTAATTCTCCCCTGGCAGCACAACAACAAAGACGATGGCGTTCACGTATGATGGCTGCCTGTTTGCAGTCAGCTTTGCCTCTACATTATTCAATAGTCTCTTGTACAGGTTAAACTCAGAACTCGGAATGAGGATTCGCGTGGCCTGTTGTTCGTTAATGTACAGGAAGGTTAGTGTTCCACAGCTGCATTGAAGTCTCCGTTACGTTACATATTAGTGAGTGAGTAAAGAGATTTGAGTGGCTTTTAACATTAACGTCTTGAGAGCCGATGAGGGTGCAGCAAGTTGAGTGTGGTGCAGCGCCGGAATGCAAGGACGGTGTAAACGAGAGATACCAGAGAAAACCCGTCGACCAACGGCATTATCCCGCACGGTTCCCACATGTGATAATCGGAGGGAGGGGGGGGGGACGAGCCTGACGGGAATCGAACTCCGTTTGCCTTGGTGGGAGGCGAGTAGTCTAACCATCACAGTACCGCGGTCCCACGCAATTAGTAAAACATGCTTAAGTCTTTGTTGAAAAAACAATGCAGTGCCACGCAAGTGTGTGAAGTGAGCCACGTAATAGAGCAGAGATGGAATACAAGAACAGTATATACTGGAATTCCTTGAGTAAATCTGTTGATCGGTGGCAATGTCCACCATGTTACCTACATGCAAGAATCATGAATTACCTTGCTGAGAATCAAGCTCGGCACGTCTAGGCGAGAGGTCAGAGCGACGACTGCGACCTGAAAAATAGGAATCTAATTCGCCTTTCTAATAGCACAAAAACGTCCGGCCGCTGTCCTCGAGATAACATTTCAGGACATTCGTGCAATTCCTGGGGTATACTCTGGTGTCCATGAAATATATAATATGTCTTAAGTTATCACTTCCAGCTCAGCTATCGAGTGGTGAGAAGCACATGATTAATCCCACCTTAACAGCCACGAGCAAACAAATTACGGCGTTGCAAAGATTATACAGCAAAGGCCTTTGTATTCTTCAAAGTTGAAAAGATGGAGGTAATACATCCATATGGATAAACTTTTCGAGTTTCTTTTTGATTATTTCCATAACGCCATTATCTCATATACTCTCAGGATATCTTCACGGTTGGTAATCGGAATATAACATTTCATGTTATTCTATAACTAGACCAAATTCTTACACATAGGAAATTTAGGATGTCCTAAGAATATCCAAAACACATGATATCATTATGTATGTGCATTATTTATATCTAAATAAAATATAAGGACTGATGTAAAATGATTGAAAATTTTTTAATACATTCCATAGACAAATTAATTACACAAAATAATTTTTTTTTGTAAACTAGTTGCCAAAAAAGTTTTAGAACCATTACACTTTAATATTTGTAAATTTTAAAAGTGTTAGTGTTATTGCAAGAAATTGTCTGTAGTTCTACAAATCCTGTTTTTCACAAATACAAATGCAAAAGTTTTACAACCAAGTTTTTTTTTAAGTGCAACCATTTGTATTATTGCAAGAAATTTTCATTTATGTTTGCAACAGTTTTTTTTTTGTGTAATCAAAAGATATTATAAAGTATCATTCCCGGTGATTTTGGGACATAAACGGATATGCCTAGTACAGACTATTCAATGCGTGTAGAGAAAGAAGTTATTCATTAGTTATGTTGAATACTGAAGGCATGTCAACAGATTCTGCAGCTGAGCCGAAGATCAGCCAGCATGACGACAATGGGCGAAATTGTCAATCTGATGTCCAATGATGTGAATCGGTTTGACCAAGTTACTCTTTGGCTGCAGAGCGTGTGGCTTTCTCCAGCCCAGATCATAATCGGGACATACTTCATCTGGCAGTTCGTCGGCATCTCTGCGCTCGTCGGTGTGGGAGTTCTCTTCGTGGAGACAGTTCTAGTACAAGATATCAAATGAGTAGTTATTCTTAAACCTGGCTTATAAAAAAAAATTTCGCCAATAGATGCAGTAGTGTTGAAGACAGATCGCCTTCGGAAATAAATATTAATAAGTCAGTGCATATTATGGAGAGCCATTAAATGATCCATGTTGTTTCCACCTGAGGTGGCAAAAGTATGCTAAGAAGGGGTGCTGGCACCTTTCCGGCAGGAGGAGCAGACCTGTCATTCCCGGCTAGCCCGAAGAATGGGCGAGATAAGACGAGCCAGGTGTAGAGCAACAAGGGAATGCAAGGGCGTGACAAACGGGAGTATCCACAGAAAACCCTCGGGCGATCAGTAACGTGGCAACGTCAGCCTTGTTTCACCATATGTGAAAATCCGGGTATCCGTCGGGAATCGAACCCTGATCTACGTGGTGGGACGACGGCGTGTTAACTGCACGACCGTTGGTTCCCGATGTCAATGTATATTACAGTAAAATTCGTAATTAGTAGGGACATGCAGAATTTGTGTTATTTGGCATCAGGTTGAACTTCACAATATAGTATGCACTAGAGTCGAAGTCGTTTCTCCATTGGCTACCGCATAGAGGTGAGTTCATTCCCTTTGTGACTGAACTTCATATGATTGGCACTTACAATCGTGAAATGTTCATTTATTGGCGCAGTTACCCAGTGCGTGTCGAATAAAGTATGGTCCAATGACAAACATATTGGAAAGGTACACGTGTTTGAAGTTTAACATGTTCCCAAATAATAACGCGAATTTTTCAGGTCTATAATAATTAGTCACAGGCTTCACGAATTGGAATTTTGCATTGAATACATATTGACATGATTTTATATGGTTTTTCATCAGTGTCCAGAAGGAGGCACCTGCAGAGGGACGCACTGGGGTATTGCGTTGTGGGTTGTGACCGAGATTGCCTGGTGGTAGCTGGAAGTTACGGCCTGGGCGCATTTTATCCGCCTGTATTCCTGTAGCATATTCCTTTTTTTTTTCCTTTGAGCACGAGGACACACAAGTGCAAAACTATACTTACAACTGCCATAAAACATTATCAATCCCTATGAGTCAAAACACAGTGAGTAGCCACGCTAGTCGTTCCATTTATAAAAAGTTCATTAGATAAGACACCTTTTCCGAACAATGTAGAGTTGTACGTAGAGTGTTTTTTAAAAATATGGTGTTTGATAACAGTTGAAAATTATTACAAATATACAGATTTAGGTGAATAGATTTTATATGAAACTATAATATTGTTGTTTTTCCAGTCTTCTTTAGTATTGTCGCTTCAAAACTGAGGGTGAATACAGCGATCAGGACCGACGAAAGATTAAAGCTTATGAATGATATTATCTCTGGCTTACAAGTAATCAAGATGTACGCATGGGAAAAACCACTTCATAAAATGATCTCACTCCTACGCAGGTACGTTGGTTTCCGTTCACTGCTGGCTTGTTTTAAGCATTTAAAATAGTAAAATACGTAACCAAAAAGCCACATATGCATTACCTAATATCTCACACACAACAATATGTCAACGGTTACGACGATCTAAGCTTTACATTACTCCTTTTACTGTGGAATAGTGTTTAGATATAAAGATTTTTTGGAAATTTTAAGATTTAAATTCACTTTTTACAGGGTCTATCTAAATTCCTATTACACATGCTGAGGGCTTGTAGCGAGGACCAAGTAGAGAACATTCTGCATAGTAACCCGCACGTACACTGAACCCATTGACGAGAGCGGCCTTCCATGAAACAAAAGCTCAAAACCCGTGCGGGGACTCTCTTCTGATGTAAATCACCCCGAGTTCGCGGCCGCCCAGTCGTGCCAAAGGAAAATTTAAACACAGAGCAGCGACAAAACCTGGTACGAAATGTTCTACCTGACAATATTATGATATAACAATAGTGCGATTTGTTACTGGTAACGTGCCGAATTTAAGATTTTGGAATTAAAATTGCTTTAAAAAATTGTCTTATATAGTGGAGCTGTTTATCTCTAAGTGAGAGAGTTTATCTGTAAGCAGTGTTTATTTTTCGTAGGTGGCGATATATTTTTAAGAGACGCTCTAAATTCGAGTGGCTGTGGTGGATGAGAGGTTAGACTGCTCGCCTCCGATAAGGCGAACCGGTGTCAATTCTCGGCCGGGCCAAGTGGGATTCGTGCAGGACGATACCGCTGGTCAGCTAGTTTTCTCGGGGATTTATCGTTTCATCCGCCCTTACGTTCCTGCGCTGCTCCATTCTCATCTCAAGACCACGTTGTTTACAGCAGCCCAAATCTCTAAATTCGTATCGGCGGAAAGTCACCGATTCGCAGTTAAATCCAACTACTTTAATCAATGAAAATACCTCCACTTAGAATAAGTGAAAAATCACTCATTGCTGCAGAGAGAAAAATTCAAGAATGAATCAGTGAATACTTCATCCTATCAGTTGCTAAAATAAATTTATTTTTTGCTTTTGTTTTGTTCCCACAAACGTTTGAGATTTGGTTGGTTCAAATAAATATTTGTATGGCCAGCCGTACATTGGCATTTAAATATTAAAAACATTTTAACATGACCTGGTATCGGGCCCACGACCTCTAGTCCTGGATCTCTGCGCCTGTGCTTCATCGGCTACTGTGTCTGATGGCTTGGAATGGTGATTTCTAGATTTATCAATAGTGTAAATACTGACGTGTGCGTAGATAAATATTTTCACGTTTTACAGGTTTGGTTTTGTGTTTTCTGTGGAAATTATTCCGTAAGAATTGGTTTTGCATTTTGAGGTATCAAATAAACACACACTAAAGGGCGTTCATTATAAAGTGAGCACTTTTGAAATCAACCTCATAAAAAAGTCACTGCTACTAATATAATATATTTTTATGGTCACACTGAGTGAAATGCGCCCAGCAAAGTTGGTAACGATTGATGGAAAGTATTTCCATATCTTAACGTCGAATAAAAGTCTTAGGTAACCCATTTGTGATTTAAATTTAAATTATTTCTTTCGCTTTCTTTTTTTTAAATGCATCGGAGTATAAAAATGAGCGGATTTGTAAAATATTTAATTTTCTATAATTTTTTAACTCAGAATGCTATATCGTCGAAACCATGTAATCAATTCAAAATATCTTTGTACGCTGGTAGTAGATGTTACACCTATCAACTGTATCTACACGAAGCATATTTTGACTATAATGTTGTAAGTTACCACCATACGAATAAATTAAATAAATAATCATATTTCCAGAAACCATTTATAGATTCGTTCCAGATTTGGCAAACAAATGATACTGTGACAGGTGGTGTTAACTGTTATATTTTAAGAAGGTTAAACACTTATTTTCAAATTGGCAGCTATATAGTCATTTTAGTTCAATATGCTTTATCATCAAAACAGTGTAATCAATTCACACTTAATTTTTTGTTCTGACAGTTTATAGTACAACTATCAAATGCGTCTACACGAAGTATCTTTTGCCCGCCATTTTGTAAGTTATGCCACATGAAAAAATATTATGCAATATCTCAGGAAGCAATTTATATATTCCTACTTAATTTGGCAGGCAAATAGAACTGCAGCCGGTGGCTTAAACTTATATGTTTCAAGTAGGTCAGATATTTATTTTCAAAATGATGGCTATTTAAATATTTTAGTTTAGTATAATTTATTAACGAAACCAATTCTAACTTAATTTTGTATGTTGGCAACAAATTTGTCTCTACAGAGCATTATTCATTTCCCATTTTGTAAGAGAATCCCACAATAAAGAATAAAGTTCTTATTTCATATCATAGGAAACAATCAACCCATTCTTACCAAATTTGGCGGAGAAGTTGTACTGTGGTAGACCATATTAATACCTATTTTTTAAAGTGTGACAGACACTAATTTTCAGAATGGCAATTATAAATTATTTAATTTAGTGTGCTGTGTCAACTAAACCATGTAATCGATTTTAACTTAACTTTGTATACTGGCAGTATACAATCATCGAATATGCTAATACATAACTTATTTTGTCCTCCATTTAGGAAGATCGTCACATCAAGAATATGGAGGCTTTATTGCCATATCTCGAGGACCAAACAACCTATTCCCTCCAAATGTGTTATATTATGATATGTGAACTGGCATGTTTTAGGTGCAAATTCCTTTTTGTAATGTTTTTTTTATCAATGATTTGGTTTAGTATGATTAAAACTATGAAACTATTCCATAAAATCAACAAAATTTTGTACAGTGACATTATTCATTAGAAGCATCATTTATGCACACAGAGATTCAATTTTCCCAATCTATTTCAAAAATAGTGCGAGTTGAAATGAACATTTTGCCATATTTCTGGAACAGTACTCATTTCCACCAAATTGTTCACAACATAAATTTTGCATACGACCATGTAAACTTACCAGCAAAGTTGTGTATGGGTCAGGCAAATATGTTCAAAATTGCGGCTTCATAAATAATTGAGATAAGTTTGCTTGATATATTAAACAATTTAATTAAATTGAACTGAACATTGTATGGTGACTGTACATATTAGAAGCGTCGTACGCAGAGCTTTTTTTTTTTTTTTCAATCTTGTACGATAGCACCAAATAAGATAATTAAAGTTTTATGTCATATCTCAAGGCCCAATCAACCCATTTCCACCAAATTATTCACAAAAGTAGCACTACAGTAGGCCATGAAAACTTACACTTCTTAAGTCGTTCAGTCACTTATTTTGAAAATGACGGCTCTGTAAATATTTTTGGTTAGTAAACCCTTATCATTCGAAATATTAAACTGATGAAATCCGAAGTTGATGTTCCGAATCCTATCTCCATAATGCAGTTAATTACACGCTAGCTTACGGTATGAACATTTCTGGGCTCGAGTCCCATGTAAGGCACTTGTATATTTGTAATTGTCTCACTACTGTTACACGTGTTTCTGAATTCATCTCTAACGATATTGCTTTCAACGAGACGTCCAGTCCTACTAACAAACACAGATTCTAAAGACTTATTTAAAATTTAATTGCAATTATGTTGAGGAAAGTTGGCTCATTAGTATCAGTAACTTGTTGAATATGTGTTCTCTCACTTGCTCTCAAGTTAAAATAGTCATATTGTTATTTTTTAAACTGATAATTATTTGAATTTTTTCTTCATTCTATTTGCAACCTTGAAGGTGTGAGTACGGAAGATGTGGATGTCCACCTTACCCCACTGTCTACGTTATATTACTGCTAGAACAATTTCTAGTGATTTATGATTTTGAACACAAATGATCAATTGTTAATTGCACTAATTCCAAATTTCCTTCATGCTAAAAAGATATATTTTTATATTTTTATGACGGTTAGGATTCGTCACAGTTCAATTAAAAGTTCTGTGATTTCCTGAACCATCCTCAGTATACATTTTATATTATTTTAATGTTTGTGAAGTAATACAGAAATTTAATACGTTACAAGTCTTTGGATATGCTGAGTAGAACTCTGGACGGAAGTACTGTATAAAATCATAGCAGTATAATTTTTCAACAGGACATTATGAAGTCGCGTAGTACCCACCCAATCAGCACTATCCAACTTCCCAGGCTATCTCTTAGCCCTTAGCAGTTGCTGTCATCCTCGTATTTTCAACTGCTTACAGCTATAAAAGGCAGGGAGCCACAAAAAAACAAGCAACTAGAAAAATGTAGCGGAATTTTCATTACATGCCAACTGGGGGAAGGTAGGAGTTGTGTTTACAAAACTCAGAATTTTCGCATCTTGCGTTCACTTTTCTCTCATTGGTAACGTACACATGTCTAAAATGTCTTTTCGATTTCAATTTATACATACAACTTGAACATGTTAAGAATTACTGTGAACATTACTTAATAAAAGTGCTTCAACATATAGGCCTACCGAAAGAACTGAACCAATAACCATGCAGCAGTAAACGAAAATAAAATTTCATAAAAGGTGCTTAACGAGTTTTTAATGTATAAAAAATAAATATTTAAAAGGTGTGTTACAAATATTTTATAATATTTGGTCTTAAACAAAACAAAAACTATGCTTAGTATGTTACCCGCCCCGCAGCAGAAGGAAAACTTATCTTTCATAATACCGTATGCTGCAGGTCCGTACGTATAGAACATAATCATCTTCACGTTTCCCTTTTCCCTTGCTCAGGTTCAGCATCACTAAATAACGAACCAGTCTCATGTGTCCGTCTTCGTGAACCAGTTGCAACATTCTCCCGTGCACACAACTTCAAGATGAACCCAGCTTACCGGTCCAGTCAGTTAAGTCTTACAACTCGTCTCATATTTCGAGAGTGTGGGATACTCTCCCAGCCAAACATTCAAAATACAAGTATTGCTCTCCCCTTTTATGTCTCCTCCCCACAATGTAGCACCAATCAGATGCCAGAAACGAATCACTCAGAAATATTTTTGTCATTTTTTGCACAATATAACGAGATATAGTGGAGATGTGAGGTAGGGACGCGATCCAGAGCGTCTCAGACGCATATGAATCCACCTGAACTATTCTGACGCCTCTTGCTGGAAGACTCGTCAAGCCAAAAATGTCGATAGGCCATGCTTTCGCAGAGTGTCGGGATCAAGCTAGATTTTACGCTTTTGCTCCACGCGAGGTTTCTATCCTCGCTGAGCTGGACGTAGGTAATAATGCGCCTACGAGGAAGATAATTTCTGCGGAAAAGAACGGCCATGGCTACAGAAAGGTACTGGACAGTTATAGCGCGATTGGCTCATGACTACATTCAAACACTGCCTTTAGTTAAACCCTTATCTGGAAATGTAGTGGGAAAAATCAGAATAGGTGCAGTAAAAACGAATGCAACCCCTCGGCGGTCGTGTGTATTGAAAATAAACTGCTACTAAATAAATATAAAGGTCCAGAATATTTTCACTGTATTCTTATATTGTGTTGTAAAGGGCTTTTTAACGTCCCCCGGTTTTATTTTGGAAAACTTAGCAGGGTACGGCTTACAGAATAACTTAGAACCTAATTTAAATTATCACCCACGCTTTACCCGGGATTCGAACCCAGAGCCTCGCGCACCTCAGATCGGTGGCGCCATTATATAGTGAATGATTGCGTTATTCCTGTGTTTTTTTTAAATTATGCATAGATGAAATATGAGGTAGACCGCTTATCCGTATTCTGCTCATGTACCAAACATTGACCTACCCCAAAGGAACACAACTGTCAAAAGTCACATGGTCGACAGTGATGAACGTGTTTGTTTATATCTTAATTTTAAAACTACAACCGCTATTATATCAATAAAATACTTTTACCAAATTGAATTTAATAAAAAAGCATTACACATTGGTTGGAGAAAGTATAAAAACATTTCAAAAGCACTTGTTTACTAAACAGTGTTCTAACATCAAACCCAATCCACGTCATTTTTGCAAGCTGTATTGGCAGAAAAGCAGTCCAATGTTGGGACATGGAGATTGTTTGTGCGCAGCCGTCGAGATCACTCTACCTCATCTTTAGTCTATGGAATTACACTGGTTCCACCAGAGTGATGGCAACACATCACTCTGGTGGAGGGTGTCGTTACTATGGGCACTTTCACCATCTAGCTGGCTTGCGCTGCTGGCGCCCGGAATTATAAATTATTTAAGGCTCCGGCCTACCTTGAGCTTTTTTCAGCGTTCGAGGCCGAGGAGCGCGGGAGCAATAAGGACGGCACTGGCACGCACAACAAGTGCGCCATCGCCGCTAAGCGCAAGGCTCTGGAACTGACGTGCTGTGTTCTAGTCACACGGTGTATAAAGGCTGTTCGCAATAAAATCAGATCTTTTGAAATCAACCGTAGAAAAGAGTCACTGCTCCTGCCTGCGTATATTTTAACGGATGCAGTGAGTGACATGCGCCCAGTAAAGTTGGTAACAATAGAGGGAAAGTAGTTCCATATTTTAACTTCGAATAAAAAGTGTTTGGTAACCATTTGTGACAACTTTACTTATTTCTTTCGCTTCCTGTTTTTTTAATGCATCGATGTATAAAAATGAGCAGATCTGTAACATCGTTAGTTTTCTAATAATTCCACAGTGTCACTTGTCCGACGCATGAATAACGTGATGAGGTAGATGGCATTTCATATAAGTCGGAAGAATACACAACGTGAATACAAGTAGATCTTAAGCAGGCAAAGTGCTCAGTTTACCGTGAACAACGTATACCTATGGGACTTCCAGAGGTGACCATACTATTATATTGGTAGAAAGTCTGTAGGAAGGTTCAGTGCTGGCCTTTCTCAGGAGCTAGTAGCGCAGCTGCTCATCTCTTTCTGACATGCAAGAGCTTTCATTGAAATGAATTTGATTTTTTATTGCTTCCCAACGCTTTCTAAATGTTACAGCTTGAACTTTCTCAATACATGTATTTGATGTCTAATACATGCGTGACCTTGGCAGACCGAATATGGACATGTAAAGACAAATACAAAGAAATTGTTCAAGCTCTTTCACATGTGTATTTGAGGGGCTTGTTAGGGCCCCTCTGTATACTACAGAGGTTAGACTGATTAACAATATGTTCTAGAAGCTTACCACTAAAAAATGCCTGAAAATAGTCAGCAGGAGATTGCAAAGTTTGTGTTTCTTCAAGACTGCAGTACCATACAGGCTGAGGTTTCTCACTAGAATTTTTGTTAACATCGTGCCAACAGGTGCTCAAATTTCTGGCACTTTTTCTTTACACTCTGGACCACGATTGCGCTGTTCATTGGACTCATCTAAGAAAATAAAGTATGAATCAGGCATTACAAACTGAAATATAACATGAAAAAATACATATACACTTTGGCAAATAAATTTTATAGGGTAACTGTTTTGGAAAAATAAATAAATTTAGTATGCTTCACCTGACTCATCTGTACTTTGAGAGGCTAATGCCGTTTTCTTCTGACAATCTGAAGAATCTGGCAACCAGTCAGGATCAGCATCATTTACATCTGGTATACTTTATTTGTATGCTTCCATCCGAAAATATTTTTATTACTGTAGCATAGTACAATAGTGCTTGTAAATGTAAAAAGTAGTAATAGGTAATATAAGGGTAACAAATTAAGTAAGTGTTCTTATTTACAGTCTTTGTCGTAGACTATAATTTATTGTGCATTAGACTACATTAGGTTAATAATGTAGATTTAAAAACAGGCTCTTTTAAATATATATATTAGATACATACATATGTTTACTTTGCAAATTAACATTTGCCATTTCTAACCTCAAAACATTACAGTGGCAGTTTTTGTCCAATGTATCAGTTTTGATACATACCTATTTTCAAAGCAAATTGCAGAATTTTATTATTTTTGTATAGTATATTACAAATAATTAATTAAAATACTGAAGTATATATAAATGTTTAGTCCCTTACTATCAAAGAGCAGGTTCAAAGTTGAACATTACAACTTTCTTTTTAAACAAACAAGCAATTCCGTAGACAATAATATACTAATAGTATGGCCAAACCACCAACAAGAAACAATATACATAAGGTAAACGCACACCATAAAAGGGCAAGTTTGCACCAACACTACAAAAATATCAATTTCTTAAAATGTATCCAGAATGTATCAGATAATCTACACTGGGCAGTAAGGGCGACTTGCGAAATACACAATGTAAACATGTTGAGCAAATTTTTCACACGTAAAAATCGTTATCTCAATAAAATAAATAAGTGTAATAATTTTTTTATGGCCAGAAACATTTCAAATATTGTAACCATAATTTCTAAAAGCATTATTTACAAAACACACAAACCTACTGTTCAGTTCATAATTCCTAAACACGTGGGGCGCCCTGGATGATTACTTCACTAAAATCACTTTTGTCGACCATTAATAAGAAATAATATATTTGCTGTCTTATTCAATTAACAAAACATTTTACCTGTTTCTTGAAACCAACAAATGTAAACGTCACAACGTAAATACTCTGTCGCTCGCACTTCACGGTCAAGGAAAATGTTGGACCACAACACTGTAAAAGGGATCGCTCTTTTACAAAGCGGCAGACACGCGACGATATCTCATTTCACTGAGGAGACTGTTCTTAAACGGCAGTTACGACGGACTACATTTAATGAAATGAGCATATACAAAAATAATTAACTGCAGATATAACATTCCGACACCACAAACAAGGAATTCTCGCATATAGATAAATTATGATGGAAGAGAGCTGAAAGGCAATGGTATTCACTGGGCGGGTGGAGATGTTTTACATAACCGTAATGTTCGCATGATATACCGTAATGTTTGTAAAGGTTTTTAAAGCCCTTGCTCTAACAGAACTAAAAAAAAATTGTACATTATTCTAAGAGCATAATTTAAACCACAAATGTTGTATTTATCATTATATTTCTAAATTATAATTTTTAATGCCGAGTACTACTTTATTCAATACATATCGCAAAGATCAACGATCACCAACATAATAACACGCATTCCGCAACGACCATCAGCTGACACAGTACTTTGCAAATGAAGGCGTTTACTGTTTACATGTTGTGTATGTTAGTCACAATGGCATTCAAAATTTACTGAAGCTACATGAAAGGGAGTTTAATAGGGCCAGATCTTTCTACGTAGGTGGTCGGGGAAAGTGCCAGAACATTATAACCTCTGTACAATTTATGTTTTCCGCTAAGCGCAGCTATGTTGCGGGTGGCCTACACGCAAAGGCATGCAAACCGGAACCTCCTAGCTGCGCGCCGCGACAAATCCATAAGCATTTTCCAACATTACCTTCCGCAAATGAAAACCGTGACATCATTTTGTCAACCATTAAAAAACGTACCATAAATAATGGACAATTTGGAATATAACTGTGCAACTGTATTGAATAAAAAACTTTTGATGCGGTAGTTTCGTGACGTTTAGTTTTCAGGAATGGTTTCTTAGCAAAAAATACTATTTTAAATTCTCCTCTTCTACAAGAAAGAAATAATGTGAAACTGCACAGCCTATTTTTTGACAATTGTGAATAAGCGGATGTAATTTTGCTTGACTGGTTTGTGCAGGACTTCATGTATTTTTGAAGCGAATAAAGTTTAAGTCATTGCGTTGTCACTGATCGCTAATGGGTTTCTTCCATTAAAATATTTACTCCTCTTATAAATATATACGTTAGTTATAAATTGATATGTTTAGTTTATTACCCGTGATTTTTAAATAATTTCCACGAAGAAGGGAAAGACAAAATATTCATTCCATCCGGGTATGTGTAGGTAGCCTTTCGATGAGGATAGTAGCAGTTTACAGGATGTAGCAAGGTATTCTTTCTTATATATATGTATATATATATAAATTGTTATATATTTCTCAAAAATGCTCGAAGGTTAGTAGAAACTGCATGCGTACATGCGTGCACACCCATGTGAATTCTATACATACCCTAACATACACAATCGCGTGCATAGGGATACGTGGGGCGATATTCACTTATATTGTTGAGAGATGGAAATTAATAATTTTTTTTATTTTGACGTTGAAAACAACATTAAGATGAATTTTAATGGTAATAGGGCGAAACAAGGAAACCTTACTAAGTAGATTTTTTTCGAAAGAAGATCAATGGGGCCCTGGGTACCATTGTCAATCATAAGCAATAATCCTGTACCACCTCGTACATATCCATACTGTACATGTATAAATATATATTTAGTTCTATGTTATGATATATATTCAACAAAATCATAGTAATATAAAAATTATATTTATTTATGAGAGTACAGTTATCGGCAAAAGCTTCATTTATATTGAATTACATAGTTCGGTATTTCCTTCTGGTAGTAAGTGCAGAATGAGAGTGAAACTATTAGTAAAAGTAGAAGAATCTCCGAACGTCAAACTGCAATACATGTATACAGAGGGACTGGTCGTCTTAGGGTCGGTATTACATTCACGCCCTGACAAGTTTGCACATTCCTAGTTTAATAAAGATTCAAGTTCATGAAAGAGTGTAGTGGGACGACTGTTTTTGAGGTCACATTCCTAAAAAAAAATTTGTTGCGATATGTTTGCTGAGTAAAAATATATTAAGTGGAGCTCACAGACCTACAGAGAGAGAGAGAGATAGAGAGAGAGAGAGAGAGAGAGAGAGAGAGAGAGAGAGAGAGAGAGAGAGAGAGTCGTTAGATTACATAAGCCGATTTTTTTCAAGGAAAACGGGTTATGGATATGATTTTTCAATACCTGAAGTAACTTGCATGAAGAAGAGACATAAAGGAAAAGAGCCTGAAAGAAAGGAAGAGATAAACAGAGAGAGGTAGGTAGAGATACAGAAAGAATAGTAAAAATAATTAAGGTCGATTAAATACAAGTAAATATTCCCAAATGTTTTGAACATTTCAATTTACTTGTCATTTTTTAAGGCTCCCGTCCATGCGGAGCTTTTTTACATGTTTGAGGCTGAAAAGCGCGGGAGCGATATGGGCGACACTGCTACGCGCATTAAATGCTCAATCGCCACTAAGTGCGAGGCTCTGAACTGGCATGCAGTGTTACTCATCGTGTTGCGTGTACGTGTGGGACTTTTAAAGGTAATCATATAATTTTACTGGTGGAAAGTCTGTAGGAAGGTTCAATGCAGGACCGTTGAGTAGTTTTGTATGGTCCATTCACGGTTTCTTCGGCCTTTTTCATTCAAATCTTTGAAAAATATCCCCATGTATGACGTGTTTAGTTATTTCCAAAAATATGATATATATCACAAGCGATTTCTACTTGTGTTTATAAAAGTTACTTTCTTTGATGTTAAATTGAAGTTTTTTTCATATTTTACCTATAAATTTTTATGCTTCATTTATAAATAATTCGAACAAAAAACTGTGAGAAAACATGTGTCTTGGTAGCGCCTAGTGAGAAATAGTCCTTATACAAAATACTGTTACAGCTGAGTGCGCACGAATTTGGTGCGTCATCATCAGGTATAATTCTTCGTTAAGCTTAGTTTGCATGAGGCGGAGGAATATCCTGGAAGTAGAACTTTAGCAAGGCTTCAGAAAAGGCTGACGTAACCGTGAATGGATTATAAGTATCTAAGGAGTATATTTTGAGATACAGTGATTTGGAAAGTCCGTTTTTAGCTCTGTTAGAGTGCTCCTAAATGATGTTTCCAATGTGCGTGACGTCCTGAAATCCCTCACAGCCGTCGTTTAAAGTATGTGTTGTTCTCGTAGTATCGCATTGGACGTAGCTCCGTGGGAAAAGTGTAGATATTTCAAACACTCCCCGACGCAGTTGAAGTGTCACTGAAAAACGGCAGCTTTGGTATAACATAGTGGTCAAAACCAAATGAGTAAATAACAACTGTCCCGAAAGCTCAGTTCAAAATTGTGATAACGCTGCACGCACCGCCAAGGTGAAACGTATTTCGGAAAGATTGACGGGGAGAATTCTCTCGTTCTGTGATTTACACTCTCAAAGTCCGGCCAATTTTCTGGCTACCTCCTCACCCTCTGCCTCAATACCCTTTCTACACCTTTCATAGAATTTAAAAGGAAAATATTAGGCTGGACTGCAAATTTAGTAAAAAAATCTTAACAATTTCACAAATAGGCGTATATCCAGAAAGACAATCAATTAATTTGGATTTACCAGGAAAAAAAAACTGTTAGTGATGTTTAAAATTACTATCAGAAATGGTTTCTCTAAGCTATTAAATCTGATCGTCAATTAAATTGCAGTAAAAGAATTTCTATATAATTATTATGGATGTATAATCAAATAGCCAGTTAATTGAGAAAATAATTACATGTTCACAAATAAAAAATCTGTGGCATGTGTTAACCTGATGGTTTACCACAGGGAAATTAAACATAAAATTACTGCTATCGATATTTTATACTTTTTAATACGTGTAAAGTAATAAGTGAAAAGTAGTGCCCAATTTCCTTCAAGCGCTTTTAAGAGGCTGTAGGTAACACTCAAAGATACTTAAGGTTTTTTTATTTAGAAGAAACTCTAAATTCTAGTCTACTATTTATTAGTCTAGCTTACACCCAAGATTATTTCTATAACTTAATAAAAACGAAGTTCAAATAACTTTAAAAATAATTTAGTTCCATGATTTTGTAGGTGCGGTGATTTAAAACAAATAAACTTCAAGAAAAACAAAGCTATGTATAAAATTAAGGGTTTTAGATTTTTTTTTAATAGATGACAAATTTTTATTAGTAAAGGTAAGTTGAAAGCTTAAAATACGAGGACTTGAGAGCAAGTACTGGTGATGTGGGCAAGAGCAGTGACGGAAAGAAAGAGTAGAGGAAGTTGAAATATCTCAGTAAACCTCTCTCGTCAACTTCTTGCAGATGCAAGTGTATTTGAAACAGTCGCTCGGTTGGTGTTTCGTGCACAACTAAAATGTAACCAACCACCCGACACTGACGAAACATTGCCACAGCGAAGCGAAACTAACAGGTATAGAAAAGCTTATCGTGGATGACAGTTGGGACAACGAAGGATCATCCCAGCTTGGGTAGGTGCCTAAATTGCGTTGTGAATTATTTTTAATAATGGCCGCGGTGGTGTAGAAGTCAGACTGGTCGTCTCCCACTATGCCGAACCGGGTTCGATTCCCGGCGTGGTCACCGGTATTTTGGCATGTGGCCAGGGTATTTTCTCGGGGCATTCCCTCTCCCCTGTCCTGGCGACATCTTCACTTCATTTCACGCTCACCGGGGCTCAAGGCTGACCAAAGTATCTCATTTAGGCCGTGGTTACACTAGTGCTGTTAAACACATTCAGCTAAATACATTCAGTAGCCATGTCTGAACAAGTTTAAAAACAGAACGTGTTTTCGCGGTTACACACCAAAAGCAGCATTAAATCTATGGAAATTATAACCTCAACAAACATGGAACTTAAAATATATGATATTTAATTATAATAGCCTCCAACATTTATCATTATTGATCTTTTTAATTGTCGTGAAACTTACTCTTTTACTGTGATGGCATAATGGGTGGTTATTAGTACATTCAACCTTAAACTTATGTTAATTCGACAAGTGGAAGAATTCCCGCCAAATACAGTGATATTGTTTACACTGCTTGTTTACTTCGAAGCAGCCAATAGGAGCGCAGCAGAGAAGGGAAGTCGTTCGAAACTACTTATGACAACTGTTCACTTTGAACGAGAAACAACTGCGATTGGAGCTCGTTCGAAGGTAATGTAACCTCTTCAATAGCTGAACTTGTTTTATTGCAGTAGTTCTGCATCCTTTCAACATTCTCCTCGTTTCTTGGCGGTGTAGCTCTTACGGACCTTCCAAGAATACCAAGATAATCGGCGTGCGAGGAGACCAGACAGCCCGCCACCGGGTATCGCCATTCTCTTCCCCGACGTGGCACGAAGGTGTCGGTAATCCTGTCAAAGCAGTCTGCCGCTCGCAGGTCGAGTGTGTTGTACGACCACTCGGGGAGATGTCAGCCGAGTGACAGACAGCTCCCGGCCGGCCGGTCTGACGGGTGAAGGGGGGACACGAAATAACACCACCAATAAAAGGAAAGTGTCAGTGTGGGGGGGAGGGGGTAGGCGTGGAATGCCCCGCGCAACAGAAGCGTCGACCTTCGGCTGATGGAGTAATCCGGCGCCGCCTGGAAGCTCTTCACGGGCCGAGATAATGGCGGCAGATAGATGCCGCCCTCGTGTTGGGCAGCAGCTGCCACATTGCGCGGGGTCAACAGTCCCGGACAGATAAAACATAACGCTTGACCGGGGAGGGGTGTGTGTTTATGTGTGCGTGTGCGTGTGTGCGTGTATGTGTGTGCCGTAACTTCACAGCGCCATTAAGTTCACTCAAGTCCACTTCTATTTCTCACTTCTAGGCAGGGACAAAGTGAGTGGAGCAGGTCCCATGCCTTTCCTAGCTGGTCTGGAAATTGCGTGGGGACGGTGTGGCAATCCAATGAGTAAGTAGAGTTTAACAACGAAGGTATGCGAGTACTTGGAGGATACAATCGCGCCACGGTTCTTACCATCGCAGGCCTGTTATCCACATGGCGATTTCCATCCGGGAAGATGATGTACCTGTATTTATAGACTGTTCACGGTAGTGAACACTTTTTAAGGCCATTCTATTTTTTCCTTTCATCCAATTTCCAACTTCCTGCTGTTTTTATAATATAAACATTGCAATGTGACCAATAAACACAGTGTATACATTTCACATGTCGGAGGTTCGGCCCGAGGAGAAGTTTCGTAGAGTTCAGCAACCGGCGGACCAGTTAGAGGTCGAGATGTAACTAGAGTTCGACTCCAGGCCGAGTCCAGTTCCTTTCCAACTTTCGGAGATTCAGTCCTCCGAGGACGGTATTTGGAGTTCCACCCGAGGATGAGTTTCAACCGAGTAGCTGTGAGGACCGTTGGCCTACTACTACCTAGAGCTGCCTTCATCGCCGTTTGCTGATTTCAAGATGTGCTCAGATAAGTCACTATAGTGATGTTTATTCGGGAAGTTTAAATATCAACGATTTCATTTCATAATAACAGGCATTAGTTTGGCGTGTGGTACTAGCCAACTGGTGTCGCATATAATTTGATTATAAATGGTAAATTTTAAATAATTTATTTCTTCTAATATGTATTATGAATGTTTTTATAATGTCCGTTGATAATGTGAACACATGGAAACTAAGCCAATTGAAGGTAATAATCTAGTATTGCTCATTCTTTCCTCACAGTTTCATTAAAAGAAACTCAGTTACCCGACTTTGCCTTCCAATCTTATTATTTCACCTTTATTTAGAATTAATTAACTTTGGAATGTTTTTCGAGGTATCAGATTGTGGTATTTTTCCCACTTATATATATATTTTTTTAAGTTGGTGGAAAATTATTTTTTGCATACTTTTTGTATGACGATATAGAGAAAGCTGTGACAGAATTTCTAATAGAAATAGCCGAGGTAATTTAACTAGTTAATATTTCTGTTTCTTCGCATATATCCATTTCGCCTTTAAATATTCCATATAGGTATAACTCTTTGCATTTCAAATATACATTTTATTTTCTTTGTGGCATTCGTTTTGGTTCAGCAATGTTACAATGGCTAGAGATCCAAGAAAATAACTTTGATATCACCATTGTCATTGCCTAAAATATTTACAGGACCAGTGTGCTTCACGAAACTGAAGAGGATCGCATCTAGCAGTTGAAACATGTAATTCCAATAGACTGCCATAACTACTGTGATTCTCTGCCACATACTAGGTAGGTGTTTACAAAAACTAGTTAGGTGTGTAGAATGCTATAGTATTATAAACCTATAAAGTAAGGTGGATAGCTTTAAGTAATATGATTTATAATCCATGTATTGTTGACAAATTTGCAGTGTTTCCTTTGATTAAATTGTATTGTTTTTATCCCGATAATACTTTTTTTTTGTAAATAAAATCTACCAATTAAGTATAGGTAAATAGTAATCATAGTAACAATATATTTCTTGACACAGTATAGTCAAAATAAAAAGAAACTTGAAGTTCAGCACTGAAACTGTTACCTTGTATTTGCTATATAATAGGAATAAATGAAAATTAACATCTTGTATATCACATTTTTATTTATTTAAAAATAACTGGGAAACTGTAATATATTAACTGTCAAACTATTTAATAGCTTACTTTAAATAGCATTTACAAATATAATCATATTATTTATACAGTGTAATGAAAATTAGATAATCATTTTTATCTGTCTACTGTAAAATTCTACTTTTCGTAGTTACGAGTTGTCAATGTTGGACGCTCGGGTAGCTATATTAGTTTGTGGACTGATCAATGTAGGTTGCCCCAATCACCGTACTTCCGGTTCAAGTGCACTTCCGATGCAATAGCACTTCCGGTGCACGTATAATTGGAATTGCATTTGCACTCCAAGGCCATAATTTATTCAAAATGGTAACGATGCAGTTGCATTTCCCCCTCCCGTCCTTTCCCTTGTAAGTGTGCCGGGGATTTTAAGGGGTGTTCTGGCGGGCGCTGTCGTATCGTTGGCTGGCAGTCTGGAGTTGCAGCGGCCAGTACTTGGTTCGATGCTTGTGGGGGTAGTTATATTATATTTTTGCGTAATTAGCAATTACGTAAATACAGATGTTATCGGTTCGGGAACAGGAACTATATTGAGGTGTGAGGGGTGGGAGCAGCAGCATATATGTACTTACCCCTTCTGTGATTGGTAACTTTGGTATTGGAGCAAGATTGACACAAGTACCATTTTGGTTATTTACACTTTTGGCTCTGACGACGGAATGAGGTGTGATGCAGTTGCAGGAGACGGGAGGGGAGGGAATGTAGTTGCAGACGAGGGTAGGGGAGGTAATGTAGTTGCAGAGGAGGGTGTAGGGAACAAGTTATGTCCTACATCTTCGAAGTCCAGAACACTACTGAGCTCTTATTGATGGTGGGGGAGGGGAGAGGGTGATGCAATTGCTGAGGAGGGGAGGGAATTCATATGCATTGGTTTTGATTTGATTCGCTCATATAATTAAATAATTCGATTAATTAATTAATATAAATGTAATAATAATTTAATCCTGTATGTACTAATGCACTATTTCATGACACAATGAACAATTACAAGAGTCTAAGTGCACATCCATCTCCAATGACAGCTCGCTCTCATATGAGCTCCACTCTGGCAGACTGCAAGGGAAATGCATGTTATACTAAATATAATTTATTCAAAATGGCGATGAATGCACTTTTTGAACGTTCCCCACCCCCTCCATGTAACTCTACCACTTCTGATTGCACCTTCCCCACTCCCTCCAGGTAGCCCTAGATACTTGTGGATTAATGGCTTTCACCCCGCCAACCTCCCAACTACTTAATACTGTTGCCGAGACTACATATCGCATTTAATTAAATAATGTGTTTATTTAATTAGAATATTTAATCGTGTATTAGTATGCGCATTGAATATTTAATCAAAATCTTGTATGCATCGAGAGAGTATATAACGTTAAAACCAAATGCACAAATACAAACGATAATTACGACTTCAGGGACATGTGCCGAAGGGCCATCAACTTGCAATTTTATAATATTAAATAAAGCTGCATTTCACATTTTATTTAAAAAGTCTGTTTCAGTAAATTGTCTTGTAATATTTCCCACCCTACAACTGAATATGCACTTTTCTCCTTCCGACTCCCGGAAGACTTGCATTCGCTGTCAGATATCACCCCACAGAGTAGGCATTGCGAGGTCGCTTCCACCCCTCCCCTTCCCCAAGGAAATGCATTCGCTGCGAATGCTTATAACCCAGACAGCCATATTGGTATTAGATTCGTGCAATAAGAAAATAAGTAGATTAATCAAATATATTTATGCACTTGCATATGCAGCAATGCATTGATTATGTAATCTAAGACATGCAATGAATAATTACACAAGTATGCATTACGAGAACCTTTTTCTTTCACACACACACCATAGACAGACATATTGTTTTGTTTACCTTTTAGTATATAAGGCGTGGAGTTTATGTAGAAATATTGTCAGTCTAATTATTGATGTGTTGTTCGGAGCTGCGATAGACGCAACACACACCCACTGTGACGCATTCTGTACATCATTTGGTGTCGGCAACTTTCAAGACGTGGATGACTGTGACCTGTTTGCTCGCTGGGGAAGTGGGTGTACTGCACCTATTAGGGGCTTAACCTGTGCAACAGAGAAATGCCACGTGTGAAAGACTAGTCTCGACTTTCTCTGTCACATAGTAGACGAAGAGGGAAATAAGCCAAACCCAGAACAGCTGAGGTTTATCAACGTGTACCCACAGCCACGCACGTGGAAACAGCTGAGTTAATTTTACGGCCTAATAAATTAGCTTAGAGAGCTCATTTAACATTTTGCTGTAATAACTGCGCCGCTAACAGACTTGTTTTCTCCGCAATGGTGTTTTTAGTGGACTGGGGAAACTGAAAAAGCATTCACAAATATTAAGCAGAAGTCTAGGTCGTGCCCCACACTCGCATGGTATAATGCCAGTCGACATATATACTTACAAACCGACGCAAGCCAAGAAGGCCTAGGGGCCGTGTTGTACCAGATTGATGACAGCGGGGCCCATCACGTAATCGATTTTGCCAGTGCCAAGTTCGGCCAGACAGAGCGGCAGTATGACGTAAATGAACAAGAGTGCTTAGCTGTTGTTTGGGCAGTAAAGAACTATAGGGCCTATCTCGAATATCAAAGCTGAGAAGGGACAACAGGTGCCTAGTGTGGTCGCATAGCATGTGCAAAGCGAGAAGAAAATTAACCAGAAGGGCATTACACCTGCAAGCTTACGATTTTATTGTGGAACAAGCACTGGGAAAAGAAAACCAGTTGACAGATGCACTGTCACACTCTTCCAATGCAGATGTGATCGTTCAGGAAGATGCAGAATGGGGAGAGATTTTGCATGTCAACCATGTAAGACCTGATACAGGAAGTGAGCTTGCAAATCTAGACTTTATAAACCGTGACATTTTAACTAACTTTATGGCGAGGTCACACAAATGCAGCAGGAATGCACACTCACACTAACAAAAATAAACAGGTGTGCGCAGCAGGAGGTAGAAGGATGGTAAGTCGTGGATGGGCGATTAGAAGCTTGTTCTCCACAGGATTCCCGGAAGTGGCATTTGTTTGTCCCTGCAGGTGCGAGAAAAAAGGTAGGTACTTGCTTACACACATAGTGGCAACATGGTGGGACATCCTGGAACCGACCAAAGTATATGTAACATAAGATACCATTAGAATTTATTTTAGCCCAGCCTGACAAAACACACATGCCAGCATGTACAAAAGTGCACGAAACGTAACCTGTTTAAGGTGCAGCGAGCAGACGGCAAACAACAACAGCAGTTACATGTTCCAAATAAACCCTTTGAAACTGTATGTTTAGACATTATGGGACCATACCCCAGCACTGCAGGGGGAAACGTTTCGTCATCGTAGTGACTGACAACTTTTCGAAGTGTGTGGAAGTGTACTCAGCAATCAGCATGCAAACCACAAATCTTGCATGAATGTTGAGTGAAGATTTTTCCCTAGGCGGGGGTACCTTAAAAACCTCTTAACTAACAATGACACACAGTTCGCATGAAAAAAGTGGAGAGAGAGTTGTGTACCTGGGGGGGGAGGGGGAGGTACAACATATCAAGACTACAATTAACTATCCAACAGTACGACCTGTGCCCGAGACAGAAGGCGAGACAACTCACATGCTGCCGATAGTGGCATCCGACCAGCAAACTCTCTAAAAAAAAGGGGGAGGGGCATTTTACACGTGCTTGCGTCCCTTTAACTTTAAAACATTTACCCAGCTGTGCACTTCGGCATCACCACAGCAAACACCGACACTCTACCGCCGAGTAGTGTGCTGTGTGTACGAGTGCGCTGTGCAGGGAGTGCAAGTGAGTGCAGCATCAGGCAGTACAGTGCTGAATGTAAATAGGGTGCTCAAATACAGGGGCTTTACAACAATTGCCGGACATGCCCCAAGTCAGGGAACTTGAGAGACGTCAATGATGAAGCCCTTGTGCCACCTAAAGTACTCTAAGTGTTATTTGTAATTATTCCATGTTTTCATCTCATGTGTTTTTTACTATCATCTCACTCACACCTTTCAAAAGTGTTTATATATGTTATGCTAAATATAGAGTACTATATTGTGTTTTCATTTGCAAGGGCCGAGAGTGTTTTGCATGACTTGCAAGTGTATGTAGCAAGTGTGTCAGAAAGTAGTTCTGGTGTGTTGCGCTTACCCCTGAAGGGGATCTGCTCTCGTGCCACCGCAGCACTGACAGTAGATTCAAGGACACACGAGGGCATGACTGCGTTTAATTACTCTGTTCTGGTCTGAACTCCAGACAAATATAAATATTCTCTTTGTAGAATATGCGACTCTGCCTGTGAATATGAGCCTCTAAAGTGGCTGGGGGATGTGCAGAATCTTAAAGACGAGATTCTCCTTAATATTCTTTATATAAAACTCTGTAACTCACAAGAGTACAACACTTTACAATAATTATGTTATAATAAACGGCAGAGTAATTATGTTTTACTTCTATTCAATTACATAAAAGACATGTGTGTTAATTATCAAACTAAAGTCACTCCGACGTGACGTAAACGTTTGGAACCAGTTCACCTTAATCCTTGTTGCCGAAGGCTGCCTCTCCTCGAACTATCGGCAGCATTGGTCTCTGGTACACCCCTTTCGTAGCCCTTCTTGAGAGGTGGCCACTGGCTGACATTCCTGACGGCATCTCACGCATCTGGTTGGCATCTGACCCCGCGATAAACCTCGTGCTGACCTATATCGGCACATTGTTTGAAGTATTGCCATACTGTTTACTGTCTACCGTTTATAGCAATCCCTGACATCATGATTACCCTCTGAATGTGTTGCTAGATTCATGCGAGTGTTAATTAAGGGCTCTCTCAGACTACTACATCACCCTCCCGCTTAAAGTGAACTGGTCCCCAGCTCTGAGACTGACGTATGGTGAAGTAGTACAGTACTAGGTTCCGTTGACCTCGTGGTCTTCATCTGTTCCCGATAGCGGACAGTGAGGTTGAAGACCTCTTCAATAATGAGAGCGAGGGTAGGAGGAAATGACGAAGCAAGGGAATTGTGGTAGGGAGCTGCCTTGTATTCTTTCTTGAATGTAATGGCATTAGAATTAGTACAGGAGACATGCTGGTTGTGTTTACTATGGCAGCCTGTTCTTGCATTAAATGGCTCGGTTGCGTCCATGGCCATGAACTTAGCTAAGTGCGAGGGGTGTACAAGCTTCCTCTAGGTTGACGCTACAATGCACTCGAAATGTGGATACGAACGTATGCAGCCTGCCTGATGCTCTATCTACTTATGTGTGGCATTGTGATTATGAAAATATTCAAGAAGTTATAAACCCATTAAGAAAGTGTGACTATGTGAGAATGCAACAAACTTTACATTAAGTTTTGTTTAACTTTAGCATTGTGAAACTTGAAAATATTCCCTGTAACAATAAGTATTACGGTTAAAACATTACATATTTAATGCTGGGAGAAACAAATTTTTGTTTGACCGTGTTAAATAAATTCACCCGAAAAGAAACATAATTATCCATAACATGCAATTGTATTTGTGAAAGACATACACTGGTGGACTTGTGGTTGTGTCACAATTAACACTTTATATATATATTCTTAACCTAATTCACCAATTATTAAATACCATATCGAGCTCGTTTGTAAGGGTATGGAAAGGACGTGTATAATGAAACATAGTATTTTCTATGACTTAAGTTATTTACTGTGTAAAATATTTTTTTTTTCAATAATGCCTAACCCCACTACGTTTTGTTACTTAGGATGGGTGTCACTGGAATATGTACCCATGTGTACCCTTCTTATATATAATATATTCTTACAACTATAATGTATGTATTATTCTCTTAAAATATTTTTGGGTTGGCAGCCCGATAGATTATATTTTTTAATGTCTCATCCCTGGCCAGTGAAATTCTGACTCAACACAAGAAAACATAGGTGAGTGTTGTTTATGAAACGCTTAAGTAATTGGTAGATATTGTTTCACAACTAACTTTGATAACTTTACATTATTAGTAATAATTTTTAAAATTAAATATTCAATGTCTAGTGCATGTCTCAGACATAATGCAAGGTTATGTAATTTTCAAGGATTGTGGAAGACTTCAAAATTACTGCAATGTGTTGTTTGAAATCAACTTTTGCACGTTTAATCTAATAGGTGTAAACATCTGCTGCACCTTTGTTCAATAAAATAATTATAACAATTATATATGAAAAAATATATATATAAACATATAAGGTTTAGATTGAGCAGGATTATATACTCACCAATGAACAATTGATGATATTAAGGCTTTAATAACTTTTGTGAAATTTGTGTTTTCTCGTTTACTATATCCATAGGAGAAGATTTTCTATACATCTTTGTGTCCTGCTTACAGCTTATCGCTTATATGTGAAGTGTGTCCGAGTGCCGTGTGTGTGTATTCGTCCTGGTCGGGCTGCGTGTCAGTGTGGTGTAGTGAAAAATAGTGCAGCATTACCTTGTGGTGACAATTTTATTACAAGTCGCGGTGTGATGCGCTGTGTTTCTATAGAGGGTGTTCCCATGAACGCATTGTGCACGACGTGTAGCCCCGGCATGAAGTTAACCGCTCTCTGCTCTGCACTCCAGATGCAATGGGTCAGCGTTGTAGCTCTATTGCCATGTTGCTCCCTTCGAAGGCGTTCGATGCTGTTGTGGCCTTGGAGCTGTTATGTGTGTGCCCTAAAACATTTTCTTAAGCCCAGACATAACAATTGAATTTAACACATGTGCCCTTTTTTGTCTCAATATTTCCTAGTATACATTTTACTTAATTTAGCATGGGTCTGGGAAATAAACTCTATAAAAATTTTATATGTTAAATTTTGCACGTTTATCAATAACATATTTGTACACTCTTTCCGTGTACTAATTTACACTGCCAAAAACTTCAGCTTAATTGTTTTGTTGGTTTAAGAGTACTCTTTTTGCAATTAACAGTAACAGTTATTGGTTGTACAAGGTGATCATGCATGTAACATGTGTTAGCAAAACACCGAAGCGTGCTTCGACAGCGCGGTGTTTTGACAGCTTTGCGCAATTGTGGGTCGCTGTGGGCGTCCCTGCACAATGCGGTATTGTGGCATGACGAGGGGGGGGGGGGGAGGGGGCTGAGGGAATGTGGTTCCCCGACACTGTGACTAGGCCACAGCATTTCGCTGTGTCCTTGATGCCCGATTGCACTTCGATGCACGCGATTGTGCATTTTTACGTACCATATTCACTGTAGTATAAGAATGCACTACTGCACATCTTATTTTCTTTCCCTGTTTTCATAATAAATTTACATCACTGTTATCACGTATCACTGTAGAATTATATAATTACAACATTATCCCTTACTTATTTAATTTATTAAATTAAAAATATATTATGACTCTGGACTCTTATACTACGACTTATGTGTTTATGTCTTGCTTAAGACCCTATATTTACATTAGAAACTCTTATTAACGTAGAAAGATAACTTCCTTTATTTAAGGGGGCGTGAGACATAAATTAACACAAAATAGGTAAATTGATGTTTACTGGTTTTTGAAAGCCAACATATAAAGAAGTAAAAATGGCAATCCTAGATAATAGGTTTTGCCAACTTAACGACCAAGTATTTTTAATTATTACTGTATCAATTTCGCATAGTGTCTTGCGCCACGAAAACTCACGAAAATTGACGGCGTCAGAAATATCTCAGTAGTATAACATCACTCAGGTAAAATATTTGCTCTCTTAGTTAGTAAAAACTATAATGTATGGTTGCCCTTTCTTTGTTTTCTCTATCGGCTTCTATAAAAATTTATAAAATACGATAAACCTCAAGAGCATTCATTTATGTCCCGTGCCCTCTTAAGTCATCTTATCAATATGCAGCCCCATATTTTTTTTTACTTGTACGCAAAATAACTTCACATTTGATCCTATTTAATTTGTTTTTGCAATAGAGTCCATAATGAGCTACCGTACCTTATTCTATCATGTTAAGATACTTAAACAATTTTAACCTTCTTTATATGATAATGACGTGGTGTCATGTGATTAATTGATTGATTAGATGAGGATTGAGGTTAGGTTTGAGGAGCAATGAATATTAAATGTTGAAAATTGAAGTTTTTGGATTTGATTACCTGGGGTGCCAGACATTATTTACCAGAATAATTCCAGTGATGTTGGTAGAGCTGACTCGTTCTCCTCTGGGTCATTCGGCCGACGACAAGGGCATAATCACTCCCGGGATTGGAAACACTCCTCTGAAAATTATTCTATTCTTACTGACTGCACTGTGGGATATCAGGACTCCCCACACACCCTTACGACACTTTACTTACATTGTGATTACCTGTGACCATTAAAACACTTTATTGTACTCTCTGTATTCTTAAGGCGAAATTGGCAGGAGGAGGCCGGTGCCTGAAATACCTTGCTGCTACCTAAATAAAAATACCAGTGGTACTTTGCATCACTGCCTAATTTATTAGGCGTTGATCAACATGCTTCAGTTGAAGCCACGTACATCGCTTGCTGAGCAAAACCCATCAGTGTGGGTAGTACACAAAATAGACACATGGTCACACAATATTTAAGTTGTAAACGTAAAGTTCACCTAGGCGATGCAAACACTGGGTGTTACGAGGGGCGGAGTCTCGGGCGGTTAGATGAACAACGGTTCCGGATAATTAAAAGTCTATTGCTGAAAAATGAATGCATAAAAGTTTAATGACACCCGAGCATTCGAAATGCGAGCTATGCCGTAATGCACCGCACCCCTCGCAAGACGATCTATGACTAACTTTGTAGAATGCAGTATGCCGGCCATGTTGGTGGGCAAGCATACCGCATGGAACTACTTACTAACATCACACTTGCATTAAAACACTTTGCACTTACATTTGGAGATTCCCACACATCAGTAAAATTAACCCTTGCAATAAGAAACAATGTACAATCACACTAGAAAGATGAGATGAGGTGAGGATGGAAACATGTGAGAATGAAAATTACAGTACATTACAGAAAACACTTTAAAAAAAAAAAATTAGGGCTTTAAGGCGTTTTACTGGGGTGTTCATGTGCTCACGTGTCTATGTGTAGCACCTGCCTTGGCTTTTTAGCCCTTGTTAATTGAAAATGTGAAATTTTGGATCTCTTTGCGTATTACTATGCTCTCGGTGCTCGTTGCACTTGCACTGCTCCCAATCGTTCTTCTGCGGCAAAGAGTTCACATAATCATTGTGTTGCGTGTAAATTTGGTGCGGCGGGCAAACTGACTTTTGAGAGGGGGTTACCGGCACATGACAATAATTTTATAAAATGAGACATGCTTCTTCCTATTTTATATATATATATATATATATTTATTTATTTATTTAATTGTTACATGAAAACCTTTTTCTTACTGTCTATGTGGGTACTTGTATTCTGTCTTATATTTTTAAGTTCATGGACTTCATAACAATATTTTCTTATATATTTCTGACTTCTGTTTAGTTTATTTAACTCTTCAGTTTAAGATTATTCTTTAATTCAAAACAATTTTATACTATTCTAAGAATGTTACTGAATCCGTTTTATCTGTAATATTTTGTAGGGACTTACTAACGCCTTAAGTTACTCATAATACATGTTAGCATAACATAGTTTGTACATAAAATATTCTATATTTTAAGGCTTTTGTTCTCATATTGGACGTGGTCAGGGCCCACAAGTATCACTATGGGGCCTAATTGCACCACACTTTGGGCACATGACCTAGGACTGTGTAGAATATTTTTATGTGCTTTACAGTGGAAGTCCCCTGCTTCCTTTCCGCCCTTATAATCCCCGGAATTATCCATGATAACAGTGGTGTGAAGTGCAGGCTCTCAATGTCGGTTCAATTTCCCCAACATGCATGCAAATGTTTCTAAGCTCAGGGCGAAACAACCATTCTCGGGATGTGCTCGATATGTACGCAATGTGAATAAAGAAATACGTAGCGACTATGGATAATGGTTGGAGGGCAGTATGGCAGCTAGCAAATTGCCTGTGAGGCAAGGGCTCTGCTACATTTCGGAATGCCTGCATAGATGTGGCGTCACCTGGCCGCCCGTAAGCCTAACATATGGCTTGCGCAAAAGCTATGGCTCTTTAATATGATACTCTGATTTCTGATATGTACAGACACAATACTATGTTCTGTACCTTAATATATAATATTTGGCGTAAATACATTTACTAACTTGCCCTTTGCATGCTGTGGCTTCAAAATTTTACTTTTAATATACTTTATTGCATTTGAAATGATACTCTTAATTAATTTTGTTAAAGAAATTTGCATGGGCAGGAGGGGTTGCCTACTATAGGTGGGGAAGGCGGTTTTCTGCCTCTCGGTCGTGTTCTTTCTATTGCTAACTCACTTCTGATGTTTGCTCAATCTCGCTTTGTGCAGAGGGTGGAAACGTTAGGCGCCTCCACCAGTGTTCTTGTCTAAACTCCAGACAAGTATAAATATTCTATTTGTAGTACAGGCGACTCCTTCCCCTTCTCTCCTGTGGTTGTCATCGCCCAGGGGAGCATAATTTTTTCACCTTATGTAATTTTACAGCTTCGCGCCTTTTTGTTCAGTGTAGTCATTCCGACAGGCTGTGCATGATATCATCATGTAAGTTGCTTCCAGCAGAGGAGCGTTAATCAGTGCACTAAATATATGTGTGGAATGAACTCCATTGTATTGTTTAAGTGTGTAGCCTCGTGGCTTTTCAGGGTGCAGGCCCTTATAATCCCGCCAACAGCATTGTGTAACTTTCAAGTGTGGTATATGATGTGTGTTAATAGCGTACATGTGTGTGTTTTGCTGCATAACTCCATTACTAAGGATGTGTGATCAGCCCCAATAGGCCACCGACTCACAGCCAGATTGATAAGCTACATCAGTATTGCCATGTATGTTACATATTTATTTCTGCAATTTAACCAAGGCGTGTGACCCACCCTAAGAGGTCACCATGTCATACACAACTTGATTAATATACTGAATCTTCATGAGGGGAATATCAACATCCGCGGAGAATTACGTCCTGGGTGAACAGCCTATGATCCAGAGATCATCGAAGTATGCTCTATCAACACTTCACGGCATCACAGTGACGATGCCTGGCGCCTACAGGGTAACACCATTAACAACCACTCCTAACCTAAAATTCTACCGCTGCTCAAAACTCACCTTCGCCATTCATGGCCTAACCACACAGCGTCAAATTAATATTACAATTTATATTAATATGCCATAACAAATTTGGTTTTATGAAGTTCAAGTTTTAGCATCTCACCAACAGCATCAAAATACTTGTTACTCATTAATTTAATTGTGTACTAAATTCTGGACACTTTAAATATGGGTTACGCGATGCAATAGTTATATTTACGTAATACAAAAGGATTAATACATATGACCACCAGTTCGGCAATTTGTATTGCTCGTGTTATGTGTTTATTGCAGGGATTGTACTGCATTCATTTACTGTACATCATTTAATTACTGTTGTAATCATGCAATAATGTTTTGTTTTATTTATTAACTTTTTAGTTAGTTATGTCTTGTGACACTGAAAGTATTTGCACCAATTTACTTAGTCGAGTTTGGGGCGCTTGGCTTCTTGTAAAGAACTATGCGGCCTGTAACTGGATGGGTAGTTCCTACCTTGACTAACATATGGTGCGCGTGGGTCGATAAGGGCACTGGGGGAACCCATGGACGGCGTCAGTTTGTTGCTCTTAAACAGGGCTTGTTATCTCTATAGGGATCCTGTTGACTGTCATTATAGTTCATGGCCAACCGCATATTCATTTCCGGTGCTAGTGTTATTTATTTATTTCCGCCTTCTCCTTGTAATTTTTTTTGTTGTTTTTCAGATTTATGGCAATCATTCGTACTTTTAGCTTTTAGATTGTGTTTAGGGCCTACTAACAATGTGTATAAGTACAGATAATAAATATAGTTTTTGATGTGATCTGGTCTGCAGGATGATGCAGTGCTGTGTTTCAGGTTTGTTAGAACGAACCGGCAAGTAAACACAGTTTTCCTGATGTTTATTTGCATATCGGTTCGTATTGTGGAAGCCGTCAATAGCGTCGCCAAAATTTTAGGAATTCAGTAATGAGGATATCAACAATAAATTAAAGATATGTAGTTCGCATTTCGGGAAAGAGTGTTTCAGTCCTGGTGCGAAATGGCTGAATCCTAATTCCATGCCGAGCCTGACTTTGCCAGCTAAGAATCATTATTGATACAGCATTTGTGTGTTCGTTTTGGGGCTTAATTACCTATGTTATGCGTAGGATAGTTGTATACAGTATTTGATGCCAGTAGTATAGATATGGCGGTTGAGGCACAAAGGGATCGGGGATATGATTAGAATTCGGGGGAGCAGCCATCTTGTTATGTCACCCGACCACCATATTGGATGTCATTGGCCTTGAGATTGACCCTTGACCTGTTACCTTGACCTTGACCCCGATGACCTTTAACCCCAAAAACCACTTTTAAAACCATAAAAAAATTCCAAGCTCTCCTCATAAAATTCCATTTTTTATTCCGAAAAAAATTATTAAAAGGATCCACAGAAAAGACGCTTTTTTTTTCTTCAGAAATGCTGACAGGGATCAGCGACTCCTGTAACCGGGATCAGTGACTCTGGGCTAGGTGACTGGGATAAATACCTATGACCTTTGATCTTGACCTTTGACATTGAAAATAAAAAATTTCAAAAAAAATTAAGGATTTCAAAAAATCACAAGAGAATCAAAAATAATACTACAAAAATTTATCACTAAAAACTATAAAAAGATTTATTACTAAAAGTTATTCTAAAAATTATTATAAAGAAATTTTAACTTACATTTCCGAAGGTTCCCCCAGCACAATGCTCAGCAGACGACTGAATCCCTCGCACCCAATCTGCTCATTTATACTCATCCCACCATTTTGATTTTTTCGTTCACCATTTGTTTAAATGCTACTGGAGACAACCATATTTGTTTATATGTTACTGGAGGCCTATTGGTTTTTTCGTTTGTCCTTTATTTATATATCACTGGAGGCCACCATCTTAGTATGCGACCACCACCTTAGTAGGTGACGACTGTTGCAATTTTCCATCCTATGTTTCAAAAATATATTTTTTCGAATAAATGGATGATGCATTACTGACTACATGCTTGATTTATTAAATATTTTACATACATATTGTTGATATTAAAAACTTAAAGGCCAACAGGATGATACGACACACAAAAATTAAGAAAAGCACGTTTATAATAATAATTTATTATTTTTTTGTAAATACATTTTCAGAAGAAAGCACTTCATCACGTCATCTGATATAAGTCCGATTCTCAAGTGCTCTTATGATTGAAACCACCTCTTTCATGTTTGAGTAATACCCACATTGTTGCCTTTCAAGCAAATATTTTAGTCTTTTTACAAGCTTGTTGTGATCTTTGGTAAACATATAGTCAGTATACTCGATGTCTTCTGCCTTCTTCATATCACTTGTCGAAGGAAACTCGTTGGGGAAATGTGCGGGACCTTCGAGGGAATAATCATCGTCTTCAACACTATCGCTGTCGTCATAGTCATCATCAATGCTGTCTTTATGATCGGCTTCACTTCCTGCTGCATCCTCAATATCTTATTTATTTTTCTGTGTAGCAAGAGTTATATGTTCATCAGTATTTAGAGCTGATGCATCTGGACTGCACTCATTCCGACCTTAGCATTAACTGTGGTGTCATTATCGTCTGCGGAAATGGTACCCATAGATGTAGCAGGAGGTATTGATGACATCACTTGCTGGTTCCCAGTAGACGAACCCTCTCGACAGACAGCGATGAACTGATAGAACCCAAGCCTGTATATTCCCCTATATAACATAAAGTCGTTAACGATCGTCAAAAATCCATATTTCTCTTTCCAGCACAAGGCACACATATCTTTAAAATCTTATATTAGCATGTCCGTATTGACACAATCATTGTAAACATGACGTAAATTCGTATCGTCCATGCGAAACAGCACCAACATGTTAACATTGTCGCGAAGCAGTTGTTTGGGTATGCACGAATAAGTCTGGCCAAGGTACACACAGCGAACGTTCGCTTGTCGACCAATGCTTAAGTATTCTTGAATGCAAGTTTGTTTCTCGCAGGCAATATTGTTGAAGACAAATATCGAGTTTCGCAGTGCTTCGCTCGGAGGTACGGTGGCTTCATTATCGCTGCATGGGAAATAACCCACGCCATCCACAACTTGCAGTACACATGCCAGTTGCTGGTATTTCGGTTGCTAAAGTGATTTGGAGTATAGGTACAGATTCTTGAACCGAAGGCCGTTCTCTTATTCCAGCAGGCTCAGTAGGATGCATGTCTTGCCACAACCCGATGGTCCCACGATGATGCAGCGCACAGTATTCGGAAATAGGCTTCCATGTCGCGATTCGTAGAAGATAGCTTCATCTTCAGCATGAATGCGTATGGGTAGAGCAACATCTTGCTTGGCAATCCGTACGTTACCACTACAATCTTCTAGAACAGGTGATGCCTACTGTACTTGCAGAGAACCATTGCTACAAATTTTAGAATGTTTCTTTAGCGCATCACTACAAGAAAACTGTCTATGGCAGAATTGACATTCAAAAGTCATACTCGAAATTTTCATTCCGCAGGTCGTTATTTCATGTCGCCGTAAATTCCGCAAAGTTGTGAGTTCTTTACTTCAGAAGCGGCACAACAGATGCATGACTGACATTTTACGTATGTACTGTTCCAATTCTAAAATGATACTGAAACGAAAATGTATAAAAGGATCGTATTTATACATTTTAACCAGCATCGGACATGTATCATATGACAAATGGCTGATACTAAATACTGTATATATAAACTAATATATGCATTCATTATACAGTTGGTGAACGAATGTAATTCTATACATATGGACAGAGGACACAAACCGAAAGATTGTGAAAGATTGCGAAAGACTGATGGCGTGATGGAGAGATGGAGCAATAGAGCCATAGAGCAATGGAGCAATGGAACGATAGAGTTATGGAGCTATGAATCATCAAATCCAATCCAGTTAGCGATGATGCAGGTCACAGCCCCATGCTTGTCGAGGTCAAAAGGCAGCCCTTCATATTCGCAATTTAACTTCGCGGTTGGGAGCACTCTGAGATTTGATTTGATGCTCCATAGCTCCCTCGCTCCATCGCTCCATCAGTCTTTCGCATTCTTTCACAATCTTTCAGTCTGGTGCTCATGACAGCATATCTGCGTTCGTTATCTTTGTCTTCTGTGTGCTTTACTGTAAAATCATACACTTGGAGCAAAAGAGCCCACCGGGTCAGTTTGCTGCAGGCCTCGTGCATGTTATGCAGCAATACCAGGCACCTGCTGTCAGTGTGCAGGGTGAAGCACTGGTATTCTAGACAAGCTCAGTATCTCTTAATCGCCCAAACCACTGCTAAACACTAGAGCTCATTTACGTCATAGCGCCATTCGGTTTCTCCTAGCTTGCTGCTGGAAAAGTCAATGATCTGTTTCTCTCCCGCCTCCATGCCCTGGTACAGTACACTGGTACAGAACCTTCCTAGCTCGCATCTGTTTGTAGGTACAGGTAGCGCATGTGATCGTGTCGAGCTAAAGTGGGACACACTCTAAAACTTGCTTGATTGCTTGGAACACATTGTCTACTTCCTTCCCACACAAAAACCTCTTCTGCGGTGACAGCAAGTCTGTTAATGGTGCAGTTATTGCAGCAAAATCTTTGATATGTTCGCGCAGCCAGTTCACAAAGCCAAAGAATCTTCGCAGCTGTTTGCGTGTACATGGAGGCACGTGCGCACCGATAATGCTTAACTGCTTTGGCCTGGGAATATTTCCAGATTTGTCGACAATATGGCCTAGGAATTCTGTGCTTGTCTAACCGAGGCAGCATATGTCAGTCCCTTTATAACAAGGCACACTAAGATGATTGACAGATGGTGTAAGTGTTCTTCCCACATCTCAGTACACACGACCACAGCGTCGAGATACATGAGTGTAAATTCTCCGATTAGGCCATCTAGAGCTCTCACTATCATAGACTGGAAAGTAGCAGGTGCACACTTGAGACCGAAGAACATTGTGCAAAACTGGAAATGCCAGCTGTCCGGGGTCGTGAAGGCGATTTTTTTACGATTCCCCTGCCAAACGGGAATCTGCCAACAGCCTAACACATTGCACCTTCAAAGGTGCCTCCAGAGGAGCCAGTGTAGGACAGGAACTGATAATGTGCCCGACGTCACGTTCGGTAGAGTGAATGATGTTGAATGGGGTCATATGGTCGACAGCGATTCTGGATAAGCGGTCAAAATGAAGGAGTGCTAATTTAATTTTCAGTTAAATTATGTTGAATGTAAAATATTCCTTTGGGTTGAAGCTGTCGGCCACTTCGCACACCTATATTGTCACTGAATTTACTCTGCTTGAGGGAAGTAACCCCGCATAAATACAAAACATACTCTGAAAGACACTTTAAAGTTGATCCTGCTATGAGGGTGCAGGACCCAATGAACCCAGGAGAGTTAATACAATAAAACACATATAATTATGGTATGACTGTTTTATTACCGCAAAGGTACAATGAAATGTTGCTGCACATAAAAGGGGACCCTAGGTTAAGCAGACCCGGCACTCTGGACCTGCCGGTGGTCACTAATGTGGAAAATAAGGCCTAGGCCTTAAGTTAGAATTACGTAAAAAGGCGTCTCATGCATGAAGTCCTGGTATGCAACTTCAGGATGCAGGGAAACCACCCCTCGACTAAAATAAAAGTACTTAAATGTTCCTGAGTTACGTTAACTATTGCGATGAAAGAAAATGCAGCCTAGATTGAATTGCCGAGGGTGGCATGTGGAGCTTGCCGTCTGCCCTGCCGGTTGTCTAGAGTGCTGAAGTCTTACTAACAACATGTCGTCGGCTTCGCGCACGTCCAGTGAATCCGGCACCAAAAATGAAAACATGAAAATATGTAACTTAATAACTAACATGATAAATTAAACTGATGTTGTACATAATTATGATTAATAAACTAAAACACATTGGTGACATACTCATGAACGCTGGAGATCCAGATATGGCTAAGAATGTGACATCACAAGATTGCCACTGCACTTGAAGGGTGATATTAAATTTAATGATGCCTCAGGTGGCTGATTCTTGATAGATGATTACATCTACACTCTTATAATTAACATAATAAAATAGGCTTGTATCGTAATGGTTATAATTACAAGAATGTGTATTAGATGTAAAGACACCCGGCTTTCATCACTAGGGAAGGAGCTTCTATGTTATGTTATAAACTCTCTATTTTAGAGCGGGTGGATTCCCTAGTTAATTATGGTGCAATCACTGCTAAAAATGCCCTTATAAATTAATGCTGCTAGGCAGCAACTCACCACTTTACACTTGCTGCGGGAATGTGATTCCCCATCTTTTGACACTACTTGCAGACACGTTGCACTCTGAAGTTGGCCACGGGGCCCGTCGACATCGCGCACATCAGAAAGCTGTGGGAATAAGGAGCGTGCCTATCCCAGTGTTCCCTCCAATGGCTGTTGCCTCTAACGGTCGTGACTTCATGGGGCACACTCGTTTAGGCCACATATCCATTCATCATGAGAGTTACCTCTTGTGATGAATGTTAAATATTATGACCAGTGAACAGGAGTAAAGTAAAGCGGCAAGTAAAGTGTAAATGCAGATCTTGTCGACCTGCACTGATCGAGACCGCGACCTAATGTCAATTGGTCGAGTGTTGCTGTGTGGTTAATGTGTCTGCGATGGAACAAACGTGCACAAGGGATACATGGAGACCAGGAACACGTCAAGCTGGTGCGTAAATCCAGGGATGACATAATTTTTGCATTTCCGAGGGTGCTCAAGGCATCCTTAACACTTATGTATGGCAGTAGGGCACTGCGCATCACTTGATTGAGTGCACCAAAATTGATACAAAAATGCCATGACCCATCTTTCTTGAGCGCTAGCATAACGGCGGAATTATACCTAATGCGCGTGGGCTCAATCACACCGTCCCATAACATTTCCTGTACTTGTTCCTGTATTATTTTGAGTTGGTGAGGAAGTGCACGGGCCACAGTAGATAGGCTCGTCCTGTGTTAAAGGGATTTATTGTTCCACGACTGTTGTTCTGCGCAGTACATCACACTTTCCAAAAACTGCTTTGTGTTCCGTCAGTAAGCGCTGAAAAGCTCCCTGATGTTCCAGTGGAATATTATGCTGGAAATCCTTTAATTAAATGTCCGGTGCGCTATCTGTTGGCCTACGGTCGATGTTGTATGCAGTTCATTTTTCCTTCGTGCCAAAATGGATATGCCTAGCTGCCGTATCTAGTTCGTGTTCTGTTCATTCAAACAGGGGATTCCCAGGATAACATCTTCGGTAATTTCGGCGGTTACTATTGCCTGTGTTTTTATCTCAATATCGCGTACTCTGACAGTGGAGTTCGCTCGTCCCATGACTGCATCGCACTCTTGCCCTGTAACTAAATGGATCACGTGTCCTGTTGGGGTTATGTCATGTTTATTTACAAACTGCGTATCAACACATGGCATTGTTTACCATTGACACTAACAAGGATCTGGATGAACTTGGCATTGCCCTCACTTACCTGGTTGACGAATGCCTCTTGTGGGGTTATATCTGGGGTATCCTGTGTGACTGGGTACAGGGTGCGTCAGGCGACCTTACCTCTGCTTGCAGTTCCCCTGCTGTTGTTGGTTCCCACCTTGCTGTTTACGCCCGTGTGTGTTATTCCGACACTCGCTCTGCCAGTGGCATTGTTCACCTTCGCAATTGCGACACAGAGTTCGCAGAGGTTGGCTCTTGTACCACTTAACGAACTTTTTTACACCTGGTTTTGCCTTACGATTTACACCGTGGCATAACTGTCTGTCCCGATTGTCAGTGGTGGATTTCCACTCATTGGCACCGAACTGTCCCATTTCGGATTGTCTGCACTCTCTTCCCGCGTGTTTTCACCACTCTCACTTTTCCTGTGGCACCATTATACGGCGCTGGTCACACAATGCGGTTGTGGTGTGCTACAATCCAGGATCAGTACAGCCCTCATCAGCTCATCTATTCCGTTGTTGAGCAGTGGTACTAATGCTGCTCGGAACTCCGGTCGTGCTGTTTCTGCCACAACTTCCAACTACTCTCGTTCTGGCAAATGTGGGTGGAACTGGCAGATGAGATGCAGTTTGTGGGTTATGAGGGCAGACAATGGCTCGCCTTCCTAATGTTCCTGCAACGTGAGCTTGCTCTGAGCTTGTATAGAGACGAACAGCCCTCCGAAGCGACACTGGTACACTCGCAGAAATTCCAACTATTTTAATCTGTAATGGTTAACAGACTTCCACCATTTCCGTGCTCCATGTTACAGCTGACGTCCAATACAACTAGGCCACTCGTCTTTGTGGATTCCGTACCTTTGCAGGCATGATTGATAGTCTTGCAAGATGGCTGTAGGGTCCTCATTTGGTTCTCCGGAAAAGGTTGGTAAATTTTTTAATTTGCTGGGAGTAGACCAAGGTAGTATTCTGCTGGACTGCGGCGCTACGCTTGCTGTAACCTCTGATGGCGGAGCACTGCAGCAGGACCAGCTATAGGCCATGTTCTGTCCATATTGTTGTGGTTGTTGTGTTGTTGTTGATGGTGTGATAACTGGAAAAGATATCATGGAATTGATAGTTGCAGTTTGTTGGAATGATGGTGGCGGGGGGTAGTTGTTGGTAAGCCATACTGGGAAAGCTGCATTTATCAGGTTAGACAAGGGTGTTGACTGGCTGATCGGCGCTGTCGCTAGAACAGGAAACGATTGTGTTGGTCCCTTGGCCGTACAATATCCGCATGTGAACTGCCTCCTTTGGTTGTTGACACTTTCTCGTACAGTCCTATACTGTTCATGAATTTTTACCCCACAACTTTGGCACAACACATGGCTCCCCCTTCTGTGCCATCACACCCTGCTCACCCGCAGGCTGTTCATAGTAAAATAAACACTTTTTAAGGCCATTATAAATTTTTTCCTTTCATACTATTTCCAGTTTTTTTTTAATATAAACATTGCAATGTGACCAATAAACATAATGTATATATTTCATCACCTTCTAAATTTAATGCCTAAGGCTGGAATAAGATATATTTATCAGTAGTTAATGCCTGTTGGGAGGGCCTTAAAAATGCTCACTTTATCGCGAACAGCCTAAAACCACGATTTGTTGCAGTTCCATAAAAATACTGTTCCAGGTATTCACTGTTCGGTGTGATCAGCTTGCTTCTGTGCTTATGTTACACTCGTACATTAGTCCTGAAAAAGTTGTGGTTTCTGCTGCTTGTAAACACTCACTGTGTTTTTGTACTTGGCACTGCGTGCATATGAGAATTGTGGTGCCCTGTCCTGTACAGGTGATGCTGGACACCAAATGGGTCGGTTGTGAATAGCGAAATCTTGTGTTCAATGGCCGAAATGTTCGTTTGGTTCCTGAATTTCGAATTTCAACAACAGCAGTTCAATGTTAATCATGCAGTTGTCCACGGTGCGTCTGATCATTGGGATGTACACTCGTGAACAATCGCACAGCTAATCATTTCCTTCCAGTTTCACACCTTAAACAAGTTGCATGGGTTGTAAGCATATCACATACCATAACGCTGTTGCACTAGCGGGTGACCGACCAGCCATGGTAGGTTTTGTTTGCAACCTCACAAGTGTGGAAGCGTGGAGAGCGGAAGTATGACGCAGAAGCGTGGCTGTCCTGGGCTGCACGGGCAGGGGTCAATGCTCGTCGGGCACTCAGCTGACTGGCAGCAGGCGCAGAGCAGCTGGTGTGGGAGAGAGGAGGGGTTGGTGTTTCTCCCTCCTACTGTTTATTCCTCCTCCCCTCCTCACCATGTTTTGGGTGGAGGGGTAGACAGTGCGCGCACAGCCCCCCTTGTCCTCCTGGCATGCTGGGGTGGCACAGCTGATGTCATGCCGGACACAAGATGGCTGCCATCCTTCGTTTCTTCTCCCTTGTGATGTACCACAATGGCTGGTACTCCCTTTATTTGGCATGCTTTCTGACTGGTGCCACATGGTTGTTTTTGAGCCCTTCTGCATTGTTGTCCTGATGTTCCCACGTTGTTGGTAACAGGATAGTGGTTAGGAAGATTTTGTCGAATTGAATAACTTTCGAATTTTATGTTTAGGAGTGTTTAGCGGAAAAAACTCAATATTTGCTGAAAGTTGGCGGAAAGGTATGGCAACTAAGTTGGGTGCCATTTTGACTCCAGGTAGGGTGCATCCATGGCATGGAGAAATGAATAGGGGCTTTTTAGTGGAAAATATGGTAAAGAGGTTAGGTATTGCGTGGTGCCAGACATCGCCAGAGATGGTGCCGAAGTTGGAGAGCTGACTTGTTGAAACTTTGGGCCATGCCACCGACGACCAATGCCTGCCTTTCCTCCTCCTTGTAGATTCACTATTGAAAACACTTACTGAAATATTCGTGGACTCTTAGGGCGGACCACACACTGCCTGGAAACATTGCATACTGAACACTCTTGGAAATGACACGTAAAATAAAAACTTCAGAAATGGTGGGATTTGAGGGTCCCATGCCTTCATGCTCCCGAAGGTGTAGGCGGAATTAAACACGCACAGTTCCAGTGATGTTATTTATTCGTCACGACTCTATACACTTTCAATGAAAGTAACTTTACATTTGACACCGAACTTCACCGGTTGGTAGCGGTAATAAAGATAAAAGCCACATGGGCTACACAATAGTTATGTGCGAATTAAGCTCCCAGTGGCAATGCCAAACCAACCAGGAGAGGAGGGGTGAAGTCCCGGGCGGTTAAGACAAAAAAGGTTCCAGAATATTACAGTCTATTGCGGTTAGTATGATTGGTAACAAAGACACCCAGGCACGTACGTGCCTCACGTGACTCACGCCTCCACGTACGTGACTCACACCTCCAGTTGCAGTGTGATGACTGACTTGGCACGAGGGCGTGCGATCCAGTGTTGGCTGGCCCGCACACCACACTGCATTACTTTCTGATACACAACACTATAAAACTTACTTTGGGTTAAACCCAGGGACAGCAGGCATACCATAAATTCAAATAAGCTGCAAGTACATAACAAACTCTTTAAACATGTTAATGGATGACATGAAGGTGATACACATGAAATGTAAACAAACAACAAACAGAAAGAACACTGATAAAAATGGTATTCTCAAGACTGGCTTTGATCTGCAAATCTTTCTCAGTCTCATGGTAAGCTTGCGAATCGCCTGAACACTTAAATCATTTGTATTACATTTTCCAACACAATCTGGCGCCCAAGTTACACTGAACTGCCCCTCTGTCCCTGGCTCCCTCTACTCTACTCTGAGGTGTCCTACACTCCTTGACACTCATCAACAGCACTGCACCCTGAGGCACTCTGCATAGCATGTACATCTTGTCGGCTCCATTCCCTCACTGCGGTGGGCAAACGGTCAAGAGAGGAGGCCGCGGATGGCGTCACAGTCTACACTGCAGCGTAGATAGTTTACAAAAAAAAATTTCTTTCGGAATTTCTTCTTACTGTTCATTTTGAACCATTTCGTTCAGGGTGGCCAAAAATTATAAAACTGTGTTTCCCTCCATAGAATTACAATTTTAAAAGCAATACACATCAGTATTTTATCTGCCCAATAATTATAACGATGCCCAAATTTAACCTATACTAATTAGTGATGCGCTCTGTATTTGTGCGAAGCAAACAACACATATGAAAAAATAGGACAGTTATTTACACACCTCGAGTTGAGAGAACTTTATAAACTATTGGTTTATTAAAAATTTAATGGTGTATAAATATAAAAATGGTTTCATGAAAAAATATTAAACTGCCAAATTGAATTTCTAGTAACACTAAATAAAATATCTAACGTAACCTTTACTATTGATTATTTTCCAATTTTTCTTATCGAAATTATTATCGATACCATTCTTTCTTATAAATCTCTCACTTTCCCAATGTCGATCCTTTCAAGAGGCGCTTACAAAAAGTAACACGGTTAACTCGATCAGTTTAAAAGTTTTACTCGGTGCGTTCGAAAAGTGATAGAGTTAAAGTTAATTCGCGTTCGGAAGGTCACCCAGGTTAAATCGATCCTCCACTCGATTAACTCGTGGCTAAGGACCTTACTCAATTGGAAACTTTAACATTTGACTTACGTTTGCTTTCCGACATGTGTTTCTTATGGGGCTTAACACAATGGAACTGCCGAAGCTAAAGTCAAGCACTTTTGACTTTACGATTTCGAAAAGTTAAAATTTAAATTCAAAATAAAGCTGCCATTTTGCCAAGAATCTAACACAGCTTATGTGGAAAATGTGTTATTTTATTGTAGAGCGATTTTAATCTCGGTATATTAAACAATGCTCGTCTTAAATTAAATAAATGGCAAACAAATGTAATGTGAAGAGGAAATATATAATGGACATATTTTAATAAATTAATCAAATTAGTACTTTGTTTTGAAATAAATTTTTTAATATAAATTTTAAGCCTATATTTATAAAAGGCACGTAAAATGCATTCCTGGATAATATAATACTTATTTACATAACGAGACACACAGTTTTACGAAGCTGGCAGAACCGATGTTCAATTGTCTGAACTCTGACTTTACAATTGTTTTGTGTATATGTGGTTTCGTAGGAGGAAAGGAAACGTAAAGTCAAATGCTAAAGTTTTATATTGTGTAAGAAGCTCCCTCTCGATAGAAGGGCAAATTTGGTCCAGTAGACGACACAAGTGAAATGGCCCGTAAATATGTAAACATTGCTGCAATAAAAACAAACAAGTAAACGAAAATAACTTTTGAAATCTGTAAACAATCAGAATATGTAAAATTATCAATGTTTAGGTGCTTTGGCCAATCATTGTAGTCAGGAAATTAATTTTTATACTTACCTGAGACTAAATACAAAGTTAAGTCTATTGTATTATCGCAGTACTGCTTAATGCAAGGTTTTTAAAATTAATGTTGATGTTCATGGCATAATTTAACAAAAGCTATTCATAGCATATTCATCATCATCGTCATCTGTCACAGTATTTGATAACTGCACTAAATATTCTTTGAATTCCCATCATCTAAAAACCAGAGTTACAAAGCAACCTGGTTACCTGGTGATCTTGTAAATCTGGCCACGTGACCGAGTTAACCCAGTAAACTTTACTAGGTTACTTTGCGTAAGCGCCTATGGTATCGCAACTTACCTACTCCCTAGCACAGGAGCGAATTATCAAAATTAAAGACGAAAAAAAGAGTCGAGAAAGCAACTCTTTGCAGAAAAATGGTTAATAGAAGATATTTTTTGCAAGTAGGTAGAACCAGTGAAAGAAGATAGTTCTAAAGCACTAAACAAATTCCACAGGTAACTAAATTATTATTATTCTTTTTTGCGCTAGGGTCGTCTAGGGACCACGAACTAATTTCAATGCTTCGTCCTTCATTTTTCCTTCTTTCTCCAGCACTCCATCTTTTCACTATGTATCTTTTTCCTCTCCTCGGACCATTTCGAACCTGTTTTCTTTTCCTTCCTGCCTTGGAATCCTTCAATTTTTAACACTTTTGTCTTAAAATTTTTTCTCTCTGTTGCTTCTTCTTCACATATATTGTTTATTTCCTAATATTTTTAACTTCCTGAATCCTGATTGTTGTTGATTTCTTGTTCCAAAGATATCTGAAGATCCATTTGGTTAACCTGTTGCCATCCATTCTATATAAATGTCCGAAAAATAGCAATAGTCTCTTCCGTAATGTTTCTGTTATGTTTTCTACTTTGCGATATATTTCATCATTACTTCTTAATTTCCATAATTCTGTAGTTTTTAGTGGACTAAGTATTTTACGTATAATTTCTTCTTTCTAGTACTTCTAAGTTATGCAACTTGTAATTCAGTACTATACATTCACTTGCGTAAAGACATTCCGGTTTGACTACTGTGATGTAGTGCTGTATTTTAAGATTTTTAGATAAACATTATTTGTTATAGATATTTCTGGTTATGTCATATGCTCTTTCCATCTTGTGTATCCTTTCATCTACGGCAAGTTTTTCGAAACCATTTTCCTGAATTATTTCCTCCAAATATTTTTTTACTTATTTACGTTCTTTATTTGACCAAAATCTGTTGCTAGGATTTCTGGGGCATTTTCTATTTTTGTCATAAATTTTGTTTTTTTCTACAGAAATTCTTAAACCTGTTTTGTTGGCTATCTCTTCTAAGAAATTGACTTGTATTGCTGCATTTGTTAAGTTTTTAGAAAGTATGGCATTGGTAATAGCTTGTGTTCTTTTAGTTTTACATTTCAAATTCTTACTATTTTCTCCAAGATGCAGTTGAAGAGTAGTGGAGACAAACCATCACTTTGCCTTACACCTGTATTTATTTTGAATGGTTGAGATATTTCGCCCTGAAATTTTACTTTTGATACTCCAAATTCTCGGATTACTTTATCAAAGAGTTTCTCTATCAACGGAATCAAAAGCCATTTTAAAATCTATAAATGATACTACTATATTTTTGGAGTTCGTGAGTCTGAGAGGGACTATGGACTTCAGGTTGAAAATCTGTTCTGAGCCAGATCTGCCCTTTCTAAATCCACTCTTATATTCACCCAAATGACTGTCAAGTGTTGCTTCTACACTGTTTAGTAATATTTTTGAGAATATCTTATAAACCACTGGCAAAAGGGATATGACTCTATAGTTATTGACATCTTTCTTGTTACCTTTCTTATGCAAAGGATGTACAAAAGCCACTTTCCATTATTCTGGGATCTTTTCCGTTTTCCAGATTTCTTCAACGATGATTTGAAGTTTATCTGTGATATTTGGTTGAGACAATTTTATAAGTTCAGCTTTAATGGAGTCCTCTCCACTGGCTTTGTTGTTTTTTAGGGTTTTAATTGCTTTTCAATTTCTTCAACAGTATGTGGTGGATCGGTTTCTAAGTTCTCATGGATCTCTGGGAATTCTAACTTGTAGTTAGGTTCTTCACAATTCAGAAGTTGATCAAAGTACTTCCTTAGTATTGCACAATTCCCTGTATTGGTTAAACCCATTTCACCATTTTCATCTCTGAAGCAAATACTTGTCGCTTGATAGCCTTTTAGGTTATTTTTAAACAATTGATCGAAATTCCGGGAGTTATTTTTAACAAAGTTATCTTGTATGTCAAGAAGTCGTGACTTTTCAAAGGATCGTTTAACACTCTTTATTATTCTTGCTGTTTCTTATCTTTGTTGCTTAAATTGATCAAAGTGTTAATTCTTTCCAGAGCATTTCCATTTTTTCCATAGTTTTGTTCTTTCTGCTAGCACTTCTTCACAAGTTTCACTACACCGGACTTTCTTTTTCATTTTCGCAGATCCGAATAACTACTTTGCTGCACTGTTTATTTCTTTGGATAATTCCTGCCATTTATATGATTTAGTTATTTGAATTTCTTCCTGAAAATATTTTATTGTTCCTTGTGTGATGTTGAGTCTGTCTATGTTGTATTTAATTAATTTTTGTTTTCTTTTTTTTATAATTTTTATGAGGGAGAATAATTTTAGAGAGGTAGTGATCAGAGTCAAATTCTCTATTTCTTATTACTTTTACATTCATAATTTCTTTAATATTCCTTTGAGAAACAGCCACATGATCCATCTGGAATTCCCCTAACATTGGATTAGGAGATATCCATGTTTTAGCTCTTCTTGGTAATTTCCTGAAGAAAGTCAACATTAATTTCAATTGAAATACTTTACAGAGTTTAATTAGCCTCATACCACTTTTGTTTGTTATTTTATGGGCTGGATAGTCACCTACTGTTTTTCGAAAGAAATTTTCTCTCATTTTTACATTAAACTCCCCCAGTAGTAGCACAACATTTAATTTTGAAAATTTGGATAGTTACTCTTCCAGAAGTTCCCAGAATTCTTCTACTTTACTCTGATTATTCTTGCTGTCTTCGTTTATTGGTGCATGGCAATTAATAAAGGTATACTGTTTATTTTTGCATTTAATTGTGAGGAGAGATTATTATTATTATCATTAAAGTTCCTATTTGTCAATCAATTATACACGATAATTATAAAGTCCATGAAACATTTTAAAAAAATCGGTACATGTAAATAAACATACAATAACTGACACACTATTTGGAAAACACACACACTAGAGTTTTTTTTTTTGCAGTCTTCATAAATATTCTATGTGCCCACCCTTCGTCACATGCTAAACATCTAACCTGTAATCCATTTTTGCTCATTCACGACCTAGTATATAAGGAGTGACGGTAAGAACAGCTGTAGTGATGTGGTGTCGAAAAGTCATTGAGGTTATGTGTTAGAGATGGAATATAAACTTGGTCATAGGCATAACCCCACAAGAAAAATTTGCATTGAGGGTCAAGTCCGATGACCGTAGTGGCCACCAGAGTAGCACCTGGTCAGCGGCCACTACACTGCCTACCCAATGATGCAGCAACTTCTCATTCAGGTAACCTCATACAAAATTGTGGAAACATGGAGGGACACCATCTTGTCGAAAGCTGAAATTCCTGCTATCAGCTTCCAGTTGCGGCATGAGCCACAATTGCTGCATGTCGAGATAGGTCACACCACTGACAGTTCTCTCAGCGAATAAGAAGGGGCCATAAGCTGTCTTGTTGAACATGGTACAGAACACGTTCCCTTCTGGCGAATCCTGGACGTGCTCGACATTTGCATTTGGATCCTATGTTCCCCATGTGCGTATGTTGTGTCAGTTAACCTTTCCTGAAAGGTGGAAAGTTGCTTCTCACTGAAGATTAATTTGTTTCGGAAGTCGTCTCTTCCAGTTGGTTCTGCATATCAATGCAGAACTGCAGTCAGAGCAGTTTGTCATCGTGGCTTATAGCTTGCAGGAGCTACAATTTGTACTGCTTCACTCTTAACCGTTTACAAAGGATTTTCCACACAGTTGGTTAAGGGATGATCAATTCCGCACTAGCTTGGTTGGTTGACTCTCTAGGACTGCACTGCATCACGTCCCTCACACAGTCCACCATCTGTTCCGACATGCCAGGTCAGCTCGAACATTTTCATTGCACGAACAACCATCCTCCTCGAATTTCTTGTACCACTTCACTATGCTGGTGTAAACTGATGGTGTCTTGTGGTACTTGGCACGGAAAGTTCTTTGCACTTGCACTACCGATTGGCAATGAGCAAATTCTAGCACACAAAACGCTTTCTCTACCTGGTTCGTGGTCATTACAGCAACTATGATTACTGGCGCCCCTGTCGGCGGTTTTCACAGCTACCCCACTGGCGCCATATTAAAAAAACTTGGGAGAGTTAGTCTTTCACATAGTGTGTCAGTTATTAAATATTTCTGAACCATTTACATGTAGGCCTACCGAGTTTTTTAAATGTTTCATGGACTTAATAATTTCTCAGTAAACTTGTCGAGGTAATATGCGCAGATTTTATACTTTTTAATATAACATAATAATAAAAACTACATGTTTGACAAAAATAAAATATTTTACAGTTATGAAAGGGTAACAGCTATCATCCTTTTTTTAATTTCATTATTTGCCAGATTTTAAACCAAAGAAACAAGAAAAAGAATCTACAGTGACAAATATAAGATTTAGCTTGTTTGTTTGCTGCTCAAAATTGTAACTTCAGTTCAGTGCAACACATTATTCAAGTAATTAGCACGTTGAATTTTAATGATTCTGATATTGAAAAAAAAAAAAAAAGTACAACAAAGCCGTATAACATGTGCTAGTATTGTTAATGATATCTTAGCCGCCAAAATCAAGGATTATTTGACCACTTAACTTAAAGACAATTCATTTTCGGTCCTTGTAGATGAGATTAGCATACCGACGTAATACCAGTTTTCTGTGTTTTTTTTAGCAAAGTACATTTATGATGACAAAATTAAAACAACTTCTGGATTTGGTACCCATTGGCAGCGATGAGGGCAGTGCGGAGGGTCTGTACAGTCGTTGCAAAACTTGCCAGCATTCTGTTAGGTAACACAGAATCTTTAAAAATGCATCTACCGAATGATAATCCAGAAATTCTTGTAAATGGCTGCAAATGTCGCTCAGCTTATCTTGCAGCTGTAGCAGCATCGAGTGAAATTCCAAGTTACTTTGAAGCATGATTGTACACAATTTCAAATTACTTTTCACGTTCCCCTAAACAGCAGAAAATTTTGACAGAATATTATAAGTATATGCATTCTTCTATACTGAGGATTTTAAGTCCAAGCAAGACGAAATAGTTAACTTTATCAAATTGTGTATATAGGGTTATCCAACAGTGGAGTGTACTTTTTGAACTGTTCAAATGGTCAGCTTTTAAGGACAAGAATCCAGTGAGTGGTATCATTTTTACGAATCTTCAAAATCTGTGTGTTAAAGCTTATCTTTACTTTTGTTAATTTTGTGTTACCAATTGTCAATCAGAACCGAAAGGTCTCTATCCATAATCTGTATCCTAAAAGCAGATGGTTTGTTAGGATTCTAGCAGGGAATTTTGTAAAATTTTCTTGTGTAAATTAGGATGGAAAATGATATTAGTTGAATGTGTATGATGTTCTTGTTTTACTACCTATAGATCAAGTAAATGTAGGCGAACATACATTAAAAGCATTGGCAGAGTGCACTGAGAGAGACAAAGAGCAATTCAGACTTATCTGTGTGAAATTTTACCAGAAGTGTGTTGCTAACTCAGTTCCCTGTAAATGACATATTCTTTAAAAAAATATGCAATTTCTTGTACAAAATAATGCAATGAACCCAAGTGTAGGTAAGAAGTATGACATTTCAGAACATGCCAAAAAATTTGATATAATTGACACACAAGCAAAAAATAGCTCAACAAACTTCCATTTTATTTTTAAGATGAAGAAAAACTTAAGTTTTTATAGTCAGATAATGTTGTTGCTTCCTGGTGCGCTCTGAGCAAAATCAAAAATTTTAGCGGAGAACGAATTTTTTCAAACATTGCAAAATTAGCTAAAATTTTGTTAATTCTGCCCCATGGAAGAGCAGACGTTGAAAGGGTTTTCTCAATGATGGGCGACATAAAAACAAATGAAGACCATAAAAACTGAGTGTTTTGCTAAGGGTTAACTTAGACTTGCAAACCAAAACCAGTTGTGTGACATATCCAACTACCAATGATCACATCAAGTAGTTGGTAGACATAAATGAGTTTGTGAAGGATGAAGATCAAACTATATAGTCAGAATAGGATTAACTCTTTAAAACTTAAGCAATATTTTAAATTGGTTAGTGTTTTAATATTTTCTAATTTTGTGAACATTAATTTGTGCGACGACCATGTAATTCAGCACCTGCCACTAACTACTGACTACTGCTACCACCACGTCTGTGCTGAAGACAGCAGAATCTTCAGAATTCATCTTTATTATGCAATGAATGTGTCTTCACTTTTCTGATTGTATCACCTGTTACCATAAAGATAAGTTTTTTTTTCTCCCATTAATAGCAATGTAGCAAATTTTACTAGAGCTATAGCGAAATTGCCTCTTTCAATGTTGGCCACACTACATTGCATTGGTGACGGTTCGGTTTTTTGGACTTTGACGTCGGGATAGTGGCAGCAGTTTATGTTTGTGCCGTTTCGTCCTTTCCGTGAGTTAAATGGACCTTCGATTTCTTAATTTTAGTCTTATGAAGATTTTATCATATTTTTTTGGGTGTTTCGTTCGGAATCGTCAATATTGACCGTGGACACAAGCCGTTGCCTTTTTAAAAGGGTAATTCTTAAGAATAGGGGATTTTAGAAAATCTGAAAAATAATACCTGGATATGTTAGATATTATTAGTAATCATAATTACTCGGAATTTTGGAGGGGCTTCAAGTAGTTTAAAGAAAATAAAATTTGATAGGAAGGAGGGTGATCAAGATTGCTGTATTTTTGTCATAAAATACGTATAATTTACGTATAATATATTTATATAGGGTCGCTGAATTGTTTTATATGTAGGAATACCATTTGCAACGAATATTCAAGGCGTAAAATGTAATTTACCTGGTATATTTATAGCATGGCGCTGATGTTATACAGGTAAACAACACAGACATTATGTAATTCTGGTGAATTACTCAAGGCTTACCTGGTCTATATTGACGACCGTAAAAAAAACTTATTACTAGTAGAATAAATATAGATATTGTAGATGATACACAGCCCCGTTCAGAGACTGTTTATATCAAGATTGCAAGATGGCCGCCACAGACGGACTACAGGTTGTATCGTTCCGTATTTAAGGCTGTTTTGGCTTGTGATTAGTTCTAACAATAGGTTTAAATATAGGTGGAGTAGTAGTTTGAGTTATAATTAGAGTTAAGATTAGTGTTTTTAGTGGTAATTAGTTATAAGGAGGGAGTAGTGTCCTATTGTGTCCACGAGGCTGAGGCCTTTGTTATTGTACGAGGGTAAAGGGTGTATGGTGTAAGTTAGGGTAGTTAATAAAGTGTGTGTATACGTAGGTATTTGGTGTATTTTATAAGGGAGAGTAGTTTTAGTTTTAAGTTAGTTACATTATTTTATAAAAAGAGAGGGTAAAAGAAATGGTAGGGAGGTGTAAGTGTAGGGGCTGTGGTAAGGTGTGGAGAAGGTTAGGTAGTGGTGTGCAGTGCGACCAGTGTGGTGGCTGGTACCATGTTGGCTGTATAGGGATCAGGGAGAATGAACTGGGATCACTACAGGAACATGAGTGGAAGTGCGAGGAATGTGCTGAGGGAAAGGGTTTAGTGGCTGTGGCAGGGAACAAATTAAGTGTAGAGAAGGAAACACAAATAAATGGAGAAGGTGGAAACTGGATTTGGCATATGCTGAGGGGAAGCTTTGTAGAGGGTGTGTCAGTGCCAATGGAAGTGGCTAAGGAGGAGAGGTGGAAAGGGGAGATGGTAGATTTGATGAGCAGGAAAGAGAGGGAAATGATGCATAGGATTGAGAGGATGGAGGAAAAGGTCAGGAATGAGATTGGTAAGAGTAGAGTAGAAATGAGGGTGGATAAGTTAGAGGAGGAGTTGGAAGATGTACAGGGGGTGCTAAGGAAAATGAAAGCTAGCCCACAGGAGGAAAAGATGAGTAGAGAGGAAGAGTTAGGCAGAGGAGGAGGGAGGCAGAGATAGAGGTGGTAAGATTAAGGAGGATAGAGGAGTTGGAGGCAGTAGAAAGGGATAAGGCAGTTGGAGACATAAGATAGCAAATAAGGTTAGAGGAGCAAGAAATAGTAGCAAAGGATAAGGTGATAGTAGTAGGCAGGAAGCAATCAGGAATAGAGGAACGGGAAACAGAAAGCAAGGAACAGGCAGTGGTAGAAGGTAGGAAGCAGTATGCTGAGGCTTGCAAGTGTGCGATAAGCAAAAACCAGCAAGCAGGAGAAAGAGGACAGTTCAGGGCCAGAGGGGAGAGAGGAGGGCTGGCCAAAGGGAGGGAAACCAGAGTAGGCAGGTGGGTGGAAGAGCCACAAAGCAGGAACAGGTTGTAGGAAGGGAGCAAGAGGTAGTTTTTCTAGGCAGCTCTATTGTAAAGGGGGTGGAGCTGAGGAATATTAGGAAGGAAATTACATATAAAGCAGCGTGGGGGGGGGGGGGGGCCAAATACGAAGGATTTGGAGGAAATTGTTAGTGGTATGAGAGGTAGCAGGGTGGCAAAGGTTGTTCTCATTCATGTAGGGGGAAATGACCTGGCTCATAGGGAGGTGGGGCAGGTGGAAGAGCGGGACCTCAGGGGATTGCTGAGGAAAGTACGGGAGAAGTTCCCTGGAGCTAGGGTAGTAGTCAGTGGCATGCTGGTTAGGAAAGGAGTATCCTATAGGAAGGCAGTGGCTGCGAGTGAGGTACATGAGAGGGTGTGTAGGGACTTGGGGGGGGGGGGCTACATTTATAGATAATAGGAAATGGGTAGGCTGGGAAAGTGTAGGGAGGGACCAGGTTCACCTGACAGAACAGGGAAAGAGGATTCTAGGTGATCTGCTAGGTAGAGAATTAGCTGGCTGCTAGGTAGAGAATTAGCTGGCTGCATGGAGAGGGTCAGGGCAGAGCAGCAGTTGTTGAAATAGCAATAAGTTGGAAGCAAGGAAACGGAAGGGGAGAGAAATGGAGAGGATAGGATTTGAATATGCCAGGGGTGAGATGGGTAGAGGGTGCAGAAGGAATGAGTAGCATGATGCAAAGAATGGCAGCACAGTTTGTCAACAGAGGATTAGTCCAGGTAGTAGAAACACCTACGAGATGGAATGAGGAAGGTGTTGGGTCAGTGCTGGATGTGGTGATGGTCAGACCTAGGAATGCTGTAGTTGGTGCAATAGTATTGGATCGTATAAGCGACCATCATGTCCCGGTTGTGGAAATTGGGATTGGCAGGATGAGGGAAGTGCAAATGGCAGAAAGGTTGGTGTGGCAGTATGGGAGAGGAGACAAGAAGGGGCAGAAATATTCCTGAGACACAGGTTTAAAAAGTGGTCTATGGAGGAGGGTGTAGAGGGATTGTGGAGGGAGTTTAGGGGATTAATGGAGGTTGTGTTGGAGAAATTTGTGCCAATGAAAAGGTTACGGACTGGGGGAGACCCACCATATTATGGACAGGGGATTTTGAAAATGAAGAAGTGTAGAAAATTACATGCCAAGTGGAGAAATTAAGAAATGATGAAACAAATGGGTAGGGAGCTTGAAAGGAAGATCACACAGGCAAAGAATGTATTTCTGGGGAACATGGTGGAAGAAGGAAAAGGCAAGGAATGGGGGAAATTGTTTAGGTATGTTAGGCGGTTAAGGGGAGGAGAGGAAGGGATCCCTCTGCTAACAGGAAGGGATGGTACGCATGTGACAAATGACCAAGAAAAATCGGAGATGCTACAAGGACAGTACTTGTCAGTGTTTGAGACAAAGGAGGGTTGGAATTAGGGTGGCAAACAGTGTTCGGGGGGGGGGGGGTGTTTAGTGAGTTTAAGATAAGGGAATGGGAGATAGAACAGGTAATGAGGAGTTTGGAGAGCAGTAAGGCAGGGGGTCCAGGTGGGATAGGAAACTCAGCACTAAGGTTTGGTGGCAGGGAGTTGGTGAAATATTTAGAAGTGCTGTTTAAAAAGTCCTTAGGAGAGGGTAAGTTACCACAAGATTGGAAGGATGCTATGGTGGTACCTATACACAAGCAGGGAGAGGATAGGGGGAGGCATGGCAGCTACAGACTGGTGAGTCTCACATCAAGTACGGGAAAAGTAATGGAGAGGCTGGTGGTGCAGTATGTGGTTAGGGATATGAACAATAGGAATTGGTTGGAGGAGTCCTAGCAATGCTTCAGGAGGGGATACTCATGTGAGACTCAGCTGGCTGGGTTATTAGAGGATCTGGTGCAGGTAGTTGATGAGGGGAAGTAGGTGGATGCCTGCTTCATAGATTTTGAGAAGGCATTTGATAAGGTGCCCCATGGGACATTGATGAGGAAAGTAGCGGCGTTGATACCAGACAGGAGGGTAGTGGAATGGATAGGGAACTTCCTCAGGAGGCGAAAGTGGGGGAGGCAATATTGGAGGAAGAGGTTACGTCAGGGGTACCACAGGGAAACGTGCTGGTTCCTTTGTTATTTACCATAATGGTAAATGACATGGGTTTGGTGATTAGGGGAAAAATAAGATTGTTTGCAGATGATTGTGTTGTATATGCTGAGGTGGAAGAGGGGGGCGGAAATTTGCAGGCGGACATTGATAAGATATGGTTGTGGACCAGGAAAAATAAAATGAATATAAATGTAAGAAAAACTAAGGTAGTGAGGTTCACAAGGAAGAAGATTATAAGCAGGGACATGTACAGATGGGAGGGACAAGAGATAGAAGAAGCAGCAGAATATATATATATATATATATATATATATATATATCTAGGGATTGTACTGCAGGGAGACCTCAGGTGGAAAAAAACAGGTAGAGAGGGTGGTAGCAATGGGAAGAAGGGTTCTGAGTATGCTGGGAAGGGTGCTGAATGGAGTCAACTGTGAGGTGAAGGAGAAGGCGTATGACACAATGGTACAGCCAATGTTAGAATATGCTGCAGCAGTATGGAACCCATATGTGGAGGTGGAGGTGCAGAGAAAGGCAGCAAGATGGGTGAAGGGTAGGTGGAGAAGGCACAGGCAAGATGGTGAGGAAGAAGGGAACTATAGGCCATCAGTGATGATGAAAGAAATGGGGTGGAGCTCATTGATGGACAGGAGGAAGGTTGAACGGTTAGTCAGGATGTACAGGGTGGTGAATGAAGAGGGAGGATGGGGAGGACTACACTGCAAGCTAAGTAAGAGGGTGTTTAGAGAAAGAGGACACAATAGTGAGAAGCTTCAGAGGGTGTGGAGGAGAACGGAGCAGGGTAGGTAGTCCATGCTTGTGAGGTCTGTGAGGAAGTGGAATGTGTTGAGGGAGGAATTGGTATTTGTTAGAGAGGGTTGGTAAGTTCAGGAAGGGAGTGGAAAAGGAGTTTGTTAGGTGAAGGAGAGGTGAAAGAGCTCGCCACCAGGCGGTAGCCTAATTGCGAGTGTATGTATGTACGTATGAGGCGATGCATAATGCCATGTTATTTTTTCAACGCACTGCACGACCATGTTGGTTGACGTCAGCTGGATTGTGGGAAATTGCTGGACGTTGGTTTCATTTGTGTCCTGTCGGAGGTTTCAGATTTATGAGTGATAAAAATGTGTGTTTTATTACAATTCATGTTGTTTTAAGTGTTACATCTAATAGTGTGAAATTACGAGTGTTTCTATGCTATTATAGCAAGGGAAAAGGTACATCATAATATATGTGCAGTGATTAGTGTGTCTGTGTAGTGTGGTCAAATGGATCGACATTGTGGTGTGCATAATCATATACGTCGTATGAATTGAGTGATTTGGTGAGTATTAAATAAATTAAATTAATGTTTTGGAAAAAGTATCTCGGACTATTTCACAGAACACAAATTTACTAGCTACATCAACATTTGATCAATAGAAACCCTAAAAACAATAGTGGGGAATGTTATGAAGATCAGGGAAATTGAGGGCTAAAATGAGTGAAACATATGTACATAATGCAATATTTATTGATGAAAATATGTTAAATTGCAAAAACACTGTACAAGGGTAGCCAAATATTATGCACTGAACTAGAGTCCCAGCGCCAGCAGGGGAGTAAATACCCAAAACTGTGATTCAAGGCACGTCTGCAATTTAATTTTAGATGATGACGTTAAGCGTCCCGCATCAGCGAAGCTTGGTGTTTCCCCCGAAATGATTGTCATGTGTAGTCTATTTGCACAGAGAAATCATGTGTGTGTGTTTTGCAATTGAACATATTTTTGTACCATTTGTAATATTAATGTAATGTTGTCTCATGAAAACATGTTTAATTGCAAAAAGATTGAACTGAATATTACCTAAATTGACAATGTTACCAATACAATTTAGAAATACGATAATGGGGAGGGCTATGTACTGGAGGGAAATTGAGGGGTAAAGTTAATAGTGAAAATTTACATATTTTGTATTTTTTCACCCCACAATTTCCCTGATCTTCTTAGCCCTCTCCACTATCGTATTTGTACCTTGTATGGGTAATATTGTCTATTTAGTCAATGTTTGGTTCAGTTTTTTTTTTTTTTTTTTTTTTTTTTTGCAAATTAATGTATTTTCATGAATAAATATTACATTTTTCACTAATTTTTCACCCATTTTACCCCACAGTTTCCCTGATCTTCATAGCCCTCCCCACTATTGTTTTTGGGGTTTCTAGGTTTCTATTGGTCAAATGTTGATGCCCCTACTAAATTAGTGTTCTGTGTAATTAGTAGAGTTAAATTATACCATTTTCAGAGTTCCCCCACCCCCAGAAAAGCCCCTATTCTTAAGAATTACCGCTGACAATGTAAAGTACACCTTCCTGGTTTGTGCCATGGTATAGACACTTAACAGAGCAAACCATCATGACTGCCTTGCCTTGTCTCCTCTGTAATTTCAACCTAACCATAAAAGCTTTGGAAAAACGAAGACCATTTTCATGTGTTAAAATAATTTTTGAATAAAAAGGTTTCAGCGAATTGTTCTTAATCATAACAAGTATAAATATTCATAGTGCACCCAGATAACTGTAAATTCATAAGTACTCTTAATACTCTATCGTCGTGTTTTGGTGTTTTTTGTTTTTGTTTCACTAGCGTTTGGGGCTTTGTGGGCACTTTGGTGTCCACATCCGAACATAATAGAAAATAAAAATATATTTGTACCCTTTTATTTCTGAGTTTAGCTTATTTTTAATTATTAAATAATTAAATGAAGATAAAGTAAATTACCATAGTAACTTTTGTGAAGTAGCACAAAGCTTAATATTTTATAATACTGTTTCTCTTTTGTATTGTGCTTACATGTGCTTAAAGTCTGCTTATCTAACATTGTTTTCCCATGATGATGTGAAAGGTAAGGTGGCTCTGCCCTGTGTTTTAATCTTTCTTTAGCATAGAGGATTGCGCTTGTGGTGGATTTCGTTCCTAATTCTCCTCTAGGATACCGTGGTGGTTAGATTGGAAGCCATTTGGATTGGCAATCCTCTTTCTGGGGATTTCCACTACCTGTTGGTTCTGGTCTTGAGTGTCAAGGTGTGACTCAAGTCAACCATGGGAAAAACAGAGGAAAAGACAGGTTTTCGAGCATGGCACTACTTAATATCTGGGGAAAGATGTTGTGAGATATGGACTTTGAGGACATTATCACCGCCTTCACCAAAGGAAGGCTAGAATGAAAATCTCCAGATAATAAATTAGTTATTATATAGATACTGTATGGTTTAACACTTTTCTGAGAAGTTAACTAAATTAGTAAATATTTCCCATAAATTAATATTTTACATGGTAATTCAAAATGTAAACAAGCACATTCTTATGTTTTCATGGATATTGTCAACCTTTGGAACACAATGACGAATATTAGAGCAAAGATGGCGGGGGCGTGTGCACGCTCGTGTGCGTGTATACATCTGTATAGTAGATGGCGACAATGCCTTTGCTCAAAGGAAGGTTAATAGAAATGCCTACAAATAAAAAATATCTATATACTGCTCGCAAAATGAGCAAATATGAGAATCCAGGATGTTACATGGAATAAAAGTAGTTTACATATCATGTTATACTCGTAAGCACATAAAGTGGAACAAAACTTGCAGCATCCCGGTATGAAACAAACAAAAGGTGTAATCTAAAAACAACTTAAACGAAGGAATCTCATCAGTTTTAATAACAAACAAAAGTTATTCTCAGATGCATTGACAAACTCCAATAACGTGTAGGACCTCCAAGATTCCTGAGGCATGATGTCCAATTCCTCAATTGCGACTCTTTTTTAAGGCCTGAATAGTCGTTGGCAGTTGTGCAAGGTTTGAAATTGTTTGAGGAAGGACCACATATTATCAATGCAATTCATATCAGTTGAATAAGCTGGCCAGTTCCTTCTTCGGATCCCACATAGGTGCAGATACGGGGATTATGCTAAACTTTTTGTGAGCAAAGGGGGAATATACTAGATTTTTGTGAGCAGTATATTTATTTCACCATTGTGTGTTATAGATTTTTATAGCAGGTTAATTAATTTACAAAATTTTGACCTTGTTTTTCATTTACATTTTAATATAATAATTTATTTGTAATATTTTAATGTAGTAAATAAATTTATAGCAAAGCACCTCGTCTTATCACTGTGGAATGTTAAATAATAAATTAAGATAAAATAGAAAAAAAAAAAAAAGAGTGGATTGGGGAGGGGCACGTACAGGCAACAATATGGAGATCTGGCCCTGAATTGCACACACATATTTTTTCTGTACTTCTTATTGTTAAAGTACACCCTTAAGATGGACAGAAGTTACCATCCGAACTTTGTCTGCATCATTAAGATACTATACTTGGGCCATTCCATAATTTCCTCCTACACTGCATTAAAAGTCACTCAAGTTATAACGTGCCATTCTCATAACAAATGTATCTATGTAGCTCACAGATGCAACATTTAAACTACAAAAGGATGCAGATATGCAGTTCACAAGGGTTGATCCATTCCAGTTTTCTGGCATGTCTACTCTCGGTCTCACGTAATTTGGCAAAATTTTGACAGTTGTGACAAAAGTAGCACCAGTGTTTACTTTTTGTTTATGTATCCTTTCCCCATCAGCTTGTGCATCAACTGGCGACTGTATGATTATTTTATTAACACACTGTCAGCTAATTCATTTTCTATTGTAATGCCAAACAAATTTTAAGATATTTATAGACTGCCATTTACCTTAAAAAAAAATGTATAGGCTATAAAAGTAAAAATAGAAACACTTTACAAAACATGACATATTTGCTAACTCTTTTTTTTGTTTATTACAGACACCGAATTTGGGTTAACATTTGCGAGTTGGTAATTGTAGTTCTTATCACACTTTGGACATTACAGCTAATTTGTTAAGACTGGGAATAAAAGTAATTTGGGGAACTCGTTTGACAACACACTTTTCATTCGCTAACAAACAACTTACTAACGACTTTTGCAAAGCAGTTATTGTGCTATTACTACGAAACAGCTAGAGTTAAAAATATGTGGCATGGAATAATGTAAAAATTGCTTCAAAACTACCCACACGCATCCCACTTTCTTCGTTTTACTAATAAAGTATAGTAACAACACAAAAACAACAAAAATATAGGTTTGAAGGAGGTGAACTTGACAGATAATGGACGTAGGTGTATCGAAAACTATTACCGGCCCAATAGAAATTACTAGTAATCAAAATTGAACATGGGAATTCATATATCACGTAAAAAAAATTATACAGATCTTCCGGACAAATAAAACTATTGGTATTTGTTTGTAAATTTATTTTACACAAGAAAGCAATTTTTTTCTGGCTAGTTGTGTTTCGGGAGCTGGTTAACAGATGGCATAGCAGGACGTGTTGTGAGCAGAGCATGTTCCTCAACAAGTTGCAGCATGTTGGCCTATCTCTTGATTCTGTCTTTGTAAAAGTTCCCTTTTCTCCTATTACTGGCTTAAAACGACAAGCGTTTGAAATATATTTCATCAAATAAAAAATAATTCAAGACTAACCTGCGGTATTTCTGTAGGCTTTTGGAATTAATATCAAGAATGTATGAAAGGTGTGGAGAGTGGGGGTAAGACATAAAAATGAACTTTCAATGTTTGTAGGTGCATTTTATTTGAATACTAACCATTTAATGTGCATTTAATTTTGAAAACGTATACAGCACTACTTTAGCACAAAGTTTAGTTTATAACACTAATAACAGTTGGTTTGTGATCACGTAAAATGAAATGTATTAATTCATCTAGGAACTCTTTCTTGTATTTTCTGCTTGTCTGATGTGCTGTTGGCAGTACAGTCAGAATAGCCAATAGAATATTAATTTTCATTCCTTCATTCATCACATGATAACAGGATTTTTTTAGATGGCACATTGTTTATTTCATATACGTCAAGTTGCCACTCACTGACTGTCACAATCTTACCAAGTTATATGAGACACAGAGTATATATGCATCATAATATTGCCATGGTTTAGCACAGAAACTGTTGGCAATGTGGGAGATGGAGGAGGGGAGAAAAACTCACTCCAACAACTGTCAAAATATCACAGAAGACCTATCAACCTTCAAACAAATATTTTATTGTACTCTCTTTACCACTATCAATATTGCGAGCAGTTCCAATTGCTTCAAGCAAAGTATGTTCTCGTATTATATTGTAAAACTGTAGTATCCTTGGAACGTTTTCTAAAGGCAGTGTTAAAATATTTTAACTTTAATTTTTTTTATAAAACTATCTCTTGCAACACTTAATATGGCCACTGCCAAAAATTAAACTAAGCAAACTAAATTACATATTCCAAGATAGAGACTGAGATCCAGTGTAGTACCACCCTCTTCAGTAATAAAGTTTTGTTGCCACAGCTTATTCTACATCCTCTACCACCAACTAGCCCAGTCATTTAGACCTCAAAATAGTCAGCTGTGGAATAATTCCCACCAAGGAAAATTTTTGTACACCCATTTATTTAGGTATTATAAGTAACATCCTAAAAGTCCATTTGAAGACAATATCGCTTCAAAAAGACATTCAAAGTCAAGGATAATGAAAAATGTTTCTTTGCACCTATTTTGCCTATTATTGATTGGAAGACAGATGACTAATGGCTGATTAGAAAATCCTCTGCAAAGAAATCCTATACACGATCATGTACTGGCCACCACTTTGTAAATAATGCACTACCAAAGTTTGACGAACGTCGCACACTGTTCTCCTTATAGTCTTCTCTAAAGAATATATCTTATATGTTTTAAAAATCAATCAAAAAAATTATATCTAACATTATTTTAGCTGTGTTTGTTAAAAATTTTAGTACCTAGAGAGTTATGTAGCATAAAAGGGGCTTGCTCTAATAATCCTTCACATTGAGCTCCAGCTGCAGCACATTCCCTTGTTCCCTGGGTCAGCCTATACCTGGAAATACCCAAACCAATGCATTGTGTAACTTTCAACTAAGTTTAAAACACATTCTTGACAAGTGTTTTATTTGTGGAAAATCAGTTTCAGATGGTAACAGTGTGGTTGTTGATCACGGTTTATAAGCTCTGAAAGACACTGGTGTTAATGAAGGTAATGAATATATGTAGCATTTAAATAATGCCAATTTAGTGTCTATCTATGTTGTTCGTTATAAAGCCTACACTCGAAAGAGTAGTATTGCAGTATTCAAAATACGATGAGATGAAGCCCAGAGTTCTTTTAGATGAAATTATGCAAACAACTACAAGCTGAGAAAATATTCTTTCCAACTGCATCAATGAAAACTAATTTTAACACTGATGCAAAAATTACAAAATGTCAACATGACAGAAACAAGCTCGAGATTATGTTAACATTTTAATAATTGAAACAGCACTCGAACAATTAGGCACAAATACTACAACTATCGTTGGAGAAGATGTAGACCTTTTGGTTTATCTATTTATACCCTGTTTCATGTAACTTCAATAAATTTTAACAGTTCTCAAAAAGAAGTGCAGCCACAATGTATCTCTCCGCCACAGATGTTCTGTCAGTGAAGAAACCGATCTGTGTAAAAAAACTACAAATCTAAGGGCAGACATTTAAAGACTGAAAACTTCTGTCCAGTAATTAGGCTACTATAGCTGGTTGACATTCCCAACTGTTTTATTTTTGTTATGATCACACATAATATATTTAACTAGTTAGGGTTCTGTTTTATTTTATTGGTGGAGTGGGGAACTATAGTTTTACGTCTTTCGGGAGACGTGATTTTTTTGTGGTTCTTCTTATAAGAGAGTGGCGCTTGGAACTTGCATTGTTTTGATGATGCATTGGAGAATTTTGTTTATACGGAAATAGCAATCAATTTACTATAACTCAAAAGTTTGACTTCATCAAAAGAACTAAATGTGATAACTCTGTGTCTGTTCATACTAATGCGAGAAATGCTCAACAGATAAATATAATTGCATTTTTATATATAATGAACTACACTAAAAGGGCGCAGATTTAGGCCATGTACATTTGAAAACCTGCCGCAAGAACAAAACGTAATAAATGCCACTGTTAATACCGATGTGCGAAATGCACATTGTAAACATGTTAAGCTAATTTAACTTCTACGTAAAAATCGTTAGAGTTTCAATCAAATAAAAGTCCAAATACATTAAAAATATTCTAACAACAATTTAAGAAAACATTATTTATGAAACGCACACAAACTTACTGTTCACTTCATAGTTCCTAAACACATACCGAACTTTGGATGATTAATCACGTGTTGGCTACTGATACAAAATAATTTATTTGCTGACTTATGCAATTAACAAAACACTTAAACTATTTCTTGAAACCAACAAATTCACACTTCACAACGAAAATAAATTTTCGCGATGGTCACAGAACAAAACAAACCATTTTACAAAGCGGCAGACACGTGTTGATAATTCATTTCACTGAGGAGACTGTTCTAAAAAGGCACCTACGGCGAACTACACTTAATGAGATACGTAAATACAAAATTAACTGCATAGATAATATTCCAACATCACCAACAAGGAGTTCTCGCATATTGATAAATTATAACGTAAGAGAGCACAATGGCAACAGCGGCTTTTCACAATGCGGGTTGAGACCATAGACAACAGACTCTACGGAAATTGGTGGAAACCTTTCACACAACCGTGATGTTCGCATGCTCTACCTTAATATTTCTAAATATTTTTAAAGCCCTTGCTCTATAACTCAGAAAAATTGTGTATTAGTCTATGAACGTAATTTTAACAATAAATGTTGTAATTATCATTAATTTTCCACATAATTTTTAATTCTGAGTACTATTTTCTTTTACAATCATTGCCAAGAGTGCCAACATAATAACACATTATCCTGCAACAACCATCAGCTGGCACAGTACTTTCGAAATGGGGGCGTTTACTGTTTACTTGCTGTGTAGGTTGGTCACAACGTCTGTCAAATTTTATTGGAAGTTATATGAAACACATTACAGCATGTACTCCTTTGCACAAACAATATTTTTTCTCAATCCAATGGACTGAGACGAAGATATATACTTCTGTTAACATCTACATATTTCCTCACTGTAAAGAGCACACTTTATGCTATTACAGAATGTGATATGAGCTCTGTGCTCTGTAACACAGGAGAAGTAAAGGCTCTGAAGTTACTTGAGAAATTTCAAGATTTGAGTGTTCTGCAGTAGTATTTATGAAAGAAAATTGTGCACCACATATAATTGTGACAAATGGAGTATATTTTATTTTGCTGATGTGGAACTCAAATCCCAAAAGTTTCTATTGATAGCTATTACTATCTGAACTTCACTAAATCAACACGACTCAAACCTGCCAAATTATCATCACTCACTCCAACAGGTGAAGCCACTCAGCAGTACTTTTGTGTGTACTTCCAGCTACAAACTAGTTTGGGAAAAAATGTCAAACCCAGATGAGTGCGGATGGGTAATAAATAATTATTTTTGGCGTCCATATCATAAAGACTTAACTACCACCTGTGCAAGATGTACTGCTCAACTTGATTTTTTTTGTAAGTAATTGCACAAAATATTGTGGATTTAACTGTGGCTGCAGAAAAAACTGGATTGCAATTACTGCTCTGTGGTTAGTGGTCATTGTCATGGTAAATCATGCCTCAATTTCTCTCCTGATACTGACACTTCTCTCAATTTCATACAGAAGAAACAGAAAGTTATGAAATAAATTAATATGATAGTTTGAAGAAACTAAATTAATCAGAAGATGGTAATGCTGGAAAAGATAAGAGGAAGAGTCATAGATTGGAGATAATGATGAAAAAGAGTCACACTTGCTATGTAAATACTGATATTTTTCCAAGAAATTGATTAGGCTTAATGGGGAAACCATGTCAGAAATAACACATTGTGCATTATACCTCGAAAGTGGTGGAGAAATGGGCTTATTCCTGTTGTTTTGCTGAGCTTATGTTTTGGGGGCCGCATAATGTGAAAATGAATCCTCTGAGATATGTGAAAATGTATGAGATTGTAGAGAATTTTCCAATCTACAATTTTGAACTGGTTATAACTGTCGTCTGATCAACAAGAAGCAAAATATCTGCTAGAAACCATTTTTTGTGACCTTTGACCTTTAATAACCATTCGAATGAACATAACATTCAGGGTGTGACTAACAATGCCTAAATAAAGGTTTGTGCAAAAATTACACTTGGTGTGAATTATTGCCCAGACAAATGCATAAATTACTGAGCTAAACACCAAAAACAGTAAACACACATGATTGTCCCTGTCAATTCCAAGATTATTTTGTGCACGCACAGCAAATGAAGCTAAAGATACAACAAAATTAGAAACATGCAACTTTAACTAGATACTTTTCTAAATCTACAACTACTACATAACTGAAACTACTTGCTGTATCTGTATCATCTTCAACTAGTTAAAAACATATATGACATGCAAACACAAAAATTTACTACTGTACATTTTCCTCACAGTACAAATTTAATAACCGCTAATTCTTTTCAAACATGTAATGTAACACAGTTTAAAAAAATTTATTTGCATGTGAGTTCACAACATCAAATCAACAGCTTATGCAGAAAAAAAAAAATTTTAATTTTGTTACAGTTTGCAACACAGGAAAAAATAATTTTGCCTAGTAGGTAATCATTTCCAGGTCGGTTCACGCAGGAATTGGTTACGCTCAGCTTAGAGCTGTAGTTATAATATTGACTCGTATATATCAGAAGATGACACAGAAACTTTTCTATCACTGAGTGTGAAAATGTAAAGAAGGTTCTGGGAACAAAAAATATTCCTAATTTCAACTTATTTCACGTCACTTCATTTCACTTTTCTTTACCTATGTATAATTTTTAAATGCAAAATAATTATATTACATGAAATCTCATAGCAATATCCAGCTAACTAATTATACAGTTTCTTTGCTCCATACACTTCACTTCTCTTGGACATTACTTTCAGTCCTTCCATTTTTAGCAGATTACACACACTATTACTACTCACAATCACAACTACATTATTATAAAAAAAAACAATGTAAGTAACCTTTCTTGAGGAAATTCAGCCACTGCAACTTCCACCACTAAACCTCAGAAACGCAATCACAGTTTCAAGTGTTTTGGCTGGAAGGACTGAATCACAAATGGACATATTGGTACCATGACCAATGCAGCTAAGGAAACCATTAAAAATTACCTGAGCCTTTTATTACCTTAGATAGCCAAAACACTAAAAAATAAATAAAATAAAAAATCTACGTACAGAACATTACAAGATGGGAGCTTCGTAAAACTCTCCCACACTAAATTACATATGCCACAAAATTGGCAGAGAGCATACAAACTGAACAAGTGTACCATCATGTCCAGCAATCTACAGACACTGATGTAAAACACTGTAGTTAGTAAACTGGGGAGTTTGAATTTGTGCTTGTACTTTAAGATGTACTGTACTTCTCTCAAATACTGGTAGGGTGTGTTTGTACATTTTCTTCACTGGGAAAAATAACAAAGTTTTACTACACACATACGTACAGTATTCCATGGTGCAGAATATATATAGGCATTCCTTCAGGTCATAAACAAGCCATCCAAAACTTTTTTCAAGACGCATGACATTGTACACCCATGAAACGATGGCAATAATGTTCAATTTGTCAAATTTATTTCTATTTTAACTTGCTAATTGCTATTAAATTATTGTATTAAACACCAACAGAAATTCGATGTTTGAGCATGAATGTAACACACAGTGTTGTCATGAGGAAAGGTTGTTTGTGTTAATACGGTGTGAGACAATCTGTTTTAAAAGACATACATGTAAATATGCATTTGCACATGCAAAAACATAATGGCACACTGTAGGTGGTGATGCAACTTAACTGCAGAGATCATCACCAAAACTAAGAACATTTAAATGTAGCTCAAAAGCTGTGATAACTTTAGTAATATGGAGAAAGAATTCTTAATTAAATCTGGTAAAAATAAAACTGACAAAATTTATTCTACATGCAGTGATCAGACCCCCCCCTCAGCACTTTGATAGAACTACTTGTGTCTGTAGTGAAATTCAAGAAAACCACAATCTTTAAACACATCTTTAAAATCTATCATGAAACATCTTTAGTCAAAGGAAACACTAATTTAAAGTGAGACTTATTCAATATGAACTTGGCTGCAACCTTCTCAGAAGAGACAGATTCACAGATTGTGAAAATGATAATTTTAAAGATATTCTAATATATGATTGGTATTTAACACCTTGAATTTTAGAGCTTCATGATAAAACATTTTAGTACTGGAGGTAATCAAAGTAAAACAAATTATTTTCCTTATCCAAACTCAAAAATATGTGAAAGGTTTATGGTGTTTTCCTACTTACCAGTTACTCTATTACTAATAAATAGCTCTAGCTGGTTTTTTGTTGAACTAGGACTCCTTGCATGCAGTATAGTGCATATCTTTTAAATTTTGTGCCCAAGTGCAAATGCATGTTTGTGTGAGCAAAAAAAAATCTTAACTTTTGCCAGTGATGCTAAATGAAGTGTATCTGGTAATGAAGAAATACATATATCCATTTTCTTTGCAAACTCCTTTCCTCACAATCTTTAAGAAAGAATTATAAATATCAAAAAAACTATAAATATCTGAAGACAGATATTTTGGTCAATAACCGTTCTTAAAAATGTAACCTATACTTATTAAAGTTTGTTGGTACACCATAAAACATACTGTAAATATGAAAAATGTGTATGTTATGTTTAAATAAAACATGCCCCTTTGTCTACAAACTTGTGAATTATTTAACAAAATCGGATTCACTTTCAAAACACAATGAAATTTGCTTCTATTTTACATTATACTGTTATGCACAGACAGACAAAATACAGCAGCCTCCCAATTACAATGGTCTACTGAACAATTGTATATGAAGGCAGGAAGTGTTAGTTCAACCTCTTAACATACCATGAAAGGAACATTAAAATGATGTAGAACAACCAAAAAAATCATTTTTTATAAAAAATATATATACCTCCCTTGCACTTGTATGAATTAGCATTATTAAAAAATCTTTCTTTCCTTTCCAAATGTTTAGTGTATTAAAATCATCATGAAATGCATCAAAAATATTGTTAAAATATTTAACCGCAAGTATTGGGCCTTTCATATCATCGGACTTAACACCAAGGTATAAATGCACGTGTATTTTTTTTTTTTTTAACAATCTTTGACACCTTGGAGCTAACAAGGTAGGTCAGTTCAGTTTTGCTGCAATAATTGTAAACAAAAATACTTTAAACTTTCTCATACAGGAACAGCATCAATATTCAGCATATAAAGCTCCACTGCCTTACTTCCTCACTACTTTATACACCGCAGGCATACATTTCACATGAGATGCGCACATTTTTGGAGGACCATGTTGACATCTTCCAATTCACAGAAAAATTTTCTAAGTCATATGAAAAACCTTAAAATATCCACAACACATTACTGTATGTACAGTAATATGTATAATAGTTGTATCTGTTTACATGGTGTACACACATTAGTAGTGGACTTATAGTTCTCTCATTGATTGTTTTGGATTCTAAGTATAACATCATGGTACAGTTTACCAATGTTCCACCACATTTCAGTAATTGTCATTAGTCATCGTCGTCATGTTTGTAAATTCTTTCCACTTCAGGGCAACTCATCCTCAAAAGGCAACTACAGTTTTGTTAAGTTCGCACTAAAGAATGTCACTTCAAGTACCCATATTCCTTACTGCAAAAATATTATTCCCACATTTATCCTGGTAACTGTACGCCGGATCAAAACATTTGTAGTGCCCAAATCATTTAACTCAACGTACAGGAAGCCACAGAAAATCGTACATAAGAGTACAAAATAATCAATACAATACTAATAGATTACATAAGTACAGCAATGAAAGAACAAAAATAACAGGCCTATGCTAATGTGTTATTGCAGAAAACTGAGGAGCATAAACAGAATGATGAAGGTAATGCATAATGTAGCAATCCAAAAACATTAAAAAAAGGTTTAATCACTGTCCAAATTTTAAACATACAACATTTCTCAACCAAACAAAGATGATGACTGTAAATCTTATGGCAGTGCACTATGAGCTTTTGTTTCAAACAATTGTGTCACCAAAATAAACTGTCAATCTTGAACTGTGTGGTTTCTTGGCACTGCTAACCTGAAATGCTGATGGTACAGCTGCAGTTCATTGCCTACAAACAAATCAATGATCTACAGCATTTATGCCAGCACCCAAAAATCCGGGGGCGACCCCCCCGTAATCAAACTCAGTTTGCCTTGGTGGGAGAGAGGGTAGTCTAACCACTGCACGACCGTGGCCTCCACTTTTGTTGGCATCCCCGACTTCTCACAAATATTTATTTACTTTTGTAAAGCATGTTTCACCCCATGCCAACACTATCTCCTGGTAACCGCTGGCCTCAACCCCTGTGACATTGGGTCCTATATCTTAGTCAAAAATGAGTTTATTCCATCCACTCACTAGTATGGATGCTTTTTATCTCCCTTCAGGCAGAGGTCCAGTTGAAAATGGCTTACTTGATGTTATAGGCTTGAATTCTTTGCAATGTTCTCTATCCTTATGTATCCTCTAATTAGTCTCAGAAGTTCCTCCCCTATCACCATCAAAACTTAAAAAAAATGTATTTTCATACAATTTCTTACATGCCAAAACTAGTCCATGGCCGGAATCCATGACATTTTACCGGGAGGCAAAACCAACAACATAATTTTTGTCATCAGGGCATCATCTCACTTTGAAGATGGGGTGGAGCATTGTTAACAAGCAGCAAAGCCTTGACTGTCAGGGGGTAATCATTAACTGAAACCAGGAATTAGTAATTTCCTTTGTAAACCATATGTTTGAGTAACAATACATAGTGAGCAGGCAAATTATTTCTTGTGCCCTTAAGGACTTAGCAGCTTGTAGAATTGTCCTCTTACAACCAATTTAAGGCAGTCAATGCCATTATCATTTACATGGAGTCAGGCTCGGATCCAAAGGGAAGTATTAGGGCAATTGTGTCCCCCCCCCCCTTTTTCAAACCACTCTATTATTGTATTTATATAAAGCAACGTATTTTTTTTAATGATCATTCCCATCTCTACATGTCCTTACCTACAACTGCGAGCATCACAGAGGTACTGCTCAAATATACCTAAATAAATTACTAATATTTTTTTTATAAACTGTAATAACCAGAGCGCACTGGTCTACTATGAAAACCAAAAATTTACCTAAAATCATACATTTTTGGGTTAAGTTGCTTTTGTTTGGCACATTGTAAATCCATGTGCATAATGGCTTGAAATATGTAATTTAATAATGAACAATAAAAGAACACTAACTTATTTTGTTGATGCGTGATACTTTTTGCGTTTCTTGAAAGCACACTACCTGTGACTGTGTCCCATCTTTGAAAGCTCTAATCCTTATGTGCCAGTCACAACTCACTACAGAATGAAGAAAGGAAGATGGGACACATGTTTACAAAGAGGGCCATGGGAACAGCCCCCATATTAAGACTAACACGTGCTCCTAATTTAATGCTACACCTTCAGTACGCATCCTTTTTAATTAATTATTCAATATTAAATTGTGGCTTCTTAAACTCACGTCATACACTTGGCATTTATTCACACATTCCTAATTTGTATAAGGATGCCTTTGCCTGATTTAGAATTGACAATTTTTAATTATATTATAATTATTATTAGGAGAGTGCGGCCCCATTGCAATTTAAGCTTTTTAATGAGAGCTCCCGTAATCAAATTAACTCTCTTATTTCTATTGCTTAAAGTTCATCCCATTTGCATAAAGTCTTTAAGGCATTTTTTATAACATTACATAATATTTAACTCAAGCCCTTAAGGCAATAATTATTTTAGTTTATTCAGGAATAGCAGGCGCCTCATGTGAAAGCCATCAAGGCAGGCTAACACTTTTCACTTGTAATTTCTAGTGATCAGAGTTCCTCCCTACTCCACCTCACCGTTGCAAAAGGCCGAAGGAAAGGAGAGAGGAGTGCACTGACCACTGGAACCTCACCTGACACTCCTACCCCATGGAGACATTTACATCCTCTGCGTTCCACCCACCGCTGTAAAAGGCCAGGCAGGAATATCAGTGTGTGTGAATCTAGTGGGAAATAAAGTGCTCAGCACCACACTACAGCAATACGTGATATACCGGCTATTTCCAGTACTAATGTTTTACGGAATACTAATGCCATACATAAGAAAGGGAGGAGTAAATTACCGCCAGAAATTAGATATACAGAATTTTATGAATAAGTTACTAGAGCAAGTAGCCAAACAAATTGACACTCCTTCTCCATTGTTAGAACCACCTACTAAACTCTTGGAAGGCTCCCATGAGAGACATTTACTCATTAATCAATACCAAGACAGTGTTAGGTTATGATCCCATACTTGCTATCCACCGAACCTAGTACCCTCCTACAGCACTGACTACTACTTGGGAACAGCTCCACCGCAACCGGCACCAGCCGCTGTTTGGCCGCCTACATCTTCAAGCAGCCTTAGTTGCCTCAGTATAATTCTTACCACACCTGATTTTGTCCGTATCAGTCCAGAGTTTGAATCCCAGTGCGGACATTAGCAAGCCCCTACACCATAGCCAAGATCCAACGTGGCCAATTCCACGACTCGCGGGCAAAGAGAACAAACAGCACTAAAGCAACCCCAGAGCTTGTGTCTCAGCTCCGACCTATGTCAAACTCTTGTACTTTTGTGTGTAGAACTTGTATTGTGTTTAATTATAATATTCCTTCAACCAATAGGTAGGGTACACGTGACGATATATTTGTATAATTCCGGTGTAAAACAGTAACTAACTTTAGAGATATTCCATTGTTTTGATGGGCAGATAATGCTTCCTAAAAGGGTGATTTGAGTTTTCATGTCAAATTTTAAGCATTTCTCTTGCTCTGCATGTTATAGTAGGTAACCATTTTTTTTTATGTACTTTTTTTTTTTTTTCTTGTTTAATACACTTTTTCTGTGTTATAAATACATTACCTATCTCCACTATAATATTTAATCTGAATTTAAAAATGCTTTGTGGGAAATGATTTAATACCTACTAATATTTTGCAGTTATTTTTTATTTTCCTTAAATTGTTGCAGTCCAATTTTTCTATGGAAAAAAAAGTCTTCTAGAGCACATTTATTTATGTATGTATGCCTTACCAATATATCTATAACAAATTTTACTAAACTCAGTATGCTTACAGTATGTAGTAACTGCAAATGAGCTTTTTCAGTTTTTAATTTTCAAACATGTGGCCGTTCTGACAAAGTGTTATATAATTGTAGTAAATTACCAAATTGAATTAAACTTGGTATTCTGGCAGATTTGGTGCCATGTATTAGGTGAACATGATAAAATAAAATTAATTCTCTCTTGCCAACCAATTTCCACAAAATTTTGCATATTAGTAATGTTATTTTACACACGTATTTATGTCAAATTGAAACTTCAGACAGCAATTTTCAATATGGTAGCTTTGTAAAATTTACAGTAACCATACAACCAATCATACCAAACTTCAAATATTCAAAGATTCTAATTTTAACAAAAACCTACTTATGCATAGTCTCTTTCATCCATTCTTTTGGGTGACAAGAAGTATGGGATTCAAGTAGAGAAAATATTTGATACAAGAGGAAAATACTTGTCAAAAGAGCAGATGTTCTAACATGGCGTAATGACTACTTGCACAAGATAAAACATCATAGTGAAGTTGGCAGAGAAATTGTTTACCTCAACAAAAGTTGGATTGACAGTAATTAAAAATTTTTTTAAGTCTTTACAGAATGCTGAAGAATTTGGAGTTCAAGCAAATTCAAGCACACACAGAAAGCTTATTTTGTTCCATGTAGATAGTAGGGATGGATTCATCTATAATGTAATACTTCTGTACAAAGCTGGAACTGTCACTAGCGGCAATCATGGTCAAATTACCCATTTGAACTTAAAAATACGGGTAGATAAAAAGTTTCAAAAATGCCAAATTCCCCATTAATCTGTTGTTATAATGGACAATGCATCATACCATACCATGGAGAGTAACAAAACACTTTCCAGTGTGGACTGTAGCAAGAAAATGTGCAAAGTTAATCTGTACAAAATCATAGAGATGAATAAGCTTACACAAAAAACATTCAGAATTGGTAAGAAACACATTCACTTTGACCATACAGTTCACAGGCTTCCCTCATGAGTGATCTAATGCAAGTAAGCTGGCATGGGAAAAATCAAGTGAATAGTTAGATATAGAAACACAACTCACAGCTTGTCATTCACAAAACTTGATGGGATTATAGAAACTTCTTTAACTTACGCATTAAACATTTTAGCACTTAGAAGTGCTCTTCAAATGGCAGACTTCGCCACATTTGAATAATGGCAAAGTTTTATGGGCAAGTTAACTCCATTTACTCACGGTAATGGAGGCAGGACATGAGGGACTTCCAAACATTGACAGAGCCTCAACACACCACCTACCTCATGCTCCTAGCTTTTACAGTCACTCTGAATCTCCACGAAGCCATCATGTCATCGCCCCTGCCTAAATGAAACACAGCTATTATTTTGCTGCACCCACTAGAGCGAGTGTACACTTTTCAAACTTCACACCACTGGAGGAAGCAGACCAGTCAACGAAGAGTCGCTGCCTCCTCGAGCGCCTCTGGACCAGAGAACTCTATACCACGTGCTGAGCGGCAGGCACGATAAGGATCCGTGGCTCATGTAATTGGGATAAAACCCGCAGACCTCACGGAGTACACTGCCATATCCCCTTGTCTTTCCCCTCCTTCGTCAAGCAGTACGAGTACGACTCCGCCACAACCAGTTGGCCGCTGTTCCGTAGCCGGCCACCCCAGCGCAGTGGATAGAGCAGAGGAGAGCTCCCTCACCACCGATCCCACAGGTAACACGTCAAAAACTATACCTACTGCAGTGTGTGACTTTGTCCCCTCCCAGAAACCAACACGCTCTGCACTTCACACTCACTGGCTTTCTGGCCAAGAGGGATTAGCTCCCAAAGGTATGATCACCGCTGTGTTAACGTCAAGATATTTGAGAGCCACCACAACCTCTCGTATCCACCTAGTGTACGATAAACACTCAAATTCAAGTTGTTCATCAGGGTTACAATCCCCAGGTCACCACCAGTAAACCCATCACATAATCTCACCTACCAGCATGGAAAGTGACCCACAACAGAGATGTGCCCGGAACAAGTGTGCAACTTCCTTTTGGTAATTACTTAGATAAACAATCTGGTATTTAGTGTACCCTAGTTGGCAACCGAGGCCCGAAGCCTCAACATGCCGCCCCAGAGGGCGCGGTATTCCGCTAACTTGTTTGATGCAAGGAGCAGTCTCCTCTTGTATCAGGTGGCATTTAATTAATTTTAAACCTGTAGTGCTTCATATATAATTATACTACATGTAATAGACAACATTATAGTTGGTGGCAGATATACTGAAAGTGAAGAGTCATAATGTGATGATGCATTATCAATTCACAGCACTGAATCAGTCAGAACTGGCACAGGCATTGAAAAGATTTTGCAGGTGTGAGAATAATTATCTTGATGATATTTTTTAATGAACCTCACAGCTACACAAGTTTCAGTGAAGTGTACCAGTTAAGACTCAAACTCTAAGCCTTTCTCAATGGCTTCTTCATGCTAAAGGACAGAAGTACAAACTGTGAGAAAATATTTTATATGCCTCTCGCATTTGTAATGTACACTCAGTGATAAACATTTTAAGTAGGCCTAATATACAACAAATTTGTGTACCTGCCAAATTTTGCATTATTTCAAGTGCAAGAAAACAATGCTTGTTCAGTATATAGCCTAGTCTAGAAAACAATGCTGCTCTTTGCATTTTACAGTGCACAATATCAGGCTCTGTGCATATGTTAAATATAAATAATTGTTACACAATTAAAAAATATATTAATAAATTATATTCTATTTACAAATTAAGGCTCAAATTCTACACCTCCAAAAAAATTACAGAGATCTTGCATTTATGTATATTACTTGTGATTGTATTGAAGTTGAAAAACATACTTTTGTATTTTACTCTTAGACTGACAAATTTTTTTTTTGTTTTTATGTTTTACACCAGCCTATTAATAAAATATATCCATTTATAAAATGACAGAAATCACTCAATTCATTGTTAAAGTACACCTTTCATATTTCTTGGTTCTAAATAAAAATTATTCACGCAATGAGCCTACGACCCATTCTTCAAGACAGTGTGGAACGGCAAAACAAGGTCTTCACATTGCACAGTAGCGTATGCTTCCCAATCTGCCCATTCATGAGACCTCACTTCACCTCCTTGCTGAGCACATACCTTCCACGGTTCTTCTAATCAGTCATGGACAGTACAAACTCTTCAAGATTCGTATCACTACGACACATTGTATGCTAGAAAAAATTTTCCGTACATTTTAAAACAAATTCTTCAATCTGATTTCATTATTCTTTATTTCAGAAACTGATTGTTTTGTATTTTGTTATCCTAATATCACATCCACTATAGAAACACCAGACTCAAGCTTATAAATTAGTTTCAGTGTATCTGCAATACTCAAAGCTACACACTTTCATTTAGGTGAATGTCCTTTCTCACAAGCAACAGTCTTATAATGTGACATGTTTGCACTAACTTGTGCACACAACCTTAAAAGCAGGGAGAAGGGAAATACTTTTTGTCTCAAGTACTAATATATTGATACACATATGTAATAAATGTGGTGCTAAATAAAATGTTCAAATTTACATTTTTTAAAAATACTGTAAAGTTCTTGCCCAAGTTACTAAAGTCACGGATACTGAGGTCCAAGATATCAATAGTTTACTGTATTTATTGAAATGAGACACAATTTTTTATTTTGAAGCACTTTATAATTAAGAGTTACCAATTGTTCCATTTCGTATGGGATTTCCTGTAGGCGACGTATATCCTATCCTGTATCTCAGACTTCTTTGAAACACTATGTCTGTGATTTACCACGTCTGTGAATACAGGTACATTTACTTTGATGCACTAACCCAATACCCACAGATAGTCACAAATCATTAAGACAGATGGCATTTATCAAAAACTATGCTTGCCAAAATGCAAACAGTATATTTTCTTCCAGTGTGTTGTTTCTTTTCACGCCAACTAAATAAGAAATTGGAATCGCACTGAATTATGACTATAGCCACAACTAATATTTTGTTGTTGCATATGTTTGGAGAAAATGTTGACTGATTTACAAAAGTAAGTATTATACATTAAATAGTAGGCTACCTACTCTTGTATATTACATATAGTATTTAAAACTATTCGTTTTTATGACAATTTTCCTTTTTCTTTACATTGAGTCAGATAGATGTCATGTATTGAGTTGATGGAAGTGTTCCTTATGGGAAATCTGAAAAAATTGGTAACCCTAACCTTACTGCAATTCAGTAGCCTAGTGGCTTATGCAGTTAAACAGGTGTGTACGAGTTGCATTATACCTAACGATAAAGCTTTCGCTCATTTAAATTTTCTTATAAGAAATTAAAGTATCTGTACCAAAACTGAGGTACACTAAAATGTGCAACACTGAGGGAAGGGATTTTGTGATACTGTTTGCTATCACGAAAACATATTGCCTCAGTAATCATTGCTACCTATTTAATATCACATTTCAGACAGAACCTGACAACAGTTTAACATCTGTAAGAACATCTAATTAGAAAGATTGTTATTTCAAATACTTACCAACTGTACATTAACATAAATACACAAGGGGAAAAGAGGCCTTGAGGAGAGGGAGCTAATTCTGTCATAAAAATTTTAGAGAGGATGTTGCAGAGTTTTCAAACATTTGTTTTGTGTTGGGAATAAAGAGATGAGTAAATAAGTAATACAGAGACAAGTGAATAAGCTAGGAGGAACAAGAAAAAATTTGTTGGTCATGAAAAAATGAAGTGTGGCAAAGTGGCTGTGTGCATACTGAAAAAGACGTACTGTCTCAGCCCATTTTGTATGCAATTAGTATTCTCACCCCCTCCCCTTCACAAGATTCCCTCATCACCTTCATAACTTTACTGATATGCCTGTTGTATTAAAAAAAAATAGTGCCTAAGTTACTTTGTTCATGTTATCTTTCTTCAAAATCATCTTGGGGAAACACATTTACAAAATCAATTTTCATTAAATTTCCTACAAACATGACAACAATTTAGGAATTGTTATGCTATTTATGTGAACTATTAGGGTTAATATTCAACTTTTATGTGCAATGGAGTAGTTCTGTTGGTTACGACACTGAGAATGTTTGACATGCTCACAAAACCCAAAATTGTTAATATGCAAAATACAAAATTTTAAAATGTTAATACTGCGATAGCAACAACTGGAAATCTTAGGTTAAACAATAAGAACTTCAAGAAGAATGTACTGTAGATCAAATAGAACATTGTGTAAATAAGTTTAATAATAGTTCTCAGCTGAACACTAGAATATATTTTAATTCAATATTTACCTAAGGGTGCCACCTGCCTGAAGTTTTTTTCTGGGTTTGAGGTCCAGAAAAAAGTAAGGCAGGCACTGTCACTGTCATGCTGTGTGCCGCTACTGTAGTTTAAATAGTGAGCCTATTATTTATTGTGTGAAAATCTGTAGTAATGTACAATGCGTGCCCCTCAAGTATTTTTGTATGCAGCTGACCCATATATTTCAAAATAAAGCACTTTGAAAAAGTTATATTTAGTTATCTTGGAGTGCTACGAAATGGTGTTCCAATGTGCATGATATGTTGTGTCGAAAACATTCAATACAAGTTGTCTAAAGCACGTGTTCTTGTTTAGATTAACAAATTGGTCACAGGTTTAAAAGTTTACATATTAATCTCTTGGCACATGCACACACACACACATTTTATATATATATATATATATATATATATATATATATATATATATATATATGAGAGAGAGAGAGAGAAGTTTGTGCCAAGAGCACATGCTTTAGACAACTTGTAATGAATGTTTTCAAGACATATCATGCACATTGGAAACACCATTCCGTAGCACTCCAAGATAACTCTTATATATATATATATATATATATATATATATATATATATATATATATATATATATATATATATATATAATGTTTTGGCGCACCTGGTGTGTATTGTTGTTGCCACATTTTTCGCGTGTGTATCATCTAACCATTATGTGGAGTAGTAAATAAAGTTTTTACATGATTTTGTGCTTAATAATTTCAACAGGTTGTGGGCCCAGGATGAAGCCATATGCGCATAATTATTTAAGCATGGTGAATGCATGAGGTTTGCATACATATTGACGACTGGATGTAATTGAGGGCGTCTGGATTCTTTATCGCCATGAGTTCTGCCGAAGTGGTGATTACCTTCACTACCATGGCGAACTCCGGATCGCTACCTCAAATTGAGAAGTTGGAAGGTACCGGTACCAGTAATTACAATAACTGGAAATTTTTGATTAAGCTCTACCCAGTGCACGAAGATTTGTGGGATTGTCTCTTCCAGGATGAAGGTGAAAAAGCGGCCACCGACCCAAAGAAAAATCAAAAGGCAAGAGCAAAGATTTGTTTGATGATACAGCCTTACTGCCTGATGCATGTTCACTCATCAAAAACATCTACAGAAGTATGGGGTAACCTCAAAAGCGCTTACGAAAACAAGGGACTTACAAGGAGGTTAGGTCTGTAGGGGAAGGTGTTCGGAGTGAAAGTGGAGAATCGCAAAATAATGGAAGAATATGTATCTAAGGTCATGGTACTTGCTTAGTAATTAGCAGACATCAGTGCACCAACTGATGACAAGTTTGTGGGAGTCATCATGCTCAGTGGCTTACCATCGAAATATGATCCTATGGTGATGGCACTGGAAAGCTCAGGGGCCACGATAGCAAGTGACTTTGTACAGGGGAAGCTCATTCAGGAAGACATTAAACGTACACTTGTGGATCAGAGACGTTCAGGTGAGGCAGCCTTTGTAGCCAACTGAAGGTACGTGTCGTCCTCAAAACCAGTGGAAGGTATATCAAATTTAATGAAAACTGGGACAGAGCAGTATTCTGGTATTTTAGTTGCAATGAGCCAGGCCACAAGACATGTGACTGTCCCAAGAAGCAAGGAAGGAGTAAATCATGAGTCGGTAACTGGGCACTACTGACAACATTATCTGCAAATGGAAGTGATTGATACGTGGACTCAGGTGCCACCAACCATATGATGAACTGCATAGATTGGATAAAGAATTACCATGTTTCAGAACAGCAAGAAGTAACATTGTTAATAGTGAGACATTGTGTGTGATTGGTAAAGGGAATGTAAAAGTTCAGGTAGATGGCAAGGGGAATGTAAGAACCATCCAAGGCATCGACAAATTTATTGTCAATCAGTGCAATCATCAAGAAAGGCATGGTGGCGGTGTTCACTGGTGAGGGCTGTCAGATTTATAATGACACTGATTGCAGCATTGAAGGTGGAGTGAAGGCAAGTGCTGCTGAAGTGGAGGGCATCCATGAACTAAATGTGGTACCAATCAAAGCTAATCCTGTAGTGAAGGGTAACACACTGATATTGTGGCACAGATGGCATGGCATTAGGTATAGACGTTGTGAGTGAAGATGAGAAGCCCTGCATCCCTCGTCTCGAAGGGAAGTACTCAAGAAAACGTTTTGACACAAAAGGATCCAAGAAAGCAGCACACAAACTAGAACTTGTGCAGGCCGATGGAAAGAGAGTCCATAAATGGTGCACTGTATTTGCTGACATTTATCGACGATGCCACCCAGAAGACTTTTGGCTACTTCATTAAGTCAAAGGATGAAGTGCCAAGCAAAGTTCTGCGATTCAAGGCCAGGGTAGAGAAAATGAAACCGGAAAGAAAGTCAAAATACTTTGGGGAAAGGAATATGTTCCAACTGATGCAAAGAATACTTGGAATGGCTGGGATAAAGCATCAGTTAACAGTTGTGTACACTCCAGAGCAAAACAGGATGGTGGAGAGAGCGCGCACAATATTGCAAGATGCCGGACTGGATTAAAAAAATATTGTGTTGAGGCCATTTACACAGCAATGTATCTAAAGAACAGATCACCGATAAAGGTCTTAAAGGACGTGACACCTGAAGAAGCTTGATCGGGACAAAAGGTGGAGCTGAGCAAGTTGAGTGTGTTTGGATATACTGCCCTTATGCATGTACCCAAACAGCAGCAAAAGAAATGGGATGCTAAGAGCAGAAGAATGATATTTGTGGGATATTGTGGATACAAAAGGGGTACAGACTCATTAATCCCAAAAGTCCTGAAAGAATCCATAAGTTCCGCGATGTTGTGTTTATTGAAGGGGAATCTATGTGTGTAGACGTGAGTGATGAAACGGAAGTGTCCACTGTGAAATTTGCACAACCAGAATGCGAAGTGGAGATTGAAATGCAACATGGAAGACCGTCGCCAGACTTTTTTTGCTTTGCACTACCACCTTTGTCCAGGAAAAATTAGCCTAACATCAGAGACACCGTGCAACAGTTGGCAGAACAGGGATGTAGTAATGAACAAGAAGTCTTGAAGTGTCCACCACGAAGTGAAGAAAGAAGGTTCTAAAGAAGGGAAAAGTCTCCAAAGAAGTTCACTGACATGGTGACATACCGAACTGTGTGCAACAGAGGTGAGCCCAGGTCTATCACTGATGCACTCTTGAGTGGAAACAAACACAAGTGGCAACCCGCAATGCAAGAAGAGTATGATTCACTGGTCAAAAATGAAGGGTGGTTAAGAGCAAGTGGGTATTCAAGGTGAAGAGGGGTGTGTATATGGCAGTGTAACTTCATACAAAGCTCAACTGGTCGTGAAGGGATTTACCTAGGTAGCTGGGATTGATTATGGAGAAACCTTCTTCCCTGTGGTAAGGAACTAGATGGTCAGGATACTGCTGGCACTCACAGCTGAACGGGAATGGTACGTAGACCATCTGGATGTTGTAACAGCCTTCTTAAATGATGGACTAGAGAAAAACGTGTTCATGGAACAACCAGAGAGCTTCGTCATTGCAGGCCAAGAAACAAAGGTATGTTTACTTAAGAAAGCATTGTAAGGCCTTAAACAGTCGTCCAGAGTATGGAATGAGAGACTGCACTGTGTGATGCTTAAGATGGGCCGTACCCCAAGTGTAGGAGCATGAGCCCTATGTATACAGCAAGTCTTGTGAAGAAAATCTCATTGTTGCTGTTTGTGTCGATGACCTTGTAATTTTTTCAAACAATGTGGAGGAAAAAGGGATGCCGAAGGATGACATGATGAAACAATTCAAATGCAGGGATCTCAGTTTAGCAAGCAATTGCTTTGGACTGAGAATTCAGAGGAACAGAGAAATTGGAGAGATCTGTGTAGATCAGTGCAAATGCCTACTGTATCCCAATTTCTAGATAGATTTGGAATGAGTGACTGCAAACCAGTCAGCACTCCATTGGATGTGAATTGCAACATGAGTAAAGTAGACCCCCGTAGACAATGTGGACTTGTGTTTGTCATACCAATGCTTGGTAGGGTTATTTATGTATTTAGCTGTGTGGACGAGACCTGACATTGCATATTCTGTGAGTGTTTTTAATCAATTCAACAAAGCGTATGACGAGCACTGGAAGGCTGCTTAGAGATTAAGGTACGTCTAGCTACTGTCTCTTGTACAGGAAAATAGAAAACAACGTTTTTGGTTACATGGTTGCTGATTGGTCCAATGACAAGCAAGACAGATGATCTTATACAGATTTTGTACTTCAATTAGGAGAAGCAGCTGTTGTCTGGGAGTTGAGGAAGTAGCAAACAGTAGCCTTATCCAGTAGAGGCCGAGTACGTAGCCTTGTCCGAGGCATCCAAGGAGGCTATCCATATCTGAAGTCTGCTGCATGAACTGCTTGGAAAGAAAACCAACATTGTGGTACTGAATGATAACCAGGGGGCTCAGAAGTTGGCAGATAATCCAGTGTTCCACAACAGGATGAAGCACATTGACGTTTAACATCACTTTGTCAGGGATGCGGTCAGGATGAAGCTGGTCGACCTATCCTATGCATCCGAGAGGATGAGTACTGACATTTTGACCAAAGGACTACCTAGTGCTAAACATAGTAAATGTATAAAGGGCTTAGGCATTGAGTCTCCAGATTAAGGGGGAGAGTTGAAGTTGGCAACATCCTAATCTATAGACACAAACATTTGTTATGTATTTTTGTTGTGTTGGCGCACCTTATGTGTATTGGTGTTTCGTTTTCTGTGTATGTATCATCTAGCCATTATGTGGAGTAGTAAATAAAGTTTAAACATGATATTGTGCTTAATAATTACAACAAATTAAAAAAAAAACTTTATTTCAAACACTTTGCAATGCAGTTCAGTTGTAAGTAGATGGGCCACTTATTTCAATTTGTTATGAATATTTTGTTATCGGTTTATTTTGTTTCATTTCGCCTAGAAGAGGGGAGGTGGCGATTGTTTCCCTGGTGTTTGTGGAAAAAGGAGTGGGGATAGTTCCTTGCATCATTTATAGTGTGGAGGTAGTGGGCACACCTGATTATATTACTTGGTTTGTAGAGTTGCAGGTTATGTATTTAAAAATAATTTTTACAAAACTTTTTCATTGGGACTTTTAATTGAAATTAGGTACCGTTCTATTTGTTAGTGAATGTAATATTCTACTTTTTTTTTGATGCCCTGTGGAGCGGGAACAGTTTATCAATTTTAATTTGTGGCTGTATTTTGAGTAGTTATCTGTAGTGCGTTTGCCGTTTCTGAAGTTGTCGCCAGGTTTCTTCAGTTTTGAGAGATTTTTTTTTTTTTTTTTCCAACTTCTGTTTTAGTTTACCGATAGTAAGCACTTTTGTTCTGGAAGGCGAGCAAGAGAACTGCGGCGCAGTAAGTTCTGGCCAATAAGAACAGGTTGTGCGGAGGAGTGGGGCTAGAATCGGCGTGTGGAGTCGATTGAAGCCCGGCTAACTCTATTTTTAGAAACAGAGCAGGAGTGGGGAGAGGCACGTACTCCGAGCTCAGAGCTGCAAGCCCTGGGCTCTGTAGCAAATGAACACCATCCTTTGAAGAGGACAAATCGAGGCGGAAAATTTTAACCTACACCAACAAGCACCCACAGCTAGAACTTCTTTTTTGTATTAACATGCAACCTCAGATAATTTCGGACAACTAACTTTACTACGAAATTCTTTCCGGTGTGGGTGGGCGTCAGAGGGGGAAGGATTTTCCCCCTACCTTCCTAATTATTCTCCCAATACAAGTTTTTGGAGGAACATTATTAAATAACTGAACTACTGCGGTGTTGGTTCCATTTCATGTTATCTCGTCGATACTGCTAATAACTCTGAAATTGAAGGTTGTGAAAGTGTCACTTTTGAAAGTTGAATATAACTGAGTCAATATTCCAAACGGGTATTCATTTGATATTTTTTCAACATGGCACGTGTATTCCATGTATAAACTGACTGAGCTAAATCAAACTGTAGTGTCAGTTGTCACACTCATGATATTATGACATTACATTTACGACAACTGCTGTTGGACTCTTAACTTGCCTTTGCCACGACACAGGCTATCATGAAAAATCAAACAGATGCACACTGAGAACAGAAATATGTAATATGAAATATACAAATTGTGTCTTTTGTACAGCAATTAGGTAGCAGTAAAATATGTAAATTACTACCAACAATTTTACTGGTTTTCCAAAAATTACACATATGAAACAAAATGGGATGCTGTATTCTACTTTGAATTGTCAAAATGACTGGTACATCCTAAAATAAATATATATCTGCTACCAAATTTAGTGAAAAATCTAAGCAAAACTAGTTCCAGCACCAATAAGAGTAAGAGGTGCAGTTGATGTGAGCTGCCACTCCCTTGACTATCATCTGTGTATTACTTAACAGTGGTACCAGCTAGGGTTAACTTTTTCAGATTTGTCATAAGGGGCACTTCCAACGACTTGTCATGACATCTCACCCAAATAAAATGATCAAGGAAAATTATTATTTAAAAAAAATTAACAGTTTCAAATACTATCTGTAATGTAGAATAATAATAATATACATCGGTCACATTCTCTGAACATTACAACAACAAAATATTAGTTGCAACATCAATGTATTGTAAATTACATTTAATCATTATTTCTGGCAATAGGAAAGAGTGTGTTTCATCAAACACTAGTTTTGGTGCAACTTCCAATGTGGCGTTCACGAGAAGGGCAACTCTGCTGAAAATCTTTCACTTATTGTAAAAAAAAAAAAAAAAAAAAAAAAAAAAAAAAAAAAAAAAAAAAAGTTACATGCTAGTTATGAAATGCCGGTTTGTATGACAGAAAGGGTATGAAGAATGTCATGTGGGAAGAAACCTACAGTGTCCGAGAAAATGGGGGTATTCTTATAATTTGTAATATGCTCTGTAAATAATATTCATGGTGGCCACTCAAATTTCTGTTCCAAAATTCCGTGACGTTTCCAGGTTTTCCAGACCAAATTTGTTTTTTCCCTGACCAATCACTTTGGCATTATTTTTCCTTACAACAAAATTTATCATATAAATAATTTATACATGTATTTTATAATATGATAATAGCAGAAGTGGTACCTTAGTGCAGCAGCCATAATAATAGAATTCTACAGTCTGTAAGCAATTTTCACCAAATAATGCAGTTATGCTGTTTGGTTAACAAAACCTGAAGTCAAAAACTCATATACACAATGTAAGGTTTAACAATGGATATGGCGTAAAAGTTTGTGATACAATTTTATCCCAAATAAATTGTAAGATTCAAACATATATTTTATCATAACTAACATATGAATGGGTTTTTTTTGGGAAAACTGCATAAAAATTTGATTTTACACTGAAGTTTGCCTTTATGAAGCTACAAATTGTAGTGTGAAAACATTTCGAAACACAGATTTGAGCATGAGAATTTAATATAAACTCATCAAAAATATATATAATGACTACTATTAAATAATAAAAAAATGGACAATGAACATGTGTACAATTTTTTTTTAAATATTGTGAATATCTACTAAATACATGCAGAGTTTATTTATATTTTTCAACACGACTGGTTCAAAAAAAATTAAGTTAAACTCCATATCAAAATACAAAGATGAATGTTAACAACTTCACAAAGAAATTCACTATAGAGGTGGCAATACGTTATTCACATTCATATTAATGATAAATACTAAAATTAAGCCTAACAGCTGAAAATAATTGAAAAACTTTCATACAAGTTTCATTGTTAAAAAACAAATTTACATAATTTAAAATACAAAATTCACACTTCAAAGGTTTTCTTAAAAAATTTCCCCTGATTTATAAATTTTTACAAATTTCCCTGATTTTTTTCTGGCCAACAGAATTCGCTAACTTTTCCAGCTTTTCCCTATTTTACAGAAGAGTGGCCACCCTGAATATTCATTTTGTTTCAGTTTTTACAACTAATGTTAGATATTATAAAATGGTAATTACATGTGGAGGGTAAGCAAAGTTGGAAGTTACGTTTGTTAGTAGAAATAGAAAATGGAACCACATTCCTGCACTAGCAAATGTTATCTAAAACACTCAAATATGTGGACTATTATATTGCTTACCCTATAAAAAAACTCACTACAAGGCACTGATAACAAAACATGACTTATATGATACTATTTCACGGCATAGATGAAACAACTAGGGATGTGCCGATACCGATAAACTGGCCGATATCACGACCATCGGTATCGGAACATTATTTGCCAATTATTATTCACAGATTAGTAGCACTAATTAATTTAACACAATGTTAAATAAACCAGCATACTAAATCTTGTAAAGCATTAATTTACCGTATCTAACAATCAGATATTCTGTCCGAAACCCAAAATATATTCAGAACATTTGTTTTTCGATGATTTGTTCCAGTTATTTACTGTCTACCGTATTTCCTGTTGGTACATTCGTCAAAAATTGTGCGCGTCATTGGACACTATGTGAATGCAAAACAATACAGATAATCTATATAGTCCATTCACATTTTCTGCTGCCTTTTGGAATCGACCCTTTGAAAAATCACCCTAGGCGTAACATGTCAACAGGTTTTGTTCAATCACTTATATTTCACAATTATATAACTCTGTGATTATTGTTGAGTACTGTGTTCTTGAATAAATTAATAATTTGCTTAGTATCTTCTATAACTTGTAATATTTATTTTGTATTAAATATGAATTTAAAACCGCAATAGCAGTGACATGTTGGCAACTGCTAGTAGGAAATAGTTCACAGTTACAATATTTTTTTATAATCGTTTTTATGTATACTATTTGTAAATTAAACGTTGCCTATTGATGTATTTAAATTGATAGGTAGCACTGAAAGAAACACATTTCATTGCTGCAGTTAAAAATATCAGCGAAAATTATTGTGTATTAGGCTCTAGTGACACTGTGGTTTTTTTTTCGTCTGGAAGAAAGCTTCATTAAGCAAACCGGAGCTTGTCATTCTCTCTCGGGAAGTTCCTACCACCTGTGTAGCAGGAACATTATACATTTTGTTATTTGTAATTTCAGTATATATCGTACTAATTACAGCAACAATAATGATTTTTGAATGTGTAATTTACAACTGAAACAAGATTGTATTGTTTAAATACCTATTATATGTTATTTAGATGGAATGGTGCGATGCTTACAAATCCAGCAGATTGGCAGAAGTGGTGTGGAAAGGAGAATCTAGAATTTGATTAGCTTTCCCCTAGCCTAGCCACCTACTTCCCCCAACATGGGCGATTATACACAGTTTTTATAGTGTCTTACGACTTGCAGTGATGTGGTGACACGTCAATGAGACAGCGTGTTTCTGAACTAAGCATCAAGTTTGTACTAGTGTTTTTTTTAAACTTCCTAGGCAAGTTACAATGTTGTGATAAATATGTGTTTCCACGGCAGGGTTAAAAATTTACTATAAGGAGTGTTGTGGTCCCTGCGTGTGAAAGGGCATGGCTGCCATTCCAGTCTATGGTGGCTGCGTTGTAATAGTTACGCAGGCCAGGTGTGTGTGAATTTCAAATATTGAATGTGCAAAATGTACGTTTTAACCATGAACTGATGTTATGCCGAAGTTAATTATTTAAAAACACGTCTGTTTATCACAACATTGTACCTTTGTGGTAGGTGTTTGAAAGACAGTTGTGTAACGAGCTTATATTTCTGTGATTTGAATGTCTGCCACAATCCCAACAAAATATCCTAACTAGATAAATTTAAATTAAATAAACCTACAAACCAGTAAGTACCAATGCATGTAAATATTAGCAGAAAAAATGTTACGGTAGGCCTACGTGTTTACATGTTCACCATTATCTTTTACGTTTGTCGATGCTATGTACAATAAATAAGCGACACGAGTTACGTGCTTGAATTTACTGTTTCGTTGGACTGGTTGTGCCTTCATTTAAATTTTTAATCCAAACACACATTAATAACAACAGGTTAAATACTACTGTTTCCGCCACAGTTGTAACAAACACAGTCAAGGCAAATGATTTGTGTATTATGTGTAACATGCTATATTGTGTGTATCGAATAGTTATAAAGCCGACCTAAATATTGTTATAGGTCTAAATTGTGAACATTCGTAGGAAATATGACAGAATTTTTTGAACAACCGTAAACAGCAACCAACGCATTTGACAGTTATAAAAGTAGAAGTCACATGGCAGTGTTTATGTTTTTGTGTACCAGAAGGATGCGTAATCAGTAACCAAAGGTAGATATTTAGCAGGGCTTCAGAAAAGGCTGAAGTTATTGTGAATCAACTGTAACTGATGCTATATATTGTACTGATTACATCCCGCAAGAGTTTTTTTGTTTCCTATTTTCTTCTTGTGTTTTTACTGTATTTGTAGATAGGCGACAATGATAAAGCAAAATTGTATTCTTATTCTTCTTATGCATTGTTGCATTTAAGTTGGCAACAGTGAAAACGAATTGCACACACTGACACTGTATTCGACTATCTGTGGAGGTGTTAATGGCAAGTTAAAGGTTATCTGTGGTGCGTGGCGGAACTTGACGGACATAGTTAGTTGTTATTGGATACTGTCGGCTGCGGTTTTGGTTAGAATGTTAAACGTCTAAATAAGACTAGGCAAGTAATAATTGATGAAAATTGCCGCAAATATATCAGTTGTAATTTTAACCAAGGGATTGAATATGGCTTGGCCGACGAAGAAATACTAAGCAAAAATACTAACAAATAAAAAAAATACACTCAATTTCAAATGAATATTTAATACCAAGATTAATTTTAATGAGTTTTTTTTTAATGACATCTTTAGGCTGTTGGTTTAAACAAACATGTATTTTGAGGTTATGTATGTAATTTCTCAGGTCTAAAATACAAGTTCATATCAGATAGCCTGAAGTTTTGAAGATTGACTTTAATGAATTCAGTTTGTAATGAATGCTGTATTGTCAGGTAACAGTTTTTCTTTGTCTGTTAGTCACTTATTTGCCCAGTTAGTAATAAAAAAGTAATTCCAAATATTGGGAATTGGGAATTATGATGATGCTGATCACAACTGGTATCGGCCCATCCCTAGAAACAACAGTCAGAAATACGTTTGTAAGTACTTGTCATTGCTTGCCAATCGTGTGAGATGGTTGTACATATGTAATGCCCAATTGAACGTTATGGAATAACGGACTTAGTATAAAAAACTGCGATTAGTAATAAAGTTGTGGCACGAAGTTTAACAATGTATGTTAGTTACATGCTTTACTGATATTTAGTATGTGTCTCAATTGTCATACTCTCCTGGCTCCCTCCCCCAAGACTCTTATCCTCCAATTCCTTCCAACAAGCTCTTGCCAGGTAGGCTACCCTATGACAAAATTTCACATTACTTTGTTCCTGCAGGTTGTGTTCAATAAACCATCTCGTGACATGGCACTTGTGTTACTTTCAGCAAGGTCATGTGTAGCAGTCATCTCTTGCTAAGGGCATACTGTTCCACTCCATCACCTCGCCTCTCAATTTCCAGATATAACCTTCTACTTCCCTGTGCTGCCTCATCTCTTCCCAGCTCATTTTCCCACTTGCTCCGCCATCCCCGAGGCAAAGGTGGATCCAAAGGGCTCACAGGCGACATGACCCTCCTCCCCAAAACCCTTACCTTGACACAAATCTATTCTGTGAATGTTTTAAACTGAAAGGAAATCAGTAAAACCTGGTCAAGATGCTTCTTACGGGACTGAAAAAATTGTGCTCATTAACCAGTACAATTTCCCATAAGGGTTGAATTATACATGTGTCTACACACAAAAGGTGTAAAATTAAGAAACCTACTAACAAGGAAACTTAATGGCAAACTTCTTAAAGGCTGTTCACACTAAAGTGAGCACTTTTGAAATGAACCTTAGAAAAAAAGTCACTGCTACTGAACGCACAAATTTTAATGGGCGCATCGAGTGACATTTGTCCATTAAAGTTGGTGATGATGGATGGAAAATACTTCAATATCTCGTAACGTCGAATAAAAAGAGTTAGATGACCATTTGTGATAACTTAAATTATTGCTTTCTGTTTTTCTAATGCATCAAAGTGTGAAAATGAACAGAGTTGTATAATATTTACTTTCCTAAAAATCTCAGTTTTACTTGACTGATGCATGGATAAAGTGATGAGGCCAATAACAATGTTAATTTTTCATAAGGTGGAAGAATACATAACGTATATACAAGAAGATCTTAAGCAGGGCTTTCAAAAGTGCTCATTTTACCGTGAACAGCCCATAACAAAGTTTCACTGTAATATTTATTAATTTTATTAATTTAAAATTGTTTCCTAATGTGATTACGAGACAGTTCCCCCTTTCCCATGCTACAAATCATATGTTTATACTGGCAGCATGGGGAAATAAAGGTGTCCCCCCCCCCCCCTAGAAAGCATGTCTAGATTGGTAGATACATTCCCTGCCCGGAGAGATAAGGAGCTGCTGCTCTTGCCAGGCCAAGCAAAGAAGACTCCCCTGAGTCCTGGCACATAAGTATGCCCAAAGACTAAAGTGTCACCCCTACAGTTGTCTCCAAACATCCTGGTCAGCACAAAATTAACGACTGCTGCCTATGGCACTCACCCTCACCACCCAAGACGAAGAGCCACTTCAACAGTAGCGCTCGAGGAAGTGGGTTGATCAGCATATTGATCTCATAAGAGAGAAAGAGCAAAAACAGGGTGGGGGATGAGACAGGAGCAGTATTTACAGTATGGAGTAATCACAACTGAATGGAGCAAAATTAAAATTCCTGAAATTAGAATTTTGTGACATGTGAAATACTCAAATGCAGTCTGCAACAGGAGAAAGAGAGAGATGTACAGTACTATAACTTTGTACTATAGTCCACACAGAAACCACACTGTGTAACCACAGCAGGGGACAAGCTAGGAGCAGGTTCAGTAACCTTCCCTTCAACTCTGTTCCAACACTGGTATGCACTTATCTTTGTGATATTCTTCCATGTACTGCACTAGAGGTACAACTTGCCAGGAATGCATTGATGACATCTCTTTGAAATTGAAGAATAAAATTATGGGTATATAAGAGAAGCAAAAATTAATTCTTTAATTTGAGTTTGCATGCACCACAGGAGAAAAAACATTACGCTGTTTATGTAACAACTGAAATTTATCCCCCACATACCAAATAGCGTTTATTTCCTACACAAAAAGTTGATACACATGAAAATATTCACTTCCCAAACTATCAGCGTTGCTACTGTAGGAAAGTGATTAATCTGAGTGTCTAATGAAAATGCATTAAATGATACAAAGTCAGACGGCTGGAACCAAATAATCAAGAATTTTTAAACACTGAATGCAGACTTTTTTTTTTAACTTGCACCGTTTACAAAAGCATTATGCTTAATCTTCAACAAATACTGTATTTCTTGAGTGGGAAATTTTTAGTAATCGCAAAATAAATGCTATAAAATGCTAAAACTTACTTTTTCTTGCTATAACTACTAAAAAAAATCACATTTTGTTGCAATAATGTTTTTTACACTACATATACTCAATATGCCAGTAGGCCTAGTGCTACTCGTTTCTAACTACTTTGTTCGTAAGTGGTTATACAAATAAGCAATCTACTTTTTTACATTTTAATCTAACAAACACTATAATTTAATATCTCCACATCATTTTATCACGTGTTTTTTTAAAGTACGTGACAGTGAATATGGATAGAAATTTCTTAATGCTATTCCTGTCTATAAATACACAGCTTATGGTACACATCAGCATAGTCCTGTTGGTGAGCATGTTCAGTATTACCAAATGAGTAGCAAGCAAATACATACCTTAATGGGGCAAGGGGCACGGAATGCGACATTGGACAAAGGAGAGCACCGCAGCAGAGGGAAGACGGACAACGTGCGTGCAAGTCTGATAGCAATACACGTAGAGATGGGTCCAAACCCCATTTTGCCGATATTATTGCTACAGATACTTTCTGGCCGACCCACCGATAGTGCAATACAAATAATTTCATTTGTAATTTTTTATATTGTGTCCGAGTAACTTTAAAATACCCCCAAACTTAACATTTTGTGTTTACATTGCAGTTTTGCACTTTGGTTAATTTTATAAAAAAATTAGCTTCTTCGAACTCCGGGGCATGATCTAAAGCAGTAACTATTTTTGGCATTCTTAACCGGTTTTGCGATGTAAACATCCGGCTACAATCACCAACCTCTCCCAATAGTTGCATATGTCGTATTTGTCAATAACATAACCACAAAACACAGAAGGTAAGTAAAGGCGGCAGTGTTTATAAATACCTCGCACATCGTGCATGTTTAGTGCATAAATTACATTAATTTGCTTTACACACACACGCGCATGCACACACACACACCTACTATTTACTTTCATTAAATCACAAACATTTTTCGTTAAAGATGTTTGTTTATAAATAAAATACACAGTTATAATTCTGCCATTGAACAAGTACCACAGCCATTGTGATTCAGGTCATATATCGACATTTGACCTTCCTACCAATTGAGTTATGAATTGCGTCATGCTGCAGACAAAATGTTGATATACTATGTGGAAGCGATAAATTAATATACAGTTAACGTTAAAGTGAATGAAAATGTACGATAATGAATATTATAGTGGCAAAACATTTTTTTTTACAAGTGAATTTTAACTACCTGAAAACCAGATACCAGTATTAAATACATTTTATTTTATGAATTTCACCAGGTTTGATTTATATAGAGCTAACTATGTAGCAACACCAAAGCCAGCCATATCAGTTTCTGTTTAATTTTGAATCACCTACTACTAAAAGATGAAAATAAAACTAAGAAATTAGTTATTTTTGCTGCAAAAATAAAATTCTTTGTTTGTGAAAACATGTCCCACAAGATAACCAAGTGCAGTAATTTCCATGATGATTAAATCGTGGGTTGATGAAATGAATTGGTTGGACCATGGCCGATTGTAACAGATACCAACGTAATTCAGGAGATTTTTTCCTAGTCAAACTACTGAATAACAAGTGCATAGAGATGTACAACAAAAATAGAACCAACCATCCTAAGGAGAAATGCAATCACATCCGCATGCATAAATAATACAAAACAACACAGTTATGGATGAAATGCTTCACATGTCTTTTCACAGCATGTGCTCTGTGTGTTTACCACTTGACAGCAATACACATCTGTAAACGCACAAGTAGCGAGCAACGAGCGGCCTTCAAGTATTTCTGGCATAATATATCTGCAAGTCTTCTGGCATCGTAGGAACCATGTTGTACACTGTATCTTTCAGTGATCCCCACACAAAAAAATCGGGAGGTGTGAGGTCGGGGGAGCGAGCTGGCCATCTTACAATACCACCACACCCTAACCACCGGTTTGGAAACGTTTCGTTTAACACTTGCCTCACCACTAAAGCAAACTGCGCAGCATAACCATCATGCTGAAACAACATCACAACGTGTGTCAAGTGGCATGTCTTCCACATATGCTGGTAAGGTCTCTCTGAAGAAATGGGTGTATGTACAGTTGGTCATTTTAATGATGTATGACCCTATGACGTAGTCTCCAGCAATTCCACACCACACGTTCACTTTCTACTGTCGCTGGTGCTCCACGTGTTGTACCCAACGCGGATTCTCTGTCGCCCAGTAGTGCATATTTCGTAAATTTACACGCCCATGGTTTGTTAAGGTTGCGTCATCAGTAAATAGTATGGTCTTCAGAAAATTGCCGTCATCCCTTACATCAGAACAAACCCTACAAAACAGAACACACTGCTAGAAATCACCTTCATGTAATACCTGATGATGAACCACATGATAAGGATGGAATTTCCATTGGTGCAGTATCCATAACACACTTGTTTTAATTATTCCTATGAACCAGGAAATTTCTCCCATACCCATGTGGGGGTTTGCATCGACATGCGCCAACACATTGTGTTGATACGTCTCACCCGTAGCAGTCTTTCCTCGCATTCGTATTGTGGAATTCCAATTGCCTAGTGACAAGAGAAGAGTGTAAATTCTTTGTATCATTTGCCGTGAGATGGGTGTCCGATTAGGATACGTTTCACCATACATTTGGACAGCTTGCTTGGCATTTCTGCCACTCTCTCCATAAATAGGTAGTCTCATTCGAGAACTTCATTGCGTACGTACAGCCACACACTGCAATACCACTTACCATAACAGATTACGGGGACTGGTGTTGTGCTGCTATTAGGAAGTGGTCCCGCCAGGATGTGTCACAGCGCTTGCTTGCTTGCTTGCTTACGGCTGCGAGTACAGGCCCACTAGCCCACTTAATCATATTTGCACATTGTTTCTTGGTATTTCTATGTTATTTTCCATTGCATATGCTATATCACTAAATTCCTCTTTACACATACTTTGATACAGTTGAAATAAATGTGTGTTTCCACAAGAAAAATCATATGTGGTTTAATTATTTCTGTCCATACACGTGTTATGAATAGTCACATTGTGTCAAATTACTTGTCTCATATGTAATTTTGTTCAGCGAAAACCACATTTTTGATTGCAACCAATCTGATAAATTTTGGGGTGTACATGTTAGGTGGACCACACTGTATATGTAGGCAAGTTTTTAGCTGATTTGTTTATCAAATAAAATTTTTGTTGGTATATAATGTTAAATCCAACATGTAACATATAAATGTTCCAAAATGCTAAAAAAATTTAAATGCTAAATTTATTATCTTTGTGTATTTATGTAAACGTAGAACTCTGCTACTGAAGCAAAATACATCAATAATATTGCCAAATTTTTTTGAACAGACATTTATCACATGCAAAACCTGTCTTCATTTTAGAAAACAAATTACATTCTTTCCTTAGTTCTTCTGGCATTTATCTTTCTTAATTCAATGGGAAGGGCCCAACAGACATAAGACAACTATGATTACCTTAGAAAAACTTTTTTGGTATAGGCTGTTCACAATTAAGTGAGGACTTTTGAGGCCCTAGTTACTTTTTCCTTTCAGCCACTTTTTAAAATAAATATTACCTTGTAAGTGATAAACTCAGTGCATATATTGAAACGCACTCGGAAGTTAAAGTCTAATGCTAAACTGAAATATATTTAATGACTATTATTTCTAATGAGAGAGCTTTCAAAAGTGTTCACTTTACCATGAACAGCGTATAGAATAAGCAATGCTATTTTAACAATTTGCAAGAACAGAGCCCAAGAATACGAAACAGCCATGTCAAGTCTACTATATAAAGTTTAAACACAATTTTGCACAAAGTTAGATATGTTTATGGTGTAAAATTCTGCTACTGGAGTTCTTGCTATGCAAGACTATTATTATCCATAAATTTTTGCTGAATTTTGCAGTTGAAGAACTTTATGTGTACCACTTAGCTTGCACAGTTCATGGAATAAACTGGCATACCATACTTACCTGAATATAATCGTTTTTTTTTTTTTTTTTTCATCAAGTGGCTAATGCGAAAATTTTGAACATTTCTTTTAAATGTACCATTTAACCAGGGGTTCAAGCCCATTTAGGTGAGGATCCAATTGCCATCTATCAACATAGGACAGGACCTTATGTATCCCATATCTCAGACTTTTTAAAAATAAATTGAATATTAATAAACAATGTGTCAGTAGTTTACGACTTCCATGACTGAAGGCATGTTTAGTCTGATGCTCTAACCCAATGTCCACAGATAGTAACAATTATGACATGGACAGGTGACACACTTCAACAAGTGCGTTCGTAGAAGTACCACTTGTAGAGATGTATACAATATCTTTTCTTCCAGTGCATGTTGGTGTTATGTTACAAAATCCAGTAACGTTAGAAATTCAAACTACTCTAAATTATGAATATAGTTGCAACTAATAAACATAGTGATTGTGCAATCACATGGGAAATCTGTCGTCGTCCTTTGTGTGTTCCAGTCGATGAATGTTACACTGTATGTACCTGAATTTCTGTCCTTTTATATATTTTTGGTAGCCTAGCAGCATACTTGCAACCTTTGCCCACATGTTAATATTTTGTTGTGCTCAGAAAAAATATTTCAAACTGTTCATTTATGTAACAATTTTTCTTGATTATTCACTGGGCTCAGATGTTTATGGAGTGTCCCTTACGGAAAATCCAAATATGAAAATAATCTTCCAGCACCACTGGATCAAACATATTCTGTTTACAAGTTAGGTTAGTGCTAAGTTAAATTTACTATATTGAGTCTTGCATCAATAGCGTAAATAACATTTACAACTGGATTAATAAAAGTAACCTACCCACATTCAAACACAAACACAAAAAAAAACTGCAGCATCCAAGATTCATTTTCTACAGACTTGGATAACATGTGTTACAGAATTAAAAAACTGAAAAGTGAATACATATATGCAAACAAGTACTGCAATGCACTGGACTGGGTGAGTTTCTGTGAAACCAATGGCCTGGTGGTGCTCTTTTGAGTCAACACAAGATGTTAGTGCTTGATGATTTCATCTCACTCAATAAAGCATTTTAAGACAAAAGAATAAGAGCACAACTGCAAGTACTGGTGCTTTGGTCCTAAAAAAAAAATTCAAGAGCTACCGTATGTGCAGGAATGACCTCAAAACAGATATTTTCTGGAGAATATTAGCTAACATCAATTGGCAAGATGAAGGGATTAAATTACATTACTTTTCAAACTCAATTCTAACAGCATAAAATAGTCTCTCATTTGATTCCATTGTACGAAAATCCCCAAAATACTGTGTAATTCCCTTAAGGTTCTCAAGATAATATTTAAAGGAAAAGAAATTTGTGTCGTGCACAACAAATAATATGGTAGTGATGGCACAAATGCATCTGAAAGTGACCAGGAAAATTATTTTAATGTGTTATTTTTTTTTTAGTAAGATATAGAACAGTAGTAGTGATTTCACTAATTTATGAAAAACTATTTTAAAGTTTCCAAAATAGGAAATAAACCTGAGTCAAACAATTTCCCAGTTATAGACAATATAATCTTTTTAAACTACAAAAACCTTCAAAATATGTTGAAATGTAGGCCTCGTATTGCTTTTGAATCAATTTGCATTTCAGGTGTATGTAGATGTACTTTTAGTGAACTTCGGCAAATATAATACACTCAACTTACCATTCCTATGTGCTTTCTCAATCCACTCAGATTCTATAAAATTATACATGTATTGTTTTGCTGACCCAAATAATAAGTTTGATAGGGTGACTTTATGTAGCTAATGAAAACAATGTCTCGAAAAATAATTTTTACAAGAGGCAAAATTGATAGTTCTAAAACATACTTCCCCTGAACTGACCTACCTTCAACACAGAGAACCAGTGTTTTCCTTTGTACTAAACTATTATATTTGTATTTCCATGAAATTGCTTTGAAATCAACTAAAAGAATGTAAATTTTTTATATGCACAAACAATTTTTATATGCATAAAAAATTTATTATAAATACCACTTTTTTACATACATACTTCACTGAAACAGAAAATAAAATTTTGGAATTGCGAACAGGATTGCCCTTGGTCTGTGGTTATCATACAGTATATTATGCAAAACCGCAAATCCCACTAAATACGGGAATTTGCTGTGATCAAATCCAGTAATTATACCTGTAAAAATAACAAAGAAATAACTTAACATTTTAATCTAATGACTGATTTAGGAATACAGACCAAAATACACCCCCCCCCCCCCCCCCAGAAAAATTACAAAAAAATTATGATTATAAAATTGGCCAGGCTGAATTGCACTGATAAAAAACATATCAACTGTTCTCTTAAACCACATATTTTGTTTTTGTAGACATTGAGGAGCTGAGTCACCATCACGCCTACTGCAATTACAGAGGCACAGTTCACAAACTTGAGGAAAAAGTAAAAGTTACACAATAACATGTTTCCAAACACAACCTTACACAATATGAGTACACATTATGTCCATACTAAGAGCAATATATCACGATTATACACTTCACAAGTTTTTGTGATCTATACTATGAATTCAGAAGTCGAGGGAAGAGAACATACTGTAAATAAGAATGAGTTCTACATACAAGTTTCACACATGACTGAAAAATCAATCACTCTGGACTGTGCAGTAAACACTGTTATCAATTAAATTATTGCACTGTTGAACAATGTTTTCTCCCTCCTTGAGGAAAATGAGCACATTTTTCTTTACATAATATAAATCAAACAAAGAAAATATTACATGGTGACAGTGATGGTGGACTAAAGGAAATGTACAATACATTTTGTGTGTCTTACATAAGAGTGTACACAATGATTGCTTGAGACAACTGCATTTTCTAGAAAGCTACTGAAACATCCGATGGTTTCAAGTTGCTACAACTGCTTGAATTCTAAAAGTACTACTTAAATGATGAAATTGATTTGACTACAACAAAATGCTCTTTCCATACTCCAACTTCTTGCCACAAAACAACACACATACACCATTTAATAATTTCCTCTACAATGCTTTCATCAGTACAATTTTACTAAATGGTTATATACTAATATTTATGTAACTGTAATAATGTAATTATACATACTTATTCACAAAAAGGAACAGAACAGTACCATAATATTTACAAGATGGCAAAACTGCTACATAGTAAAGGGTGTAACACAAGAGTTTGCTTTAGACAAAACATTCTTCAAATATCACGCCAAAGATTTTTAAATTTTATTATCGCAGATGTTATTTCACTCACCATTGTACTGCGTGGTAAAAATATTCAGAATAACACAAAGCTGTAAATTATCTGCCTGAAGTGCACAAATTTGTAATGTTATTTGTCTAGCACTTTACACAAACTTCGTTCGTGTTTTTGGATCGGAGTGTACTTGCATGTTTCTACAAACATGCTGTTTTGTCATGTAATCTCACTCTATTTCACTCAGTTTACTGGAAGCAGTTGATAAAAACATTTTCCTACATGTCAAGAGTATTAATCACATTGAACAAAATAACTTAAGACAATCCACAATCATTTCTTCAACTTGCTGCCTCAAAAATAAAGTATTTGTCAATATACACATCATAATTGTTTACGTAGGAAATCTAAGTCACTAAAAATATGTACAACAGCACAAAACTTCTCGCTTTACAACTGCTGCCAAAGGCTGATAAAAACGTACAAACAATTATTAAAACAACTTTCTTTGTATAACATAATTTCCTCTGCATACCAACCTAAGACAACAAGAACCAACCCAGCCAAGCTGTGCACAAAACTGCACAATAATTCAAACATCTTGTCACATAAAATCAGCCTGCCAGTATACGAGGGCAGATCATAAACAGTTCCAAAAACTTAAAAATGACAAGCACAACACACATCACATAGTAAACTGTCAATTTATCAGTTTCTTCTTCCACTGTTCCACCCTTAGCAGCATTATTCTCTGGACACATATGGACAAACTTGTTTTCACACTTTCACACTTGCATGGATGCATTTCTTGCAACTACATTATGTAATCATAAGGTGTTGAGACACAAGAAAAAACTGCTCCAACTTCACTACCTACAAGTGATCAACAAGGTGAAAGGGATTTGACCAAAAAACATTTTACCCTACAAGACTGCTTCTCATCTATGTGGTAACAATATGAATCAACAATTCTAGATGGGAGCAGCACATATTGTTTAGAACCTCACTATGCTTTGTCATATCCATGCCAAAAATTGATACCTAGAAACTTAGTGAAAATCAACAAAAAAATATAAATATGTAATCGGAAACAAAATAAAATTTTTACACATTTATCAAATCATTAAAAATATTTATGATAAAAAACATTGAAAAAGGACTTACACTACAGCAAAAATATATTAGCAAAAAAGTTCATTTATTAAATACAAGAAGTGCAAAATCAGTCCCAATAAATGACAAAGAATAAGATACAAAGTAAACAAATGAACCACAATCAAGTTTGCAAATAATTGTGAAAGGAAAAGTTCAGTATAGTACAGAAATCTGGACCTAAATTTTATAAAACTATGAAAACTGTGTAACACCAACAAATCACAAATAAGACAAAGCCATTGTTGACACCACTTAACGACAGCTCCGCGTCTGAGCTAAACCTACTACCAATCTAAGGCCTAAAACAGTAAGAGGTATTCTGCACTGACAGAAATACTACACTACGAAAGAACAAATTCTAGATGATTAGAGAGGAATTTTACTGCCTACCGAAGAATCCATTTAAGTGGAAATACAACCTATAAAACGATTGCCTATCAACCATTTGGGTGTAAATAAATACAACAAATATTCCCCTCGAGTCACTGCACATTCTTTATATTATATATTTAGCCAAGCAGAAAGTGAACCTTTCTGCAGTTCCACAAGTCACTTAACACCTATCCCTATTTATTTTGTATTACACTGTAAAAAAATAGGTCATGCTTATTTTTCACTCATGTGATGGTATTGATCATAAACATTTTACATTTTTTAAAGCTCATTTAACTGAGTATTAACAATGTGAAAGGATAAGCCAAATACTTTCAGTCATAATAAATTTTACATTACGTTTAAAAGCAACACATTTCTACTTGCAATAGCAATAAAACATTTTCAAAGTAAAGGTTACACAGTAATTCAAATTGTGTCCAAGAAAAAAAGTTGACCGATGCTAAAATACATGGTTTCAACAAGTTGTTGAGTTGTTTTTCTTTTTTTTTAGTAAGATGAATGCTTTGATTTAAATGTGTTCTGAATTTACGAAAACTGTTACATATGCAGGAGAACCTCATAAAAAATGAAAGAATAATTTTCTCCATGCATAAACCTTCCTAAATAAATAGCATAAAACCATTATTCCAAAGCGTACAAAAATATCTAGCACATTTCCAAACTGTACGTATTGTGCAACATGCTGATTTTTGCCACTCAGACACTCTTGCTTGCTGCATTGAAGTTTTTTTGGCATTTCTTTTTTTTCTTCTCTATTCAACTACAGTTCCCATGCCTGCAAAACTACTTAGTGGAACAATACCAATTTTAAATTACCAATGCTAGAACCAACAGTGCTGAATGACCATAAAATACATGTTACTGCTCTTTGTACTAAATAAGTGAAAAAATTGCAACATCACAAGTAGTTGCTAGAAAACGTGTTTGGTCATAAAAGTGTACAGAAATGTGCCAAAAACTAATATAACTTCACTCTAGTTGGCCCCTACAGAGTAGGAGTGAGGATACCTGCTTGTCTAACAAGTAGGCATGGGTTCAGTCCCTGCTTACACCTAGGTGTGTCACCTAGAAGTTAGTTTGATAAACCATGGCCACAACAACCTTACAACTTAAATTATGGAGACAACTTGTACACAATAATCATCTTGAACAGAGATAATTAAAAAAGTGTCAAAGACACGCATAAACTTTTTTTAAGCAGTTAAGATGAAGTGCGGGTAGGATTCACGGGTGGCGAGAGTAGCAAGTAGTGAAACTCGAGGGGACGTTGGAGTGTGGTGGCTGACTACCGCCGTGCAGGGCGCTCCATGTCATCAGCATCGTCCTGGCCGGGCCCATGGGCAGTGCAGTGGGCGGTGCTGAGTGCATTGTGGCCGTGCGTTATCTCGTACTCCATCACCTCCTGGTAGATCAATTCTTTCCACTGCTCTACCGTGTGTTCCCGCTCATCCACTGAGTGGTCGTAAGGCCCGGGAGCCGGCTGCAACACACACTTCAAGCTCTCAAATATTACGTAACAAAATGAATAATTTTTATAATAATAAGACAAGTTTTGTCACTTAACATTTGCTTTTAGTATTATGTACTGAAATGGCAGTTGTTTTTAATACAGCTAGTTAATTTTAAACAAGATGTTTTTGAAATTGTGCGAAATGAATGCAAAATTGGTACCTACGCATATTACAGTCAAAAAATTATTAGAAAACTACTACAATGTTGGCAGTTGTAAATGTATGTCTCAATAACATAATACCTGAATTAGTAGCAAAAGAAATCTGTGTAATTTTGTACCAAACATTAGACTAAATATTTGTATATTGTTTGCATACTTATATTTCTTACAATTTTGCGATGTCAAATGTTACAAATGTGTGACTTTGAAAGGGGTGTCTGCAATCCTGACTTTGCCACTTGCTGCTTGGATGCACAGCTCAGAAATGATAGACAGCTGGACAATCTTTGTCCAATAACATGTCAGGTGAAGGGCTGTATAGCCAATCACAACTGAACAAGGAAGGAAGTACGGGCAGTGAGCATGAATAACCAATAATGCACAAAAAAAAACCCCCCATGTGGTTTAGCTACCCAAGTTGTCCATATTTTATTCAGGATTAATTCTTTCATAAAAAACCATAATTTTGGTGTAAAGATTAAGAGCTACTAATTTATATAATTGATCTGGACAAATTTATAAGTGTTGTAACATGCTACTTTAAAAAAAAAAGGTATCATGGAAAATTTTCTTTCTGAAATAACATTCCTCAAAAACTTTTTATGACTACACTAGACAGTATCTGATTAAGAGCAGAAGTAGTAATTGCACCCAATATCATATATACACTCCAGACTTACTCTCTAATAATGTCCTAGGTTTAAGTTTCTTTAATGTCAGTTGTTAAAACTAATTTTCCATTACAATACTGTGAACAATTATCTTTTACAATCTTAAGAATACTAACAAAAATTTTTGAATACGTTTATTATACATGAAACTGCTATGCAAAGTGTACACTGTTTCTCAAACTGGGAACTTTCTTCTATTCACATATGAAAACAACCTGCCACAGAAGCAATTCCACACTGAGGCAGCATTAATTTATTTTGATTGTTAAAGCTAATTAACTACAGTAAAGTACTTACAATGCTTTCCATGTTTGTTGTTACTTCCCCATACATCTAAAAACATTTCAATTTAAAAAGAAAAACAATTTTACAACTATATTATTTTTTTATTTACCTACAGTTTGATACAAGAAAGAAAGCAATTAGCTGAACTGATGGTGCCTTCATTATTCAACTATACATTTCCTTTTACATATCTCTGCCACCACAATCAAGAAAATGCGGAAATACTACTGACCTCTATGCATACACATACTGCATCATTTGAGTCTTGCAATGGTCCAGTAGACCACATTTCAATACAGTGCTCACGTGTGGTAATTCTTTTTCACATGTAACTGAAACAATTCCGGCTAATTTAGAGGATAATGAATATTATTTTAAGATGTGTAACACTAAGGGTTACCAAATCGTGCGACTTGTGGTAACATGATGATTTTTGACATTGCTGTTTAAACATACTCTTTTTCCTATGAAAACATTTTTCAAGTCATGTTTTCAGTAACGTGATTTGAAAAAAAAAAAAAAAAATGAGTAGATACATAAATTACCTATTCTACATATAAAATTTCAGTATTAACATATATACAAAACAAAATTTACACATGAATCTTAATCTAAACTATTATAATAATGTTACATGTGGTCGCTCTTGTATCCTGTTCCTTGCCCTGTCTCCCTTGGGCATACAAGGCATGGTGCTCAAGGGCATCATCGCAACAGGAGGAGAGCAGATGTGTATACAAATGAGCCACCCTGTAAACTTGATGTGTGCCAGCGCACCGTTCCAAGGACATCATCAATAACTGGAGTTGAGTTGAGAGATTATTTGGACAGCTCTTAATGAGGTCTTGAGAGCTGATGAGGATGAAATAAGGTGAGAATGGAGCAGCACCAGAATGCAATAGCTGGGGAAGCAGGAGAACCCCGAGAAAACCCCCTGATCAGCTGCATTGACCATCATGATTCCTACTTGCGACAATCTGGGAGTGACCTGGCTAGGGATAGAACCCAGTTTGCCTTGCTGGGAGGTGAGAAGACCATAATTGGAAAAGAGGTAGGTAGAGTTATAGATGAGTTGCCATGGATTACCGACGTGTGCCACTGTCGCGATAAGCCCATCGGGACTCATGTTGCATCCTGTCCTTGGAATATTGAATTACTTGGGTTATAGTTGCAAGAATGTTCTGGTCATCGTAATTTCTTCCATCAGCATGACTCAGGGTAGCAAGAAATCTTCTTGATCCGACCAACTGATCTATATAACCTGTGGTGGGCCTCTGAGCTGAATGTCTGGGGTCTTATATGCCCATTGAGTGCCAGGTTCATGGAGGTATCATAAAAACAAGTGACTTGCGAGTGGGGTCTACGAGCATCAGTAGAGTTGAGTGTGAGACTGATGGGTGGGACTGTGTAAAATTGGGACTAGATGCATGAGTGACAGACATTTGGAAAGATGTCAATAGACAGATGATTGCGTTTGTGTGAATAATAAAGTAGCAAATAAAAAGACAGTGACAACTTTATTAGAATTGAGACTGGCATTAAATGTTGTACTCAAAATAGTGTCAATAGTACAGATAGGTAACTTCATGTTGCAAATAATTATAAATAAAATAAGGAATTCAATTTAGCCCTTTTCTTTTTATTAAAACCTGTATCCCTCAAGAACTTACATGATCCTAGTAACTTGTAACACTACATTGAATAGAAGCATACAATAGGACAAAAATGGGATCAAGAATACTGTTGCAGCTAATAGGTCTACATTTCACAGATTTGCTCAAATTCCTCAATGCTGAAAATTAAATTGTTTAATAAAAGAATTTTAAGGTGATATTTATAATTTGTACATAGAAAGAGATTGTAAAAGCAATGATACTCTATATGTATATGTATTCGGCTCTCAAGACCTCCATGTTAAGAGCCGTCCAAATATCTTCACTTCACTTCTATATGTATTTGAATACATACCCATTAAAAGACATCTGGGGGCCTGAACTGCATTTAATGTATATAAGTTTACAACAGAATATTGAAATTTGAACTTAAAATGAAGGGTAGAGTGTCCTTCCCTCACCATGGTGTCACCTCGATAAGAAATCTAGCCTGTAAGCCAGTTAAGGTAGGGTTTCTAAGAAAAAGGGGGTATGGAATATTTATTAATCACTTTAACATTTCGTTTGTTTTGGGAGATCTAAAATGCCTGTTACAATGTTGGTTAATCAAAAGTCTGAAAATAAAAAGAAAAATTGAGTTATTTTACTGTTACTAAAATTCATCAACTGATAAAATTTATAATATGTGTCATATCTTGTAATCCTTTCAAAGCACAAATATTCTCGGGTAGCTTTAAAGCCAGGCAAACTTCCATTGTGTAATTGCTTCCACCCCAGAAGTCTTGAATTATATACTGTATTAACCTAATGGAGTAGCTGGTGCAACTTACTCATTCCACAATCATATAAAGTCAAGGACCATAAAAGTACTTTTACTTGACATATACTAATAAAGTGAGTAGAAAACCCTTACAGCAAAGCGATCACTTTAAAAAAATAAAGCCATTACTTATGGGCTTAAGTAAAAATTTGTTCACATTGTAAACATTTCATAGAGCACAACAGTGCAGTTACATCATTAGAACACACACATCTCGCTTTCACTATTAATTCAGTGCTTGTCAGTAAATACTACTACTACTACTACCACCATCACAAGGTAAAAAAAAAAAAACCGAGAATATGAAAACAAAAAAAAAAAAAAATAGACAACATCACAGTAATTGTCATATACACATGAAAAAGAGTACCAACATAAATAAAAAAATAGACCGCAGTGCAGTATGGCACAAGGAAATTAATAAATAAATCATACTAACACACTAGCGAGGCTTGGTTGCTGGTGAGGGGCGGAGTACACCGGATTTGAGAGAAACCCTGGTTCATGGCTAGAAATGACGGAAAATTATGAAAACTAGTTATTAATGTCCACAGGGCACCAGCTTATCAATTCAAGGGTGAGCACATGGACTCTAATTCTCAGGGTGGTAACAGGTCGACAGACACAGTGCGGTCCCCTCACAAGCTCACGTTTATGTAGAAGTAAGTACAGGTTAACAAAATTCATACACTTGAGCACATGGTGCCTGGAGTAGGCCAGGTCCCGAAGGTATGAAATGTACAAATAAACACACAGAGACTAGGATCACGAATGGCTATATTGAGCAGAGAAGAGAGAGACTCGCACAATAAAGCTACCCTTGTCTTAGCGGGCATGGCATTTGGGCCTGCCATCGGCCGAAGCTGTAAAAAGTACTGTTAAGCACGTGATAACTTTAAGGTATTAAACTCTCCGGGGCTGTGAGTCTGATGGAGAGGATACGTACGCGGGAGTAGCAAAACAACAAACAAAAGGTCCCAGTACACTAAAAACTTACTACTGCAGCTATGTGGTTAGAAAAAGAAGATGATGGCTTCCACAATGCAGCAACACGTGTATCCTCGATGGTCTGCAGATCAAGACTGAAGATGGTGGACAAGACATCCGGCTAACTTGCCGAGATCTCTCACCAACATCGTGAGGGAATTTAGTTTAAACATACATCTGGTAAAATGTACTGACGTCGCCCTCACTGTCCCGCTCGGGACGCAGCCCAATGCTGCTCTGCTCGTGCACCAGTCACGCATGGTTGTGCATTCAGTGTACGGGTCACATAGGTCGTTCATGTGAGAACAGGTCTTTTTAACAGTTTCTGATCCACTAGACCCATGTTACCATGCAAGAGCTCAGCTTAGCGAGTGCATAGTGCCATTTTCACGTGTACCCCAAAAGCAGAGTCCAAATTATAAAAGAGAAAGTGTTATCTCCCTTGCATTCCCCATAAGTGAGGCATAATAAGCCTAAGAGTGCAAAACAATGTGGGTTATGTAATGCTACTAAACGCAGACTTGAGACACTCAAAAATATAAATATACTGCAAAAAAAAAAAAAAGGGTCACTGCTAAAAGGAGAAAGGAGAAAAAAGGAAAACCAAGCTGAAAATGTTGAGTAATAGGAGCAAGAGGTTGCGAATATTTTATTTTATTTTGGCTTTTTGCACTAAGTTATTTAATTAAAGTAGTTTTCAAACATATCAAAATCAATATACATTAATGTAAAAAAGAATAATTTGTTCCATACTTACTAACAGGACGCCACAAATTTTTGGAGCAATTTTATTTTAAAAATTTTTTTCCCTGGAACTTGTTGCAAAAATCATGGTGCGCACTATACAGTAGTAGATACTGTATTACCTTTCTGACACAAACAAAAAAGAGGACTCTGGACAATAGGTAAGTAATCTTTAATGTCGTTACTATTCTTCTAATTTCTCTAGTGTTCATTTTGTGTTCTGAAGTGCTTTCTTGTATACATTTTGTCAAATGTATATTTTTATTAATTTCCCTCTCAACGGTGGCGGGAGACTACAGGTAAGTTGCCAGATGTCTGTGCCACCATTTTTGGTCTTGATTAACGGGCTAAAGAGGATAGACGTGTGTCGCACATTGTGGGAGCTCTCACCGACTTGAACCAACCATTTAGCTGCAATAGTAAGTGTTAATATACCGGTAGAGTTTTTTTTTTTTTTTTTCGCTCCCCCAGCGTATCTATCCTCCTCTCCATCAGACTTGTGGTCCCAGAGAGCGTAACACCTTTAATTAAGTTTCCACGTACTTAACAGTACTTTTCTGCAGTGTCTACCTATGGCAGGCCTAAATACCATGCCAGCTTCAGACGAGAGGCAGTGTTATTGTGTTCAAATGTACTCTCGTTCTACAACATATGCTTTCAATGGACTCGCATCTTAATTTTCTGGCATAGTACTTAACGTACCTTAGGGATCTTGCCCACTCCAGAAACCCAAGTGTTCCATTTATGAACTGTGTAAATGTGCTACGTGAACTTCTGTCTTAACTTCTTTCGTTAACGTGTGCTGTGAGAGGGCAGCCACATGGCTGCTGACCTGCTACTGCCCTGAGAATGAGTGTCTACATGCTCACCAGTAAATAGGTGAGCTGGCACCCTTGGGAAAACTTTACTATCTTTTCTAAATTATAGCTATGAATCAGGGTTTCTCTCAAATCCGGCATTCTCTGCCCCTCGCTAGCAGCCAAGCCACATTATATGGCCAGCAACAAGTGTGGTGTGAAAATGCATGTCGTGAAAAATATGAACACGTGGCAAAAAATTCATATTCCGGAAGTTTGCCATTGTCCACAAAAACCTGTGAAACAGCTGCCATATTATGTGTGTATGCAACGTGTGGAAAGACATCACTGAACCCATTCGAAAAATTAAACCTTCAAGCCAACATCTGCTGCTGCATACCAGAAGGAAGAAGTATGTTGTTTGCTCCAACAGTAACATCAACAAACAGGGTAGCATGCTGCTCATGCCTTACATGTGGCAACACCATACGCACTGTGCCAGCTAAAAGCACACTTTGCCTGCCTGTTAGCGGGAGAGTGGCAATCTGTATGACGGTATGTTTTCCTGTACAAGAACTGCACTTCCGGCCAGAAATACACTTCAAACCAGACCAGCCAGCCTGCAGCAGCACAGCTGATAGAACATAGCGAATTCTTGCCACCAGAGGAATGCAATACACATAAGTGCAATGCCAGACTGTGCCGCGGAAAAGGCCGTGCTGTTGTCACGTGCAACTTGTGTGACAACAAATTCCATTCTAAGTGTGTGACAGACACTGATTGGAACAGTTTTCTCGAGGGAACATCCCGCTGCGAAGAGTGTGTGCAACAATGCAATGCACACGTGGATGTAAACATCTGTGACGTCACGCAGTCGCCGCAGAGGGGGGTGGGGCACACCCCACAACTACTCACGCTGCCCATCCACTGCAGACACCACCACGCAAACGAGTAGAACCGCCAGAACAGCATCAGGAACAGCCTGTAGCCAGCACTCTACTCCCTATATTTTCTGTACAGGGAGCAGAGGACTCAAGAGCATTCTTAGCAGAGTGTACCAGCCGTCTGCAACATTATGGTGTTGGTGTGGAAGAGTGGCAGAATACCATAGGAGCACAGCTGACAGGTGAAGCTAGAAACTGGCGGCGTTCAACAACCAAACATAATATAACCTGGACGCAGTTCACAATGAAATTCACCGCCCGGTATGCGAGCACTGAAACAATGCCCAAGCAACAGCTCTCACTGTTAACCGAGGAGCAGGGACTGCAGGAGAACTTGGAAGCTTTCGTCGATCGGAAAATCAGCTTGGCGAACCTCCATTACCAACACTTGTCTCCAGAAGATGTATTGGAATCAATAGTGGAAACAGTGCTCCCAGAACACAGACCTACTTTATATCCAATGGTATACAATGGATATCAGCGATTCACGAGGACTGCCGTATCACGCGTGACTCAAAAACTCACGCGCAACTACTTTCTGGACTCTCAGGATGGGAAAAGTAGTGTGAAAAACAGTGACAGTTCCACGAAACACATTAATACATCGCGCCAGGGGTTGAACGGCCAGGCGACCAGCCCGCCTGCGCGGCTGGTCACGTGCAGGAAGACCGCTCCACAACCACGCTGGTCTAAGTGCTGCATCTCTGCTCAGCCGCCAGGCGCTGCTAACACGGAGGTCTAGCACAAGGTGCCACTGTGTCAGATATGCAGTGATGAACAATACCACCGGAAAAGAGAGTGCCCGAACCGTGTGCCATTGGCTACAGGAAACGCACAGGCCGCCAGGGCCACACACTACTGTAATTCAGGTCGCCTATAACAACGGCCTATCCGAACACCCAGACGCAGCTCAAACTGTGTGTAACATTGATGCGTGACACATTCGTGGGCAGTTGGCAAGTGCTCTCTACATAAGACTACGCCCCATCGTCGAGCACCTGCGCTCATTCGGGCAAGTCTGAATGGCATTAATACATTAAATCACATGCTTACATGGCCCACAATAATCATGTCATGTACGACTACAGACACATGGTTGAAAAAATTCTTACTATCTACTCAGAGCAGTCACGTCGTCACCCTAACCTCAAAGCGGGAATTTTAATTTCCAATGAGCCACCGACAACCTTCGCAGAGATAAGCAAGTTCGAGGGTTTGTTGTAGAAGCGCTGCACACAGTCTACAAGATCGCTGCAGCCTCCAGTACCTCATGACGAGGCGAGAAGATATGTCAGTGCCTCCACTCCAGGTGATAAGAAAAGGGTAGTGCTGTGCCGAAGCCCGAATAAACAACCCCTGCAATGAGAGGCTAGCCATCCCTGCACCCGTCTGGCAGCCTACAAGCCAAAAATTTTAGTATAAATAGGAAGTGCCATCCCAGGCTTGAGAGTACAAGTCGCTCTCCTCCAGTCAGCATAAGGCAGAGGGAGAAATAGGGGTAAGTGACAGTCCACCCTCTCTTCCAGTCTGTATAAGGGTGAAGAACTATCTTAAGGCTGTGACGGCCACTAGACCACAAATGGTAAGTGGCAGCAAAACTGACCTTCCAGTCTGAATAAGGCAAAGGAGCATCTGCACGGTTAAAGCACTGACCACTAGACCACACTAGAAGTGCACGAACCAGAGAAGACACCTGCCATCAGTGACCCCGAAGACTCCACCACTGCAGAGCCACTTCACTTCAGAAGACATATTCCTTCCACCCACCCATAGTCAATTCCCTTTACGTTAATCGATTTGGGAGTAGGTCATGAGATTTTCCTTAAACAAATAGGTTCCTTCATAATATCTCAAGTAAAGTTAGGTAGCTGCTTTGCTTCTTTTTATTACGACAATATATTAAAAATCTATTTTAATTATTTTTGCCGTGGTCACGTTCATGCAGATTTCTGATAGGAGTGAGCTTCCTATACTTTTCGTAATTAATAGTAATTTTGGTACAAACTCACCATTGTATTTTCCAAATATGCAAATAAAACGTATTATTTAATCTAGGACTTTGTAGAACAACTTATTTCTGCATGTCTGTTGTCCCGTTTTATAATGGAAAAGAGAAATAATTTAGTTTGTCTCGCCTTCCAATGGTATACAATATTTCTCTCAGAATTACTAAATTCTTTTATTAATAACTCAAGGTGAATCAAGTAACGTGAACCAATAAGGTAAATTACCTACATTACTTAGCACAGCAAACAGAGGCCTACCTTACAGGTAATCATTGGAAGCACCCCACTTTAGGAATACAAGTCCACATCGTAGTTGGTCAGACCAGGTTATTTACTGCTTCTTCCTAGTCTGAAAAGACCGAAGGAAAACTGAATACCTCTGCCACTGACTTGACTTTGTGTGGGTGCCTCACCCAGATTTCAGGTGAATCTACTACTCTCTCTGTCAGTCCCAGTCTAAAAAAGGCCGGACGGTGGGAACTGAGATTGGCGGCATTGACTCCTGGTTTTACACGGTAGAGATGTTATTGGTACTTGCTTCTCCTCTATTTTATTTTGGTGTAGTTCAAATGCCTTATGCTGAACATGGTCAGCAGAGCAGACAACGTAGGTGAGCATATATAGAAACTATAAACAGTTTTTTTGAGAAATATAGACCAAACTTATACTGAAAGTATCAATCAACCTAATTCAGATAGTTCATCACAACTACCAGTTCCTTTGTTTGGACCATTAATTAAACTTCCTGGTAAGGCCCATTCGGGTAAAGCTTGGACCTTAAAAGAAGGAAACAATCTATTGGGAATCTATGAACCTCACCCTCACATTAGCCCACTTGCACCATGCAACCAGAACCACTGCCCTACTTCGCCGCAACCAACATCAGCAGCTGCCAGCCTGCAAAGTGGAGCGTGCCTACTCCCACAGAAAATCAGGTACAGTACCTGGCAAAACGTCATGTTGTCAGTCTAGTAGATAACTTTGTTCCTAGTCGTCAACCCACATGACCTACCACGAATACCGGTCATCCCCCGAAGAGGGAATAAATTGTAGCAGACCGGCAGTTTCAGGGTGTATACTGTCCATGGCCCTATTAAATCTGACACCTCTCTTAATATTTAAGTATCTGAGAGTGTACCGATCCAAGGCTTCCTGCGTGGAAGAGCGCCGGATCCAGTTCACTCTAGGATTTACCCACCGTTCCCCTTGGACTAAGCCCAATTTAAAGGAAGTTAAATTACATAAATATTCCCAACGTGGAGGACCTTCGACCTAGCCGGTGTTTATTTAATCGGATACCTCAGGTACCATATCCGGTCAACCCGACTGGGCCGAGAAGACAAGGGGGTTAAAGGGAAGGAAAGGCAGAACATTTTTTTTTTTTTGGTCTCCTTATCCATCCATGCCAAATTCAGGTTCAAAATGGCACCCAGAGTGGCACATCGAGCACCACACTACCGACATTTACCATGCATGTGCAAAATCGACCGACTGCTGGAATCAAGACGTAAAAGCAAAACTGTGCTTGAGAGTAGGCATAGATCATGCAACCTGGGCAAAGCACATACCAGACATAGCATTTTGTTTATGTAACAGCACCAACGAAGCCACCAGGAAATCTCCTGCTGAGTTCTTGTATGGCACAGACTGGCACGGCCAGGGGAGAAAGCCTGCCGTGCACCAGACTCGAACCCGATGCTACAGACTCTGGGTAAGGGCAGGGGAAAGAAGGCTGCGTCATCACAAAGAGCATAAAAACCATAAACATGTTTAAAAATGGCTGCCAGGAACCAAACGACCACCCAAACCCTTGTTACCAGGTGACTTTGTTTACGTACGTGTGTACCTGTCAACAGCCAAACAGGACTTTTGTGCGCCACTTGCCCCCAAATGGACTAGCCGCACAAGATCCTGAAAAAATTGGTCAAATGTCGTACGTGGTACAGATCGAGCCGAGAAAGAGGTGCAAGGTCCACAGGGATGAAATTCGCACCTCTTCTAGCCCCAACACCGTTATTGTAACTTGTCCACCTGACAACCAAGAGGACGTCAATGCAAAACAAAACACCATCTCTACCGCATCAAACGAGATCATGCCTGTAAACACCAATGCGACCTGGATGTCAGACAGCATGAATAGTGACTGGTCAATCACTCAGTGTGGTTAGAGTGAAGGGACGAATAGTGACAGAAACTTAAGTAATGCTGCAGAGGCAGAAGGGATCAATGCTTTGCCGTCTAACAAAAACCAGAGCAAAACCCAAGGATAGAAGTCCGACGTCATTGCAAGGGCAGTCACATCTTGATTTTTGTGGCTTCCCAGCTGCCATGCCGCCTATTGCCATGCCTGCCACAGCAACAACACAATGGTCGACAGCAGAGGACATCAATGATGTGTGGGGGCAAATGTCACCCTTTGACTTTCGTGGCTTTCCGACAGCAGAACAGTTTCCTGCCACTGCTGCAATTCAGTGGTCAGCAGCGGAGCTTGTCAGTGATGTGTGGGGGGAGGTGCCAAAACCCGCACCCAGCATCAACGAGCAGTAACAGATACTGCAGGGAGATGGCAGCAGCTCTTCCGCCGCCTCCACCTGTTCGTCGGCGTACCACTGCCCAGCCTGCTCACAACATTGCTGCGGGCTACCACTCAGCTTCAGGCACCAAGCTTGTGCCAGCCAGGGCTCAGGCGTGTCAACTCACGCTGCCTGCATGCACCCTCCTGCAAGCTCTGTGTCAAGTGCACCTGCAGCCGCTTCAGATGCCCTATGTCCTCGACGCTGTCAGCTACCACCCGAGATGTCTCATGAGGTAAGAAACTGGCCATTCCATACGTATAGGCTGAGGTAGCACCCGTTGTGCACTCCCACCTCCTGCTGCACTTCAGCGATGCCAGCGCTATGAAATGTCACTATCGCACCAGTGGTTTCCTCCAGGGGGGTGGGGGTGGCATTTGACATTTCCTTCATGGTCCCACTTGTTGAAACACAGCCCACTGCTGCTCTGCTCATATACCAGCCACACACGGGTCTTTTCAACCATTCCTGACCCACTAGACCCACGTTACCAAGCAAGAGCTCAGCTCAGCAAGTGCATAGTGCCATTTTCACGTGTGCTCCTGAACGCAGAGTCAAAATTATAAAAGGGAAGTGTTATCTCCCTTGTGATCCCCATAAGTGAGGCATAATAAGCCTAAGAGTGCAAAGTCACGTGGGTTATGTTATGCTACTAAATGTAGACTTGAGACACTACTATATAATAATATATTTTTCCAATGTTTGTATCATGTTTAATTAAAAGGGCATATTTCAATTTCTTGAGTTTTGTTAATGTGTAACGTAAATGATAATGGCAGATACAGCGTCTGCTATGCCACGTGCCCAGAAACAAATTCTTTCACTTCAGATTAAATTATTTGCATAATTTAATAAAAGGGTTTTAAGTGTAAGTGTTTATGCAAATTGCCTTGTAATATTTTATAGCTAATTTCTACATGCTTTGCTGACCCATCCCAGCTTCTTCACATAAATATTATTTTTCAGACACAATAGAAAATGAGGACTCTGGACCTTAAGTAAGTTATTTTAAATGTCGGAATTATTCTGCTACTTTCTCCCAGTGTTCACTTTGTGTTCTGAAGTGCTTTCTTGTATACATTTTGTCAAATGTATATTTTTATTAATTTCTCTCTCGACGCTGGCAGGAGACAGCAGGCAAGTTACCGGATGTCCAAGTCACCATCTTTAGTCTTGATCAGTGGTCCAAAGAGGATACATGTGTGTAACGCATCGTGGAAGCTCTCACAGACTTAAACCAACCATTTAGCTGCACTAGTGAGTGTTAATATACCGGTACCGTTTTTTTTTTTTGTTTTTGCTCCCCCGCGTACCTATCCTCCTTTCTGCCAGACTCGCAGCCCCGGAGATTGTAACGCCTTTAAGTTTCCACGTGCTTAACAGTACTTTTCTCCAGTGTCAGCCTATGATAGGCCTAAATACTATGCCTGCTTCAGATGAAGGCCAGCGTTATTGTGATTGAATGTACTCTCGTTCTGCAACATATGCTTTCAATGGACACTCGCATCTTGATTTTCTTGCATAGTAGTTAACGTACCTTAGTGATCTGGCCCACTCCAGAAACCCACGTGCTCCATTTATGAACTGTGTAAATGTGCTACATGAACTTTTGTCTTAACTTCTTTAGCTAACGTGTGCTGTGAAAGGGCCGCCACGTGGCTGTCGACCTGCTACTGCCCTGAGAACGAGTCTCCACGTGCTCACCCGAGAATAGATGTGCTGGGCGCCCTTGGGAAAACTTTACTATCTTTTCTAAATTTCTAGCCCTGAATCAGGGTTTCTCTGAAATCTGGCATACTCCACCGCTCGCTAGCAGCCAAGCCATGTTAATACATAGAAAAACACAAGGAAACACATAATTAGCACTGGAAGAATTAATGTAACAATTCCGACAAGTTGATTACTTTTAGTCCCAGAGTTCGTATATTCACTTGTGGCGGAAAAATAATAATTACATAAACAAACCGGAATGGGCCAGCGAAGCATGCAGAAATTAATTAGAAAATATTACAAGACATTTAACATATGCACCGACACACAAAAGGCTGTTATTAAATTATGAACATAATTTAATATTACATGAAGTAACTTAATTTTGGGCATGTGGCATGGCGGATGCCAGAACCGCCAGTATCTTTGACATTGCCCTCATGGTCCCGCTTGTTGGGACACAGCCCACTGCTGCTCTGCTCATACACCAGCCACGCACAATTAAAAAAAAATGAAATATATCCTTTTAAATGAAATGAAACGTAACTCAAACACTAGAAATTTATATTATTAATAGTGAGCGTCTCAAGTTCCTGTTTAGTATCAAAACTTAACCCACGTGGCTTTGCACTCTCAGGCTAACTACGCCTCACTTAAGGGGAGCAAGAGAGAGATAATACTTTCCCTTACGAAATTTATACTCTGCTTTCAAGGGCAAAAATTAAATTAGTACTGTATACACACTGGACTGAGTTTACTCTTGCTATCACGGGTCTAACTGGTCGTGACCCAGTTAAAAGGACCCATTCCTGCACAAACAGCAGCGGTGATGCGTACACGACATGCATGGAGTGCATGGCTGGTGCACAAGCGGAGCATCAGTGGGCTGCGTCCCGAGCAAGACATCAACACATATCAGCAATGAATGTTAGACAGCCCAAAGAACAAAAGAGCACGTAAATTATCTTGAGAAATGTGACTCATTCCATTCTCAGTGTGTGGGTCTGTTTTAAATTTATACTGTTGACTTTTTCTATGCAAATATATTACAGTACTTGTGCTCTGAGTTAAATACAAGGTTAGTTGGAATTTGTTTTACTGTTGCCTTGTATTTCAATTTCTTTTTCATATTGATGTTTTCTATGGATTCTTATTTTACTTTTAGGTACTATATTTTTGTTTGAATGATGCTGGATTATTCCTATACGTAAAAATATTTACACTTCGTATTTTTCTCAGTAAATGATATACCTTTGCCTCGCAATGGTCCATAAATTAGAGAAGTCTATCACTATTGCCCCAAAAAGAAATTCCACAGAACACACACACATTTTTGCTTGAAGGTAAAATTTACTGTAACAAACCTCCAATAGAACAAAAATACTGACTGACAATCATTTACCAGCCATATCCCCATAGTTTCCATTTAAGGAAGGTTTACTGTAGTTTATATGACTTACCGCATTCACTTCACCCTCGTCGTACCACACATTAATGTATGGATGCAGTAGAGCTTCATCCACAGATATCCGCCTCTCAGGATCTATGACCAACATCCGTGACAGCAGATCCCTTGCTTGGCTTGCTGCAAGTATCAAAATCACCTTATAAACTGAGAATAAAGAAAAAAACAAAGGGGAAAGGGATAATAGTTAAGAATAACTTGTGTTATTCTGGCAACCTTATTCTTTTGTCTGTTGAATTTTCGTTATGACTGAAAATGTTACCACTGATAACATCAATTTAGCAAATTTAATTACTTCCGTGTGTTCTCCCTCCCCCCCCCCCCCCCCCATGGTGAATTTTTGTCTGCCTGATAACTAAGAGACAGCACATAATATTTTACACAACTTTTTAACAAAACCTTCAGTAAAACAAAATAACCACTGCGTATTTTCATACAATACTCAAATCCACGGTTGCAAGCAATTTCACTCTAAAATAAATATATTTTAAAGTCAAAACAATAATGCAATGATTATTCATTTACATGTAACATAACAATAATTCTTTGAAATCCATGAAGCAATCTACGACTTCAATGCACTAAGTGCCTGTCCTTCATTCAATATGTATAATATTTGCCATGATACATTACCCAGAGATCTACACAATGCTAACTTGAAAATTTCAATTCCAAATAATTCAACAATATTTAATTCACCTATGTATTGTTTTTATTTTCTTGAAAATTTTCAATTTTGATTTCACCATTCTCAGCCTATTCATATCATTAAATTGAAGTGTACAAAGAACGAAGAAATGCAATGAAGTTTAATGATCATATAGTGAAGTCTGGGAATAAGAATTAACAACAACAACAACACTCAAAGTATAAATAACAAAATTAATGACCATAAGCATTGTGGACCAACAAACTGTAAATCCAGGTCGCAAGACTCTGAAACAATAACAATATATTACCTTTTAGTTTGTTATGTTCCGATGAATCGGACGGGAAAAGAACGTCTGGGAACAGACGTTCAAAATTAAAGCCTGGGTACGTCGGCCGATTTTCCACATAATTTCTAACTGTGGGTTGAAGACGTTTCATGAAATCTTGTGATGGTGTGCCAAGTTGCTCTGTAAATATTGCACAGTAAAAATAGCATACAAACACAATATAAATTGTAAAAATTTTTCTATTTCAAATGTGCACTAGTAAAAATTATACATTTTTACTTACTTTTTACTTAATTCATATTGTGATGTAAAAATGATTAAACCAGTATTAAACTACCACAAAATAATTGCCACTACTGTTCAATTCTAACCCACATCAGTTACGTGAATTGACAGTTTACTCAGCATTAAAGTGCTAAGTAACACCTAACTTTGAAGGTCCCCAATTCTATCCCATCTCGCCTTGTGCTTTTTAATAGGCTTGCAATGACAAAACAAATGACCTTCAGGTTGGGTATGACACATGGATCCACTTTGTGTCAACCTCATACCATCCATGTTAACACCATTATGAGAAAATAAATGTTAATTTAAATTAAAGAAGATTTTGTTTTTTACTGACAAAGAATGATAATTAAAGTATTCTTTAAGACGGAACCCAATGTTAAAATACAGTATTCCCTGAATAAAAATTAACAAACCTCACAATATCAGTACCAACCCAGATGTCTGGACATGTTACTAAATGTAGTCTAATATATATGGTGTAAAATTAGGCTAATGTGATAATACTAGCGAAAAAAATAGTGTTACAGAGACTAAATATGACAACAAAAAATTAGTAACATCATGATTTCAAGGTTTTTTATTACCTAATCATGATTCTTTATCATATTATCATTGCCCAAGACAGATTCCAAATTCCAAAGATCTACACACTGACATTATTCCTAAGATGAATGTTAACAACACAATTACAGATTAAATGCAAGGTGGTAAAAACTGTAGTTCTCAAATTTAAATTGATCCGACTTTATAGCCAAACAGAAAAAGTATTTTAAAAAATTGAATGCTCAAGACTGTGGCTTTTTTTAGAAGGATCTAATAATGGCCTCAACTGCTGACATACCCATACCATAGTAGATGAGAGTCCAGCCTGTATAATAAAAGTTTGCCAAAAACTGTGCTGTCAGAAGGCACTTTCAGCGGCCTTTCTTCCAGTGTTTGGAGCTCACGCAGTGTCTTTGCCTAAAGAGAAGAGGGGTATAGTATTTTCTCCTTGTAAATTGCCAGACAGTAGATGGAATGGTGATTCAACACATTTCCAAGCACTATTGCCATCACTTTCCAACCCTCCGTCAGACTATATAGCCACGGGCAGGCCCAAGTTAAGGATTATTCACATCCACTTTTTATAAAAACTAACTGTTTTGGATGAAATTGTGAACAGCTACAGGATGATTGCATAAGCTATACTTTCTTCAGTGGGTAGATACTTTAGGACAATTTTCTTTTCACGACCAACTTCTCTGACAACATTATAATGTATTTATTCATGTAATAATTATATATTTATCAAAACGGACCAATTTTCCCTATCACTTCTTAATGTGTACAGTTTCTTTTGCACTTTCTGCAAGAACCATATATTCTGCTTCTACACTAGATAACGCTACACTCCTCAGTTTTCGAGATTCCCAAGATACCGCTCCTCCAGCCAATGTAAATACATATACGGTATATGATCTTTGGTCATTTGCTTCTCCTGCCTAGTCTGCATCGGTGAATTCATTAAGTTGCATAGAACTTTTCTTATACACACAACATAAGTCTTTCATCCCTTTCAGATATTAAATAACCCTTTTAGCTGCCTACAGTCTTAGTCTTGCATATTGAATTTCTTGATTAATTCATCAATATATTCTTCTTTCTCGATCAAGGTATGCTTCATGTTTCCCATTTCTTATAATCCTTATTTCCAAATATATGCAAGCATTTCCCAGATTTTTCTCTTTCTTTTACGTTTCACATTCCTTCTCCATCAACAATATAAAGAAATCATCAACATAGATTTCAACAATTATGATTTTTACATTTCTTTTCTTGTACTAAACACAATCATTCTTGTTGAGTTTATAAAAATTGAGTCATTCAAAAGTTATTCATGCTATGATCTTGAAGCTTGTTTCAGCCCATAATATATTGACTTGTTCAATTTACACACCAAATTGTAGTTACTTTCTCAGTAAAATATTCTGGTTGTCTAGTCAAAATGTCTTCAAGAAATTCATTTATAAAAGCAGTTTTGATCAATATGATGAATTTTCAATTCTTTTTCTTTTGCTAAGGCAAATAAATCTCCTGGGTTGAATGTCCGAGAACAGGTGAAAACATCTCATTATAATCTATTTTATGCTTTTGCATGTAGCCTTTAGCTACAAACTGTACTTTTTATTGACTTTTCTCACCATCCTCTCCAGTTTTCATATCCCTGGTCAGGTCACTCCTGGATTTTTGTAAGTGAGAATAGTGCCGGACGATGCTGCTGGTCGGCAGGTTTTCTAGCAAATCTCTAGTTTCCCCCGCCCTTGCATTTCAGTGCTGCTCCGTTCTCACCTCATTTTATCCTCATCGGCTCTCGAAGACCTCGTTTTAAGGGCCACTCAAATCTCTCCACTACACTCCAGTACAGTTTTCATTGTAAATAACCATTTACAAGCAATCAACTCATTTGCAGGTGGCTCAACTAAACTACATGTTTCATTTTCTATCAGCGATTCACATTCAATTTTTTTCTTTAAGTCTCTACTGAACATCAGCAACTGTCTTTGGATGATTTTCATAAATTAACAATGCACAATATTCAGAGTTCGCAAATCTATCATGGCTTCTGTCCCTTGTTGGATACCTCCTTTCTTCTACTTTTGTCTCCAAATCTTGCAAATTTCCGGTCTCAAAACTTACATCTTCAGATCCTTGAAATTCTTCCCCTTGACTATCTTTCTGATCAGTTATCACTTCATCTGAATTTTCACGAAGTGAAACTTGTTTGCTTTCTCTAAATATAACAGGGATCTGTTCACTTTTTATTTGTTCTTTTTCTACATTAATAACTTGATCATTGTTTTATTCAAAAAATCTTACATCTTGGGCAATAGTTACATCAGTTGAATTCTTTCGATAAATGAATATAACTTTTCCTGTCTTCTGAATATCCAGTAAAAATATATTCTCCACAAATGCTCTACATCCAAGCACCTTTAAATGTGCCAAATTTAACCTTTTTTCAGCCAAAGCTTTTTCAGATGTCATTCCTATAACAGCTTCAGTAGGTGTTCTATTTTATAAGTAGTTTGCAGTGCTCACTGCTTCACTGCTATATCTTTAAGATACTCTTGCTTCATTAAGCCAACATCTTGTTTTCTCTAAGCCCTATTCAGAAATTCTGCAACACCACTTTGTTTGACAGTATAATAGATAGTCTTATGATCAATTATACCACATTACTAGTAGGATTTGGTTCCTTTACGAATAAGGGATTGGGAAGTAGGAGCGCAGGAGCCGACTGCCGCCATACTTTTTCCCTTTTTTCCCCTCAAATAAACCCAAACACCCTAAAAATGTACCTTTTTTCCCACAAAAAAGTTAGAAGCCGTCCTCGTGCAAAAACAAGCCCTGAAATCCAATTTTTGCCAATTTAATTAATTTGGGGGTCTTCCTTCGGACCTACAGAGCAGTGGATGCCATATTGGTTTTATAGGCATACTCTATGCCAAATAGATACAAGATATAGAGGATAGGACTCAGACCTAAGCATCAGCCATCTTGCATCCATATTGTATGCAGATGACCTTTGACCCCGACCTTGACCTTTGACATTGAAAATGCAGAAATTTAAAAAATTCTAAAAAATATCTGAAAAAATTTAATTAAAATATTGACTTAAAATTTATAAAAAATGTATTATAAAAATTAAATTTAAATATTGTTTGAAAATTTAAAAAATCGCTTAAAAACTTATTTTTATAAAATTTTATTTAAAAAATTTCTTAATTAAAAAGTCGTTAATAACCCCGACGGCCGTTTTTTCCCTTTTCCCCTCGAAATTTCCCTTAGAAAAATTATAAAAAATTTAATTAAAAACTTACAGTTCCTGAGGTCTCCCCCGCCACAACACCAATTACTCACCTCCTTTCGAATCCAGCAAACTACTGACTCTCTCACACCCACTCCCCTCACCTATACTCATTCCACCATCTTGATTTTTCATTCCCCATTTGTTTACATGCTACTGGAGGCAGCCATCTTTTTTTGTTTATATGTTTCTGGAGGCCGTCATATTTGTTTTTTGATCATCAATTGTTTATACATTACTGGAGGCCACCATCTTGGTAGGTGACCACCTTCTTGGTATACATCACCCATCCACCATCTTGGAAGACAATGCCCAATAGCAATTGACTTTTGACCTGTGACCTTGAAAACCAAAATTCGAGAAAAATGCATAAAAGTCAGCAAGCATAATACATTATAGACTACTACTGTCATGTTAGATGCAGACTACCTCGACCTTGACACCATGACCTTGAATGATGGAAAAACAAAAACTGGAGCAAAATCTATGTGAAGAGGCAGAAGCTATTGGAGACGATCCACCTTCCGTGGAGCTGCTGTCAAGCTAAACCTCTCAGTTTACCTACATTGTGCTTATAGTATACAAGTGTGCAAACCCTATGGCATCATATTGACTTTGAACCAATTTTACTGCACCATTTACACATTGTACAGACACAGACTAGCCAATCACCAAGTTACTTCATGATTGCAGCCGACCAATCACATGCAAGCATTGAGACATCACACACTCAGAGGCAGGCATACTTTAGATGCTAGTTCCTGATCACATTACCATGCAGTTATATATTAAACAGTTTCTTCCAGACAAGTTCTTAGCTCACCTATAAAGCATGGTCACACTTAAAGTAGACAACTGATTCCTGTTGTCAGACTGACCCCCTCACAAGACTGACCGATTGACCCCAAAACCCCATTTACCCCATTGCCCATTGACCCATAATGACCCATGACAAAATCACCCATTTGTGGAGCAAAATGACTCAGGCCCATTGGTCATTGCACATCATGGACTTTGTACTGAACAATGCAGCACCACGACAGCCCACCACCATGCTTCTCGATTGGTCGTTGCATGAAAAGGACTCTACTACTCACAGTGCTAATAAATCTGAAAGTAGAAAATTTACATATTCTCCATCACTATCTGTTCAGAGTACTTTAATTTTTTCTTTCTGTTTGGTTTTCTGCCATAGGCTAAAATTCTTTCAATTTTCTTGTCACTTTAAATTTATTTTTAAATAAACTGATAAAGCGTTTTCTTGTAAAGTCATTCATAATCAATAAACATCTTGCTTTGTCCCAACTTTTCTTAGACAGAAGTCCACATAAATCACAATGTACAATATCTAAAACGTCTTTAGCTCTAGTACTTGTGTTTTTGAATATTTACTACTCAGTTTTCCCCATTATGCATTACTATATTTAGGACCAGTAATAATCATCCATCTGCCATTCCATTACATAATTTCCATTAAATAAAGATTGGCATGTGTCAGATTCTAGTTGAAGTTTTAAATGTAATTGAAGCAACGTTATTTACTTTGTTGTTATTAAATAGCCAATTTTCTTTGATTCCAGAAACAACTGTATCTACTCTATCTAATATTTTACACCCTCCTTTATTGAAAGTAACTGTTAAAATCTTGATCAGTCTTCTAACTGATAGCAAGTTATGTGTAACATTAAGAACGTATAAAGCAAAACCTATTTTTATATACTCATTTAGTTAAACATCTCCATAACCAAGAGATTCTAGTTTAGTGTTGTTGGCAACAGTTATATCCAATTTACTAGGTTTAAGTTATCAATCTAATAATTGGAATTATTCTTTTTCATTGTCATGGATGCTCCACTATCAACAATCTACTCTTGTTAGTTGGCTTCCACCGTAGATAATGTTACAAATAATAATTTGGACCTATCAATCTTCGTATAATTAAATTTACGTTAGTTGTTTGGTTTGTTGTCAAAAGTTTTCTTGTTACTTTTATTTGGACTTTCAAAAGATTTATGTCCAATTTTGTTGCATAACATTTGTAACCATTTTTCTTTGGTTTAAAATGAAAAGCAAAACCTTTCACTTAATTTTTAAAATATTCTTTTTGTAATACTAATGTTCTAAAATAATCAGATGTAATTTTAATACTGGATGTTTTCAGTACCATAATCATAGGTGCACATTCTTCACTTAAACCATTCAGCTCTTTTAATACAAACAATTGCTTCTTCTACAAGAGATCTTAATGAATCAAGCTTCTGTGGTAAAGACATTTTGTTTAAGTAAGGCTACTTGTATAGTTAAACTGGCTTAATTTAACAATTTTCTTGATAAAATCTTTTACCTTCACAAGTACTTTCTAATTTTAACCATACTTTTTTGGCTGTTTTTTAAAGCATTCACTACTGAATATATATATATATATATATATATATATATATATACATATATATAGTGTTCCTTTCCAGCAAAATGTATGGTACTACTTTTAAATGGTTATTCATTACAATTATTTAATGCAGAAGAAAAAGCATAATAGTCCCACCACTGAATATTATTTCATGTGTCTATTGTTAATGGTATACTGGACATCTACATAAAGCTATCTTTTATAGACTACCCACCAGTGGCGTCTCGTTAGGACAAGCAAGGCAAGCAGTGCTTGCCCAGACAGTTTCCTGACAATGTTATATTTAAAATAATTATTCAATTCTAACTTATAGTAACATTTAAGGTAACTTTTCACTCATGCGGTACACATTCTACTCGGGAAACAATACTGTACATTATAAGAAAACAACTCGTTTGTTGGCTAGCAAAACCAAGATGTTTGGAAGTGCTGTAAGTAATGCTTTCAGCAGGTAGGCGGCCGCAATGGTTTCCCGGCCAACAATGGGGAGGCAGGGTAGGAAGACCGCTCGGGGAGGGGCGGGGGCTAATAGCTACGTCAATCTGTGTTAGAAGCTACGATAGAAATTATTTCTTCGCCGAACTGAAGCGGACATAGCCGCAGATGGCCTAGCCGCAGGCAGTTGGAGTCGTGTAGTTTACCGTAACTAGATCAATGTGTGGGCAAGTTTGCATGCACAACAGGAATCGTATTGTTTTTATTTAATTTAGTTTTGGTGCTGAGAATGTTATACATATTCGTGTGCGATGTATACCCTAAATAAAAATTATAAAGTTACAGTGTGAGATTGAGAACCGTGTAGATAGAATGAGTGCCACAGAAACATGTGGATGTAAGTGTGGTGTGTATGTGGATTACGAGTGAAGCATTTTTCGAGCAGTGCTTTCACTTTTCAGGAAAGATGTGACACCATAAAAGAGGGTAGGCAGACACCTGAACTTACGATCACAACATGCAAGAAAGGTCACTTTGTATGTAATTTCCAAAAAAATGTTTTTCAGAAACACTCGTGGTTAGCTGGATGTAACAACCTAAACAAAATTGTTTTGCTGGCCATATTTATTGTTTTCAAAGGATGTTAACACATGGACTGCAACTGGGTATTGTGACCGTAACAATCTGTTAATTGCTGTTTGAAAACACAAGCATTTTGAAGTTCACATGAATTCGTTTTTGTCTTTTAAAGAATTTGGAAAAAATAGAGTTGACTGCTTTCCATCTTTACACAAACGAATAATCATTTTTCCTGTCTACACTTCTGTATAAATAAAATAGCTCTGTATGTATACCTCACTGTCGACGGGTATCAAAATAATATTGATTTTGAGTGGACAAGATTCCGAGTTTGATGAAGGTATCTTGGTAATTTTTTTTCACTCAGACAAATTTTATGTTAAAAAATATTAATATTTTTACATGCGGTGTATTTTATATTTAGGTACAGAAAAATGTTTAAATGGCACAATTCTGCACCTTGAAATCCAAATTTTTTCGGGGGAGGGCCCCCGGACCCCCTTTCCCCTTTATTAGGGAGATAAACGCCACTACTATCCCATGCACAAAGTAGCTTGCCCATGAAATTATAGCACGCATTGCCACTGATAGCCACTGATTGTTAATCAAGAAAATGGGTAAACAAAACAACTTAGGCTCTCTTGTGGCACTTGGTTGAGAAGTGGCATTACGTAGATCTTTTTATAGTGGTCAAAAACAAATGGCCCGGAGGTAGGGAAGAGAGCAACACTGTCTGTACTGACAAAACTAGTACAAATTACACTGGCAGACAATGCCAAGCTTCACAATGCAAAAAATTATGAAACTGAAATTGATTAATCTGAGGTACGGAGTAATTCCACACCCTCCGTATTCACCAAACTTAGCACCATAAGACTACCACTAGTTTATGCATTTAAATTACTTTCTGGTGGAAAATTTGTTTCAAAAATATGGCTTAAAGTAGGAAGTACCTACCTGGATTTCCTTGTCCCATGAAAGCCACATTTCTTCTGAAAATATTGTAAGTTAAAAAATTTGCTGCAATATTTTCAGCACACAGATGATGCAGTAATGTTTCTAAAAGACATATTTTCTACCACTGCAGTACCTACTTATGTACTTCACAATCCTAAACTACAACACTCACCGATGATTTTGTTCCACTGGTCGATGTGGTCTGTTCCAGGGAAAAGCACACCACCTCGTATCATCTCCCCCATGATGCAGCCAACTGACCAAATGTCAACATTCTCCTTGTAACCCATGCCAAGGATGACTTCAGGTGCTCGGTAATACCGGGTCACTACATATGGAGTCATCATGAACGTAGTGCCTGCTGTCCGAGCCAGGCCAAAATCGAGGATCTTTAATGTACAGTCAGACTTCACAACTATGTTGCTAGGTTTCAGGTCCTGTTAGAAAGATTAAGTTTTGTAACTCTTCTGACAGTATTAAACAACAAGCGAGCTACTATGAACAAAACATTAATTTACTTACAAAAATATCCAACAGCACATAACACAACCACTTTCAATCCTTGAAAGGAAATGCTAAGGAAATGGCATGAGTAATGAGTACATAGAAAATTATGTTTTATTATACATCTATCCATTCAATGATAACAATGAAGATGTTCTGTTAATGTAGTATCAATAGGCTAGAATTGATAACATGCCCACTGACAGTACAACTCTTATGAAGAAAGGATGATAATTGCTTTAAGATATAGAGTAGAAAAGCTATCCAATTCTGTTTGGTAGTTGGCTAGATTTAAGAAACACCATGACTTTATCTATACTACAAAATAAAATAAAAGTGTCAGTGATTTTTGAATTTTTCACTTTTAATAACTTTTTCATGTAGTATAATTGATAACTAAGCCATATCTAATGTTAATTTTTTTTGTGTCTGTCTGTCCAAATGGATTTAACTCAAAAACCACTTAATGCATTGACATAAAATTTACACAGTATATAGATAGTAACCCCAGGATCAACTTAGTCTTTGTTTCATCAAGATATCTCAAGCGGTTCTGGAAAAAATGATGATCAGGGATGTAAATAGGTACTGGATTAAGATTTTCTTAGGATTACTGCATAAAAAAAACATCGTTAAAAAAAATTCATCATTTCTCCTCTCTTTTTTGTCTATGGGCTGTAAAACTTTCCTTCCAAAAGGCTGTAGTGGCCCATGGCTAGAGATATTCCAAGTGGGGCCGCAGTTACCCAGTGGATAGATATATATCAAGTGGGGCCACAGTAGCTCAGTTGCTATAGCACCCAATGAGGGAGCCGCAGAAGCTCAGTGGCTAGAGAACCCAATAAGGGTGCCGCAGAAGTTCAGGGGCTAGAGAACCCAATAGTGGGGCCGTAGTAGCTCAGTGTGTAGAGAACCCAATAGTGTGGCCACAGTATCCCAGTGGCTAGAGCACCCAATAGTGGGGCCGCAGCTGGTCAGGGGCTAGAACATCCAATAGTGGGGCCGCAGTATTTCAGTGGTTAGAGCACCCAAAAAGGGGGCCGCAGTAGCTCAGTGGCTAGAGAACCCAATAAAAAAGTGGCTAGATCAATTCAAAATCCTAAATATCATGTTAACATAAAACATGTGCAAAGTGATAGCAGGGTATAGTTTAGTAACTCCATTAAACCTGAAAGAAGAAATATTAGTATTTTAAACATAAAACCTTAATGAATCGATGATGGGCTTTATTTTAATAACTTTAAAAAAAAATCATGCGAACGAAGTTGCACTGGTCAGCTAGTTAACAATAAGTTGTGTCAGGAGACTGCAGGTCTAATGATGGGATTAAAAATAATAAGTTCTATAACTTTCCAAAATTTGTGAAAGGTTTATGGGCCAAATGATGTTCATAGTACCGAGGAGATAGTACACTCACTGTTCACTATTACTTGACTCGCCTAAAATTGGCTGTTAAAAGTTAAGCTTGTCAAAGGAGTAAAATGTTGCAGGAAAGAGAGTGTTACTACACTATCGACCAAAAAGTAATTTGACACCTGTCCACAATGTTTGGTCCATGGTTGTCACCCTGTTAGAATCTCGTAGGGCCACCTCTTGCGGCTATAACAGCAGCCACCCTGTCTGGCATGCTATCTACGAGTGTTTGCAGGACATCCATGGGGATTCGTAGCCATTCCTCTTGCAATCATTCCATGAGTTGAGCAATGGATTTCGGCCATGGCTGATGAGCCCTCACCCAACGATCAAATTTGTCCCAAAGATGTTCTATAGGATTGAGGTTGGGGCTTTGGGCAGACCAGTCCAATCGGCGAACATTTTTATCAGCATACCACTCCATAGTAGCCCTTGAAACATGGCACCTGGCATTGTCATCCTGGAAGTAACACAGATCCATTGCATAAAAATGCCACAATGTTGGGAGCATTTCATTATCCAGAATGTTATAATAGGCCTCTGTGTTTAGGCTACCATGGAAAAACACCAGCAGTCCTACACCGAAGGCCGTGAAACAGCCCCACACCATCACTCCACCACCACCACCACCGAATTTCCTAGTTGGCACTATACACTCCGGTAGAAGCCGTTCCCCAGGTAGATGCCACATCCATACACATCCATTGGACCAGAATAATGTACACCTCGACTCATCACTCCACAGAACCAATTTCCACTGCTCCAGTGTCCAATTGTGACAATCCAAACACTACCTTAGTCGCAGAGCTTTATTGCTTGTCGTGATATGGGGCTTATGTGCAGCTGCTCTTCCGAAATATCTAAGTCGGTGGGCCTCTATACACTATGTTTCAATGGAAACCAATACTCCTGTTGCTGCATGAAACTCCTATCAGATGATAGCCATGGGTTGTGCCCTATTTTTGATAATTTCACGTTTCGGGGTTCTGCAATTTCTGTCGGTCAAGATTGGACGTCGCCCAGAACGTACAGCATTGGCACAATGCCCATCGACCTTCCATTTACGTAGGATGAATGCGACCATTGATTTGGGACTGTTCACCTTCTGTGCAATCGCCCGGCTAAACAGCCACAATCACGCCCTTATCGAAGTCCGATAGCTCTGTACCTCGTGCCATCTCCTTGTCACTGGTTCTACACTGGCCTGCAGCGTATGGCGGCCATACAAGTCAACTGACATACTGAACTACCTATCTTCACAGGTTTCCAATTACTTTTTGGTTGATAGTGTATAATGATGGCACTGACAACCTGCAGACTTGGTAATTGGAAAATTTCTAACCCTCAAGGTTTCAAAAATATAAAATGTCTGTCACTGAAGAACCTTGTTAATACAAAAGCATACTGTAGAAATCTTCATGCCTTTGTTACACATTTTGATTACACCATGGGAGTTTGCTGCAGGAAGATGATATTTTTTAATCAGAGTACTGCAGATTCAGAAGATTTCAAATTCGTGCGAAGTGTAAAGGTGGTAATGTATCTCCCTAACTGCACCAGCACGTGTCAGCTCCTTTAAATACAAGCGATAAAGAACTTAAAGCAAAAATACCTGAATGTGTTAATGCAAAAACGCAATGGGCCTTTTTGACAACAGGGATGACCTAGAGTAAGCCACCTACTAACTGACAGCATCTCTGAAGATCACCCCCATTCAGACCCACCAAGAGGTTTCTCGGGGCCTTGGGGCAAACAACAGTGTTTGGGCCCCTACTCATTTCTTCCTCCTCAGATCAGGTAATTTAATTATTTTCTATGGAAGTTGTAACAACAGTTTATAAACATCTGTTGTAATATTTTAAAAAACAGCAACGTAGAACAGTCATTTGTGTTGACAAATAAGAGAATCCGCAAAATACAAGAAAGTGGTAGTTAAGATATGGACAGCCAAGTATTGCGGTATATATAGGAACATAACACATTTTCGGGCCTGCAGTCAGAGTTTACTCTTTTATTTGAAGTATGTGTGTACTTGCAATTAACCTTCCGACTGTATAGCGTGGAAATAATATAGTATCCCTAGTATCATTAAATGAGATAGGAAAGGCTCTAGCACCACTCTCACAATAATGGTATTGTTATAAGTAGCTTGCAGAGGTGTGGGAGAGTGTATAAACCTAAAAGGTTAGTGATGAATTTGGACAACCAGTCAATAAAACTCTGCAGAATAGATTCATAATGCCATAATCTTTATTGCTCCTAAGATAGCCAAATTACAGTTTACATAGACACTACACTGTACTCAAATAATATTCAGATATATACAAAACTGCTTTGTCATTCAACATAAGCAACACTATTAACTGCATGCATTATGAGAAGAGTCCACATTTTACAAAATTTCTGACATAGGTTTTTGTTTAACAAGTCCAAGCCTAGCTGGACCTCTTTAGCTATATTGGGAATTTTGTACATTATTACTGACAAAGCTAATAAAAATTATCAAAGGTGAGTTACACTATCTCTATAACATCTCTTTTTGTTTTCATCTGAAATGCAATGACATTTCTTGTTCACACTTAATATTAAAATTATAAAACTATATATCAGATGCTCTCTTTTTTTAAGTGACACGTGAGGCTAAAGTAATTTACAGTCACAGTCTGTAAAATATTTTGATTACACATGAAATAGGTTTACAAATAATTTTATTTCAAATGTCCATATAAAGCTGCTGTGAGTCACCAGATAACTATTACAGAAATAATTATTTTTTATTTTTTACCCCCAGGATTAATCACCATCTTAAAAACAAAGTTAATCACTGTTTACATAATTTCAAAATTTTTCATTAACATACAGCTCTCGTCGTATAGAGGTTTGTTCATCAGATTGCGATACAAAACCCAGTAAGACACTGTCCTGGATAAGAATGAATTTACATTAGAAAAACTATGACATGTAAAGAAGAACTGAAACTGTGTTGCTCAATGTGCTGGTTCGTAATGGACACCAGTAGTATGTCATTTTCATTTAAGAGGTAACTGCAGAGTGGCTGGACTGGCAAATATCCAGGAGCCCATAAGATGATGGAGTCCATCAGAACCTGGTACATTTTCCCTTCTCTTCAAGAAAACAATGCTCTTTACATTAGAGAGATCAAACACATGAGTATTTCTACAACTGTACCATATATTGTCAAATTTTTATCTTAGTTTTTATTTCAACTTATGTATGGTAATAATGAAATAATAGGTCTACAATAATCATATCAGTGATGCAGCATTCTAACCAGGTAGAGTAGGTTAAAACTTTATAATCCTATGCAGTTAACATTTCAGCTTGTGTTGCCTGATGTGACTTAAGTCAAAATTTTGTAACCATATTCACTATTGACTCCACTTGTCCAATCACGTCTTAATTCATGCCTGCAACTTGCAAAGATAATGTCAAATAGCTAGTCCATACAGCATGAATTTCTTCATACTTGACAAAGAAAAGCATGGCATCAGTACGACAAATTCACTCAAGACGAATGGTTAAGTGATCCTGAAAGTTTCTTTCAGGTAAATGTTTTTTCCATGTGAAAAAGTTAAGTACAATTTTGTTTTAATGGTTTGAGTGAAAACTAAGGTGTGGTGCAATGTAAGTCTGGAAAAACTATGTGCCAGTGTTATATGTGCATTTTTCAAACATACCTAAATAAAAATTATCTATTTTACAAGCACCATGGGTAAAAATAATAGGATTAGCACTTATTATTTATATTGAGCTGTCCAAGGCTCAGAAGCTGGATTTCAGAGAAGATAACTTTGCCGAAGTTGAAGTTGGAAAGAATTTTAAGGTAATTAAGAAATAGATTTTAAATATTTAGGATATGAATTACAATTAGAATTGCATATATCTAATACACACGTTATAACAGTAATATATTAAGATAAGTTAATAAAAATATGGGGGAAGGGGCTCCATTATAAAAGTCTGCAAGGGTCCTACAAGTGTTTAGTTATGGCACTGTGCTTGTTGGATTTCCCTTATACATTAAGAGAAACAGCTTTATTTTAAAACTTACGTAAGTGTTCTGCAGTGACCAATTAGAGCGTAGCAATATGTGGTGTTGGTGAAAAGTGATATTTACAGTTATAAGCATGAATTAAAATATAAAAGGGCAAAACGTGAACAGACTGCTAGGAAATATCCTCTTTGAATAATGTAACTTAATGTTGGTTTTATTATGTGATTTCAGGTGGTAAGTTATAAACAAACTGTAAATCCAATATGCCAAAGTTCCACAGACCACAGCGGTAAGCATTACAATCCCTACCTCACTACACAACCCTTACTCATGGCATGATAGGTTGGGGGAGGGGGGGAAGCATTATAAATTATCGTTAAGTACTGATTGTGGTAGAGGGTGAAATGAATGCACATCAGTACAGTGAAGTCATTCTGCAGTCCCATGTGCTACCTTTCCAGGCAGAAGATCCAGGAGCCAGTTTCCAACAAGATAACACTCCCCTTACACACACATGGTTTCCAAGGAGTGTTTACATGTGTGTCAACACTTCTACAGTTTGCCTAATCACCTGTTTCTTCACCCATCAAACATTTGTAGGACAAGATGGGACGTCAACTTCCACCATGTTAAGGTATTCATGATATAGAGCGTAATTTAACAACTGCGAGTACATTTGCCACAGGATAATTATGGCATATTTGTTTTCACACCCTATTATACAAACACATGTATTCAGGCATAAGATGATCTGATGAAGTACTATAAGGTCCTCCCTTTGCAGTAGATAGATAAAATATTGTCCTAATGCAATAACAACATACATATCACTTTTTTACACCACCTTGTAAATCGTCAGGCTAGTTCCTGCCAGCTAGTTTTCCTGTGCAAGCACAAACTGGCAGGAACTGGCCTCACAATTTGCGAGGACCAGACTGCTGAAAGACTGAAGGTGCTGCAGGCTGTCTTCACCAAACATGGTTTACGAAACGTGTGGACAATGGATGACTACATCATTGTAAAGGCAAATAACAGGAAATTCACTGCAACTCGCATGGAAGACCTCTCTTAAGCACAGTGCAAACCAAAACCTTAAATTTCTTACTATCATTTCTAATTTGAGTTTTTTTATGTAACATTAACCATCTGTACTCTGTGCCATGGTTTGTTAATAATTTTGTTTTTTTGTATTGTTTTTGTGTGTGAGAGTGTGTTTTTCATTTCAGTGTGAGTCCATTTATTACTTATTTGTAGCATGCTCCTGCTTTTTAATTCTTGGTGTGAATATGTAAGTTATATTTGTTCCAACTACTTATGTCCAAATGACTAGTGCTACCAACATTTTTCAAGCTATGTGAAGTGGTGACTACCCAACTGAATTGTTCCACCATCAAAACTGGTTTGTCCTTGCCACCTGTTACTGCAAGCAGCTTTCTTATGAATACGCTGCTTTGCCACCCCTATGCTTTCCATGCTGCGCACACTAACACCCAGTCATTACTTGGAAACACAGGTAATTTTGCACTACACATTCGCAACCAAATTTTCATATCCTGTTGGTATCAGAGACGTGGCTCGTCCCATCACTGCCAAGTTCCCTTTTTGATATGCCAGGATATGTATTGCAACTGAATGCTGAAACGAGGAGGTGGTGTAATTGTCTATATAAATGATGACTTGAAAGCTTCGTTGTTAGCTAGTTCAGCTAGTGCATATTCTGGGAAGCTGGAATACCTTTTTTAAAGGTGAAAATGAAAGATCATGTTCTTGTAGTTGGAGTAGTATATAAACCACCAAACGTATGCTTTTTGGGCAACACTGAAAATATTTTGTCACAGATAGTTCCGGAATAGCATCATCTGCTCAAAGTCAACAGAGAGTCAAAATATTTAACAGATTTTATAGCATCTCACAATTTGGATATCATGCCATTAGGAGCCACACGTCATTCAAACATGGCTAGATCTAATAATCATATCTTGACCTGATAATGTATTAAATAATGGACAAATTATTGTACCAAGTATGTCCTGTCATGTTTTTTTAACACATTCTTTACACTTGCTGAAATTTTTTCCCAAAACAATTCCATACCATCATTCAAAGCAATGTGATACCAAAGAAATACGTATGACAGCAACAAAACTCAAAATGTGCATGCAGCTGGAACTGTAAATGTGAAGGTAACCACTTTATACGTCATAAAACAAATTTTTTGACACTATCTCGCTGGGACTTACAAAGCGAGTCGCTCGCCCCACTGCCTCTTGGATGACTGATCAGGTTTTGGCGATGGTGGCAAAACGAAATGAGGCATATACACAGTTTGTATGCATAAAACAAGCTGGTCTATGGGAAGTTAATATGTACTTAAGAACCTGAGAAATAAATGCACACAGGGAATTTTAAATGCAAAGCTCAGCTACTAGAATTCGTAGAGTACACAATAGTACCAAACCTTAACTTTCCTTCTGGCTCATCACCATAAGTGAAATATGCAAGTTGTTTAGGCAAATAAAAACAAAAGCTCAAGGGTATTGATGGCTCATTTGTCAAACTGATAGCATCCATCCTGCCTGCACTCCTGCCAGCACTCACACACATGATTAATGCTTCACTATAAGATAACATCTTCCCAGCCTGCTGGAAGAAAGTGCAAGTGATTCCAATTGCAAAATTTCTGCAACCAGCTGCTAGAAAAGACTACCATCCGATTAGTATTTTGCCAGCGCTGACAAAGGTAATTTAGTATTTAGTACATAGACAAATTTTTATATACATAAATAAATGTAACATGCTAGAGGATTAACAGTCTAGTTTAGTCCCATGCACAGCACAAGTACTACTTTGATTAACATAGCTGATAATATTTGTTTAGCCATAGAACACCGAAAATTAACACTCTTATTATACCTTATCAATTTTAGAAAAGTATTTAATGTTATATATCATGAAGTCCTGCTAGCAAAATTGGGACAGGTTTTTAATTTCTCTGCCAATGTGTGTGAATAGCTCGAATCCTATCTTAATGACCAGAGCCAGTGCGTTGTACTAAACGGCCAACAGTCCGAATGATGCCCTATAAAATCTGAGGTCCCCAAGGCTCTGTACTTGGCCCCCTTTTGTTCTCTCTGTTTATTAATAACATAAGGAAATGTCTGTCCTTTTTTAAATATCACCTTTATGCACACTTCAACAAAACTGATGACAAGATGGCATTTGAAAATATGAATCATGAACTTGCAGAAATACATAAATGGTCTGTTCAAACAGCCTCAGTGTAAATTCTGGTAAAAGACAATGCATCCTGATTGGTTCTTCAGCTATTTTATCCACTGTTAACCAACATGTCATTCCGGATATTATCTTCAATAATAATAATAATAATAATACCCTATCAAATAAGGATTTAAAGTATAGGAGTCATAACTGATAAAAATCTGTCTTGGGCCATTCATGTTACTACCTTATGTAGAAAGGTGTACCACTCACTGTATTCTCTAAGTTGCATGAAAAGACAACTGCCTGCTCAAATAAAAACCACTTTAGTTCAATCTGTACTAATGCCTATTATGGACTACTGCGATGTTGTTTATAACAATCTGCTTGAAAGCCACATAACACGACTGCATAAACTTCAAAACATGTGTGTGAGGTTCATATTTAGTTTAAAAACACGTGATACCATTGGCTCCTACCTTAGAAAACTGTCTTGGCTTAAGCCAGATAGAGGAACTTCTCATACCCTATTCTTGCTCCATGAAAAACTATATTCTTTCAGATCTCACTACCTTTACAAGCAGCTTTCCTACCTGAATGATCGCCATCCAGTAAACACGCACTCTAAAGCCGTCAATAGACTGCAAATATTGCTACACAAGACCAAATTCTATTCGAGCTCCTTCATCACTGCCACGTCAAAGACATGGAACAACCTGCTGATTGAACACAGAAATGTTGACAGTTTCAGTAGATTTAAGAACAGTAAATGAATACTAAGTTACCTTCGTCACCCAAATGTATGAGGGAATGAAATTGGAATTTCTCGAAGTTGTGTTTATGCATTCATGAGTGCATATGAGTGAGTAAGTCAATGTGAGAGAGAGTAATTAAATTGTATCTTTGGTTTGTCTAGTAATAAGTTACATACGTATAAGTGTGGATCTGTAATATCTATGTATGACTTTATAGCAAATTATGCCTTGACTGTACCTTTAAACAATTAATTAATTAATAATAGTAAATAAGTTTTGTTTGAAACAACAGTTTTTTCCTTGGTGTGTAAATTTTTATGGCAGTGAGTGTAACTGCAAAATTTGTGCCTGAAGTTTATAACTTTGCTTACTAGCAATTCATATGATTCCTTGTTTCTGTAAAGAAAAAAAAAATGGCATGTATTATGTTATATGAAAAAAAGCTATTGTTTTTAATTGTCATATGTAATTGGTTGAAATACATATAGTAAAAGTGAGTTAGTAAGGCAGAAGTTACATGCAATATTTGCTAATAGTACAAATCAACCTCCACCAAAAAATAGACAATAGCACATTCTCTTTAATATTTATATGCACACAAGATCATGAACTTAAAACCATACCCTATGAATTATGCCTGCAGAGTGTAGATGCTTTATTCCACACAGCATCTGGTACAACAGGTACGACATTCTCTCATGATCCAGATCCATCTGGATCACCTGGCACAAGTTTGCATCCATCAGTTCCATCACCAGATAAACATCCTGGAACTCCTCCAGCGACTTCTGAGGCGTGAATGCATTTAACAGACCAATAATCTGTAAGCATCAGATAAAAAAATTATAGTCCATTCATGGTTTCTTCGGATGTTTTGAAACAAACCTTTGAAAAATCACCCTATGAGTAATATGTTAACCTTTATTTTTAAATAACATTAATACCTCATGTATATAATGAGTAACACAAAAATATTCAATTTTTGAATAAATTATACTTTACCATAGTATCTTCCATAACTTGTAATATTTATTACATATTCAATACAAAAAAATTAAAAACACTGAGAGCAGTGATGTTTTGGCAACAGTTTGTAAGAAATAATTCACAGTTAAAATATTGTTTTAATCAAGTTTTTGGTACGCTATATGTAAATTAAATGCTCCCTATTACAGTATTTAAATATTTAGGTGACCCCGAAGGAAATATATTTCATTGTTACAGTTTAAAATAACAGCGCAAAATATTGTGCGCAGGCTCTAGTGACATGGTGTTTGTTTTTTTGACAGAGGAAAAAACTGCCGGCTGAGTGAAGCTTGCCGCCCTGTCTTTCTCTCTCCCTCGGGAAGTTTCGCAATGTAACTGTAAATATTGGACATGCAAAATTTATGTGTTAACCATAAACTTGTTTTTATGACAAAGTTAATTATGTTAAAGTCATGTTTATTCATCACAATGTTGTATCATTTCCTAGATGTTTGAAACACAGTTTTGTAATGTGCTTATCTTTCTGTGATTTGAATGTTTGTCAGAATCCCAACAAAATACTAAGCCCAGCCAGATAACTTAAAAAAATTGTTGAATAAACCTAAAAAACAGTAAGTAGCAATGTATAGAAATATGAGCGCAATAAAAGTTACGGTAGACCTATTATTTGGTGCATGTTCACCACTATCTTTTAAGTTTGTCGCTGCTACATACAAAAAATAAGCGACATGAGTTGCTTGCTTGAATTTACTGGATCTGTTTGTTGGAATGGATGTTCCTTCAATGTGATTTGTATTCCAACAGGGTTAAATAAATATTAATGTGCATTACATGTGATATGCTATGTCATGTATAACAAATATGTTACCAATGTAAAATAATAGCCGTAAGAACTATTGACAACACAGACATTGTAAAAAAGTCATACAGCTAACATAAATATTTTTATACGCCTAAATTGTGGTTATTCATAAGTAATGGTTTTTGAAATATGACAAAATTCTTTGAGCAGCTATAAACAGTAAACAACACATTTGACAGTTATCAAAGTAGAAGTCACATGGTAGTGTTTATATTTACGTGTAGCAGAAGGATACGTAAACAGTAACCAAATGTAGAAATTTAGCAGCGCTTCAGGAACATCCGAAGATACAGTGAATGGACTATATTATATATACCAAATACTTTTCCACATGTATCCGAAGACAAAGCCATCCACCTAATCAATTTTTAAATCCAACACATTCTTTACTTATATTTGTTTTAAATTTTAAAATTGGTTAGCTTAATTAAAAAATAGCAATAATAAATACTTCAAATTCGATGTATCAGAGTTTTGCTGATGTTTTAAGCTGCGAGACAATAATTTTGCTTTAAAAAAAAAAAACCACTAGAAATTATCATACACTGTATTTAAAATTTGGATACAAAACCTTTTTTCTTTAAAAGTTTACTTTTTGCATTATAATAAAAAGCAGCAACTAATTAAATAAAAATTATTTATTCTAAGTTTCTGATTTGCACACCATGCAACAATTTTACGGAGACCCATAGAAATATTGTGGTTATGTATTTCTATGCATTGCTACTTACTGTTTTTTAGGTTTATTCAATAATTTTTTTTATTTATCTGGCTGGGCTTAGTATTTTGTTGGGATTGTGGCAAACATTCAAATCACAGAAAGATAAGCACGTTACACAACTGTGTTTCAACGCATCTTTTACATTCACTTGAGGAACATAAGACTTCAGAACTCAATACTGTAACAAAGTCAGGTATAATTTTTTCATCATCACTGTAAATATTAATTTGATGGTATAAAGATATACGAGAGAAAGAACTATAATCAACCGTTTTTTCGGGCCATATGTCCAGCCAGCAGGTGTGTTTTAAACCAGGCTGCTATGGCCCAGGTAGAAGTATATACAAATACTGCCCTCTCCTAATGTCTCCCTGGTTCTTGTAACCCACCACACCCCACTCTATCTGAGTTTAGCTGCATTTTCTAATTGCACTTTCAAAAGGAAAAACAAAGGGCAAATGCACCTGTCTACATATGGTGAAACAGGCAAAATATGCATACCCTAGTGAGCTGAATCATTAGATTAGGCAGATCAGTCACCTCACAATAATTATTGTCCATTAAGTTTCTATACAAATGAATAAATCTAAAAATAAATTTAATGTGCAATTAATATAATTCAAACAAAATTAATATAACTTCCATTTTGATTGAAAAAGGCTGTGGGTCTATGCAATATTAGGCTCCAATGACAGGAATTATTTTCCAAAATACACAAAGCCCTAATGCATTATTCTTAGGATATCAACCATGTAGTTAATAAGAACTTTTCACGTAAGTACAACTATTTCTAGCCAATCTTCAAAATTAAAAATGGATTTTTATCTTAATCATGTTGGACATGATAAAAGTGCCAAATTGCAAGAGCTAAACACAGTACAGAAAATTAGACTGATTAATTTCATCATATTGCAAAGAGGTTATTAAAATCAAAACGTCTCAATATTTTAATACAATTTTCTGAAACCATGGGGCATTGAAACTATCAGCTCATATACAAATCATCTCCACTGCAGAGTCTGAAAAGATGTTATATTTGGTCAAGTGAAGTGGAAAGATTTGGACAGCTCTTAACAATTTCGCTGCTATGGACGAGATATGTCGTCCTCAACTCAGCGAGGGGTGGAGAAAGGAAGGAAAAGAGCTGTCTGGCAAAATGTGGGACAACCTGCCAGCTACTTAGTGTTGTATGTTTTGCTGCCGATTGCGGACGTTTTGGATAGTGTTATTACACTAGTCTTAGTCTTTTTTCTAACACTTTTTGTGATTGTATGTTATTTATTTGTAACTACAAAATGAAGAGAGACCGCTACCTGACAGACCAAGAAGCACTGGAGATGATTCTCACAAGGAGTGACAGTGAAGAAGATGTGTTTACATTGAGTGATTCAGATGTAGAGTACACTCCACACAACAAAGAAAACTCTCCTCAGCCAACTACGTCTACTGGGATTACACATAGTACTTTAACAACAATATTTGAAGAATTGTCTTCTGAATCGGAGGAAGACAGCAGCAATGAAGAAAGAAATGAAAATAATGGTACAAAAAGGAAGTGTGATACATTTCAGTGGCTTTCGAATAATTTGACTCCCATTACTCATCCTTATAATGATACAAATGCAGGATGTAAAGCAAATGTAAATATTAACAGTCCTATCATAGACTTCTTTCTAGTCTACTTTGATGTATCATTGATGATATTTGTAGCAAATGAATGTAACAGATACTACAAGTATGCCAGTGAAAATGCACCACAGATTTTGCAGTCCCATTCCCGTGTGAAGCAATGAACAGTCACAAATTGTGGGGAATTGTTTTGTTTTCTGGCAGTGTGTTTACTAATGGCACGAGTGAAGAAACTGAAGCTACGTGAATACTGGTCAAAGGATGCGCTTTTGCGAACACCAGTGTTTGGAGAGATAATGCCACGAGACAGATGTTTACTTTTACTGCAAATGCTGCATTTCTGTAACAACAGTGTGGATCAACGTGGCGATCGTCTATTCAAAATTTGGGCTGTTGTCTATAGAATTTGAAATACTTTTCATATTTCATTTGTGCCTTACAAAAAAATGTGCATTGACGAGAGCCTGCTTCACTTCAAAGGCTGTTTGATTTTCAAACAATATGTGCCTTCAAAACAAAGCGTGTTTGGAATAAAAACTTTTGTTCTGTGTGACTGTCTGACTGGATATGCTCTTGATTGTGTTGTGTACACTGGTGCAAAGAGTGACATTGACGTGGCAGGTCTGGGAAAGTCTGGTGATATTGTGGCTATTTTATTGAAAACATACTTAGACAAAGGTCACATGGTATTTGTAGACAACTGGTATTCCAGTCCAAACCTGTTTCATTGGGCTTCATAATTGCATAACAAATGCATGTGGCACAGTACGAAAAAAGAGGAAAAATATGCCGAAAATAGACAACAAACTGAAGAAAGGAGAGATTTCTTTCAATTCATTGGGCCAGATACTTGCAATGAAGTGAAGCGATAAACGGGAAGTATGGATGCTCAACACCTGCCACAATGTAAATATGAAAGAAAGCAAAAAAATTGACAGGAAGAGTGGATGTAAAATAATGAATGCCACATGTGTTCTGGACTACAACATTAGCGTAGGATCTGTCGACAAAACTGACATAGTTATAAGTTCTATAGAATCAGTGAGGAAAACTGTAAAATGATATAAAAAACTATTCTGTCATGTATTGGATCTTGCAGTTCTGAATGCCCATGCTCTTCACAAAAATGTTACTGGTAAAACATTGCCTCTTGCAACATTCTATCTAACGCTCATCAGAGACATTCTGGAGAAATACTCAAACAGAGAAGAAAGTCTGGAGGAGGAAAGAGGTCAGAAGAAGACACTCCGATGCGCTTCTCACAGAGGCATTTTCCCACAGCCACTGAAGCAAAAGGAGTTAAAAAAATTTCCCACCCAAAAATGTGTTGTTTGCATCAAACACAAAATTCGTACAGAAACACGATACTCGTGCAGAGACTGCAAAATCGCACTGTGCGTCACACAATGTTTTGAAAATTACCACACCAAAAAAAATTACTAAATGTTGGTGTAGTAACATATCATTTCAATATGTCTAAATAATATAATAAGTGTAATAAAAACCAAGGTAATTTACTGGAACTTTCATACGTAAGTGTAACAACTCGGTTATTTTATTTAGAGTGTATCAAAATTTTGTTTTTTTGAAATTACTATGTATATTTTAAAAAGTTAGTGAAATTTCACCATAGTAAATATAGTTTATAGACTCCAATGAATGTGATGTCTGATTTTTTAAGTCAGGAAAATAAATTGTTACTGAAAAATGCCATAGATCTACTTGTATTCCAGATTTCATTGGAATCGGTTGCATAATTCCTGAGATTTGATGGGAAATCATAATTTTTTCAAGTACTGGTATCTTCCAAAATGGCGCATTGGCCAAGACGAGTGTTTCTGAATTTAAGCTGATATTTTGAATGGTCAGCATACAAAGTTTGGTTTTAAATAGTTGAATAGTTTCTGAGATATGCGGTACCATCCAAAATTAATAAAAGAAAAAAGTCCGCTATTTTGAATATAAGCATTTAGGATGGTTGAAAACTATGGCAATCAGGTTTCATTACTATGTACTATAAGTTTATGAGTTGGTTTGAATTCAGTGTATGGGTGCAAAAGTTTATACAGGAAAACACACACACATGCAGGTAGGAAGATAATGTTCTAAGTCTATTTTTCCTTCAGAAAGTAGGTTTAAAAATATATATATATTATATTACACGTTAGCAAAATAAAAGCAAACAGTGCAATGGCACTATGGTAAAATAAATGTAGACATTACAAATTACAATTAATTGTAACATTAAGGTAATACGTCTGCCAAAATAAGATAACTATTAAAATTTTTCCAAAAAAGGTGCAAAAAGTGGCTACACAGGCCTTGTCTACATTTGCTAAAAAAAAAGTATTCAGCACAGGGGGTGAATTGGTGCTATGTGACTGCTAGCACTACAGAGATGACACCATTACTAAGCATGTAGTAGCGAAAAGGGCTCTTAACATCGAGGTCTTGAAAACCGATAAGGGTGAAGTAAGGTGACTATGGCGGCGCTGGAATGCAAGGACGAGGAAAAACGAGATCATCAAGAAAACCTGCTAATCAGCGGCATCGTCCGGCACAATTCCCACATGTGAAAATCCGGGAATCATCCCACGGAGAATCAAGCCCTGTTCGCCTAGTGAGGCAAGTAGTCCGACCACTACACCATTGCAGTCTGGATGTAGATGCTTTTGTGGACATCATTATAAATATAAAATTAAATATAAAATGCACACAATTCAATTACTTTATAACATAAATAGAGAAAATATTGTGTGATAAAGTTACAAGTTCAATGTTTAAAAGTGCATAATAAGAGCAATATACATGTGCCTGTAGTAGGAAAAGTAGAAAGACAGTATTATTGTATGGTTACGTGTCTACTACAACAATAATTTTAAATTGTTATAACTCACTCTGAAATCTTCAACTGATTCTGAGTGAAAGTATTATTTGCGACATGCATTTTTTATATGCACAAGTAATGTTAGTCTTAACTAAAGTCACCACATCTGCATATTAATCTTCATTCATTACATACAAAGGGAAAAAAAGTGAAAAGTGTGCTTTTATTCTTTCCTGTTCATGCGGATATTTCGGTGTACACACAGGACAATACACTGCAACAAGTAATCTAACATTGGCTTAATTTACATACCATTACTTCTATTAAAAATTCTCAGGAATGAATCTTAAACTAACAATTGCAGTATTTCATGTACTCTACACCAATACACTAAACAACCTCAACTCCTAATCACATGAGCATTGTGCATGCTGCCTTAGTAACTACACAGTACTGTACATGGAACAGTTCCAAAATATCCCAGCACCATGGTAATAAGAGACTTTGAATTTTGAGTCCATTACTATTACTGAATCATCATATTACAAATACTGTATATTATTTCTCTATAACTTGTTGCAATTACAAAATTAAAATAACTTTCATTATTATATCACAATGAAGTATGAGCAGTGAATTAATTCAAAACAACCACAAAAATTCAAAATTAATTCTACTACTATGTGGTGTAAAATGTTTGTTTAATGAGTTCAATTCCTAACATAACATAATTTCCAAATATTAAATGTTTTGTTGAACAGGACACAGCAATAATCACTAGAACATATGTTCTCCATGATGGCTTTGAAATCAATCTTTAATTATAAGCTATAAATGAATGTCAATAAAACTGAATATGTAAGAAATAATATTTTGTATTATTTTAAGCCAATAAAAAAATTCTCCATGAAGTAAAAATAAAATAGTAAATTAGCTAAATAATTCACATGCTATCATACATCAACTTACATTCTTATGGTTGACAAGCTTCATAAGCTTGAATTCCCTGTACGCACGTTTGGCATGCGTCACATTCTGAAACGGACGGCTCAGTTTCTTGATAGCTACGTTCTGCTGAGTCACCGTATCATACGCAGCACTGCAAAGATACATCATGAACAGCAACTACTCCGAATAACTATTTCATTTAAACATTGCTTGCAGACTGGCAGTATATAACATAAGCACATCCTAACTAGTTCATAACTAGAGATGAGCAGAGTAGAGAGTTTTTGACAGCTCTTAACATCAGGGTCTTGAGAGCCAATGAGGGTGAAGCAAGGTGACTATGGAACAGCACCAGAATGCAAAACCGGAGGAAACTGGAGATCATCGAGAAAACCTGCCGACCAGTGACCATTGTCTGGTATGACTCCAATGTGTGAAAATCCGAGGCTCGACCTCACAACAAATCACATCCGGTTTGCCTTGGTAAGAGGCAAGTAGTCTGACCACTACACCAACAGCTAGAGATGACAATCATTCCAATCTAGTATGAGAAGGGGACAGGATAAGAGGGGGGGGGGGGGGGGGGGGGAGATGCTACAGTCTATTTTTGGTTGAATGACCATCTAAAAAACAAACATTCAAAAAAATAAGCCAAAAACTGCAAATATTTTAATGTAATATTACAAGATACAATTTTGGTAATGAAGGCACTGAACTGAAGAATATATATTATATGTATTTAAGATCTTACAAAAAAATTTATATACAAACTTGACGTGTGACGCTTTCTTAACATATAATCAAACAACTTTGTCTTATCTGTGCGTATCTCCATGACGCGCCAGACAAGGTCCGAACCACTACTATAACTACCACAATGCTTACAGATTAATTCCCTTTATCGCGGTGACTAATACAGACATGTCAATTTTGTACTGTTCGCCCCTGATCAGAAAGCCACATCAATCCATTCAGAATATGACTGAGCCAGTGGCCAAGAAGCCAAAACCATTCTCTATGGTCAAGTAGTTCAACAGCATGTCGAGGGATGGCACTACCACTGCTCCAGCTACCCAGCAGATGCCGCAAGCAGAAAACCCTTGGCTCCGCCCGCTAGCAGACGACTTGACTGCCTGCACCTCCACAGCCCAGACGAGGGCGGACCAGCAGATACTTATACCTGCACATGGCCCAGAAACGTCAGTTATTCACGTGCTATTCTTAGATCAGCACAGCCCCAAAACCCTGTGTGCTGGAGCTATCTGCTACCTCACCATCTTCCAAACTAACAGAAGCTCGTCAACTACTTCACACACGCCCTCCAGACCTTCCAGAGGATCTCCACCTACAGACTTAGAAGAAGTCGTGAACACTCCTTGCTTGCTTTCCCCTCCAGCAACGTCAAAACACCGCCGCTGCCCTTCTGGAAATGGACCAACTAAGTCCCTTCAGGACATGGTACAGAGTAGTCAGGATTAATTTGTATAGCTACCTATTCGAAATGCCCTATCATCCTAGGACCAGGTCCCCTTTGCATATTTTGTGCATAATAGTACTTCTGGTCAGCTTGAGGCAGTTAGGAGGTAGTACGGACCCCTGTGTCTATTCCTCTTGGGAATATAACACAAGTTCTCTCTTACTTCTGAGTATCCTGCCTTAGGTGATTGTGCTACTCCCACGTAAACATCATACCCATCAGTGTGAAGCAGGAGATAGGGATTTATACCATAATTTCTGAACCTAGTGTAGGCCTGCGGGCTCCCCCTAAGGGACGCTCGTAAATAGGGTAACACACACACATTCGACGGCCACCCTTTTTGTGCACTCTGGTATATGGAAAGGTAGAGCTCCAATCACTAGAAAGACAATCCATTAGCCGGATAGTCAACCACTACAGTTTGTACTCCGTCCACTGTGCTGTCTGTGTCACCAGAGGGAGTATTTGACTAGTCCTGGAGGTCTGACTGGCTTTGGACCCACACCTACAGTTGTTGTCGGACATCTCAGAAAAAATCACCTCTCTGACCACCACACCATTTGTGTTGCCAGTTGGGGAACAGAGTACAGCTATGTGTCGGCTCGGCTGTGGCAGAACACTCTAGTTAGGGACCACAGTCGCCTGCTTCCCTTTGGTGAGGCCTGTCTTAGTACCCATCCATGCCTTACACCCACAGAAGCGGGAAAAAGTGGCAGGGGAGACAGCCATTGCTACTTCTAAATCCACTTGGAAATGCACCCCAGCTTCTCCTGCACTTTGCAATAACCCCAAGAATGAGCTCACACTGCCCGCCAGTCAGAGGCCTCACCTCCTGGCTCTCTACCCTCCTCCGTTTCCAGCTCCGCAGAAGACACCAGGGACTCTCCATCCCATTGTTTCTGCCATCCACTGCAGAGTACTGCTTGCAATTGCAACCCTTTGTTCTGGGGTTACCGAAGCACCAGTCCGGCTCAGGCCCACACCAGATTCGGCAGCTGTAGCACCTCAGGGGCACCCAGCTCCTTCAGCAACACCAGCAGCCAGCAGCAACAGTCTTAATCTGGTCAGCAGCCCGCCTGGACCACCACCGGTACAGGTAACCATGTAACCGCAACTCACACTGCCCAAATGACTGCCCAGCCAGTTATAGACTTTGAACCAAGCCGCCAAGCAACACGTCCTACTTTGTATACTGGTTGAGCCTGCAGCCTGCCAGTGAGTTAGAACGGCCATTACAACCCTGTATGATTGACCTGCACATCCAAAATTGTCCCCTATCATGACATTGCCTTCAGCTATTCCCAGCATCAAACTTATGACTACTACAACAGATTTGTTATTTCACATTTTCATTCATTGTTGTATATGGCAGAAGGATACACAGACAGAAAAAACTAAACAATTCTTTCAAAAATTTTCAATTCACAATGGAGCAACTACTACCCAGTTAGCATGCATGTATTGCTGCTAGTTGTGGCTACCCAAAGAGTGGTCAGTGCTGATGGCCAACTGCTGTGGATATTTGATGCAGGGTGTATTCTTAAATGACGATCCCATATGAAATCTTTTTCCCTGTTGTGTGGTGTCACCAGCAATACATCTCTGTAAATGAATAGTCTGGTTGGTAACTTAAGAATTGGAATCACTTGCATGTTTTCCTACCAAGAATGAGGATTTTCCTTTCCATTTTGTTCAGTCCAACTGGTTTTTTTTTATAGTCAGAATGCCAAACTGGCAAATCACAAGGTCATCATTTCAATTTATGGCTGGGTTGTGGATTTTTGAGGAGCCAATATTTTCATCATTCAATAAAGGACTTTGTGTTGTGTACTTAGAACTCATGACTGTGACAAACCATCAACCATTTTGCCTAGCAAGCAATACCTAAGTGTGTTATAGACACCCTCAGGATCACAGCATCAATTCATGTAAGACAAGGCAGGTGTGAAAAGGTGTCAAATCACCTAAATAAAAATTATACACTGCACCATAACACATTCTGCTGTCCTGGTTATGGTTATCAGTGCAGCTATAACTCTATTGCTTTGGTGCTCTCAAGCAACATCAAGATTCTTTAAACACTGCAATATGGAAATTCAATAATACCAGTAATTGTTAAGATGTACCAGTTATTTTTGAGTACAAAAACAATTTTCAAGAATAGGAGTACACGAGGCAGGGATTTTAGATTATAATGTTGCATACATAAATATTCTTCTAAATGTCCAAAAACACAATTTTAATTCATAAAAAGTTGTTACATGTGATTGTTTTGGCCTTTACATTACCAAGTCATGATATGAAAGAGCTGCCAAAAATTCTAACTTTAAAGGCATTTTACTTCACACAAGAGAAATGGTAACAGTACAAAGTGATCCACAAATCCAAGCTTTTAATGAAGCATTATTCATTGAAGTTTGTTTGCTAATGCAAAAGCAAAACAGAGAGCTGATTTAACGTTGATTACTCCACAACCACAGTATTTCCATTAGTTTTAGTTTAGTGGATGTATTTGGGCGGATATTAACATCGAGGTCTTTAGAGCCGATGAGGATGAAACGAGGTAAGTATGGAGCAGCACCAGAATGCAAGAAGGGCGGGGGAAATGGAAGACCCCCGAGAAAATCCACCGACAAGCGGTATCGTCCGTCACAATTCCCACATGCAAAAATACGGGAGCAACCCCGCCGGGAATCAAACTTGGTTTGCCTATGTGAGTGGCGAATAGTCTACCCACTACACCACCGCGGTCAGCAGACACATGCTCAGCAATGCTCAGGTCGTAATGGCAGACGTCATAAGGGACTCCGCGACAATAGATCCCGCTCTGCTAGCCCCTCGATATGGTACTGGTGGACACAGGCTTATCTCCAATTGCTGTGACATGTCCCTGGATGGTGCACAGCAACACCAGTGGAGTGCTTACAGTCTGTCGCACAATGAAATGATCCTCCCTGCAGGTGATCCTCCGGGGTCGACCCGAGCTCTCTTGCCTTGTGCGTGTACCCTTGTGTTTTCACTGCACTCAACACAGACTCACAGTGTATACAAAATGGTTCAAGTGGTGAACAATGTGTCAAAATTTCCAACCTGCCTCTTGAAGGCCAACAATGCGACCTTTGTCAAACTCATACAGCTAGGCAAAAGGTTGTTGAATGCACCATCGGGGCATGCTACATGTTCACTGAACTTGGCTCTGTGGGTCTCACTGCTATGAATTCCTTGTTCAGTGTCTTGCAGCTCTGAAAGATGAAGCAGTATGCATGCCCTCTAGTGATACATTCACACAAGCAAACATGTAACGCAAATGGGATACATGTTGGGCTATGGCGATACTGTGTGTCAACCTACGTTGTACTCGCACAATTCGTTCATGATGATACATTTTTTTGTAAATGAGTGTAAAAACAAAGTTCAAAGATAGTGTTTAATTTATACATAAAATATGTACTTAAGAAAGTTTATTTAACACGTTTTTAAGGGCACATAAATAGTTTTGTAAGATCAGGAGTATGGGATTAACAAGTTATGCACACCTTATGATGCCTGGTATCGCCCATTCTACACACTGATGTGTAACATCAGAAAACTTTAATGTATTGCGCAGTAAAACATCAGACTATATATCAATTGTGAATGTTTTCCCACTGCATCTTTGATAATTAGTGATGTTTTCTGGGAATCCATAATTAACACACACTGTCATTTCATTGTAAAACTATCAGTTAAAGTTAAATTATTGTTCACCCCTCCAACATATCTTTGTCATTCTTGATGCTTCTTATTTCTCTTATTTATAGAGCACTGTAGCAAATTTTACTTTTTAAATACAGTACTTGTTAATCATAAAAATATATTATTTTTGGCAAACTGTCTACGCTTTTGCAAATCTCTCTACAAATACTGTGTTCTAGAAGTTTTGAGCTGACTGTCTCAAACACAAGGTTACTGCTGAGTGGATATGGTCTTATACTGGCAGATTACTTGAACCAATCAAAAGCTTTTAAATTGAAAGCTACATCGACTTACACTTTCAAACTATTATTTTGTTTAGTATACCTAATCAAAGAGACTTTCAATTTTGTTATAGTTTAATTGAATTTTTTTGACTACTTCCCAATTTATTTTAAATTTTTTGCAAGCATCCCATCACTACCTTATAAACTCGGAGAATATTTAACTGAAATATCCCTTTAAAAAACAATTTTAAGAGTGAAATTTTTTTAACAGAATAAGTTATAAGTAAGAAATTCAAATCATGTATTTTAACATAAATTTTATCCTTACAAGTTAAGCTCTGCCTTCACATGTATGTCCAGGCAAAGCCACTATTTATAGATACAAAAAGACACGGATTCCTTTCAATCTATCTTTTGAGATGCTACACGCACAGAAACTTAGTATGAAAACGTTCATAAAATTAATTTCAAATGCATTTATAAATCAATAAGAAATAAAATATAATTTTATCATCCCTCCTGTCAGATGCACAATCAACAACCATAATATGAAAGGTGGCACATGTTACAAATATTCAGCTGCTGTAGTGAGTATAGTCGGAATGTGTGGATTACTGTGACAAGGTTAGCAGTCATGATATGGCATAAACAGTAGTAGTGTTGATGTTAAGATTAGGTCCTGTAGTGATGAGAGATAAGAATGAAATAAAGAAGTACAGAGAAACATGACATGGCACAGTATGTAAGATTAGTAATTAAGAACGAGTCAAACAATGGTTAATGGTTGTTTGTGGATATAAGTGACAACATAGAAGATAGAATCATTTAAGCCACCATGACCATTAATTCTAGATGGAAATCTGTGTGAAAATTTCAGAAAATTTAAACAGAACTTAGAGATATTTATGTTGGCGACAGGTTTTGTATCAAAACCGTCTCAGGTAAAAGTGGCCATGTTGTTAAATGTGATAAGTGATGAGGCGGTGGAATTGTATAATACATTTGAATTAACGGCCGAAGACAGACAGGACTATGAAAAAGTGTTGAAGGCATTTGCGGACTATTGTGATCCTGTAAAGAACATAGTGGTCAATAGACTTAAGTTTTGTAGCAGATTGCAGGAGGAGGGCGAGTCGTTCAAATAGTTTCCGACTGATTTGAAAAAGTTGATAAAAAGCTGTGAGTTTAAGGACCAAGCTGACAGTGTCGTGCGGGACAGAATAGTTTTAGGCATACGAGACAAAGGTCTTCAAGAGTGTGTGTTGCGAGAACAAGACTTGACATTGACCAAAGCCGTTGAGCAGTGTCGGGTGGCTGAACTAGGAAGGCAACGAGTGGAAATGGTTCAAAATTGGGTTATGGTAACACCAGATAAGAGACACACAGTGGTTGGGAAAGTTCAGGATATAATAAACAAACAGATGGTGCTCACAGGTATACAGTTAAAAAAGAAAAGGAAGACAGTGTGGCTAGCGGTACTTATCATTGCAAGTACTGTAGGAGGATACACAAGAAGAAGGAATGTCCAGTATATGGGAAAGCTTGTCATAAATGTAAGAAGATAAATCATTTCTCAGTGGTGTGCATGCAAAATGTTGCGGAGGTTATGGTACAGGATAACCTAGAAGAGTTATTTGTTGACACAGTGGAATCTGTGCTGGTCAAACCAAAATCTGAACGAAATAGTAAAACGACATGGGGGTAGATACTGTTAAACAGGTGCATCGAGAATGGATACAGGCAATAACCGTAGTGGACAAACAAATAGCTTTTAAGCTCGACATAAGTTCGGAAGTTAATATCATTCCACAAAGAATTTTGCAGTCTGTGGGTGAGTTGAGCGAAGGAAAGACGAAAGAAATGACACTTGAATGTTTTGGTGGGACAAAAGTGAAATATCTATGTGTAGTGACTCTGAGGTGTTCAGTAAATAAATAGGAAACACTACCTTGTAACCTGGAATTTGTTGTTGTGGATAATGAACATTGCAAAGTGCCCATTATGGGTTTACCTGAGTGTGCAACTCTGGGTATTGTGTCTCGGGGATGTGTAAATAGTGTACAGGCATGGGGTTTGACAGAGGACAGCTTCAGGTCAATGTAACCTGGCATCTTCAAAGCGACAGGCTGTATAGAAGCTGAATGTCGTCTGCAAACAAATCAGTTAGCCAGTAGCGAAACCACCAAAGAGAGTACAGATAGCTCTGAGGGAGAAGCTTCAGAAAAAATTAGTAGAAATTGTGTCATTAGGAGTAATCGCCAAGTGGATCAACCTACTGGCTGGGTGAGCAACTTGACTATTATGGAAAAAACGGACTGTTCTCTGAGATTGTGTCTAGATCTGACAGCACTAAATAACGCCATCTGTAGAGTGTTTTACATAATTCCAACTCTGGAAGACATGAGCAGTAAACTGAAAAACAAGTCTGTGTTTACTCTGTTAGATCTAAAAGATGGATTTTATCAGTTGCCTCTTGATGACGAATCAAGCCATCTTTATGCATTCATACAGATTCTTAAGGCTTCCGTTTGGATTGTCCTGTGCTCCTGAAATTTTTCAACGTGTAAATGAAGAAAACTTTGGAGACATCCCTGGGGTCATTGTTTATTTTGACGATTTACTACTTTCAGGAGAAGATGAGCAGCAGCATGATGAGATAGTCAAAAATGTTGCTGAGAGAGCCACAGACTTAAATGTAAAATTCAATGTGAATAAAATGCACTTCAAGAAGAGTGGGGTGAAGTATTTTGGGCATGTGTTATCAAAGGAAGGAGTGAGGCCAGACCCAGACCAGGTACAGGCAGTACAAGCCATCAAAACACCCAACAATAAGGAGGAACTGCAACGGGTCCTGGGGTTTATTAGTTACCTGAGGAAATTTCTACCAAATTTGGCTTCTATCATTGCTCCATTAAGAGACCTCTTAAAGAAAACCAGTGAGTGGCTGTGGGTGCCAGTGCACTCAGAAGTATTGTCAAAAGTGAAAGCCTTAGTCAGCACAGCACCTGTATTGGGAATTTTCTACCCTGATAACGCGGTCTCCCTGCAATTTGATGCCTCGAAAGATGGGCTTGGCTGTTGCTTGATGTGTGATGGACAGCCTGTCAGTTTCGCATCTCGCAGTTTATCACTAACGGAGCAGAACTATGTACAAGTCGAAAAAAAAATGTTAAGTATAGTTTTTGCAGTCAAAAAATTCTATCATTATATTTCTGGGAGAGCCGTCACCGTGCATACAGATCATAAGCCATTGGTGCCAATCGTCAAGAAAAACCTGACTGATATCTTCTTGGCAAGGTTACAGCGAATGAGAATTTGCCTCTTGCGGTATTCATTGAAGGTGGAATATCTTCCGGGAAAATTTATACACTTGGCAGATTTGCTATCCTGATCATTCTTACCTGAGTGTGACCCATCAGATGAGGAGCTGTCACAGGAAATGGTGCAAATGGTAAGTGTGGCGGATACACTGCAGGTTTCTCCAGCCAGGAAGGAACAGTTCCAAAGTGAGAAGGCCAGAGACCCTGTGCTCAGGGAAGTGATGAACTACTGTAGAGTGAGGTGGCCTGAACATAGACGAGTCGTGAACTCACAGGCACAATTGTTTTTCGTGCAACAACACAGTCTACATGTGGAACAAGACCTGCTTTTTATAAATGATTGAGTTGTTGTGCCACATACTTTGCAAGAAGCGATGCTGAAATTGCTGCATGAAGGGCATCTTGGCATTGAAAGGACGAAGTCACGGGCACGACAGGTGCTATATTGGCCCAAAATGTTGAATGACATTGAGAACCTTGTGAATAGTTGTGTCCTGTGTCAAAAACTTCACAACCAGTGTTCGCGAGAACCCCTCATTTCTCATGCTGTTCCAGACCTTGCCTTTTGAGAAAGTGGGGGGTGGACATCTGTGATTATGGAGGTAAAAGCTACTTGATGGTGGTTGATTACTTCTCTAAGTGGATCGAGATAGTTCCCATTCCAAGTAAACAAGCCAGTGATGTAATCAAGAACATGAAATCCTTGTTTGCAACACATGGTATCCCAAAAGTAATAGTATCTGACATGCCTTTCAGCTCGTATTTATACAAGCAGTTTGCTCAACAGTGGAATTTTGAGATAGTAACGAGCAGCCCTCCCTTCCCTAGATTGAATGGACAGGCAGAAAGGGTGGTGCAGGTGGCCAAGAACATGTTGAGAAAGTGTTCTGACCAAAAAGATGAGCTACTGGTAATGTTGCTTGAACACACAAATACCCCACTGTCAGGAGTTGGTCTAATGCCAGCACAGTTGCTAATGTGTCGAAAGACTCGGACAAAGTTACCAATTAAACAAAAACTACTTCACCCTCACCTGAAGACAAAAGTGACTAGTTTCTTAAAGCCAAGGCAGCTAAGAAATAAACAGCAGCACGACTGTTAGGCAAAAGAAAAAGAAACGTTTCATCCTCAGGATAGAGTATTACTATGGAAGGATGGTCAATGGACACCAGAAGAAGTTGTGGAGCCAGCATCAACTCCAAGGTCATACCAGATACACAATGAGAATAATAGTTTCCTCCGAAGGAATTCTATTCATCTAAGGAGATCTAAATCTCTGTCCAGAGGCTAATGCTAGAAAATATAGCCTGGGACCGGAATTTAAGGGGTTTCCTATAGAAGAAATGAGTGAGCAGTCGAGTCATAGGCAAGTGGAGGAACATAATGATGTGGACACTCACCCAAGGAGGGGCACTGCATCACAAGGAAAAGAAAAAGCAGAGATGATGGAGACAGTTGAAGACATTGAAATACATCAGCCAAAGTCTACAAGGTCAGGTCGTGTGGTGAGAGAGTCAGTGAAGTACAGAGATGGATACCAAAGTAGTTAAGGAATATTACGGAAGAATAATAAGGGACACTTGTAACATTTCTTAAATGGAGGACTGATAGTGCTAAGATGACAGTGTAATGTTTTTTCAAGGGCATTTTAATCAGTATTGTTTTTCAAGAGTAGTAGTTAATAAGTGTATTGTTTCCAGGGTTATTTGTTAATGTGAACTGTAGCTGTCATTACCAGTATCTATGCCAACTGAATAGGTGATTGAAGTGGCTGTTGTGTTGGTAGGTCATTCAAAATACATTTGTAGGAAAGGAGATGTTGTGAGTATAGTCGGAGTGTGTGGATTACTGTGACAAGGTTGGCAGTCATGACGTGGCATAAACAGTAGTAGTGTTGATGTTAAGATGGGGTCCTGTAATAATGAGTGATAAGGATGAAATAAAGAAGTATAGAGAAACACGACAGCTGCCCTTTCCGAGGGAAAGATATGCAATTCTTTGTCAACCTTAAAGAATTTAAGTGAAGTGAGAACATAATAGTGATGGAATGAATTCAGATCAAGTTGGAATATCCAAAAATATCTCTCAATGATATAGAAGTGTCTGTCCTTCTAGCCCCATGAATGAACCAGTCTGAAAAATTCCTGGGCCAACAGAACCTACGCTTGAACAAGGGACCTCCTGAGAGGGGGGTTGGTGCAAAAACTGTTGGCCCACTATGTTCACTATAATAGAACTATACATGTGTGTGTGTGTGTGCCTGTGTGCATGTGCATGTGTGTAGGTGTTTAATGTGTCTCAAATATGTGTGAAGCTAGCTACCAGGGAGAGATAGGGTTGTATACTTTAACCAAACTTAACACACAAATATAATACATACACCTTAGCTTTGGCTAAAATACACAAAATCAATGCTTTATAGTTTCAACAAGGTAACTGACAAATATGCCAACATATTAATAGCAAAAATGGAACTTCAATTGATCCAATTCATCTGGTCCCATAAGCAGTCCTCACAGATGACCATTATGAAGCAGTTTAGCTGTGTAGTTGGACCCCTGGGCCATTAACTCCTAATTACTCAATAATGTTTCATGTCAGTCATTATCCATGAAGCATGCCCACTTCTGGTGAACAATAACTATGTCAAACTTACATCATCAATTACACCAAAATAAAAAAAGTCTTAATGAGACAACCGTAACTAGAGAAGAATATATTTTAATGCAAAATGCTGTTGTCTACATGCAGGGGCAAAATTTTAAAAATTTTACAACACTCATTTAGTTCTTTACAATACGAAATTTAAAAAGGCATAATCAGCAGTGGGAAACCAACTCCTGATCTCAACATACATACGAAAACAAAACAGTGTGTGCAACATTTTAATGCTAGTTTTTACGAGACAGCTTGGCTTACTGAGTGCAAGAAATTTTAGAAGTAATACTGTTGGTCATGTTTATTATTTTCCTTTGAAAAAAGTGTTTGGACGCAATCCGAGTTTAGTGATTTGAACAACTTTCATAAATCGATTAAAAGGCATGAACTCAGTAGATCACATTTAGTGTCTTGCATGTCACTGAAACAGTTTGGTAAAACTAGAATTGAGTTCTGTTTGAGTGACCAGTTCAGGTTAAATACTCAGAAACGCAACAAAAATATCAAAAAGGAATAGACATATTTTGGGTCGTTTAATTGATGTTACCTGTTTCTTAGCCAAGTAGGAATTAGCTTTTAGGGGACATGATGAGTCTTCAAATTCTTGAAATAAAGGAAATTTTGTTGAACTTGTTTATGCTTTCGAAGAAATGGACAGTAATTTGAAAAGCCATTTAGAAATCTCCACAGTTTTTTTCTGGTCTGTCAAGTGACATACAAAACGATTTGATTCAGTCTGTTTGCGATTTAGTGTTACAAAGTATCAGGATGCAAATCGAGAAAACATTGTTTGTAGAAATAATATTGGATGAAACAACAGACGTGGATAAAAAAATCTCAATTAACCACTCTTTTGCGATACGTTAATTCAGAAGGGGCAGTTGAAGAATGTTTTCTTGGCTTTAGTGATGTTAGCTGTGATCGGTCTGCTAGGGCCTTATCAGAGCACGTGTTTCAGGTTTTAAGTGATTTCAAATGCTTTGACAAATTAGTAGCACAAACATATGATGGTGCTGCAGTCATGGCAGGTGAAGTAAATGGACTTCAATCACTTGTAAGAGTGAATTGCAGTGAGGCTATTTCTGTACATTGTTATGTGCTTAGACTAAATTTGGTTTTATCAGATTCAGTCAGCCACATCAACCAGTACCAAAGGTTTTTCATGACACTTGCAGGATTTGGAACTTTCTTCTCTAAGTCAACAAAGATAACATATGCTTTAGATCAAGAAGTTAAGAAGCGATTTCCTAGTGCCTCTCCCACTCGGAATTTCAACAGTAGGCTTGTTGAAACGATCAGTGAATACAAAACTGAAATAGAAAACATGTTGGAACTAATGATTGAAAATGCTGACAAATGGGATAGCGAAACTCTCCTAAGTGCTCGCGGGATATTATTTAGCTTACGAGATTTTGATTTCATTTTCCTATTGCATGTTTTTTCCACTATTTTCCCGATAACAAATATACTTTTTCAAGTTTTGCAAAAGAAACATTTGACATTCATTTTTGCATCTTGAAAATAAATGAGTTCAAGGACTATCTCCAAAAACAAAGAGATAATTTTGATTCAATCTGGCAAAAAGTTAGTGAGCATAAAAGCATAGTTAATAAGCTGTGAGCGCAGGATAGATTTCATGATGACGTAATTGAAGTATTTGCTCAAAAAAACAGACTAATAGATCTGAAGTATAAATAAATAAGTAATCTGCAAATAACATATTCATCAACTGACTCATTCAGTAAGTAATCTTATATTTAATTTTTTTGTGTAAATTTGTTTGTTTTGATATAGGCCTAAGTGTATAGAGTTGACTGGGAAACAGGATGTTAGAAAACATGTGTTATATAAGCCTATGTGGTTTTAGTTTTAAATCAATGCACATTTGTAAACTTATGACATCGTCAGTGTCGCAGATAAGATGTGAATGTTTTTAATGTTAGCCTATTTGGTTTCATGCTGTTCGTTAGCTTTTCCAAGACAAAAGTGTTTAACTCTATATTAATTTTGGTTTTAAAATTTTATTGGGACTTTATTAAGTGTTGTTTTATTATTAATTTAAATGACAATACACCAACTTACTTGGTGTTGAATCTCTGCCGCATATAATGTTCGCAAGTAAAGACTGTTGATGATTGAGTGAGCACTCTTGAAATCAACATTAGAAAAAAGTCACTGCCCCTATCTCCATATATTTTAACGGGCGCACTGACTGACATGCACCGAGTAAAGTTGGTAATGATGGATGGAAAGTAGTTCCAATCATAACGTCGAAAAAAAGTGTGAGGTAACTATTTGTGATAACTTAAATTATTTCTTTCTCTTCATGTTTTTTTTAATCGGAGTGTAAAATTGACTAGATTTGTAACATATTTACTTTTCCAATAATTCCACAGTTTCACCTGACCGACGCATGAATAAAGTGACGAGGTCCATTACAGCGTTAATTTTACATACGACGGAAACATACATAAAGTGTATACAAGTAGATTTCAAGCAGGGCTTTCAAAAGTACTCATTTAACCATCAACAGCCTATAGTATACTGACATAAGGAGAAAATCATTAAACAACAAGTTAAATTTGTCAATATTTAACTAATGGTCGTTACTTTCAGAATTTTCACAAAATGTACCTTTTCTGTTTTGCACAAATTGCTTCCCCTTCTTAAAATCTCAAGTCCTCGCACTGTCTACATGGATGATAATTAATATTAAATAAATTAATACCCCAGTATACATGAGTAAACATTTCCATGATCCAAAACTTATGAAAAATTATGCAAAATGAGATTATACCAATATTTAATTAATTAATCATGTATATTATAAATTATATTCTAAATATACTGTATGTACCTTATTTTGAAATTCACATATAAGTGTGAGATTCAAACTTTTTCAAGGGTGGTGGTAAGCCACAGATAACTGAAAACATGAATACTGGATTAACAAATGGGATGCATTGCTGTACTTGACTAGAGCTCCAAAATTCACAGTGTAGTGGAAATTTACTTTGCTGTGAGTGAAGTAAACATGATGCAAAAGTTATATATTTTCTTAAAAGATGTGTTTTACGTAAAAAAATGTGTTATCACAAAAACCTTCTATGTAATCAAATACATATTAAAATATATTTTTAAGGGTTTTTGTAGCTACCATTTCATATATTATAATTTATGACTATTACCATTAAATGTAACCAAAAAAATTTTAAGCAGCTAACAGGTGTATAAAATGGCCAAACACAAAACACACAAAAGTTTTGAACAAATATGGCATTTATGGTCTACAAAATGTGATTAGCAAGTTACTGTTAATGTTTTCGTCATACAACTTGTGCATGGCAAGAAATGTCAGTGCTTCAGATTTAAATGGGATCTGAACCACCTAAATGCAGTATGTGTTGACGTTGCCCTCACTGTCCCGTTCGGGAGGTAGCCCACTGATGCTCTGCTCATGCACCAGGTACATACAGCTGTGCACCTCGTGTATGGGTCACCGCTGCCATTCGTGTAGGAACAGGTCTTTGAATCAGGTCACAACCCGTCAGGCACGTGTTATCACGAGAGGCTTCCCTTAAGTGAGGCGTAATTAGCCTACAAGTGCGAAGCCATGTGGGTTGCATTTTAATACTAAAGCCGAACCTGAGACACTCATAATTCATAACGTAATTTTTTAGTGTTCATGTTATGTTTCATTTGTTTTAAAAGGGCATTTTTACTTTCTTGAGTTTTCTTCAATTGAAACAAAAGATACTGGCAATTCCAGCGTCCGCCATGCCACTCGCCTGAAACTAAAATCTTGCACTTTGTATTAAATCATGTTCATAATTTAATAACACGTTTTTGAATGTCAGTGTAAATGTTAAAATGCTTTCTTCTTCTTTTAATAATTTCTACATGCTTTGCCAGCCCATTCCAGCTAGTTTTTATTAAGTATTATTTTCCAACATGAAGTGCACATATAGACTCTGAACTTAAAGTAACAAGTATTGCTTTTCAGAATTGGTGCACAAAATCCTCCAGTGTTATGTATGTGTTTTCTAGTGTTTTTGTATGTACATTTTGTCAAAAATGTATTCTTAACTAATTTCCCTGTCAATGTGGGCGGGAGATCTCGGTGAAGTAGCCAGATATCTTGTCTACCATCTTCAGTCTGTTCTTGGCGGGCCTAGAGGATATACGCATGCTGCATCGTGGGAGCCTTCATATGTGTTTTCTACTCATTTAGCTGCAATAGTAAGTCTTTAGAGTACCACAACATTTTTATTGTGTTTTGTTCCTCTCGCGTACGTATTCTCATCTCCGCCAGAGATTTTAATACCGTAAACTTACCACGTGCTTAACCACATTTTTTTTTGCTTCTGCCAATGGCAGGCCTAAATGCCATGCCCGCTTCAGATGAGTATCAGTGTGTATTATGTACTGAATGTAATCTCGTTCTGCCAATATACGTTTTCAGAGGATCTGAGTCTTAATTATTTGCTCTTGTATGTAAGTACCTTTAGGACCTGGCCCATTCCAGGAACATGTGCTCAAGTGTACTGACTGTTTTAACCCAAACTCTTTTCTTAACTAACATGACTTGTGAAGGGATTGCCACTTCCCTGAGAACTATTCTCCACATGCTCACGCGTGAATAGATGAGCTGGCACCCTACGGACATTATTAACATGTGTTCTCAATTTTTTATCATGAGCCGGGGTGTAGCTGAAATCTGGTGCATTCTCGCCCCTCACCAGTGCCCACACCACGTTAGTGTCTGTGGTATTACTGTTTGAGTTATGCCAGAGTGCTGTGCCCAAAACATGACTGGTTCTGCCTTCAAGCAAAATGAATGCATGACAGCCATCTACAATTCTATATGAACAGTGTAGACATGCAAGTGGTTGCCCAGGTTCCAGCATTGGAGCAAAGTAAATTTGCACCAACACTTCACAGTGTTTACAAGACTCTGAATCATTATTGCACTCCCCCTCCTACCTAAAAATAACTAGAACTACATAATTTTTTTTATGAGAGCTCAACAAACACTGATATCAACACTGCAGTTTCAAAAATGGCACACATCAGTTACAAGCTATTTATAAGACAAAAATAATGCTACATTATTCTATGAAAGTCACAAAGCATACATGACCTGTGCTACTCACCATACTGTTCCTTGTGCACCCACACCTTTCGGTAGTAAATTTTGGTAGCGAACTGGGACGGAGAATTCAGTATCACCAAATTCAATAGTGGTGAACATCATTGTTTGGGAGGGTACAGAGTTTAGCTAGATGATCATGTAGCATGTGATGTCTTGCCAAAATTAGGTCAGCAAAGCCTCCTGCATGTGCTAGATCATTCCACAAGTGTAAACTCAAACTTAAGACCAAACTGACACCATTGCAGGTGGGCCATCCATAAATGATGCCGCAAAATGCAAATTGGCTTCATTTAGGAAATAAAATAGGCAGAGGAAGAATCAAAAGTTCTATACCCTGTTGAGACTAAAATAGAATCACTTGCAATGACATCACTGTGACAACCCATGCACCTTTGTAGATAGATTTACACGTACAAAACTCCCACTTTTCAAAGGCATTCAAAACCCAATTACACCCATCATTACTAAAGAAAATGTAGCCAAATTAACCACAATAATGAAAATACGATAAAGCCCTGATTTTTAGTGTTCATTAATAAACAATCATGTAACAAAATTTGTAGAAGACCTGAAAATTAAATGCTACCATCAATACTCCAAACATGCAAATACAGCAACCAATTACATGCTTATAACAAACCACTGCATTTAATATTAAAATTAAAAGAAAGTACTGTGCACTGTGTAGTTTGGTGTTTTTATGAAGAAGGAAACAAAATTTAAATACAAGTGTTTACTAGACTGTAAATTTTAATACAAGCTATAATTATTGCACTTACTTAAACAAAAATAGTAAAGATCAAATTAAAAATATAAACAGCTACTGAGTAAAACAATTTCAATGGAAGTGAGATTCAAACAAACTATACACTAAAATAATTGCTACTTGAAGAAGCTTGAAATAATATAATGTGTTTTTAAAAGAAAATTCTTGAAAATGTTAAAAGAAATAAAATCAGGTATGCATGGCCCATCTGCTCTAACAAAATATGATAATTACAGTAAATTAAAAGTAAAACAGTAAAATAAATAAAAATAATTACTGTTACTCCATGTACATGTGGCATAAAAATTCATACAATTTAAAACATGTGATTTTCATTACTAGTGTAAAAACAATACAACCTACAACTATTGGCCAAGCAGTGCACATTGGAAGTAAAAGCTAAAATAATTTATTTCCCTGAAATTAGAAGGTGCATTGCTTGCTATGAATTGAAACAAAAATACATAATATACAAAATGTCTGCCCTTACTCACAACATATCAAAATAATGTCTATCATGCACTTCATAGTAAATGAAAACAAAATTGTACGAAAACAAGGTAAAATTTTTACTGGCTTATCAGGCAGCCTAAATTGAAAACATGCAATAAAAAAATTAAATTAATAAATCAACTTTAAAGTGTTGTTAGTGTTCGCAATAAATAATTTCTTAAACTTTTCTATTCAGATCTATTTAAAAAATGACTGAAGTTATAATTTTTCCCAAACTGACATGGTATCTGCAACATTTTGAATTTGAATTATTAATTATTGACTAAATAAGCTCAGAAAGATCCCACACTACCTGGATATTCATGATCATGCACTATCCATTTGAGGATAGACTCCAACATGCTACGTACAAATCACAAACCGACATGCTGTTGTCTGTGTCATGAGGACCACATGTTACATTTAAAACTGTAAAAAGTTTATAACCATCTGATGTAACGTTTTTGTTAGTACCTCATTCCTACCATCACCAAACAAGCAATCCAATTTTGCAAACTAAATATAATTCGGTTGTGCGAGTGATGTACAATGAAATTTAAAAAATATGCAGCCAAATGATATTACACAAAAATTCACTACCAATAAAATTTATTTAAAAGAATGAAGTAAATTAATGCTTAATATATCAGTATGATGGTATCTTTGGTGCCAAAATACATTGTGAAAAAATTTAGACAACATGGTTGTAAAACAATTTTGATTTCAAACATGTTACCAACTACTATTTCAAAAAAGTTTCAATGGTTAACATTTAAGGTGCAAAACATGTGTGTAAAATGTCAGGTGTAGGGAAAAATGATAGTATTCTGAAAATCAATTTGAACTCACTGTTTTGCTCGTAATTCAATTTTTTTACAGCAACAGAGCTGGGATAGGGAAAAACAAAATGTGCCAAGCTTTCAAAAGATAGTTTGTGACTATCATTCATGGATAAGCTAGTAATACAAAGTGTTTAATGATCTTCACACATGTTATGGTGAGTCATTTTACCAATTTGGTACAAGACAATGACCAATGGCAATATCTGAAAACTCGGTATCTAACATGAAAAAAAATAATGAAACTTGCTCATATTTGTTTGTGTGATGTTTTGATCTAGGTAATAAAACTTACCATACAATTCCCTGGGCTCCAGAGCCAATAGGCTTGAGGTTCTGGTATCGTTTCAATATTGTAAACTTTGTATCGCCAACCTCCACAGTATAGAACATGGAGGAGAGACGAGCTGTCATCTTGGGGCCGATGAACGGCATACGGCAAGGACAAAGAGTGAAGTGATCCCCGTTCTGTCTGCAAGCAAAACACATGCTTGCATACACATAGTGTCTATATGCATTCAGCTAACAACTACTAAAACAGTAAATAGTACGCACTCTTAAAAATAATGTAGGTACTCTGGAGCAAACATATTACAATGGGTATACCATAGAATGCTATTTGACTGAAAGAAATCATTATACCTGATTTTACTAAACATTTTCAGTGGTACCAGTGAAAGTCATCTATGTAAGAAATATTTAACTGTATCAAATTTTAATGCTACGCTTTAAGATGAATTCCTAGTATAAAATTGTAAATGCCTCAGGGTAACATCTGGTTATAAGGAATCATTGCGATAAGTTATCCTATAACTCCGATGTATTCCCAAGAAGATGAATTTTCCATAAATTATATCCGTAATGGAAGGATATTATTATAATACATTCAAGTCAATGGATTCAACTACAGACGCCACTTTATAATTTTATCATTTTTCTTAAGGAAACTGCATAGGACAACCCCACTTTTTTTTTTTTTTTGCTATTTTAAAAAATATATTTAGTAGGATTAAAGTAAAAAGTAGAGGCTGTAATTAATTGTTTATTTTCTCGAGGAAAGGTAATTATGTCAAAATATATATTTGCCGAGATATGCATATATGTGCAAAGTTTGATTTCACAGAGAGTTCCCACATGGGCGCCATTTGCCCATGCCCCCAAACAGAGAGCAGAGGTTTAATTGTATAATGTATGGCTGTGATTTAAAAAACAGTTTATATTTTTGAATGGTGTATGCTAACGAATAGCATTAAAAACATTTTTTACGTCAGAATGCCAGTTGCCATTTTCTATTTCCGTCTTTAATATATATGCGCAATAAATACAATGACATTTGCCGGTCATTCAAAGTCGCTGAAGGTCAATGACGAAGCAAACTGCGCCACCACGTGGAACAATGGACCAACGTACCGCCGTCCTGGAGCGACTGTAGCTGGCGTTTGTTTAAACAAACGCCAGCCTCAGACTATGTCTTCTTTGTTATTGTATTATGATATAAGGTGTTCAAATTGGTGACCATGTGCATTCATATATACTGTACAGCGATTCTGAGCGGACAATACCGCACATAGAATTTCATCTGGACATATGGCAGAACAAGCTCGTGGTATACAGCCTTTCGTTCTTCGGGATTCGTCAGTGGGTCTTTGTAGAACTATTACTTTAATGTTCCCCACGGATAAAAGTCCATAGGCATTACGTCTGGGAAACGTGCAGGTCCAACGACCACCGAAAGTTCTGTTAAAAACCGTTGTAATTCACTGTGCAGAATGAGCGGGACATCCGTCGTGTTGGTACCACATGGATTGCCTTATGTCCAGTGGGTGTCTTCCAATACTTTCGGCAGCGCTTCTGTTAGGAAATGTAAATACTTGATGCTATTTAGTGCCCCATCAATAAAATAGCAACCAATTAGGCGATTATGTACAACACCGCACCATACGTTTGCACACCATGGTCTGTTTATCGACTACTCTCAGCCAGTGTGGGTTGTTAACTGACCAATAGTGCACGTTGCGAAGGTTAATCTGCCCATAGTTTGTAAATGGCGCTTCATCGGTAAACCAAATCTTTGACAGGAATTTCGTAGACATCATTTGGAGAACTGTACCAGATGTCGAAAGTCATTTCCATGTAGCTGTTTATGTTCGCAAAGACAGATCGCGCCGATGTGGCACTATCAGGATATCTCTCAGCATACAATCGCACTGCTACTCTAATACTGCGGTAACATTCGCCATAAATGCAAACTATATCAACTCTTTCGGCAGTCGTGTGCATTGTGCCAGTTCAAATAACATCACGCATAAGTTGTCTGATCGCTACAACAGCACAGCACATACTAATGGCCCATTGTTCCATGCGGCGGCGCAGTTTGCTTCATTGACCTTCAGCTATATTGAATGACCTGCAAATGTCATCGTATTTATTACATCTTCATGCGCACTGTCGAGGGGTATCAATAACAATTATCATCCCATTTATATTAACGAAATTGACCCTTATAACTTCTTTACTCTTCCACGTACGGGGAAATATTCACTACTGGCTGTTCACGGTAAAGTGAGCACTTTTGAGGCCCTAGTTACTTTTTTCTTCCAGCCTTTTTTTTATCCTTTAACCACTTTTATAAATAATATTGCGGTGTAAGTAATACGCATATTGTGTATATTCCACCGCACTCGGAAGTTAACGTCTAAGGCTAATACAAACATATTTATTGATTATTATTAGAAATGTTAGGGCTTTCAGAAGTGCTCACTTTACTGTTAAATCCTATATCAAGTTCTTAGCGCCTTGGAACCAAGCAACTGTTGTCTGGAACATTTGCTTCTACCACTAAATTGGCGGTGTTATTCAGGTGGTCTGCCTTAGGTGTCTCATTCTGTATACATAGACAGGATGATTCAGGAGGAGTTACCGCCACTCCCAGGGCTTATTTCTTACATCATTTGGAGCAAAATATGTCATGATATTTACAGAATAATTCGACAAATTGGAAATGCCTAGAATACTGCGTATAGTCCATTCACGGTTACTTCAGCCTTTTATAAAGCGCTGCTAAAGTTCTACTTCCAGTATATTCCTCCGCCTCGTGCAAACTAAGCTTAACTAATCCTGGAGGATTACACCAGGGGGACGACGCACCACGTTCGTGCGCACTCAGTATTTTGTATAAGGACTATTATTCGCTAGGCGCTACCAACATACCTATTTTCTCCCTGATTTTTATCCAGATTATTTATATATGAAGCATTATAATTTACAGATAAAATATGAATAACATTTCAATTTAAGAGAAAAAAAAAAAAGTAACTTCTATGAACACAAGTATAAAGCGCTTGTGAAATATGGCATATGTTGGAAATAACTAAACACGTCATACATGGGGAGATTTTTCAAAGGTTTGATTCAAAAAGGCCGAAGAAACCGTGAATTGACTATATGGGGATGGATGAAGGCTATTGTTTACCAAAGTACTGCACAAACACGTGAGGAACTACCAGAATGTATCATGCATGCCGCTACAGAAATCAAAGACAGCTGTGTGCAGTTACGTATGCGCATGCCAAATTCGCCCTTAAAACGCCCACGTTTCTAGCGCTCAGACAAGCAAATTACCTCCAGCCAGACGGCGCCCTTACATATATATCACAGAAAAACAGACGATGAAATAATTCACCATATCATTTAAAGAGAAAGTACCCTAAGACATATTTCAGAAGACAAAAAATATCTTTCACATAGTTACTAAACAGTACAACTACGTTTCAAGGGATAGCTTCTCACACTTATCGATAAACATCGAGAAAAGGAGAGTTGCGTCCCAAACAAATTACAACGCCGCGCCTATCCCGTGTGTTTCACACAATCCAAATATGTTATGCGGGTTGCGGTCACGAGGCAAAGCAGTGTCTTTCTAGGATGGTTAGGAACAGCTAATTTCTTAAGCTTCGACTTTGTGTTTGTGTGTGCGCGCGTGCGTGCGTTCGTTCGTTTGAAACGCCAGATAATAATTGCAACTTCATTTATTGCAACCAATTGTCCGTAAAACATAGTATGTGCATGAAGAATATAACTGGTAGATCAATTTATTAAGATACAACCCTTATGTAAAACTGCATAATTTTGCGAAGTATGCAATTTATACAATGCTACATGTTTTGTTTCCTTTAAATTAGTAATACTCTTCATACTTGATTTGTAAAGTAGAGGGAAAAGAACACCCCACACATATGCGAGAGCCTACAGTAAAGTGGTTACAGGGTCTAATGTCAAACAATGGATCAGATTGTTTTGAAAGTTTTAAATAATTAATGCAAGAGAGCAAGACAATTTTTGAAGAACACAAAATAAAACATTAAGTGAAAGAAAATACTACATTCACGTGAAAAAATTAAGAATAACCATGAAATGTGATACTAGGGCGTCCTAAATCCTTCATGCCAGACATAGGTCGCAATTCGTCTCTGTAAATACGCCAGAGGCGGGTAGGGCTGCAGTAAGGCGGATAAGAAGGGAACATCCCGTGTGCGTGGTCTTGAAGTGTAACTGATGTGGAATTGCTCAGAAAACAAAATTCGGCCATATAAAGCGAGGGAAAAACATTGGGCAACTGGAGGCAGGCCAAACGCAGATGGTGTCCAAATCCCCGCACGTCCCAAAAGACATAATTTACAGAGTCTTGCGAAGGTTCTGGCAGGGTGGAAATGTCAGTCGATCCTTCAGCAGTGGACTACCAAGCAGTAGGTCGTGAGAAGATCGATATTTTACCATAAAGTTGAGTGAGTGAAGAGATTTTGGCGGCTCTTGACAACGAGGTCTTGAGAGACGATGAATGTGACTGCAGTGAGCATGGATCAGCGCCGGAATGAAAAGGGCGGGGGAAACGGGAGTTCCCCGATAAAACCCGCCGATCACCGACATCATCCGGCACGATTCCCACATGCGAAAACCCAGGAGTGACCCGACCGGGGATTGAACCCGGTTCGCCTAGTTGGGAGACGAGCAGGCTAACGCCCTGCCATCGCGGCGTATCTATACTAATATTATAAAGAGGTAGTGTTTGTAACTTTGTGTGTTTGGATGTAGGAGGTAATCTTCAAACTACTCATCCGATTTTAAAAATTCTTTCACCAGTAGAATGCTACGTTATCGCTGAGTGTCATAGGCTATATTTTATTTTAAAAATCAATAGGGATCCCTACTAAAACTCCAATAATGTAACCCAAAGTGTAAATAAATGACCTACAAAATTCCTTACATTGCGTGTGCTGCGAAAACTATTGATGATAGAATAAAATAATGTACTACGGCTTTGCAGGACGGACAGATTCGGAAAATAAAACGTGCTGTGTTCTGCGTACGGCGCCAACCTTAGAAACTCTACTGCTATTATGGGAGGAGTTACTTTTGTGTTTGCTGGGGCATTTTCGGCAGACACTCCCTGTAGTTACAAAAGGGACGCGTGCAGATATCATCAAAGCATGTCTTAAATCATCTCCCTTATGGAGTTCTATTCAACACCTAAATTTGAGAACGAATATGAGAGCCTATCTTGGTGGAGACACGCATAAAGATTTCCCACAACAATTGCTCAGACTTGGAGAAGGAGTTTTTCCTTCTCTAAATTTGGGCACTAATTCTGCTGAAATCATTTTAAATGAGACATTAGGTCAGATAGTCCACAGTCTGCAGCATTTTATAGAAGCAGTATATCCGGACCTCGAAAATTTACTAGAAAGAGACTTTCACTGGTTGTGTTCCAGGGCAATAGTATCGCCTAGGAACGACACTGTCAATGAAATCAACAATCTCATTATACAAAGAGTTCCCGGCCAAGTCAAAACCTATAAGTCGATTAACACAGTCACCAATGTTGACGATGTCGTCCACTTTCCTCAAGATTTTCTAAATTCTCTTAATCCTTCTGGCTTGCCACCTCACGAACTATCATTAAAAGTCGGTACTCCTATCATGCTTTTAAGGAATATAAACCCTCCTAACATGTGTAATGGCACAAGATTGCTCATTAAAGACTTGAAAGAAAATTTGATTGTCGCGACCATCCTCACCGGTCCAGTAGCCGGCCAGCTGGCAAACATCCCGAGGATTCCCATGATTCCCACGGATTTGCCAATATCTTTCAAACGGTTGCAATTTCCCGTAAAAACATCGTTCGCGATTACTATTAATAAGTCCCAGGGTCAAACTTTCTCTTTGGTTGGAATCGACCTACGAAAAGAGTGATTTTCCCATGGCCAACTATATGTTGGTTTATCACGAGTTGGAAGTCCCGAGAAACAGTACATTTTGCTACCAAACAATAACAGGACGTCAAACATTGTCTACAGAGAATGTCTTAGACAATAACATATTAAATACTTCTATCTCAGATAAATTGCATTGTAATATAATGTATATTAATATGAAAAATTATAAAAAAGTAAAAAATATCAAATAAAAATAGCAAAAATCTTTAAATTATAAATTATTTAATTAACTATTACATTATAATGTGCTTTTTTAAATGCTTTAGGAGAGTTTACCCAACCTAATTAACGCCAGGTTAAGCAGTTTTTTTATCTTAATTGCACCCGTGCGAAGCCGGGGCGGGTCGCTAGTATTATATAAAGGTGAGTTGGGAGTGTATGTTTGACGGTTAAAATCTACGTCTTGAACGCCGGCGAAGATGGAAGTGAGGTGCAAATGGAGCAGCGGTGGAATGAAAGGCGGAGGAAACAGGAGTGCGCCGAGAAAAACTCACCGGTCGACGGCAACTTCTGCCACGTTTCCCACACGCGAGACAAACCGCGAGTGACCCCGCCAGCCACGAACCGACCTCGGATCGCCTAGGTGGAAGGCAAGTAGTCTAACCGCTACACCACAGTGACCCTTCTACTTTTAGGCCAGACACAGTTGGAGCATAGTGGAAGGCTTTTACGGGATGCGAGTAAATCCACAGGGGACGAGCATTTCACAATATACCAACTGTATAACGACGCTTGTATAAAGCGGGGCTGTATGTTCGAAGGCCTAACTCTGCAAAAAAACTGAACGATTATCGGGCAAAGAACAAGCGGGAAACCGGCCAAAATAGTGTTTACGGTTGGGTCCAGTTTCACTTTCCAACGAGATTCTCGGCACGTTTAAATATGCCGAGAACGAGGCAGTAGGTATTGTCCAGCTGACAGCACACCGAATAGAGTCATTACGGAAGCGGCGGCATCTTGGCTTGGGGCTGTATCATGTTGGGCTCACGCATCAACCTCCCCCCCCTCCCCCCACGCCCGCAGATTACAGAGATAATAATCTTCACAAGTACTTAACAAGCTTTTTGTGGTGCAATGGGTACACACTTCATGCTTAAGGATGATAACGCCCTCGCACAACAAAGAGCACTGGAAACCTAGGATATGGGCCTTTCTGATTGGCTGGCAAGCTCCTCGATCTCATTTAACTCCACGAACCATTCAGAAGCCTCTGGCGTGTGTAATGCAGAAATAGAACCCCAGACCCGTTAGTTTGTTGCTTCTCAAGTCAGTGTAAATGCGCTCATTTACATAAGCCTTAAAATGTTTCACGTGCCACTGCCAACAAGACGTTTTGAAAGATAGATCAGTTTTCAGAATGCTACACTGCTATCATCAGGATTTCGCTTTGAAAATAAATATCTGCCCCCCCCCCCCCCAACAGTAAATTAGCACCAACAGCTATCTCGCTGACTTATTGACATACTTCAGTAAGTTTTGTGTTTACCTAAAATTCTCTTTAACGTATGACGCTAACAGCACTTAAAAGTTTTTCGGACATTTACGTATACTGTAATGACTTCAAATAGATAACGTTTAGTATGAATGATTCATAAAACGTAACATGGAACAATGTTATATCTGAGATCGCTCTAAACTCTATGAAAGTCTACAAACAGCAGCTCCTATCACTGAACACGCAAGAATGTCTAAAGTTACTAAAAAAAAAAAGCGAACGGAATTAATTCGATTACAGTAGCTAGTACTCCCTTAACTAATGATATCAAAGTTTGGTAAGACCTACATAATCTATTACTGTGAGTGGGAGGATGATTTTTTTGAAAAAAACTATTAGTATCCCACTTTTTCAATTCGCAACCGAGAAGATTGTATATTCTAAACCAGAATCAGTGAAATTTTCACTGTTCCAATCACTCAAACATATATCACTGATATTACAGTCATTTCAGTGAATTTAACTGATGAACCAGTGCAAAAATGCCATATTTCTTTCACTGATTGATTCAGTTGATATTTCCCACTGATTCGTCAGTACCTAATTTTTTCCTCTATTTTCTCAGTGACCGATGGACCAGTGAAACATCTGAGCAACTTGCTCCAAGTTGCTCAGATGTTTCACTGGTCTCTAATTATTTTTGACTGACGTATCAGTGAAACTGCGAGTAAAAATTTCCGTCGAACGTCGTTTAAAAATGGCCGTTAAACAACGTGTATCAAGTGAAGTAACAACGAATAAAACTAATACAAAATACATTCTAAAATGTGTCTCGTCTTTCATTTCGATTCCATGTAATCGTCTCAGACCTCTGTTTGAAGGTTTAAAATGCATTTAATGTGGTGAAGAAAGTGCACTCATATATACCGTTCGTTTTAACAATCCTAACGGTACCAATCAAACCAGTATGAGCATACAACTTCAAACTACGCGATTTCGCAGCGGAACTATAAGACATATATTTTCTTCCCGTAATATCAACTTCACGTGGTAGCCCAGACGGTAAGGAAACGGCCTAGAGTAGAAGAGTGCGCGAGTTCATTCCCGGCCACCTGCGAAACTTTTTTACTTTTTTAAATTACGGTAAATTGCACAATATAAACTATCGTAAATATGTTTATTTCACATAATTATTTGCTTACATTCAATAAAAGCATTATTTGATTCGCCACTGCAGTCGACCGTCACTAATTCAATCAGTGAAATTGTTTCACGTCGCTAATGCAATCAGTGAAATGTTTTCACTAAAACATTCAGTTGTTTTCCACTGATTCTAAGTGGAGCCATTTTCACTGATTAGAGTAGTTGAATTTCACTGCGAATCAGTGGTTTCCCACTGATTCGAATTCAGAGTGTATACACTGTATTTGACCAGCTCTGCAAAAGCTAATACGAGCGTAAACAAACTTTCAAAGAACGGATTGTTCAAGGGAAGCCAAAATCAAACACAGTGAGAACGAAAGCATAGACGTTGTAAGAAAATACCTAATACATGGTAAATCGTAAGCTGGCTCAGAAATGCAAAACCAAAAAAACTGATTTTTTTAAAACAGTTTCATCATACACCTTAATATGCAAATACAATTACTGCTCGAAAAATTGCGCGCGGCACATTTGCAACAAATATTCTGGTTGTAAATAAATTCAACGACGCAAATTTCATGAATATGTGAGTTCTGTAAGCGTTGGTTTTGACAACAGTTTTCATAACGACGGAAGATTTACACAGTTACGCCTCGGAAAGAAAAGTAGACAACAGCAACGATACCTATACAACAACTCAGTATGTCGAAACAGATTTGCATTTCTTTGAAATTCGCTCTCGACATCATGCTGTGAAAACGCATTTTATTTCATATTACAATACATGTAAAAATTACGCGCTCTCGATCATCCCCTAAAACAAATGTGTCACGTGTTACCTTTTAGGAAATTTAGAACTTAAATATGGTTTATGGGACAGATACAAATTTAGACTGTGTTGTTTTGAAGGGGGCAGTTCATGTGCTAATGTTAACCTTAGAGTACATCACTGTGCCCAAGTAAAGATTATTTATAGCCCTGTGCATCTCTTTTTATTGTAAGATTAATTTATCACTCGATGTCAATTGCTGTGCCAAAAGAGCTGAAAACTAAGAATTTCCTGAATAAATCTGTTGGTAACACAGTGCGGTTTTTCTCAACTTTATAGGATATTATATTTATGTGGGAAGTAAATTAAGTATACGTGCAGTAAACTGAAAGATGACGAAAAGTCTGTATCTTGTGAATGGCATGTTCCCCAGTTACAAGCGTTCCAAGTTCAGTGTTTACTGTCAATTTCCAAACTGATACTTTTTCGTGAAGCTGCATCCCTACTTGAATGCAAGAAGTGCTCTAAATGCCCACCTTGCATCCGAGTGTAGGCATGCACACGCCGCAACACCGGTTCTGTGACACAATGGTTTTAGCTCGCAACATCAGTGGCGCTTAGCATTAGACGTAAGTAAGTAAGGTCAACGATCCGACTGAACTACCAACACATACTCCAAGCTAGCATCTCACAATCTGTACACAAATAAGGTGCGAGAAGATACGTAACACGTTAATAATTGATCATAGACATATGTTCATATACACTTTCTGTGTAGCTATCATGAGTAACTTCCACACAAGAGCTACTTCCGAAGTAAACGGAAACGCCTAATAAGTATTTTTGTAGATGTGTATGTGTGTACATCCGAAATCAATTTGGCCGCAAATTTAGGCCTAGGCAACCTTGGCAGCTTCTACAGGGACTGGACAAGCTGGGAGGATTTTTACGAAAATAACCAGCTTCACACTGGCACTACAGAGAATTAGGAAATACCTCCGGTCAACAGCACGTCAAGACAGACTGATGTTTCCTTATTTGGATCTAAGCGAGCCTATTTCATAAACCAGACTATTATGACTAATGTGCAACAAAATGCTACGCATGCGTACATGAAAATGTTTTTGTTTGTTCTTGTAATCTAACATTTATTTCATTATAAATCTCTACATATTTTCTTCTTGGAAAGGAGATGACGTATGGGTTAAAAAAAAGGGGGGGGGGTACAATGTGTAGGGCGACGGTATATCTAGATACGGCACTGCTGACGATACAATTTTAATTCCAAGCATATACGTTTAGAGACCCTGTTTTGGTGTAGTAAGAAAAATTATGTTCATCAAAAAAATTACCACGAAAATAATTATTAATTCAGTAACGTAACCACGAAATATACAAATTATACAATTTTCAAGTGTAACTTCGTGCCATACGATTCTCAATTCATCAGAGCACGCACCGAGTAGATACTGAAGCGGTTCAAAGCAGTAAAATCCTGTTTTGGTGCAGGAGTAGCTGGGAAAAATTCAGATGACACAAATTAAATATGGAAGTTACACCTCCTGGACAATTGTCAAAGTTGGTACGCTAAATGTCGGTACATTTCAGAGCCAATGTAGAACGGAATGCTTAACAGCATTGTAGTAACGAGAGGGTCTCTCACCTCCGAGTGTCTAATAAAAACTTTGTAGGAAATTACAGCCAAGCCTCTCAACCGAAGGAGTAGTTGTACACGCGTGATCAATGAAGTTATTGTAAAATGTATTACAAGAGACACTATCATCCGAAATGTTCCTAAAAGTAACGCACCAACATGATTTCACAAAGATGAGAGAGAGACGAAAGTAAAAATAAAAACGCCACGTCAATAGAGATTCTAGCTTATTTCCTGTTTGTGAAAATTCCATTGCGGTTTACTGCATAGGGCAAGCGCGGAATTCATTCTTAAGTTTCTTACGTAATTAATTTAAACGTATTACGTTTCTAACAAGTTACCCCCGCAGCTTGATCCCATCGTCAAGTTTGCCCAGGTCGATTGCACGCTCCAGATACGCTGAGTTTTTCAGACTGCGAACTTCATTTGAGTAGTACTGCGCATACCGCTGCGGTGTGGTCATTTCCGCCGCATTTATGACGTCACTGCTACACCCGCATATCATCTTACCTCATTCGATCTTTGTGCTGGCCAGAACAACAGCTCTGTGCTAGTGTAAAACACCTACTATCAAGGGCGTTGGGCGTGAAAAAAAATGTGTTATTTTGTGTGTGTACTATGTACCTGCTGTTCATCTTTAGACATTATCAGTGATTACTCTTTCCTTTCAAAATAATCGAGAGCATAGTTTACCAATAAATAGATGTCAAAATTCCAATTTTACTGTTTTAGAAATGCACAAATAATGAAAAATACCTATGTATAGAAATGAGATAATTCACACTGAGCTACTTCACGACGTCTATAAAATTGCACAAGGAAATGTTTTTGCAATTTCACAAAATTGCCAAAAATACGGACATTCTTGCATATTTGTTTTATTATGTTCTACCCCCCTCCCCCACCACCCACTTTTTGGGAAACCGACTTTCGCTGAACATACCATAAAATTAATCAAGACAAGATCGTTCGGTCGCCTTCCTCGAATTTTCTGCAAATAGTTTGGTTTACTTTATTTGTACATTACAAAAACAGTAAATTTTTTGAATGAAATATCATATTGCAGAAACCACGCGATCTAAAAAAATTATCTGAGGAAACGGTAGTCACATATGTCTACAAGATGAGCAATATGGGGTACAAATATAAAATAACACATTTTCTCGCGGCCAACTGCAACTCCCTTAGTATAAAAAATAAAACATTTAAGACCTTACGTAGTAACAACACTTTCCCGAGGACCACGGATACTTTTGAACATATCTCCCTTTTATACTGGGTTATCTGTTTATAAAAGTTAAAAGCGCTAGGCTCCAGAAAAATGCTATATGCCAAATCCTTTGCATGCTTCTAGAAGGAATAACATGCTTTTTTTTCTCCTTTGGTTCATCTTCGTCAAACGTAATTCAGTTTCTTTATGGTGTCAAATGCAAAATAACCTTTCAGTCATTCCCATTTGGTTACGTAGAACCACGACATGCCAAGTTAAACGTGGCGCTGGAGCTGGAGTCGAACATGTCAGAGGGCCGAAATGGCAGGACGGAATTGGCCCTGTCACCGCGAGTCGGCAACAGTGCCACGGCCCCAGCACAGCAGTATCGACTGGCCGCTCTGCTGCTGGCTGGTAGAAAGGGGAACATTGAGAAAGGGGGGGGGGGGGGGACTGTCGCAATGCACGACTAACATTATCTGGCCGGGGAATAATTTATGTGGCCACGTATCGACCAGCCCTCCCCCTCCTGCCCAACGCTCCCCCCCCCCCCCACAGGTTAAACTCGCGGTCACCATCCTCGCTTCCAACCCTGCCTTGCGAGCGTTCAACTCCACCCCCTCCCCACCCTGCTGATCTACAACTAAAATGTGCTGCTATCGGACTTGCTCTCAGCCCTTCGCGTCGGCGGAAATGAAAATCCCGCACGGAACATACTGTAAACTCGGGCGGTGGGGAAAGGACGAATCCTGAGCTCAACCAAGCACTCGGCACACTGAAAGACAACATATTTATAGCGACTAAGGTCGCATTTAGAAAGCGACACATGCGAATGAGATACAGTTGATGAAACGTAAACCACTAAGGGTAACGTTCTACCACCTCATGATTAAATGTATAATGCATGCTGGAAGAATCCTTGCATATTACTGCCTTCCTTGTAAATAAAACTGATAGTCATGAAGTATAATCAAAAATGGGGGGAAGCAGAAGAGGATAAAAATAGGGGGGGGGGGGGAGGAAGACTGTAGAGCCTTTATTTAAGATGGAAATATGTGGTACAAAGATACCCTTATCGGTACAATGTCATTTCCAGGCGCAAAGCACTGCAATAATGTGCAACCACGCAGCACGCAGTTATCACAAAGCACCACTTTTCTAGGGTATATTCAGTTATATATAAAACTATGTTAGTGATAAAAGACAGACGCCACGCTATCGACCACCGGTACACTCCTCACCAACAAACTGCGAAAACTTTCTTCTTTGGTTAACTCTCGTGACTGTTTCCCGTTTGTTTTTGCCAGGAAGTCTTCGGTATTTAAGTTTAATTAAATTAAGCTTCCGGATTGTCAGTGGTATGCAGACGCTTGACATCGTAAGTAACAGAAGAAAGGTTCTTCAGAGATCAGGTAGCCACTTTACGTCAATAACAGAATACTCCAAATCCTTTACATGGAATCGTGAGTGATGTAACACACAATAGTGTAGTCTGAGGAGAGCATTATGTATTTTTTCTCAACAATAATTGCAACGCCCGTAAAAATTATTGTGGGATATTCAAGTTATTGTGATATTGCATCACGAGGGCGGAACATGAAAGTGTACATTCGGTTAAATATGGTTTTATGTCAGCGCCTTTTATCTCGCATTCTCGTTGGTTATACCACAGATGAGTGAATCCTTGTGCGTGAAGCGGGTACAACGACTCACCTTGAACAGAAGGTGAGTCCTTGTACCCGCTAGCTAGCCATTCAAAGGATTCTGACTATCGATACTTCGTGTAATTACTTGAACTGTGTTGGAATAAAAAAGGAAAATGCAAAACTCCCTTTGCCAGACGCTGATTTTCAATTTTTTTTTGGGAAATCGTATTAATTGCAAACTGACTGACTTGCTTTATTTCTCAAGCTACGGACTTAAGCTATTTTAACTGAAAATCATTCTTAAGAAATCTAAAACAACTTAGTGAATAAGTGAGAACAGCCGCTAGTCATTCGCAATAGAATGTTTGTACCGTTACAATAAATACATGTAAAACCGAATACGTTTTGGGTTTTTTACCTTCAAGTTTAGGTGTTCAACATATACGTTTATATAAAGAGTGATTCTCAATTAGACCGACAAACTTCGGGAGGTGATTTTTCACAAAAAAGTAAAAGGAAAACATATGTGACATTTTATATGTAAACCGAATATCAAGGGAGGTATGAGCCCTTAAAAAGCGAGGTTTTAAACCGTATTTGTGTAACCTTCAACGTAAGTGCCGATATTTTGCACAAATACGGCTTAAAATCTAGTTTTTTTTAAGGGCTCATACCTCCCTTAATATTAGGTTTAAGTATAAAGTGTCACATATGTTTTCCTTTTACTTTTTCATGAAAAATCACCTCCCGAAGTTTGTCGGCATAATTGAGAATCATCCTGTATAATAAAGTCCCACAGAAACATTACACATTCCAAACATTTAGACAAATTTGTCTACTGGAATTCGTAAAACCCTAACGACTACTTCAGAAACTCCGTCTCACATTTTATTTATCGATTTATGCAGATATAAGTTTACGAAATGCTCAGACATTTATTAATTGGTACCGGGAAAGGGAGATGGACTCGCCGTTTCAATAAGCATATTCCACTGCCTACCGTGCCTCCAGAGGATGCTGTGGAGTAGTAAACGAACGCATTTTGTTTGACTGCAGCGTTTTCGTACGCCAAATACGTGTGTTTCTAACCGCTCCCTACCGCATACAAGTGTCAGTGATGATGCTATGATGGGAGTTATCATTCACACACATCCCAAGAGATGCGAGACGCTGGCAGCAGTAACAGAGCCTAAATGTGTCTCATTGAATGCCCCCCCCCCCCCCCCAATTTACGCAGGTTACGCGTCTTTATTTTCATTAGTGAATTGTATTCTTCGGCATCACACACGGACTTCAGCATTAACAAAAATTGTCAATATGATACATAAAAGTAAGAAAATTGTAAGCCAAACTAATCGAAAACTAAAGCAAACATCAAATCAGGTTTGTAACATTTATTGGTAAACTTAAAATAATGCGAATACCATACTGTGAATGCCTATTAGCAAACAGCTTTAATCAGACAAATACGAATATAATATTGTTGCTGTGTCATATCGTTCTTATTGTATGAAAACAGGAAGCATTCGGCCAGCATTGTGATGTGTAAGTAACAACACAATTTCTGGTAAAAGCAAAGGAAGGAAATATGACAAGGGTTTTTAATTTTTAAACTAGCGTTTGAACCGCGTAGGCTTCTTATTATGATAAGGCCTTGTTCCGTTACTGATTTGTCAATATTTCATCCCCCCTCCCTTAAATTTTCGTATAATTTCGTTCAGGCAGCGCAGGTGGGCGTAAGAAGCACAAAAAGCACCACTCTTCATCACCAGCACTGTTAAATTTTGCCAATTGTTTCACCCTATGATACTAATCAGTATAAACTTATAGTATGTGGATATTGTGAAAGAAGTCATTCTCGTTTTGTAAACCACAACACGTCCTCATGTCTGAATTTTCCGATGAAATACTTTCGATATAACCAGTAATACTTTCCCGACAGTCGTGTCTCTCAATGCACAATACAATAATTCGAATATTAGTGCAAAACAAACATGCACTTGCACCCATGCAGGTAAATTAAGTTTATTGTCAGTTAGGCATATTACTTGCAGCGTCCATTTTGGTATATTTTATTGTCCTATGTCAATTACAAAAACTAAAAATTCAAATTGAAATCTGAACATCGTATACAATTTTATCGACCGCAAGCAAATAACGACAAGCAGGTCCAGAGTGGCGCAAAACCAACTAGTAGAGAAAAGTGCAGATTGTTCTCAGTGTATACAGGAAAATGATAATCATCCCACACACTCGTCGAGTTCCTGCACACACACGCACATACTCAGCGTACTGTAAGGCTTTCCTTCACTTGCCACTTTACTGTGCCACTGCTGTTCATCTCCCGAACTGCTTCACTGATCCAAACAGCAGTGTCTCCTCTAAAGTATAGGCTGTTCAATGTAAAATGAGCACTTTCAAGAGCCCTGCTTAAGATCTACTTGTGTGCACGTTGTGTATTCTTCCGGCTTATTTAAATTTAACATTGCCATGGGCCGCATCATTTTACTTGTGCATCGGTCAAGCGAAACTGTAGAATTATTAGAAAAGAAAATATTTTACAAAACTACTCATTTTTAGACTACAGTGCATTAATAAAACGGAGAGCAAAATAAATAATTCGAGTTATCACCTTAACACTTTTAATTCGACGTTAAAATATGGAACTACTTTCCATCTATCGTTACCAACTTTACTGGGCGCATGTCACTCAGTGCACCCGTTAAAATATACGCAAGCAAGGCCTGTGACATTTTCTTAAGGTTGATTCCAAAAGTGCTCACTTTATCGTGAACAGCCTATATCAAAATTATAAGGACAAATTATAGAAAAGTAAATCCCCATGCTAGTAGCAACGCCGTAGCTGTGCCACATTCCTTTATTACGCCCATGACTCAAACGCCCATGATTGGCCGGAAGCTTGAAAGGGAGCGAGAGGGACACAGCGCAGCATGTGAGGCGCCACTTCCACTGAATATTGATTGTGCAATGTTCTCTTCAGGATGTGTCGAACGTACTTTTGAGAAGCATCCAGACACTCCTCTCAGTCATATTTTACGCAGAAAGCGCGGGGAAGTGAGAATTATATTGAGAGCATTGGCGAAGCCTTATTTATACAAAGTGGTACCGCGTATACGAGCCAATCGCCTTAAAGTCTGTACACGATCAAGTCAGCACTTTTGAAATCAACCATAGAAAACGTCACTGCCCCGTGCCTGCATATATTTAAACAGGCTCACTAAGTGGCATAAGCCTAGTAAAGTTGATAACGATGGGTGGAAAATGGTTCCATATCTTAACGTCGAATAAAAAGTGCTAGGTCACCATTTGTGATTGCGTAAATTATTTTTCCTTTTTCTGTTTATTTATGCATCGACGTATGGAAATGAAAAGATTAGTAAAATATTTACTTTCATAAAAATTTCACATTTTCGCTTGATCGACACATGAGGCCAATGGCGATGTTATTTTACATAAGGCGGAAGAATAAATAACGTATACACAAGTGGATCTTAAACAGGGCTTTCAAAAGTGCTCATTTTACATTGAACAGCCTATACTTTAGAGGAGACACTGCTGTTTGGATCAGTGAAGCAGTTCGGGAGATGAACAGCAGTGTCACAGTAAAGTGGCAAGTGAAGGAAAGCCTAGCAGTACGCTGAGTGTGTGCGTGTGAGTGCAGGAACTCGACGAGTGTGTGGGATGATTATCATTTTCCTGTATACACTGAGCACAATCAACACTTTTTTTCTACTGAGCGAGAGATTAGGAAAGTCGATAAAGCAACTGCTCTGGGAAAAATCAACTGAACAAAAAACAAAGTGCAACAGACCAGCATCGAACTCGCGACTTCCCGGATACGAGTCTGAATCATTGAGTTGTCAAACACTGTAGTGTGGGTCTACATCCGCGACATGAAGCAACTATACTATGGAGTGTGTCAAGGCTGTTGGAAGTAAATGCAGTGACGTGGGCTGCCTATCTGTGGGCTGGTACAAAAATTAAAAACTTTCCAAGAGTGACTAATCGATTTTGGCACCGAATAATGTAGTAAAACATACGTTTTGCTTTCAGAGTAAATTATATTATTTGTTTTTCGTACTGACAAATATGATCCAAGTTGTGCCTTATCAAAATACGACACAATTTATATCAGAATAAACATTTCTAAATTTGATATATTTTATAAAAGCTCAGGCAGTTATTTTTTGCAAATTGTGTTTTAATTTATATTGTATTTACGACAGGTTTTTCGATTCTATATTTTGCCTGGGTAATTCAGTTTCACTTCATTCATTCTGTGGAGTGCAAATCACTTGTAAGGTTGCGTTATTTCAAGCCGAGCCGAGTCTCGTGTGAACTGTCTGTCCTCACTCCGAATGTCAGTTACAGCGCAGAAAATTTTTTCAGACCTTGGCCATTGAAAACTTCCTTGAACCCGCGCTATCTCTTCTCCTCATGTCTACGCGTGGGTCCTCCCAATCTGGCAGATCATGAATTCTGGAGGTAGTTTTGAAACTGTGACTGCCTGTTGCTTCCTCCTATCCATTTTGGCGACCTTACTTGTTGAAATAAGTTGTACAACTGTAGTTTCGTGCAACTGTTGCCTGTGCACTGCGAGTTTCTTCAACGTTTAGTGACACTGCTTTGTATTACTTAGTTTTCCTCCATGATGATGAGTACAATTATTCTCATAATTTACATTCTTGCATCAGTTATTAATTACATACCAATTGATTTTTTCTTAGTTTTTTGTTTTTGTGACGGCTAGAATTCCAGATATAACGTTCCAGACTACTTTCTCCGCCTTACATTTCTCTCATGATTACATCCTCGATGACAACATTTTAAAGTCCCTGATGTTCAAGTTTTGACTTCTCTGTTTAAACAACTATATATATATATATATATATATATATATATATATATATATATATATATATATATATATATATATATATATACACGCACACACACATATATAATATTAGGACCTGCGTGTTTTCTTCCGGGGCGAACGCGAATATTTGGGTTTTCTCACAGAGTGCTCCCACACCGCGAAGATGAATTGCGAATACGAAGGCCTGCCTTTGACCTCGACGAGCATGGAGCCGCGACCTGCGTCATCGCTACCTGGTTGCCGTCAGTGCCGATACAACTTCTATGAGCGGGCTACCTACGGCAGCTATATTGTCATCGCCAACTGGACCATCGGCCTCTGTTCCAGCAGCATCTGTATGGTCAACCGCATCTGCTGAACCATTCCGATATCATAAGTGTCGCTTCTGTGAAAAAACCTTCAGACACAGCAGCAATACTCGGAGACATGAGCGCTCTAATTGTACTGAAAATCTCTGTTGCATGTCATATTCGTGTGACAGGTGCTGTAAGCAGATCAGCCTTAGAGACAGTTTACTTAGACATATTAAAGAATATTGTTATTTTTTGAGGGTGTATGCGACTGTAATAATTTAATTGAATAAAGAGATGCCTGTGAATAAAACTGTGATTTATTTTATGTTTTTCTACTTTGTTGGAATATAATTAAAAATTTAAAAGGTAAAGAAATAAATTTTACTAAAAAAGTATTGTACTATATGTACAGTTATATAATTAAATAAAAAAGTTTCTTAAAATTAAATACCTTTAATTTTTAAATACGAAATATATATTTAATAAATTATGCAGGTCATCAAAGTCTCGCATTATGCTTATAGGTATACTGCTGATTGGAAATATATGTTTTAAATAGGGTGGAAATGTTCAAGTCTTTTTATGCCTATAAATATAAGGGCCGACAGCTTGCTTGATATCCAGCATGCTTACTGTTACAAATTTACTCTCGAGATTTTGTTTCAAGGTCATTCAAGTTCATGGGTCCAGGTCATGGTCACTGGCTTTCAATATGGAGGATGGATGATACCTACCAAGATGGTCGCCTACCAAGATGGCGGTCTCCAGTAATGTATGAACAAATGAACAAAAAATAAATATGGCAGTCTCCAGTTACATATAAACAAAGATAGCTGCCTCCAGTAGAATGTAAACAAATAGCGAACGACAAAATCAAGATGGCCTCCTCCAGTAACATTTACACAAATATGGCGGCCTCCAGTAACATATAAACAAAGGTGGCTGCCCCCAGTAGCGTGTAAACAAATGACGAACGAAAAATGCAAGATGGACGCCTCCAGAAACATATACACAAAGATGGCGGCCTCCAGTAACATATAAACAAAAATGGTTGCCCCCAGTAGCATGTAAACAAATGGCGATCAAACAAAACCAGATGGCGCAATGAGCATAGATGAGGGGAGTGGGTGCGAGGGAGTCAGTCGTCTGCTGGATTTGAACAGCTTTCTAATAAAATTTTTTATAAATTTTTGAAAGGAAATTTTTTTTAGAGAAAAAGGGAAATTCCGAGGGGGAAAAAGGAAAAATGGCCGCCGGGGTTAAAGAGTGTTTAACAAACAATTTTTTTAAACGATTTTTTTAAATAAAAATTTCCCGAGAGAAATTTTTTAGAAAAATAGGAAAATTTCGAGGGGTAAAATGGCCACCAGGGTTAACGAATTTTTAATTAAGATATTTATTACACAAAGTCTGCAAAAATTAATAGTTAAACGATATTTTAAATTTTTTAAACGATTTTTCAGTTAATTTTTTTTATAAATTTTAAAACTATTTTTTTATATTTTTAACGATTTTTAAAATTAAATGTTTCACTATAAATGTCAGATTTTTTAATTTTTCCGCAGATTTCTGGTATTTTCAAGGTCAAAGGTCAATGTCAAAGTTCAAAGATCATAGACCATGGTCTCCTGGCTCGGAGTCACTGGTCCCTGTCTCCTGTCTGACCCCGGGTCACATCGCTGTCAGAATTTCTGAAAAAAAAAAAGGGTAATTTCTTAGGATGATGTTAATAACTTTTAATAATAAATTCCTTCGGAATTTGTTCTAGAAGTATTTAGAATTTTTGAAAGTTTTTTTTTTTAGTGTTTTTGAGGTCAAAGGTCCTCGGGACAAAAGTCAAGGTCAATTACATCCAATATGGCGGCGAGTGACGTAACAAGATGGCGGCTCCCTGGCTCCTGCTCATATCCCCCATCCCTTTATTCCAGAATGCCCAAAACGCTACTACTTACAGCATTCTCTTAAAAAAGTAATCACTTTCTTTTAAATATTGTTGTGTTTACAGTGTTAAATTGTAGGTATTTAATTAATTTATGTTTTTCATGTTGCATACAACCCGATATGCTAATTGTGGCCGTTTCATATGAAGCTGCGTATTGCCAAGGGCTGTGCATTTATAATAACGTTATTTTATTAAAATCTTTTGTCGTACATAGATGTAAAGTGACTAGCTCACCGCGACAGGAAAAAAAAAGTGAATTAAGTTTCTCAGATTAAGATATCTCCATCAAATTACTAAAAACACGGCAAAGACCATATCACAGTTGCAATCTGATGGCTACCATAATACAATATCCGAGCTGCCTGACCAGGTATCACATCCGTTACCTAGCATACAGTATATCACATTTTCATTCATACACTTCCTCAGTCATTATACATTAGCATATTTTTTTCCAATTAGGTTATTGAAATTACTGTATGGAAGTTTTGAATATTGTAGATAAAAACCAAATATACAAACTTAGTGCATAAAACATTTCCGCTCAAATGTAATCCTTGAGAAGAAAATGAAAAGCTGTTCTACAACCCCAAACGAATGAAGGTCACTTCTCTATCCATACACTAGTACTTATTTGGTTGTTTGGTGGCCTCGAGTATGAATTCTCTATCGGTACACTAGTACTTATTTGATTGTCTGGTGGCCTCGAGTATGGCATTAACAGCTTTGTGCGTGCGTATGGTTTGTTATTCCCGTTTTGCATACAAACTGTAGTGGTCTCAAGAAAATGGGCGAGGGTAAGGAACCTGGTCCCGAGCTGAAGAGACAGTTTTATATTAATTTATTGCTTAAATAATTTTCCTTGAGAAAAATACGACAAATCGTGAATACGAGTCACGCAACAGTTCTATATGTTGTAAATAAACTGAAACATCAGCGATCAGTTAGGAACACACGAGAAACCCTAAACAGAAACATCCCGAGTTTCCAGGAAGAACTGCTAATTTTTCCCTGTATAAGCGCTTCTAAACTAGGCGTCGAATTGGAAATTGCTACCAGTAATAAAATGTGTTCCGAGAAAGCTCACCGGGTGTTACATAGACACGGAATAATGGCAAGGTAGCAAGGAAGGAGCCCTACGTCAGTAAGAAGAACTGTGCTGCAAGGCTGCTCTTCATTAAAGAACACCTAAATAATAACTAGTAGTTTTTAAACAATGTCATCTTATCACACAAGACTAAATCAAACTTTTCGGTCGAATGATGTCCACAAGGTATAGAGAAAATCTAACGACGGCCGATGATATTAACAATACATTTCTCACAGTTAAACACAAGGGAGGTCCCATTATGGTTTAGGGATGTGTGTCTGCGAAAGGGATTGGTAATATTCAATTTATTGATGGCATAATGGACAAACTTGTGTATAACGATATTGTACAAAATAATTTCAAGCAAAGTGCAGAAATATTAGGGATGTTATCTTCCTAGATTTTTCTACATGGCAACGACCCGAAGCATTCAGTTTTAATTAATAAAATATGGTTAATTTGGAACATTCCAAAACAATTGAAAACTTTTCCTCAGTCTTCCGACCTCAACCACATTGAACATCTATGGGTATTTCTGAAGTCTCGAGTACAAAGCAGAAGTGGATCTCCCAAAGAGGAGCTGTAATGTGCAGTGACTGAGGTATGATAACATTAGTCGTGAAAGATACGACATATTAGTAAATTTCACGCAGCGGAGATGCCAAGCAGTTATGCAAGCCAAAGGCTGCCCCCACAAGAAATTAAAACTTCTGTTTCGTGGGTTTAATTACTCCATTAATGCCAACTGTATGAATAATAATGCGACATAGAAAGGTGCAACTTGATTAGTTTTCTTTTATATTTTATGTAAAATTATTGTAGAAACAATTTAGATGTTTATAATAAAGACATTACCCAGAATAATTTTTAACAAGAGAGACAAAAACATTAACATAACCATCAGTAACATAAATACATTGTCATAAAATCGAAATGTATGAATAATAAAGTAACATACTGAAAGCGATTACCTGATTGTGAATGTTAGGGGATACTTATAAGCTGTTCACGGTAAAATGAGTAATTTTGAAAGCCCTGTTTAAGATCTACTTGTATACACGCTTTCTGCCTTATATGAAATCGACATTGGCATGGACCTCATCACTTGATTAATGCGTCGGTAAAGTGAAAGTGTGAAATTATTAGGAAAGTAAGTATTTTAAAAATCCGCCCATTTTTACACTTTGGTGTATTAAAAAATACAGAAAGCGAGAGAAATAGTTTATGTTATCACAAATGGTTACCTAACAATATTTATTCGACGTTAATATATGTAAATACATTCTTCTCCATCATTACCAACTTTACTGGACACATGTCACTCAATTTTTCACACACTTATTTTTTAAAGGATGACTGCAAAAGTGCTCATTTCAAAGTGAACAGTCTTTACCTACGAAGCACTGCGGCGACCTGGTCTGCGCATTAACCGCACGCGATATCACCTTACGCCCAAGGCACTGAAATAATGTGCGGTCATTATCGCCATGCAACGAGTAATTACAGAACTTCACGAGGTGACTACGCTCTTACACCGATGAACATTTAAATTATGACCACCTACCTAATACGGCGTAGGACCGACCACCTTTGGCCCGCACTCGGCGAGGCATCACTTCAACAAGATGGTGGAAGGTGGGATGTCTGACACAACAAGCACACTGCAGGTCCTCCAGTTGGCGTACAGTGCGGAGCGGTGGTAATATTGCACAAACTCATTTCTCCAAGTAAAAAAAAAAGTCCAATCGGGTTCACATCCGGACTATTTGGGGGGCAGGGCATTAATGCTATTTCACTATCATGTTCCTCGAACCACCCTGGCAGTGTGGCATGGCGCATTGCCCTGTTGGAAGTGGCCGTTGCCAGCAGCGAAAACTGTTGACACGGACGGACGAACTTGGTCCCTAATAAGTCAACATATCTAAAAACTCTCAGTGACTGGTGTACCGGAATAAGGGGCCCCGACGTTTCCCATTAAAACATCGTCCAGACCATCACACCTCCTCCTCCTACGGCCTGTCTCCACTCAACAGTGCACCCAAGTGCCATACCCTCCGACGGTATTAGGCGTACACACTCGGCCGTCGATTATATAAAACAGAAATCAGGATTCATATGGCCATGCGATGTACGTGTGGATCTTCGACTCCGCAGTACGCAATGTTTGATAAATATTTGTTGTGAAACACTGTCCTGGACGCCACTGTTGAACATCTGTGCGATTTCTCAAACTGTGATCCTGTGCAGCCGTTACGAACAAAACGCGACAGCACCCGCTGTCCTCGGGGATCAATGCGCCGTGATACACACAAGGATGGACGACATGTCGTTTCCTCATCGTTGTACCACTTTTAATACGTGCTCACGATAGCGACACGAGTGCATGCCACAAGACAGGTCGTTTCAGGCATGCTGGTACCAAGACGTAGTGCGAATGCAATCTGGCCTCTGCCAAAAACTGATAGATTGGCCACTTTCCCCATTCTGACACGATAGACTCTACAAAAAGTAAGCCTATGAACCTGCATGCCCTATAGATATACTCTGATACCAGCACGTAATGTGAAAACCTCCGCGCGAAAGCAGTCCCCGGATCGGGGTGGTTGTAATTTAATCGCCCATCGGTGTATTTATATAATAAAGGTAAGTCTGTAGCGAAGTTCAGTGCAATCGTTAATCATAGTTGGTTCCGTATACAACACTTTGAAAGTGCCGTATCCAGTTGTGCGGCTAACTCCATAATAATGTCGTGAAGATGCGAGTTGTCTGCAAAGTACCATTGCCAATTCGTACATGTGTTAATTCATTTCGTAAATAAACCAAACAATTATTTAAAAAATCAATCGGGGAGTGGTTTTGTCGGGAACACGGCCGTAGGAATAGTAGGGGCGAGGCCATCCTGACCCGATTTGCACAAGAGTGGCCTAAGTCACATTTGGTGCAAGGTTGGACTAAGTGCCAAATCGTGATATACAAATGAGATTAAATAATTTTTTATTAATTGAATAATTAAATTGATTAATTCGATTAACCAATCAATAAAAAATTTGATTTAAAATTTTATATTAAAAAATTCTTTGATATCAATTTTTTTATTTTTTATTGGTGTTGAAAGAGTTAAGTGTCATAAGGGTGATATTGGCAGAGCATGTTCTGTGTGGACTCTGTGAGGTCCAGGGGATTGACTGACCAGAGGAGTGGGTTGTAATTGTTTCTATAGGAGCTAATGTTGGTGTAAGAATGGTATAAGGGAAATTTATATTTTTCTTGTTTGTGACTGATATGTGGAGCCGGCTACATGGCCAGGTCGAATGTCTGGGGGCATACTGAGTATTTAAATAAATATTTTCGGCAAAGTAAATATTATTTTAATTAAAAGAGACGTGAAAATAGGTTACTGAAATAATTACATTAATCACTCCTCGAATAGAAATAAAAGTAACGAACTCTTTCGGCGAAGTAAATTAGATAAGTACGAATCAATAACCAAAAGACGTGAAACAATTTTGTTAATGAGATTTTAATCATGCGATGAAACTGTTTTCCTTAGCAAAGTAACTGATCTCCACTTTAATCACGTAACTTTAATCATGCTATTACCGAATGGAACACTAAATTTATATTTCAATTGCTAACTTATCATTAAACGAAACATGCAGCTAATATAAAATTACAACTCCCCAACACGAAGTCGTATTCACACGTACTTCACACACATAGGCTCCCTAAACACGCATCAAACAAAGCCTTAAAACACTGAATGAATATGCTAGGAAATTAATTTTACCACACACAACTATCTAATAAATTGGCTTTGCTCTCACCCCACGTTAAAAACGCAGCAATTCTTCAAATTGTTTTCCGACATCCACACAACTCTCAACGACCGCATAATTAAATACAAACCTAATAAGTATCCAAACACGCAAGACTTTATAAACGAATTGAGAAGTGTATTGGCTAAGATATGTTCAATGCCTTGCATTACCCAGCCAGGCAGACAGACGCCTGGCTCTCAGAAACAAAAAAATTTCTCCGACCACGCACATGAAACAGTCAAAAAGGAATTACAATAAATTCTCGCGAAGTTCGAGACCACCCCCACGCTGTAGGCAAGGACAAACCTCTCATGCCGTGCTGCCAAGAAGGCAATAAATTATTCTGCCCCAAGCGGTGTGGAGACAACACTGGCAAGGAGGGGGAGACTTTTAGAGACCGTCCTCTGACACACCCTTACCTCCCCACTCCATTTCCCAGCACATACGACTGTGCTAACCGCCATCCTGAGAGTTTTGGTTTCCCCCAACCCGCCCACCAACAAGCACTCCTCGCCCCATCAAGTAATGTCACACGCTCGACAATACAGCATTCGGTGTAGCCTGCTCTACAAAGGCAGTGCAGCCCACTCTCACACCATCTCCTCAGTCCGACACCTTCACTCATAAAGAATCCGCCCCCATTACTCGCACTGAGACAGGTGGAGGGCGGCGCGCCTGCAGTTACCTACCCCATGGGAAGCAGGTTTCCCGACCAGCAAAAGTCATCTGCATGGAAACGCTGGTTCGACGAGGAAAATTTCACGTCCCCAGCAAACCACATAAAAATATTTCAAGTCCAAGAAACTCTGCCCTAAACAAACCAATTCGAGATAAGCCTAGGTAACTAAGCAAATACTATGTTGTTCAATAACCAAAATTAAATATGTGAAAAATCTGTTTTCCAGTCTTTAAAAAAAAATTTTGTATCCAAACATTTTACCAGCTAACATTTTTAAACATACATGCATATATATTCTGTAAAGACATTTTCTCTACGAAACTAAACCACTAACAAGTTCATTTTATAAAGGCAACCAACTAACATTTATACCACATGTGTATATTTGGGCAAATATACACCAATATCACGTTTCCATCGAAAATTAAACCAATAAGAATTTGTATCAGAGTTGTAAAGTTCAAATTTAAAAAAAATTTTTTTTTAACCCCGACAGGATATTTCGAAGGTGACTAACGTATATATATATATATATTTTCTACAAAACACTAATTGCGCCTGTAATAAGGATATTTTACAAATATGTACAACCACTATTAGAATAAATGTGTATATTCTGGACAAATATCTATATTTTGAGCAAATACTGCGATTTCAGCATGAAATGAGTTTTAAAAATGGCAGAAACTGCTATATTTAAATAATTTTCGAAAACATACGATTTCAAGCGATTTTAGCCCAAAACTGTGGCCATTTTGGAACCGTATAATAAATAAGTAGCAATAAATTAATTTTTCTTCCAGTCTTGAGCCAGCAGTTGGTGAAGTCAGATCGTGTCGGGAGTGTACCACTGAGTGGGTGTATTAATCAACAGATTTCACCAATATGTACTACAGATTTCATCGAGGGGTTTACGTCAACAGACTTCTACAATACGTTCATTAGTCTACAATCTTCAACAGCAGGTGATATGCACGATGGACATTGCTGCAAAAATTGCGATGACGATTGTGTTAGTGTGTTTAATGCCATTTTAGCATATGGTCAAACCAAGATTCTTTTAAGCCTGGGCGTCGAGATTCTTTTGTTGCTACCTAAAGAATTTATTCTAACATTCGCGGGACATGAAATTCAACACGTGTATCCATTTATCTCTGAGGACTTAAGAGACAATGAGGAAATAGTCTCATATTTGCCTAGTGATGAAGATTGTCTGTATGGTACACCAGCTTTCTTTAATCAGCCAAGCACTATACATTTGAGGAGAGATTCCATAATGTGAAGGTGGCAAAATGTAATGCAACTCGCTAATGATCCCGTTTTACCAAGAGACGATTCTGGAATTGATGAAGGTGATTCGGAAGCAACAACTGAGCTTTTGTAAACCAAACTAGACTTTCAAAATTCTGTGAATGAAACAGCCTAATCATGATGTGTTTTGTGGAAGAGCCTAAAAATTATAAAGACAATTCTTTTATAATTAAAGAACTTACAATTTCTTATGCAACTGATGCTAATGACACAAAAGTGCTTTCTTTCAAAGCTCCGAAAGCTTGGTTTAACTTAAATCAGGAAATGAAAATGTGTTTCCGACATCAAATGTACAAAGTACACGGTTTGAAATGGGACTCTGTTGATATAGCTTATGAAGCCTGTTTTAACTGTGTGAACGAGGTGCTGCTCGAGGACTAACCTGTATATGTGCTGGTAAATATGCAGAAAGAAATTTTAAAAAGGCTGACTAATACAGAAATTGTAAATATCAGAAGTTATCATGACTGTACAAGCTTTAATTCGCTAGTAAAATGCTACAATACTAATACTGTGATAAAAAATGCCCTGTATGCAGTGCAAAAGCGAAACTATAAGAGAATATTTGTACCAGTATCCTACTTATGTATAAATATAGTAATTTAGAAAATTTATCTGTTACAGGTCCAGACCTGCGTAAGAACTTTCCAGGAGACATTCAATCCAGAGCAGACATAATCCAGTATTATTCCAGGTTACAGGAGAGTGTGGTTCCAGTCTCTAAAGAACATATACTCCCAATTCCAGATATGTAACGGAGATGAACATTGGAACTTTGTGCAAAGGTTCGACATAAATAAATACACAGAACGAGTATTGTGTTATGAGCAAGATGACTGTCATGTTTTCAACATGCGACCTGATAGCGACCTGTTTTGTTCATCTTGGGATGTGTTTTAAAAACAGGAGCGAAGAAATTACAAAAGAGCATAGATTTAGACTAATTAAGTATAAAATTAGTAGAGAGTTATATGACAGCCACACCATGTGGACTGAAACATGTAATAACAAACACAGCATGCAAATGGAAGGAAGTAGCAGCATTAAAATATTGCCTTGTGGTATGAGGGACTGTGAGGTGTGGCAGGGTATCGTTTGTGTCTGCAAGTTTGATTTATCTAAGATGCAAGGAAAAATTTTAAAATAATGTTTAAACCTACACAGTGGTACACTCCTGGAAAAGTGTCAAAAACATTTATTCTCTGGAAAACAATAGCTATTTGGTGAAAAATATATATATAAGGAACAAACATACACCAACTGCATGTCAGTTATGATGGAGAGGTTCGACTCATCACTTCAATATGCTAGTGCTACTCCAGGTTACAGGCGAGTGTGGATTCGACACAAGAAGATGGGCCACTAGAAATTAAAATGTGCAATGTAGATGAACATTGGCATTTCTTGTTGAATAGTCCGACAGAAACTTTTTAAGTTTTCGACGTGTTATGGGCGAAATACCTGTGATTTATATAATTTATGGGCAGAAAGCAAGCTACTTTGCAATGATAGTCAACTAGAACTTGAAGCCCTTTCTAAATTCATAATGAAATGTATGTCCCAGAAGAAAATTGAATACTTCATGCAGAAGGGATGTTGCTGTTCTGGAGCAATAGTGTGGACAGAACATTGTGACAAGAAACATGTTATGCAGATAGGTAATCAAGAATTAAAGACATCCTGTAGCATGTGGCAATGCAATGTTTGGTTAAGCAAGAACACTTAAATGAAAGACTATATAAAGGAAACCATTCAGTATTAAATTGCCAGTCATAGCTAGCATATTCGACACTAGTCACATTCAAGGTCCTGCAAGTAGGCTACCGAAAAATATTCTTTAAGCCATATGACGGTATTCTACAAGTTCAAGTGTGTAACAATATCGAATATTGGTGCTACACTTTCGATTCCAGTCTCGGCATTCACTTTGGTAAAGGCTTAGCATACAATGATTGTGCTGTGAGGTATTGTCGCCCCAAAAGTGAACTTCCATCAACATTTGAAGAGCTGATGTCAGCCATCTTACCAAAGAATTGGAAGAAGAGCGCAACAAAGGGATAATCGCCCACCAACTCACCAGACCTCATTAGGGAACTACAATTCATTGGAAGGAAACATGTGACAGATACACCCACAACTTTACTTTTGAGCATGGTGGCTTAGTTTTTCCTTCAGTGTGTATTATATCTGTGTGAGAAGTGGCAAATTCAGAATAATGATTCCAATGTTCCTACTGTTCCCAAGTAAATACAAGTATGCATATTTTTTTACTAAAGGTTTATATTCTGTAACTTACAGCTTACTATATTCATATTTTGCTGTAAAGGAAATATACAAGTAAGACATTCATTTCAAATTTAAGGATTCTCAGCAATCTTTTACAGCACTTAGTAAACCAAATACTTGTGATCCCACTTTAACTAACTGCAACAGTTCCAAATGTCCTGTAAACCAGTCCAGACTGCACAGAGTAGATCGTAAGCACAAGCCTAATGGTAAATGCATTGTAACGTCATATTGCAAGGAAGACAAATGTTTGAAATATCTTGTATAATAATACAGACACTGTTTTACAATTTCACTATTTTGAATAATATGATAATCATCTTCATACTTTATATCATTATAGCAAAAAAACAAGTTTAGGTATACATCTCACACTGGATGTGATTCATAAAAATGGTACATGCATCAAACAATAAAATTAGCAAAAATAAAATATAGCCCTCATTCAACCTGCAAATTTAGAGAGAGTTATCAATACACACACATTGCCCATAGCTAATTGTTCTCAGTTGGGTGTTGGATAGCAAACACATAACACGACGTTCTTTCATCCGGGAAATCCCTATGTTACTGTGAAACCAGGCAAGTCTAATGTATCGTCTATATTATGGTGTTCTGGAATTCTCCGGGAATTTACGGAGTCCTGTGATGGGATGTTTCATTTTAAGTTTATTTCCTGCTGGGAGATGAAAAAGCCACTAATTATTTCAGTGCAGTGTTATGACAAAATTTTCTGCTTTTATACTCCTGGAACCACAACTCTTCCATCTAGTATCGAAGATGTGCATTCACATTATATAAAGACATAACCAGGCTTGGTTGAAGGTTATTGTGTTACACTCCCCTGAATGTAAAGAAGTGTCTATTCAAACAGAGAAAAAACCAGGATGTAAGAAACATTCTCTCCTCGAAAGTAGACGTGAAGGATATTTGGATCCAATTTTACGAAAATATCTGAAAACTGTGTTTACTGATGTTGCAAATAGCTTATAACTTTTGTAACAGCTTGTACTTACTTGTGTTAAAATATTTTTAGATCACCTTGTGTAAGTTTTGCTAACTATGTTTGTTCCTTTAAAAAATTGATATATATATATATATATTGAAACCTTCTATACTTGTGTAATATTGAAATAATCTGTGTTTAAATGACAGTGTATATATTGTGAGACATCCTGTATTTTGAAACCTCCTATACTAGTGTAATATTGAAACAAACTGTTTAAAGAAAAGTGCAAGTTTTGTACAAATTATTGAATAAATATGTGTTAAAAATGAACACATTTGTGAATATTTATTTTGCCTTTACAAAAATATTTTGGTTTTCCCAAAAAAAAAAATTTACTGTTTAATAAAGTGTGATAAATGTTTTAGTTTCCCTAAGAAAAAATACCCTGGTTAATAAAGCGTGATAAATGTTTTGGTTTTCCTCAGAAAAATTATTTTCATTAATAAACAGAGACAAAAAATAGTGCATGGTTCTTGTGAAGTTTAGTCACTATTAAAATCATATATACTATGAGAGTAATCAGTGAACAGATAGTTCTTAAGAGTAAAAAATATAGTCGATCGCAATTTCAAGAAAAATACCAAGGCGAATTCACACCTGAAGGAATGACAGTTTTAAAATAGTAATACTATCCTTAAGAAGAAAGCTCAAATGCTGTATATCAATTCTACAGACAAATATGAAACGGGCTTCTACCTAAAGCCCTAACAAGACAACTTATGGTAATTTCTAACATTTTATATATAAGGATTTAGAGTGAACCCTGTGTTCAAAAAATGTTATTACAAAACATGTTCGAGAACAGAGCACGCTGGTGTTTTTCAATCAACATTAAACAGAGAATCCTCTCAACTATGAGATAAGCCCATTAAATAGGAATGAGCAAAATACTCCCTAAAATTTATAACAAAATTTAAATATATAAAAAAAACAATAACTGGAGGCGAGTACTCTTAACTACTTCTGAAAAACATTAAAATACTGTATCCAGAAAATAATATTTAAATACATTTCAAAGAAACTCTGCTGTACCATTTCATTCCAAGAGCAGAGTTCGTAGATTTTGTGCCCGCTGAAAGCATTCTCCAGTGACATTTCTGGCCGAGCTCGTAAATCTCTTGTCTGTTTCCCAACCCTCGTCTGTCTTCCTGGCCCAGCCCGCCGAGAGCGTGAAATACCTTTTCAGGGATACCAGCGGCAGTCACTGAATACAAGTCACATTCTCGTCCTTCCCCGACCCAACTCCGTTACAAACAGATCTTCTAAACATTAGTTATATTTCAAATAAATGATTATCCAACACAAGTACACAAAAATAGTTGTGTTACATCGCCAAACCACATGACGGAGTCAGATAATGCCACAATGCGGTCCTGGGCTCGAATCCCAGGTAAGGCATGAATAATCTAGATTCTGGGTTCAAATCCCAGGCAAGACATGCTTAATATAATCTGGGATCGATTCCCAGGTAATACATGGGTTCATAGTCCTTACACAATATTATAAGAATAAACTATACACTAACAACTGCAATGCTTGTTGCATAATTACTCTTAGATTTAATAGATATTATAAAACACAGTACATGTTGCATTACAAAGACCAAAAAATGGGTCCAGAATACTATTGCATAGTAAAATACGTACGAAAATTCGAAATTAAATGTTAATGTAATCACTGAAACCAAAGAAAAATGCATATTTCACATTAAAGTATCAACCCAATACAATTTTAAACAAGAAAATAAAAAAAAAAACCATTAATTCATTTAAAATCTTTAAATTTCACGTTAAAATTATTTAATTCATTAAGGAAATCATATTTACTTGAGTAAAATTATGTTTTATTATAAAATCAGGCCAACTGCCTTGTATGTGTAGGTTCTTGGTTGGGGGGGGGGGTCAGGTCATATATACATGAGCAGGAGCGGCAGCCACCATTTGTGAACCAGTAGCCAAGGAGTACGGAGCTCCTCTCCGCTAGCGTCGGCCACCCATCAACTGCTGCAACCCATCGAGGCCCGCCAAGATGGGGCTAGTCAATCTTCGCTTCATCCCAGGCAGACAGCCATCTGCGGTGGTCCGCTGCATCCCTGCCTGTGTGCCGTGACGGGCCGAACATCCACCAGCAGCTCTCACCAACCTGCTTTGAGCTTGGGCGGTCAGCCAGCATCACTCGCCTGCCCCAGCCTAGGAGGCGGCAGTCACCAGTGGCCAGCGCTTGCCCCCACTCGGAATCTCAACTCTCTAGCCAGGGCGGGCGGACACCCGCCAGTTTCACTACTACACTTAGGTTAGTAAATAGTATTAAAATTTCGGGGTTTTCGATATTGCACTTATATGTCCAATAACTTTTATGCTTGTTTAACGAATTGTATTTAATAATCTTGTAATGATAAAAACATGTACATGTTGTTTATCGGGAGTATTTTAAATTCTTATTTCGACATTAAATAACTTTCTATTGGGATTTTCATAATTTAGTTTCACATTTTTTAATCCTTATGCTTTTTCGATAAGTTCTCACTTTTATGAATTTGATAAAGAAGCATTTGATTTCAACTAGTATTTGCTTAACCTTTAATCATGAATTGCTTAAATAAGTGTTATAATATTTGTTTTAAATTCATTACAGTTTCTTCATGATTTCTTAAATTTGAACAAAAATTATACATGAAAGTTAAAACTTTTGCAATTTAATTAAAATTGATTAAATTTTATTTGGGTTTGTTAAAATATTTATAATTTTCTTAGTTTGATGTATTTTTTGTCGTTTAAGCATTTTTTTTAGTAGTTTTATGTATTTTATAGATATTTAAGTATTTTTAGTGTGTTTGATTTTTCTTTAAGTAGTTTTATGTATTTTACAGAGTTTGAAGTATTTTTTTTCGTTGTTAAAGGGTGGGTGGTTGTGTGCTTGGTTTTTAATGGAGCAGTGAAAAACAAAGAAAGAAATATGCCAGGCTATGCCAAGCATGTCTGGAGAGATATTATCCCTGCCTGACTTACTGCTCATGAGTTGAATGGTGAAGAACGATTGAGTGATAGATGTTTGGACATTGAGTACTTCTAACTAATGAATTGTTGTGTGTGATGGGGTGGCTTGGATATATAATTTTTAAGTAGTTTTAAAAATTAGGTGTATGACTGTGAGTGTGAGTGCAGGTGAAAATATTATTTTCAATAAATTTTAGAGGGGTTGTTGGCATATATTTGAGAGGACATTTAATGGAATTTAGAAGGAGTCACTGAATGACTGCCATAGTATTGCACTATGGACAGTAGGTCGAGACAATATCTCGAATTGAGGCCTTCTCTACACTGTTAAATACATGTAAATATATTTCAATACCATATAAAATAAAAATACAAAGTACTTGAGTAAAATTAGCTGTATGACAGAGTATGAGTGCAGGGGAAAATGGCGTTTCAATCAATTTTAGGTGGATTGCTGGCATACATTTGAGAGGAAATTTAATAGTTTAGAAGGAGTCGCTGAAAGACAGCCATAGTATTGCACTATGGATAGAAGGTCGAGACAATATCTCGAATTCTGGGCTTCTCAACAATGTTAAATACTCGTAATTATATTTCAATACCATGTAGAATAAAAATACAAAGTACTCTGAGGAAAAAAGGTGCATGACTGCGAGTGTGAGTGCAGGAGAAAATTTTGTGTAATTTTTGTTTTAAATTTAGTTAGTTAGTTTTATGATATTTAAGGGTGGTCTGTTGTGTGTTTTGGTGTGAATGACGGAACAGAAAAAGATTTGGGAACTAAGACAGGCTATGCCAAGCATGTCTGGAGGGCACAATGCCCTGCCCATGTCTACATTCTGAATGTGTTGTTTGAGCAATGGATGCATGTATGATGAACGAATGAACGATGAGTAAATCTAATGAATGAAATGATTTGATGTGTGATAGGGTGGGAAATTTTAAGTATGTTATTTCATTATAAAAGTATAGAATGTTAAAAAAATTTTTTTAAAGGATCTAAGTAATATTTAAGAATGTTTTTTATTTGAGAATTTTTAAGTAAGTAATTTAAATGTGTAGTAACAAGTTAATTTCCACACTGAAAACATGATTTAAAAAATTTACATTTAAAGTTTTGTCGTAAAAAAAAATCATTATTCCTAATCAAAACAAAAGTATTAAAGGTGTTGAAAACACAGCTCACTTGTTTTTAAAAATATAACTGAGAATGTCCCACCAAAATTTTATTTTTTAGAAAACATGTTTTTAAAACAGACATTTTAAAGTAAATATTTTATGTAACAGTAATAAGCCATTATTTACAGACAGAACTTCATTTCGAGATATTATAATAATCTTTTCCCTCTCTTTTCAGCACTATGCCAGCATTTATAATTTTTGGTGGTGCTGAAATTACTATATTGAGAAACAAAATTTATCTTGCATCATGAGTGAGGGTGAATGCCAAAGTTTTGCTAGTTTGTTGGACAATCTTTTTGTTAGCAACACAGTCTGAATATGAGTTGCAAACAAAAAGAACGCCTAGTGCAAGCTATCAGGGCATGGTTTTTTCGATCTCTTGTTGGACTATATATACTTGAGTGATTCGAGCACTGATTCACACAGATTGTAACAGATTGGAACACGATGGTTTTCCCCCAAACACAAGAAAGTAGATCTCTCGGCAGATGTCCGTATAACAGCTGACTTTGGAGTCAATTGGAGAGACTTCATCTAAGGAAATGGAAAATAATTCGTTTTCTGATTTCGCTACTCAATGGAAGCTTCAGTGCCTGATCTGAGATAGAGTAAACAATGGCATCACCCCCGCCAATAACGCATAGTCTCAGCATTGTGGTTAAATTTTTGAAATCCTTTTTGCCTGACAAAGGTACTATGCATACATTTTACTTTGAAAGTAATCTGCTTCTAATTCTGCATATGGATGTTTACATATCACAGTTTAGAGCAATCACTGGCTGTTCATTAATGTGCAGTGTCCTGAGGGATTGTGTTTCCATTATGCCATTATATCAGCTTTGTTTCCTGTCGCTCATAATGCCGAGAGAATGACTTCATATCCAGATCCTTGTGAGGTTTTGGATACTCAAGGTCTGTCGACTCCTATAATTTTACAGGATATTCGAGGGTTCGAGGAGAAAAATGGTATTTCTCTCAATGTCTACTCTGCAGTATACAAAGATAGTAATATTACTGATGAAACTTGATAAGCATAGGGGTTATCATACAAAGCATATTTCTCATGTAAATCATGCACATCATGTAAATGTAGTGGCCATTCGCGCTTGTGGTAATGATGCCCATTTGCATTGTGTCTCCATTTACGATTTGTCAAAGTTGCTTCACACTCAGTTGACTAAGAAACAAAATAAAATTTATCTGGGGTGGTTGTCGCCAATACTTTAGTAGAGAGGAGAAAATTGCAAACCATAATGATCTCTGTCAGCAATATAAGGCCGTTCGCAGTACTTTCTGCATTGGGGACAAGTATTTGCAATTTCAGGGTTATAGCAAACAGCAAAGATTGGGTTTCATCGCCTATTGCGACTCATAGACAATATATTTGAAACCCTAGTCCACTTGCCTCCCAAATGGTAATATGAGTAATACAAACACCATCAACCAACATGTTCTAGATGCTTGTAGCATTTTGTTGGTTTGTTCGTACAATCCAGCATTATCTAACTACTTTGAGTTTGTGGGTGACGATTGTATGAACCAGTTAGTCGATAAATTGGTTGAATTTACAAAGTGGGTTGCAGGAATATACAGCGTGACTGTTCGGATGAAACCAAAAACCCCTGCTGATGAAGCTAGGTTGGCGGATCAGAAATGTTATCATATTTGTAAGAAGGAACTCGACACAGATAATATTGTGGTCGATCATGACCATCTGACCATGGAAATAAGAGGGGCCGCACATAATAAATGCAATTTGAACTTCAGACAGCCCAAGAAACAACTTGTTGCTGCATAACCTGCAAAACTGTAATGCTCACTTTCTCATAAAGTCGTCGGCTGAATGTCATGTAACAAAACCTGATGGAACCATGATAACCGAAAACCTGGGTGGAATCGAGGTGATTGGAATGACCCTTGAAAACTATGAGTCATCATCAAACATATTCCCAATGGGATTGATTTAAATGGAAAGGCACAATATTTCAGATTACATTTCATTGATTCTTTTCAGTTCATGAGCGCCTCGCTGGAAACTTTGGCAGGTAATTTGAAAACTGCACAATTGTGTATCACCTGCTCGATGTTACCAGACAACACCCAATTTGAATTGGCAAAAAGGAAGGGAGTGTTTCTTTATGACTTTGTCAAGTCCCAAGACAGTCTGATGTGCACGTCACTCCCACCAAAAGATGCATTTCATAATATCATTAAAGGTGAAGGCATTAGCGATGAGGATTACGCTCACGCCCAAGCCCCATGGGATGTGTTCCACTGCGCAAACCTGCTGCAGTGCGTCATTCAGTATTTATGTGTGTACAGTTGTTTGCTGGCAGATGTGTTTTAAAATTTCAGGACCATATGTTTGGCTCATTGCGGTCTTGACCTCGTCAAGTATGCCACAGCTGTCTCTTGCATGGGAAACTTTGTTTTCAATGACAGATGCATGGCTAGAGCTGTTAACCGACCCTGATATGTACATTTTTGTTGAACACGGGGTTAGGGGTGGCATTACCTAGGTTTCCAGAAGGTGTGCAGAAGCCATTAACATTTACATGGGTGAAGTGTATGACCCCAGTATGGCTTCGAAATACATCTGTTATTTCGATGTAAACAACCTGTACAGTTACACTATGAAGAGCAAGCTTCCTATTGGTAATTTCGAGTGGGTCGAGGCTGATGTGTTTTCATCGTAGGATTTGGCAAACACTGTGAATAATGGGGACACATGCTTTGTTGCAGAAGTGGATTTTTCATTTCCAGATGAATGCCCCGACATGTTATCAGATCTGCCTTCGGCTCCAGTAAATGGCATACCTCCAATCATCTCACATGAAAAACTACTTTTGACACGTACTGTGCAAGAATTTTGTTATTCATGGGGAAACAATGAGGTAGTAATTGATGTATGGAGTGAGAACTTGACTATTCATTACGTTTCGCACATTGAGCAGAAGTCTTGGATGGCTCCGTACATTGAGTTTAATATTGACAAACGTACCCAGGCTGCCAACAACTTTAAGAAATAGTTATTTAAACTTATAAATAATGCAGTTTATGGAAAAACTTTGCAGAATGTCCTCCGGGAAAGGGACATTAGAGTCATTACCAGATATTACACTATATATGGAGGTGCAGAACAGATTGAGCGCTATTACATCTAACAAGTCTTCGTACACTGGTGCTGTCATTCATGATCTTTCCAAATTAACCCTTTACGAATTTTATTATGAGATTCCCTCCGCCAGCCATTCACATTCTATATTGCGATACAGACAGTCTCATCTATGAAATTGCCATTAGAGATGTTTACAAAGTAATTATCCCAGATTTAAAGGCACAGTTCGATACATCCAACTATGTGCTCGATAACCCCTAAGGTTTCTGGCCCGAAAAAAAGGCTGTACCGGAGTGATGAAGGATGAATGTGCCGGCAGCATCATCATACTCTTGGTAGGTTTATGTCCCAAGCTTTACGCATACATTGTTTCGAACCTAACGTGCTGCAGTCCCTCGGATACAAGGATTATCGAGATTGCCTCGATAATTGGACCAGGGTTCTGGGGATCCAATACCACTTCTGTTTGCGTTGTCACGAGGTTTACATTGAACACGTGACCAAAGTAGTGTCGTCAGATTTAGACGATATGCACTTCGTTGAGCCAGATGGAGTATGGACTTTACCCTGGGGGCACTATAGGATCCCAGGGTAAATTATTTCTTCCCCAACACAGTAATTTCAGCAGCGTTTTAAATGTAGGGCTGTCATCACCACTGCAAGCACCACACCCAACACCACACCCTGCTCCATAATGCAATCTGCATTACAGCTGTCTTCGAACCTACTGCATCGATGCCATATACCTCTTCAAATCTGCTGCTTTGCCATAACTGCATGGCATTTAACATCGACGTAATAACCCATGCTGTCCTTTGTGTCACTCACGAATTACTCTTCGCAGCATGAGATTATATAATTTTTAATCTACGAATATACAAGGTATCTTGAAGCTACATGTGTGTTTGTGCATGGAGTCATTGTAGGTGTTGGTGTTTCTGGCAAATATATTTCTGGATATGACATGGGGATGTTAAACTTAATGCTGCAATGGACGACATCCCAAATCGCCATTTGTAAAATAGTGTATATTTTTCAGTTTTAATAAATGTATATAATACCATGGCTATGAAACACTAGGACGACAGCACGAATCGCATTTTGCTAAGAGAAACAGTTTCATCACATGACTCAAATCGGTTTGACAAATTTGTTTAAAGTCTTTTGGTTAATGATTAGTACTTATTTAGTTTGCTTCGCCGAAATAGTTCGTTGCTTTTATGCTAATCGAGGTGTGATTACAGTAATTCGTTTGGTAACCTATATTCACGTCTCTTTTAATAAAAAAAAATATTTACTTCACCGAAAATATTTGAATACTCAGTATGCCTCCAGACAATCGACCTGGCTGTACAGCCAGCTCCGCACATCAGTCACAAACAAGAAAAATATAAATTTCCCTTATACTGTTCTTACACTAACATTAGCTCCTATATAAACAATTACAACCCACTCCTCCGGTCAGTCAGCCCCCTGCACCTCACAGAGTCCACACAGAACATGCTCCGGCAATATCACCCTTATGACACTTAACTCTTTCAACACCAATAAAATAATAAGAATTTTTGATATCAAAGAATTCTTTAATATATTTTTCTAAACTACAATTAAATGATCAATCGAATTAATCAATTTAATTAATCGGTTAGTTATTATAATTAATTATTCAATGAATCAAACAATTATTTAGTCTCATTTGCATATCATGATTTCGCACTTCTACTCTTGCACCAAATGCGACTTAGGACACTCTTGCACAAAGAGGGCCAGGATGACCTCGCCTCTACTACTCCTGGGTTTTCTGTGATGTGTCTGTGTTAGAAGGTAATATTTAATTTGGAGTATGAGAATTAAATGAAGATAACGACATGGATACTTGAGGTTCTTTCTTAAATCCGGCGACCCAGACGAAATATTCTGTTCGGCACCAAAACCAGCGCTCTAGCACATCGGAATCACGAGATACAGCCAATAGCAGCGGTCTCTTACCCGCGCCTCGCGCATGCGCGGCACCACCTCTAAGTCATGTTCACATCGTAGTCGTACACCCAATCGTGCGAGACCTCACCTTTTTTTTAAATCGTTTTATTAGTCACAAAGCGACAGTGTCGGGATGGGTCACCCCTCAAACGTCACAACGCCGTGTCGGTCCTGGTATCCCATGTATCTGCCTGTTTTTAAAGAAGCATTCTCTTTGAAAGAATAATAAGTTGTATTTGGTAGTTCAGCTGATCCCGTGGATTTCAAACATGTTGGCAATTTGAGCTGCAAGCAGGCAGGGGGTGAAGCAGGTTTGAATTAATTTTGGCAACACAGAAGCAGAGGGAGTCGCATGCGTAAGGGCGGCCTGGAAGCCGCAGCGAATGAAAGGAGGGTCACATCTCGAACCTGAGGCGCTCGTGACATAGAAGCGGGACGCGACATAGCATCGGTGCCGCAGGATCGATACGCCCCGCCCACGGGGCCGCATGCATGTTAAGTCAATAGAGACTGCGCGGTCGGGAGAGAAAAGGGAAGGAAGAAGGGGGGACGCAACCCCTTCACCCGCCCCTCAGCGGCTGTCATTACGAGGGATGGGGACAGGCTCGCACCGCGGTCCCTAACGCCAAACACTTCCGCAGTTCTCACTCTTTCGTGCGCAGCTCCCTTTCTTGTGGCGCAGTCGCTTTCAAGCCTGGGTGAGCACCAATTTACACACACCGTATTTCACGGTCATATTTCTACAATAAATGATACACAATTAAAACACAATGGATTATACACATGACTGTTGATAAATTTGTAAGAACAAAGAAAAATTTCGTTATAAGGCAATATTTATATTCGTTTTTGCACTCACAGAAATAATCATATTGAAATCAAAATAATTGTTAGAAAAATATGGTTAAATCAAAAGTGCTAAAAAGAACATCTTACAATTGACAACTCAACAAGAACGAAAATTATAAAACAGCTCCATTAGTAGTAGTAGTAGGAGGAGGAGGAAAACGAGGAAGCTGGCACTGGGGCTGGGAGCTGCGGATGAGCGGACAGACTGGCGGCCATCTTGGATGATGTCACGTCGAAACCTCCTGCTCTGTCATTCCTTTCCAATAGCGGCCATCTCGGATTTCCCTTTTTTCCTTTGGGATTTACCTTTTCCCTTCCTGCTCTGTCATTCCTTCCAATATCTTCATGCTTTTGCATTCTAATTCCTTTTTCGCATGCTCTGGCACTCCTTCCTGTTGTGCTCTCTCCTACGTCCGTCCTCGTCTGTTTTATTCCTTGGGGTTTCCTCATATTCCTTCAGGTGTTCTTTATTTTCTCTATTGTCTCTAACACATGGTCTCCCTCTCTCCGCTTTTTGCATCCTCCATCACCATCGAGGTCATCTGCTGTAGGCAGCCACCTTTTATTCCAACCACCAGTCATATACTGTAGGTAGACATATTTGATTCCCGCACCCACCACCAGTGTGTAGGAGGTTGTACCATTCGCAGCTAGGTGTGCTGGCATCCAAGTGGCCATTTTTTGTGTGTGTTGGTTCACTCATCGCCTACAAGGAACGCTAGCATCGGGGAGTGGAATTCTAACGATGGACACTGGGAATTATTTTTAGTTGTTTGAAAACTCCACGACCCCCTTCACAGGCGGGGTCGTGGAGGTGAGAGCCCACTAAAAAATAAAAAATAAAAACAATCCCTTCAAGACTGAATGCTCGCTCGCAGGCCTGCAGTATATTCTTGTCAATTTACAGTACTTTTTAAATGTATGTTGTTACAGTGGCACAGCACGTGCTTGACTGCTACTAACATTATTAATATTAGGGAAATGTATGTGTGGTGGTGGTAATCGAAGTGAAATGTTACACTTGGGACAAATAAAAATTGACATACTCCCAGACAGTGTATATACACTGTCACACAAGCTAGCTGTATTTGGCCAGCATAATGTGTTCATATGGGGTCTGAAACACTGCTGCACGAGGCAGAGATGGAGCTGTGACAGAATGCAATGGCATGGGGGCTGAGTGGGAGCACACCAAGTGAAACCTGCCGAAGTTTCTCACATATAGTCTACCCTTCACATAGCATGCTACACTTCATGCAGTATTTACGCCCCTTACGCGTGGGAGGTATTATCGATATGGCTCGCTCTTGTGTGCCAACCCACGAGTGTTTTAAGCTGGAACTGACAGTGTGCGCACCTGGTGGCTACATGCAACTACCTGCGATGTGGAGTAGGTATGATGCTGTGATGGAATGCAATGATGCGCAGAAAGACTGAGAGCACTCCAAGTGAACTTTATTTATTTATACGTTCCCTATAATGTGTGGATACTCGATCGATAGGTCTCGTGGGTGTATTAGGCTAGTTGTGAGGCATGTAGACATCGTATTTTCAGACTAGTTTAGGGTTATGTATTTTCTGCAGGTTTCTTCCTGGTCATCCGGTGCCGAGCAACACACCGCGCGTTCCGTCGGACCGGCCAGTCGAGACGCCCTTCGTCGTCGTTGAGTTTTCTCCATTGTGTCCACAGTCAATACGGATTCAGACTGTTCCTCCTTTCAGTGTTTCCCTTCTTTCGCATTATCATCATCTTCGTCTTCATCCTCAATACATAATGCACCTACGAAGAAGCCACCTGCATTGCAGTGTGGATTCTGTGATCACTTGTTTGCCGATCAGTTAAATGACTTGAGCCATGAGGATAAATGTCAGTTTAACCCCCTTCATGACTGCATAACCTATGTGAGATAGGTGCGAGAAGGCATTTTCTCGTGGTGATGAACTTGCCAGACACCTTACAAGCTGTGCAGGTCTAATCAGGCTTAACATTTAGACCCACTGCAAGTTCTACAACCAGGTTTTAAACTACACTGGAGATGCGCGAAGATACGAGCGCAGCAGCTGGAGGAACCCCGATCAGGTGTCTTTGGAATGTGACAAGTTCGGGAGGCAGTTTACAAGAGCAGTGCCGAGTGTAATGGCACCACTGCCAGTGAAAAGAGCTTGCGTGGCTGTGACATCTGCCTACCAGCCAGGCCCGTACAATGTGCCACAGGTCTGCTCATAACCCACTAGTCACCCATGGATAGTTGCTGGCACCGGAGAAATCAATGACAATGGGTTTGTGGAAGCATCAACGATCTTCAGGGGCAACGTAAAGACTTGGGTTTCTGTGAATGCTAGTGCATTGACGAAAGATATATGTACATATTTATATTCCATGTGGCAAAACCTCATCAACTAGTTAGTAGCAGAAGTCGATGCTCATGGTTCAATAAAGTTTAATCTTTGACTGGATTGTGAGCATGGGCTGCCCGAACCTCACGATGATGAAATGGACCAGAGGGCCTTCAAGTCGAGGAATATACCATTATTTAATACCCCTGATGTTGTTGAAGCTGTTAAATCCCACATGTGCAAGATCCATCGGGAGGCTGAAGAGTACCACGGGAAGAGAAGTGGATGGTTGCTTACTGCCATGAACAGACTCCAGCTGCGCATTAGTAAAAATTGGACCCGCTGAGAGCTTCGACCTAGATAGATTTTCTGGCGACTATCAAGCCGAAAGAGGCCATCATTAACCCCCAGAATAGCAATGATCATGCATGTTTCAAGTGGGCCATTCTTGCCCAATCTGTGGAATGTGAGAACCCCCAGCATGTGAACCATCACTACCATAAACTGGAGGGGAAATTCAATTTTGATAGTCTTGACTTCCCATACCCCACTGAAACAGATCGGTATTTTTTAGAGGTGCAAATCTGGTATGTCTGTGAACATTTATGCCTTGGACAAGAGACTGAAAATAATACCAATATGTGTAGCCAGAGTAGAAAAGACTCAGCATTACTACCTGCTGCTCATGACCGATGATGTGAACAACCACTACACGTATGTTACAGACTTGTGCTGCCTTGGCCGTTCCGAGGTTACTGCATGTAATGAAATTATTCCTTTCTGCAAGTGGTGCTTCACATACCATGTGGCAGCATGTGTGGAAATGCCCAAGGTCTCGCCAGATGGAAGACCAAGCACCTGAAATTCAGAAACTACCACAATGCAGACAAGTTACCCATCATGGTATACGCAGATTTCATGGCTTTACTCAAGCCTGTCCATACCAGTACTCCGAACAATGCCCACTTTTACACTTATGCAAAACAAGCTGCATGAAACTCATAGTTACTGCCTGTATGTACATGTGATAACGATCGGGTACCAGCACACCTCACTACTTCACTGCCTAAACTGGCCTCAGTTGTGAACAGATGGTCGTGTCATTCGGATTGAATGTTGTTTACATACTCATGACAAGGTGATGTGAGTTATCAAGAGTTCGAACGGGGCATGATTGTGGATGCCAGAAGGATGCGACATCTCAGAAGTTGTGGATATCTTGAATGCGCCTCGATCCACTGTATCATGTGTGTACATGAAATATAAAAATCAAGACATTACGATCCACCGTAGACAACACAGTGGCAATCCAAAGTTACTTGATGATCGTGACTGGCGGAGATTGGGTAGAATTGTACGTGCTAACAGAGCAGGAACATTTGCTAAATCACAACCACATTCAATGCAGGAAGTGTCAAACATGTATCTAGCAGAATTGTGCAACGTGCATTAGCTTCCATTGGATATGGAAGCAGAAGACCCACCAGAGTGCCCTGTTCACAGCATGACACCAGACCCAATGCCTCACTTGGGCTAGTGAGGTTGCTAATTGGACCATGGAGGGGTGGAAACATGTGGCCTGGTCCGATGAGTTACGATACAGGTTGTTTTGGCTGATGGCCAGGTTCGGGTATGGTGAAAACCCAATAAGGCAATTGATCATAGTTCTTAACAAGGCCCCATGCAGGCTGGTGGTGGTTCCATAATGGTGTATAGTGTGTTCACATGGCGTGGGTTGGGTCCACTTGTCTATGCATCCACAAAACTGAATGGTAACCGCTACAAAACTCTCCTTGGTGACCATTTGCAGCCGTTTATGGACTTTAGTTTTCCTGACGATGGAACGTTCCAACAGGATAATGCACCATCTCATCGGGCTGCGGATTTCCAAGACTGGTTAGAAGAACATTCTGGAGAGCTCCAGCGAATAGAGTGACCAACACATTCTCCCGACATGAACCCAATCGAGCATTTATGGGAAGTGGCGGAGAGAGCTGTTTGCACCCAAGATCATGCACCTAAAAATACCAGGGAACTTTGGGCAGCTATTCAAACAGCATGGCTTAACATTTCTCTAGAGGTCTTTCGTCCACTTGTGGAGTCCATGCCACGTCGAGTTATGGCACTTCTTCGGGCTAGAGGGGGACCCACACTTTATTACACAGGTATCCCACGACTTTTGTCATGTCAGTGTATGTAGGGGAGATTGTGGGCAAGCACTTTACAGAGAGAATAATGGCTATAGGAAAACAGGCGAAGGACATTTATGAAACTTCTACAGCCATGAGTCTACTGATGGCAACCCAGCGGGCAATATACTACCATGCAAGAGACTGCATGAAGCACCATTCTATGTGGCCGACCAAAGAAGCTGGTTGTATTTTTTTCATTATCTCTCCTACAATGAGAATTTTATTCTTAAAGAGCTGGCATATGATACACAGGATATCTTCTCTATCCCACATTAGAGAAGAGAAAAAGATTATGTTTTCCAAACAGCTAGGTGACCGATTTGCCATTCAGATCATCGATAAGTATCGCTTAATGACCACAAGTCTTGCTTCATTGGTTCAGAACCTTCCTGCATACAAATTTTTAAGTAAAAAGAAATTTTTCAGACTAGATGAGGTCCCACTGGTGATATGTAATGGAGTGTATCTGTGCCCTTACGATTACATTAATAATATTGCCACACTGGAAGAGCCACAGCTGTCACCTCAACTGTCATTTTACAACTGCCTCCCCAGTAGCAATATTACATGATTATGACTATGCCCATACACAAGTGTTGTGGGGCAAATTCCAGTGTGAGTCACTCGAGATGTACTGCCGCATATATTTAAAGGTTGGTGTCCTTTTAGCTGACATCTTTGAGGATTTCCATCGCCTGTGTTTGGAAGCGTATCAGTTTGACTGTGCCCGCTATGTGAGCCTCCCAGGGTTCTCATTCAAAACCATACTGCATATGACAAAGGTGGAACTCGAGGTACTGGGGGACTATGACGTACCTGTTCCTTGAGTCAGCCACCAGAGGCAGTGTTTCGCAATGTATGCTTCACTACTGTGCTACCAACAACAGGTACGTGGAAGGTGAGCATGATACTGATAAGCGGGACACATGCATGTAATATGTCGAAGCAAACAATCCCTATGGATGGGCGATGAGTCTGCCATTACTGCTTTGTAATATCATGTGGGGTGAAACTAAGATCGACATAATGTGTGTACCTGATGGTGATGTTTGCTATATCCTAGAGGTTGCTATTGCATATCCTTCAGCCCTGCATCACAGCCACAACAATCTGCCCTTCCTCCCATGAACCAGTGTCTGCCAGGGTCGATGCAAAAGAAGTTATTTACAATGCTCGAGGATACGGAACATTGCGCCATACATTACAGCACTCTGAAGCAAGCATTAGCCCATAGTCTCCAGGGACGAAGATTCGTGCCCTCGGATTCATACAGTCGCCATGCTTGAAATCCTACATCGATTTGAATATGGAAAAGAGGAAAACTGCCAGCAACGATTTCGAGTAAGATTTCTTCAAGCTTGCCAACAACTCTGTGTTCGCCAAGTTAATGGAAAACAAAAGGAAGTGACAAGGGATGGAACTAGTATGCAGTGAGATAAGGCTATGGAGACTCATAGCGAAACCAGTGTACAAGGACAGAATCATTTTCCACAAGAAGCTTGTCCTGGTACGACTATAAAAGGAGACTATTCGATAAACATATATATGCTGGGTTCTCAGTCCTCGACCTCTCCAAAACAGTAATGTATTGCTTCCACACGACATGGTGAGAAGACAGTATAGTGATCGATGCGACTTGGTATATAGATACCAATAGTTTCATCTATTCTTTCTGCACTGAAGATTTTTACCGGGAGCTAGCTACTGATCCTGCTTTCAGCACTGAATTAATTATGTCCTGCTACACTGTCGATCATCCTGGCTACCCCCCAACCAACGCCAAAGTGTTGAAAACGTTTAAAGATGAGTGTGGAGGAGCCATTATGACCGAATTTGTTGGGCTTCGGCCGAAATTGTATAGAGAGCCAATGAAGTGGAGAAATTCTTTGTTAAAAACAAGACTCTCTTCGAAAATTATAAGCATGCCCTGCACCAGCTGTGTCCGATGCGAGTCAATGTACATACCATTCATTCTCACCAAACATGTTCTCTACAGTGAATGCATTAATAAGTTGGTTCTGACATGGAAGGATAAGATATGCATACTGGATGATGGAATACATACTGTGCCATATGGATATATTGACTTATTGACTGGATTATGAGTATTTATTACTAGGATGGTATTATTTCACTCCCACCCTTGTCCCTTATGGTTATCGGTGGTTGATGTTCTGTGCACGGACCTCTGGGGCAGGCATTTATCAACATGTGTGTCTGTCCCCAGGAAAGCAAATAGGGTAGGAATGCATAGTAGGAGGAGGTTCTTCGCCCCGGGATTGTCGAAGATGAAGCACTTCCATTCCCCTCCCCCACAATGAACGATATATGTACGTGTGTGATGTTTGATCCATTTATGTTTTTTTCCAGCGACATTCTGCAGCACATGCAACAGCCGTATTCATCTTGCCAGGTGTGTTGCTGCTGATGGCACTGTTGAATGGTGGCGCGCTGTAGCCGGTACAATAAGTATACCTAACTTCTCAGGTATGTTACCGATATGTCGCGATGTGTGTATTGTTTCACATTCAATAATCACTCGTGCAGATACTTGTGCACAGGATTTGAAGTCTATGTTAGGTCTCCGACCTGAGGTTTATAACCATTTCCTGGGGGACTCAATGCTTATCCTAGCAGAGGTTGTGAGTGTATAATTATATTTGTATCACAGTAGCACTGCAGTAAATGGTGGTCGAATCATACTTACATTTACTCTTTATTTCAGCACTTTCCCCTGTTATCTCTCGATAAACCTCTACTGTACTCTTCCTCTGCAGCTGCCATCCTGTCAGAGCATTCATTTGTCCACTTTGACTTTTCTTTTAGGTGGGAAGATTTACTTTCTGACTCGTACACCACCTGTACACTATGCTTGCAATGGAACTGAAATTTTTCGTAACGCAGTAATGCACACGTTTGCATAACGTATTATTTCGGTGGTGTTTGCTGGCATAGTGTCGCAGTCGCAAGTCCAGGAGCCATGTGCATGGTGGGACAGCCATGGGTATGGTAAAGTGTGAGGATGAGTAATCTGTGGTGGCAGCGAGGTAGTGTATACTCTGTTTCGCTCTGCACCAGCATGTGCGCCGGCACACGCATGGTGTGTTGTGTTCGTATAGCGGAAGTCAGGGCAAAACGAAGTGCCCGGGCAAAGAGAATAACTCTTATTTCTCGAAAGACATGCTATATGGCACCACAATACAACCTCTACACCTAGTGACATCCAAAGTGCTTGTGAGGAACCCATAAACGTAGCCGAAAAGCTGATGTTTTAGAAGTGATGAGACATTTTGTGTTTTGCAGATTTTTGTTAAAATATTTTCATTGTAAGTATTTAAATGTAATAATACTACACTAATATCATTATTAAAAGGTTATAATATTTACGTAATGCAGCATATCTGATCATAATATTATACTCGGGCCTCATTTCATTACATTTAGTTTTCATTTAGAAAATCTCGTCTGAAGTTATCGGTGAAGCAGGCAAAGCAAACAGGGCAAAGTGGACAATTGTTCACTTTGCCCGGAATATGTTTTTCAGAAGTTGAAACACTATATTTTACCGTTTTAACAGTTATTGCTGCTTCATGATGTAAATAAATATTATTCTTTTAACAAATTAAGTTCAATTGGACAGTTTTAAATATCTTGCAATGGAAATATTCTTTTTATACACATATATCATGTACTGGATATATTAGGTACAACTCTTAGCAAAGTTATAATTAATACATGACTTTAAAATGTATATGTGATTAATCAATTGCAGCACAAGACTACTTCATTGGTCTGTTCTTTAGAATTAATGTGTTTAAAAAATAGAATAGTGTTTCAGTGTATTATAACTTACACTGAGAAAAAGATTGTGTTGCTGGTACCAAATAGATTTGGTTGATGAATATGTATTTATGTTAAACCGTACGGATGCAGCTCGTTTACTCAAACTTTGTTTTCAGATAACTATTGCCATGGCCTACTCTCTTTAGTTCAGTAAGGCGACTGAACGTTAAGATAAATTTTTTGTTTTTAAATCCCAGTTGCAGATTTTTTTTTCAACTTCAGTAGTTTTAAACCAGTTGCCAAATAATTTTAGGTTTGTTTAAATGAAGTAGTTTGTTTATTTTAACAATGACTGTGCTCCATTTTCATTAATATAATTTCGTTGAAATAACAAAATAAAACCAAACAAATGTGTTTGTGCTAGACCGAACACACTATTGCAGTAATCGAAATAAATAATTTACATTCCAACAAATTCTGTAAAATTTAAACAATCTTTGTTTTAGTGTATACATTATTTATTTTGTATTGTATTATAATGTATTGTTTTAACTTCAAGAACACATAAACCCATTAGAGAATGAAAAACAATTCTGGTAGGGAATAATTGCAATTACTTATTTACTAATTGCAGCTAAGCAGTCCACTTACATAATTTCTATAATTATTTCAGATGACCTGTAAATACACAAGAAAAACCAACAACGGTTGTAGGAACGAAGGTGGTATGGAAAAAGATATTCAGAAAGCTGCACTTGGTTCATTGAACTCTGTAGCATCTAAGCACAACATTCCATATGCAACTTTGTACAGGCATGTGAAATCGGGATCAGCTGAAAAGAAGTTAGTGAGATTTAGAACAGTATTTAATAAAGTGCAAGAAAACCAACTTGTAGAATATCTACAAACCATGGATACTTTATTCTATGGTCTGACGAGGGACGAGTTCAAGAAATTTGCCTTCGATTTTGCGGCGAAAAATGGAATTCCTCATCCTTTATGAACAGGCATCAAAACATATCTCTACATTTTCCAGGACCCACTTCAGTTGTTAGTGCTAGGGGATTTAATCGTCTGCAAGTGTCAAGTGTTTACATTTTATGATCTTCTGTGGGAACTTGTAGAGAAACATCATCTTGAGGCATCTCGTATTTTCAATATGGATGAAACAGGAATACGACTAATAAACCACCCTAAATGTTATCAATGACAGGAAAAAAGGAAGTCTGGATAAATGCTAGTACTGAAAGGGAAAACTAACAACTGCTATTTGTTGCAACAATGCAATCGGTTCCTTCATCCCACTATTTGTTATATTTGCGTGTAAATGTATGTAGGAAAGGCTAATAGATAGCGCTCCTCCAGGATATAAAGCTTCTTGTACAGATAATGGCTGGATCAATGTGTTTTTTTTTTTTCAATGGCTGCAGTTCTTTGTTGAACAAGTTCATCCTACTCAGAAAGAAAAGTTCTGCTAATACTTGACAATCACGAATCGCATAAAGAACTTTAAATTTTGCCAAAGAAAATAATGTTTTGTTTCTTTCATTTGCACCTCATACAACACACAAGATGCAGCAATTAGATTCTGCAGTCTATGGGCCTTCGAAATTGTGTTTTGAACAGGCAATTTATACCTGCCAAAAAAATCACCCTGGAAGGATTTTAAATCAGTATGATGTTGCACGACTGTTTTCGTCTGCATATTTGAGAGTAGCAAGTGCTCAAAATGCAATAAGTAGATTTCGATTGTCAGGAATTTGGCCCTACAATCCTCATATTTTCCCTGATGTTGATTATGCCCCAGCTTCAGTCACATATCACCCAGAACCTGAATATGTATCAGATATTCGGAATGGTCGTTCAGAAACTACTGGTCTCCCTGCTTTTGTGCATGTTCACTCAAATTGTGATTCTGCTTCTAATGTTCCTAGTGTTCAGTCAACAACTCTTAGTCTTCCAGCCTCTTTGATCATTACCCCAGTGCTGGCTCTTCCACAGATATTCGTAAATTATATCCAGAAACTGGAAGTTCTTCTTCTATATTTAGTCCACCTCAGCCTGAAATAGCAAAACCTGAAATTTGTTTCGGTGACGAATCACCATGTCAAAGAGAGCAAAATCCAGTTACACTTCACATGATATTCGTCCTTTGCCAGTTGCTTACAGGGCTTAGGCTGACAAACATAGATGCAGAAGAAAACGCCAACGATCTTAAATTCTTACTAGTAACCTTGTAAAAGAGCAGCAACGAGAAATATTTGACAAAAAGTGCGAAAAAAGTGTGGGAAATGTTAATAGAGATTTGAACACATGCTTCTCTGAAGAACCACCAAGAAAGGCTAGAAATGTTTCTACATCAAAATTTTTTTGCCAGGTGTGAAGGATCCTACGCAGAGACACCAGAAGAAGGCTGGATACAATGTTCCTAGTGTACTATGTGGAGCCATGAGTCGTGTACAAGTTACAGTGGCCACAGCTCATACTTTTGTGTGGATTGTTTGGATTAAATTTGTTTTGATACCAGGACTCCTAACTTCGAACGGTACAACCTCCCACACTCTGGTGGTGGGGGCGGGAATCAAAGATGGCCGCCTACAGCAGCCGACTGGTGGTGGGAATTAAAGATGGTGGGAATTAAAGATGGGGGACTTATAGAGAAAGAACTTAGCACACTCTGGTGGCGGACGCGGAAATCAAAGATGTCTGCCTACAGCAGATTACGGGTGGTGGGAATAAAATATGGCTGCCTACAGCAGACGACAACGATGGTGATGAGGATGCGAAAAGCAATATAGGGAGGCAAGGGGTGGTAGACAAGAGAGAAAATAAAGGAGACCTGAAGGAATGTGCGGAAAACCCCAAGGGATAGAATGGACGAAAGAGGATGGATGTGGGAGAGAGGCAGTAAGGAATGCCAGAGCATGAAAGAAAATTATCGGAATGTAAGAGCATGAATAGATTGAAAGAAATGCTAGAGTAGAAAGAGAAAAGGGAAATTCCGAGGAAAAAAAGGGAAGTCCAAGATGGCCACCATTGACGACGATTTCTGGGCACTAACGTTTACTAATTCCTGCTTTGCGCTACTACAAAAGGAAGGACATCAGCTATTACGAGGATAACAATCCGTGGGTAAGCAAAATGGTGGCCACACGCCTACCCCATAGTGAAAACCAAAGAATTTCAAAGTCTTTTGCTAAGCAGCACTATGGATGTTTACTGTCTCAACTTAAATCATTCGGAATGGGACGATTTTATTTTTTAATGTTCTTACATTAGAATTCATAATACCTGAAGGATAATCTTTAAATTGCTGAGTTGGTTCAGGTAATTGTTCCCAATTTTGAGATACGGTTCTACCTTCCACATTCTGATATCTACCATAATAACTACTTACTTCTGCAGCATTTAAAGTACCTAAAGCAAATGGTTCTCCATATACTTGATTAGTATGTCCTTTAATAGTTTTTCTACAATACAAACTGTCTGGGGTATGATAAATAACGAGTTCAGTAATAACACGTGTAAATACACAACAATTAAGAAAATCATTTGGACTAGATGGATTATTGCTTCTAACTAGATAGATACTGAAATATACTGTAATAGCGGGTTAACGGACGTGTAATGTGTAAGGGCACCAATATGAAATATAACTTATGTTTCACATAACTACGTAATATAGTGTGTAGGGAGCTGTGAAGAACACACACAAGGCCTCCTCGTTGCGATAGCCAATATGACATATAATAATATTATATTCAAATAGATATGTGCTGTTAACATACGCAACAGTGGGATAACACATATAACACTTGAGTGACCAGGCTGCACAGCTGACTTGCAATAAATCAGTGGGAAAAGAGTGACTTGCAATAAATCAGTGGGAAAAGAGGCGATCTTACCTAGACTGACTGTATAATTGCCCGATGCAGTCCTGGGCCGGTAGGGGAACAAGCTTATTACCATTAGCACCGTCTAGAAACTAGCATTTGGCACGTACATCATTTATGCACGTACGTCAAACTAAGACAGACAATTGAAAACTCTAGTAAACACATATGTAAGACCCTGTCTGAATATACTGGTTTCAAAATCAAATTAACTAAATTGTTCTCTGTAGTAAATATTACGTTAAAACCAATTGTGCTCTCACTAAACAGTCTAGCTCTGGTAGAAACTACTCTTATCACAGGTTTTGCAGTGGGCGTTTGTGTGTTGGAAATTTGCTTCCTTATAAGAGTCAAGATGGCGTCGCTTGTGCACTGATGCTAAAGGACATCGAGCTGAATCAAACTGTAAATAAAATTATATCCAGGTGAAAATGTCAGATCTTTTTGGCAGGACTTATCTTTTAATCACCAAGCGGACTGAAGGTAGGATGTTCTTGCAGAATTTGGCGTAGCATAATTAAGCATGAGATACGTGGAGCTCCGCTCTACACGTACGTAGACGGCGTATTTAACTATCTAGCTCCTGACCACTTAACCTCGCGAATTAGCGACCATTGACACAAGCTCCATTGCTGTTTACAAGTTTACTTAAAAGTTGGTCTAGGGACACGTCTACACACCCTAAAACTAATTTAAAGTCCTACCTCTCCGTCCACTTCAGACGGGAGGTCCTACCCTACGTCTGACGTCGTTGGAGGCTGCTACCGAAGAAAGCGTTATTATCTGCAGGATGATGCTAGCTTAAGGGGGCCTATAGCGCCAGCCAATCAACAATTAGGATTTAAACCTGTGGGCCAATGGAGATCGAAACTATTCAAACCACCCACATGAACCACTTCTAACGACCTAAATGAAGAAAACCAAAGAATACGTGATCTCGGAACTGAGATATAATACAATAAAAAGTAGAAAGACTTACAAAATTGAGATCACACCAAAAATAAATATTAACTATATAAAATAAATACACGATAAAAAATGAACAAGCCAATCAAAATTACACATAAATATTACTGCCACCATACATATAAGTTTTAAAAATCTTACGTGTTAAGAGAAATAAAATTAATAAAAATAAATAAAATTTACATAGGCAGTTGAAATCATATAAATTACATGTGTGAAAAAAATTACATTAACTCTTGCATGACAATATGTGTAGTAATAAGAACTAGAAAAATAATATAAGTTAATTGTATGCATAAAAACATTATTTCCATGGGCATTACAATACCAAACTGTAAACCAGGTTGAATTTTGACAGTGTTAGCACCACCTGGTTGAGAAAATAAAGTTTACGACTTTTCAATAATTTGATAATAACTTCCATAGAATGAAACTTGTGGTAGAGGATGATATTGTCCAACATAATTATTTGGCATAATAGGTCTATTTACACATACATTTACTGAACTGGATGGAAAAATATGCATATTACCTGCATAATATTTAGTATTTGTAGCAAGTAAAGTATTTGTTGCAGTGAGATTTATAAAACCATTGGAAGGTTTATATGTATACTGAAAAGGAGTATTTTTAACTTCTGTCCAAGTGAATCTTTCAATTTGTCTATTTAAACGTGCTGAAGTAGCATCAGAATAACCAACATATTTATCAGCAGTATGATTATACAAATTAAACATCGTGGACCACGGATTATCTCTAAGAATACCATAAATTATTGGATAATCTGCTTATCTTTGTCGAGATATTTTACCCCGCATTCATTCCCAATCTTGACATGTTACTGCAGTAATTGAATATATAGTTATATTACCTCCTGAATATCCTGGTTTAACAGGTCTGCAAACATACGATTTATTTAAACCAAAAGCATAACTCAATTGTACATAGTGAAATGCAGTTGCTGGTCCTGCTAATGTAGAACCTGTAACATATGTTTGTTCACCTGCAGGAATTAATGTACAATTACATTCTACAACTTGAGCATTAGGACATAAAATTGAAATTTTTTGTGGAGACATATAAAAACATAACATTTCTACAGGATACCAACCTAATGAAGTCACTAGAGAATGGCCACTTGAATTTACATAAACATGTTCTTGAGGATGATAATGCAATGAATGTCCCCAATGATTATTTATACATTCATTTCTAAAAAATAAATATCCACCTTTATTGCTAGGACTTTTATAAAATGTTAATTGAGCACCTGCACTACCTAGGATACTGCCTGCACCATTACCACCTCCAATAGATGTTGAACGTGGTTCACGTGCATGAGATGCTGCGCAACATCTTGATGACGCATATCTGCACTACTTAAGAACATATCGACGTATTGCTCAGGCAGTAAAGGTGATAATGCGTCTATTTCGTCTATGATGTCTTCAGGCTGAGCTTGACGATCACCTGCAGCAGTTTTCTTTGCGGCACGAGAAGGTTGTTGCAACGCATAGGTTCGTGAACTTCTGCTGAGTTGTAATTACTTCTGCAGTTGGCGATTCAAAAGAACGCTGATGCCGAGGTTTGTTACGCAAATTTTCTTCGCGTTTTCTTTGTTCGATTTCAACACGTTCATGAAGAGATAATCTTTTACGTAGATAGTCTTGATGAGTAGCAGCACTTCGTTTTGCTTGATTATTTTGATTCACGGGTTTAATACGTGACCATTCACGTGAACTCCAAGTATAACGATATTTAGGGAAGCAATATTTTTTAATGTCACTTTGACGAGAAATTCGTAGATAACACACATGTTAATGATTCTACACCATATTTGAGTCCAAGTCCTGCAGCACCAATTGTGCTATGGAAATTTTTATTGTGAATAAAATCACTTGTGAACTTACTTATTGCTTCAAGATCAGCTGCACGTACCTCTTCTGATGTTGCCCAGTCATACGCAAGATCGCGGTCACGTGCTATACGGCCTTCTTCATCAACTGGTTCTCCGTTATTTATCGGATTACTTGGACCGATGTAATTGTGGCCTGAAAGTCCAACCACGTGCACGCCTTGTTGGCGGCATACTGATAGCATCAGCGTTCAACGCGTATTTATATAGAACCAAACAGTCAAATATCAAGGAAAATGAAAGTGAAATGTCAAGAGTCAAGGATTGAGTTTTGCATAGCAGCGGCTTTATGTAACGCTGTCCCAACTTAATTAACTCGGAATGGGAAGATTTGCAAATCGATGTCAAACACATCAACGGCGCTGTCTACAATAAAGTCTACATAAAAATGCGTATAAAGAATGGCAGCTTTAAGGTTGTTTAAGCTCAACTCCACCTTGTTAATGCTTTAAAACGGTGGTTAAAGTTTCTTTTTTTTTTTTTTCCTGGCGACTAACAGGAATTTACAAGTTAATTTTACATCGTCCACAGGCGTTTTTTAAGGAGCTGCTTTTGACATTACTTTCCCAAACCCGAGTTTTAAAAACGAGGATTTAAATCCTGTTAATCAGAACAACGGGGATTACGGCCGCGAGCTATGTCCGCTGGTGGAAACAAGGAAGAGGAAGCTAAATGTCTGGCCGACAACACAGACAGGTCAGCAGAGCGGAGGACGGATTCGGGGTGGCCAAAGTTACGGAAGAGAGGCGTGAATGCCGGAGCTGTAAAGGCCCTTACACAATTGAAAACTTTAACATTTGACTTTACGTTTGCTTTCCGACATGTTGTTTCTTATGGAGCTTCACACAATGGAACTGTCAAAGGTAAAGTCAAGCACTCTTGACTTTACGATTTCGAAAAGTTGAAATTTAAAGTCAAAGCCAAGGCCATTTTGTCGAGAATCTAACAGAGGTTATGTCGAAAGTGCGTTATTTTATTGTAGGGCGATTTTAATCTCAATATTAAACAAAGCTCGTCTTAAATTAAATAAATGGCAAACAAATATAATGCGAAGAGGAAATAAATGAATTGGCATATTTTAATAACGTAAACAAATGAGTTGTTTTGAAAAAAAAAACTTTTATTTAAATTGTAAGCCTATTTAAAAAAAGTAAATAAAATGTATTCCTGGATAATATCAAAATTATTTACATAACAAGATACACATTTTTACGAAGCTCGCAGAACCTATGCTCAATTGTCTAAACTTTGACTTTACAATTGCATTGTGTATTGGTGGTTTCGTCAGACCAAAGGAAACGTAAAGTCAAATGCTAAAGTTTCCTATTGCGTAAGAAGCTTAACCCAGCCGACTCCCAAGAGCAGGTCTTTCCATTACGTTGCCACCCTCTCAACCTGGTAATGAACCCAGGCCGGGGGCGCACTCCCGGGTCCAACCACCCCTCGAGACGTCACTGTCCGAGACGCCTCCGGGGAATACATTACCAGCGGCGGGTAGGGGATTACTTACTTAGCAGGCCACTAGCCTTAAGTGGCAGCACCTCTGCTCCCATCGCCTGATCTCCGACTCAGCTCATGCAATGCCTGGCATTATTTCCTCTGCACGTAGCGCCTCATCCCGTTCCAACGGTGCTTCTACAAGCCCTTTCGAAATGTTCTTGTAGTACTGCTTGTGTATATCACTAACGTAAACTCCAGTACAATAGAGCAAACTGGAAAGAACCAAGGTTCTTCAAAAGGGACGGTCAGATTTCGTTTAAACGCTGCAAAAACAGTTTCATGTAAAACGGGTAGAGGATTCTGATATTTTCTTCAATATCCTACCACATGACACTTTCTTTGATGCAATCAAATGCATTCCACAAAAAAGTAAATACACATTCTGCTCGAGAATTCAGTACAATTTCAGTTACCACGCTAAAACTTGACAATTTACACACTTACCTGAATTCGCCATTTACTATGGGGAATACTAACAACACTAAAAAAACTATATTATAAAAACAGTATGTTCGATTACCAAGTACGGTAACCGAATCCAAGATTCCTGCCAGAAAGCAGTCAGCCCGGTAGTTTCATGCAGTCTGTACATATGTTTTTATCAGTGGCTTCGAGAGGCTTTGTATTTCATCGACGGCGGAATCATCGAGAAGATGGAATCATTTTCTCTGACATTAGAAAGGGGAAACGAATCGGTTATGGAACCAAGACATTTGCCACCACGAAAGAACATCTTAGGAACGTATTTGTGAAACATCGCGCCAAGGTAGGCGACACATAGCCCGAGAAACATGAAAATCATGATGCAGCTTGCCTTAAAAAAAAACTCTAATCTATATACACTAACAGCCATCAGCAGTGAACAACTGCTGTCAAGAAACCTGAAGATGCCAACTAAAATGTACGGCGAAACGTCTTTTACTGCAGCCACATAGACGCGGCCCCAGCCAAGAAGCCTACTAACCAAGTCGATAAAACATTATAACCTAACGACATTAAGTTTCTTCATAACGATCTCCAAGATATGTTAAGACACTTTACGTATATTATTGCATGTTTGCTTTCAGTGTGCGTCTTTACTGTAGATAAATTGTACATTTCTGGGGTCCAAATATTTGCACAGGCGCATCCCAAAAAAAAAAAAAAAAGGAGAGCATTTCCTCAACGGCTGCTCTTTCTTCTTCGCCGAGCGCTGTTTCCTTCGCCTCCCCTCGCAGATGTGTGTCGTCTTCCTATAGCCCAGCGGCTACGAGTGGCACAGAGGCGTGATAAAGCGACGGCGAAGGGGAGTCCGCTGATTGGATGGCGCCTCGGCTTTGCACCGGCACCCCGCCCGCCCACTGCTGCTGGTGCTGCTGCTACTGATAGCGCCACATCGGGGTGTGAGAGCGCTACGGTACCCTTAGCCGAAGGTATAGGCTGTGCATGTCAAAGTGAGCACTTTTTAGACCCTAGTTAAAAACATTTCAGCCATTTTTTATCCTTTAACCACATTTTAAAATAAATATTGACATGTAAGTAATAAACACAGTGTATACTCCACAGCACTAGGAAGTTAATGTCTAAGGCTAAAATAAAATATTCACTATTATTCCAAATGAGACGTCTTTCAATAGTGCTCACTTTACCGTGAATAGCCTATAAAACGATACGTCCTACATGTAGTCCAGGAAATAAAGGCCAAAAATAGTCCATTATCGCAACTAATTCGGGGAAAGCTGAAAACTTCTCAGGCGATAGACCACTAACAGATATGCTTTTTCTAAAAAGTCCCTGCTTCTCCTTTCACCTCAGCCCTCTCCAGAGTGTGAAAAACAACGACCTTCACTGAACTGTTTTAAGTCCCTTACAAAATGTCGAATCGATTAATTATTTTTTGGGTTTCATTCTCTAATGATAGCTCTTCAACTTTGGTCCAGATAAAATGTTCCCTAATACTGATAATTAAGGCATTACAAAATTACAAACTTAAAAAAAAATATTTTTCAAGTAGACTCGCATTCTTTTAGTTATGCAGTTTCTAAAACAATTGGAATAACTAAAAATATTTCAAGCGAAAGTGCCGTATGTTTTATATTGGAAAGTTGATTAGTTACGGTTGGGGAGGCGTGAAATGTTGCGTGAGCGTGTGCGCGCGCGCGCGTGTGTGTGTGTGAGGCGGCTCGCACGTTCCGAATCCCTCCATCTATCTCTTTGTATTCGCCTATATCACGCCTCTAATTTTTTTTAAACAGCAACAGGACTAACATTATGCATTATTTACATTCATCCCAAACTAATTTTAAAAAATATGGAAAAAAAAAAAGATTTTTATACTTTTAGCATATTTTTGAATGAACAAGTTGTCAACAAATATATTTAGCTATATTTTAGAATGATAACAACTAAAATAAAGTTAATGACGTGTCCATATAAATTTATTCTGGATTAATTATGTAATGTCAGTTTTGGTTCGGTGAAAAAAAAAGGGGGGATACCCCCTACGCAATGAGCCTTCCATTATTCACCACCTATGGACTCGCCGTGCCCCGGACAGGCTAAATCCGGTAGCTGTCAGGTTTATGGTTTATTTTTAAAACAAGCAAAGGAATTTTGTTTTAATAACTTTACTTTTTAGATGACAAAATCACGGACCACCCACTCACCTCACATGTAAAAGTAAAACATTATGTTTACAAAAATTGTCGTTAGTTATTACAGGATGCTCGGGAATTCCCTTACAAACTCCAAGGACATGTCTGAGTAGACGATCTTTTGAATAGCAACCCATGTCCGGAAACGTACCGCTTTCGTGCTACAACTATTTCAAATCAGGTGTTTCATGCATCCACTTCTGCGTACGTAATTTAATTAGGTGTGACTCAGTGCATTACATTTCTAACAATAAAATTCATTAGGTAATAATGCCAAGGGAACAATAAAGAAACTTATTCGTTTAACACAATAACACGTTTGTCTACAATTAAATGCAACAATCTATTTATGCCTTCTACAAAGGATGTGTAGCATACGGTACTGATCTACTACAACAGTGGCTCGATGTGGCGACCACCAAGGTCGTTGCACACACTGTATCTATGCATCATGTTCCGGTACACTCGCTCCATCACACCTGGTGTCCTATCAATCTGTTGTGCAGCGACCATAATTCGTGCCAGCAGATCTTCCTCTGCCTCTACAGGAGTCTCCAATACCAAACTCTTCATATGACCCCACAAGAAATTGTCCAAAGAAGTTAAATCCAGCAGTCGTAGGGGCCACACGGTTAGGCCACCTCGGCCTAACCATCTTTGCCCGAATCTGCCGGTTAAGATGACTCCGAACATTACATGTAAAGAGAGGCAGTGCGCCAACATGCTGAAACCACATTACTTGACGGACGTTCAATGACACAGCATCCAAGAACAAGCTCAATACTTCTTGTAGGAAGATCGAGTACGCGGCACCCGTTAGCCTGAATGAAAGAAGGTACGGCCCGATCACGTGACCATCCAGAATACCTGTCCACACATTGAAAGAAAATCTGTGCTGGAACCAATGAAAATGCATCGCACTTTTCGTCTGCCCAGACAAGGCTGTTTCGAGAATTGAGAACACTGTCCCTAGTGAATTTGCATTCATCTGTGAACAGAACGCGACGTGGGAACAAGGGTGCAGTGGTGCAGGAACCACATGCAGAAGTCAACACGTAGTGGAAAATCGGCTGAGCCAAAGGCTGTGCCCTTTAGAGGTGGTATGGATGCTGTTGTTGCTCATGCAGAACCTCCCAGACGATTCTGGGAGCAACACTCATTGCACGCATAATTGTTAGCGCACTCTTTGACGGGCTCTGTTCAACGTGATACAGTACAGCCTCTTCCGATTTGGGAGTGTGAGATGCCTGGGCGTCTCCCTTATGCACTTTCGAGCCACAACTGACTAATTTCCGCATTACCGTAGTAAATAACTACGTGCAGCAGCCTGCCGGTCAGCTGAGTCCATCGTCGGGCAGTGTGCCGTCCTCACGTGTGTCGAAATACATACTGCCAAGGCGCCGAGTGTGTCGCCGTTAGCACTGGCTGGCAGTGTGAACACAAGATCTGAGACGTACCTGTTCCTTGATTCATCCCCTTCCCCAAGTGTCAGCGAAGTTGCATGATATGAATATTGAAGACCAGAAAAAAAAAAATTTTTATGGTTCCTGCGGATGCGTAGATTCAAATAAAGACATTACACTGGCTATTAAACCTTAAATAAATATAATATTACAATCGCAATGATGCGATATTTCTTCCCCGGTAGAGAGGGGGTGTAGAAATTTGCTGTATAAATTGCCAATGTGGGACCGTCTCTGGGTATTCGTCGCCCGTCTGTGGCATTATGATAATAAGATAAAATATTGTACTAAGGGACCTTCTGGTCAGAAATAAATATGGGCAATTTGTGTGCCATATTTGGAAGTCGAAGTTACACAAGAGTATCGAACATCTGTAAATATAGTGGCAAGACATTCAAGAATAGCTCTAATATCAGACGACATGAAGCTAGTAACTGTATATACAGCACTTCATTTCATACAAGATGTATCCATGTGTGAATTGTGGTGTATGTGAATAGGAGTAGGTGGATCGCTCACAACAGGATTTGTTCTATAAAATTAGACTAAATCATAAATATTTTTGTTGAATGAAGAATACATTTGAGTATATGTAAGTAATAATATGTTTTTGACAAGTTTATAAAATAAAGTTAAAGTGTACGAAAGACTTCTGTTTTTATTCAATCCCTTCTTATAATATGTTGAACGGGAGAAACCAATAAGTCTAATCCGAGTTGAATGTGTATTGAATATGCTATTCATTTATTCATGAAATATACATTTTTTTCTGACTCGTACACAATGTCTTGATATATCCAAATATTTGTTATCTTTGAGGATATAAGAACTTTAAATATAAGTATCTACATGGTTGGCATAGGTAATGGTTTGGATTCCTGTGAAAATATAAATGAAAATTAGAAAATAAATACAAGAATTCTGATTCAATTAATTTTTCAGTTAAAGAGTAATCTATGATTAAAGGAAGGAAAACCTCAAATAATTAATGTTTGGAACACAACTAAAAAAAATCGTAATTTTGTTTGCTCCTAGTTATTTGTGGATGTTTTGAATATGCATATACATATAGTTGCATGATCTCAGTAAAATTTCAAATATTACCCACCCTCAGTAGCAAACACTTTAGCAATAGTTTGGGTGTACGAGAGCGTATCTGTTTGAAAATGAAGTGTATATCTGTTGGTGTGAAATCGAGTAATGGGTATATTTCTATATGCACAACTTACTCGAATATTCTAACATTAGATTGAAAAATAACACTGAATCCTCACTGCTAACCCTCTCTACTGACGCCTCTGACCCCACACAACTACCCCTTCACTGCCGACCCTTTGAACCCACACTGCTGACACCTCACCGCTAACCCCACACTGGCAACCCCTCTGACCCCTCACTGTTGACACCTCCCCACTAACCCCTCACTGCCGACCCCTCGCTGCTAAGGGTATTGCAAATTGATGCTATGGTTTGTGCAACTCGGTTGTGTGTTGCGATATGGTTTACGATTATTGATGGTTTGGTAGTATTGGTCTATTGAGATGCGATTTCGTTAAGGTCGGATCATTGACGAGGGTATAGTGTATAGGGTATGGTATTATTTGATTGTGTGTTTTGCTATTACATGATGAAATCTTTTATCAGAGTAATCACTGAAATATTTCATTGGAATACTTATATGATGGTTTTGCTGTCTTAGAACTTATGAAGGGAGGTGTTTAGTACAGCTGATATAGTGTAGGTAATGAATTATATGGGATGTTCATGTATTTGAGGTAAAACATGACAGAATATTTTGTCTGGAACAATAAATAGAAATAAGTGGTTGACAAGTTTTTTTTTTTTTGTTAAACACTCTAATATGACATCAAAATATTATGAGTTATTTTTAAAAATTTTCGATGTGGTGACGGATGATTGTGTTAGTTGGATGATCATGAGTGGGCAGTAGGGAATACTGATCGACATATTTAATTAATAATTAATAATATGGTGAGAGTGATGAGATCTCCGACTCAAGCAAATTAATCATTAACTTAAGATTATGTAGAAAAAAATGTATAAAAGTATCAATAATTTTTCGTAATGTGATAACGTTATGAGAGTAATAGAAATTTACGATGTTGCATAACTTTGTCAGTTTTCGCTTACCTATGAATGATAAACAATGACAACATATGTAGTTTTCATGTTAGTTTATAGATGATATATTATGTACCTAAGTAAAATAAGGACTCGTTTGTGTAAAGAAACGGAAACATGCTTAGTGTGAACATTATATATTTGGGTTGGTACGTGTAAATTAATTAAATTTATAAGTTAATGGTGTATAAGAGGTGAGATCTTTTCAACACTGATCAATACGAAAATATAACTTATATTAATATTTTTTTAAGATTTCAGTAGTTGGTCTATAATGGCAACATCTGCCATACTCAATTATGTGTTAAATGTGAGGTTGTTAAATCTTTTTAATTCATATTTGAAAAGTTTTAGAGCACTTTTTTTTCCATGTTAAATGTATTTTTAAACTTATTTCAATTTTTAAGTAAACGTTTTATACATTCTCATTTTGGTGCCACTTCGGTAGAGTAATTGTTTAAGTTTTAGGGTGAAGCGTCCCTGCTGGGGATTTGAGACCCACATTCAGGGCAAAAATGTTCCGTATCCCCCTCAAGTCATAATGTTCATTTAGTGTATGTGTTACAGGGTTCGTGAGATACATGTCAATGGGAAAACGCACAATGTTTATTACTTACACTATAGGTACAGTTTTTTTAATTTTAGATATTTTATCTGTCGTTATATCTAAGTATACTTTTCTCAGGTATTTTTCTATCATTACATGTTGCTATAATTTTGTGTTGATTTCTCTTTTACTTCAGGTCGAGTCTTTGGCGAGTGGACAATGTGATGGTGGCTAGGGAAATATATGATGGCAAGTTCTCTCATTGCTAAACATCGATATGTTAGTCAGACGCTGATTCGTTGTCATTCGATTTAACTTCGTTGTGGAACTACTATTTGCTTTCGCGTGTTGGACGAGAAAGATATAAACAGCGTTTATTTCTTGTAGGTAAATTGGTTATGGAAAACTTATTTTTAGGGTTTTACATAAATTTTTTTTTTAAAAAGCTTCCATGACAGTTCTTAAGATTAGTTTAATTTTCCAGGGATGTTTTTCATATATTATATTGTGTTCCCGTATATTACTAACTTCATGAAACGTACAACAAAGGATGGTATGTTTAGGCGAACCGGAATGCTAGTAAGCAGTGAACGTTGGGAGCTCAAAGAGATGTTTACGCCTTGGTGGTTGAAGACCGACTGGGCTCCGATCGCTACTAACACCGGAGATCGCTAGCCGGATTTTTCGGTGTTTCATCCGATGGACCACCACCAGTTTGGAACCCTAGCGTTCGGTAACTTTTTTAAAGGGTTTTGGACAGATATTATTTTTTCACCTTACATGATACATCTTACAAATAGTTTAATTTCACAGGGATTGATTTTTCATTTATGTCATTTTGTCCTCCCGTATGTTACTAATTTCTGAAAAGTATAAAAGCTTGATGTGTTTTGGTAGATAGTTCATTCTGTTTGGTATGTTAGAAGGTGAATATATCGGATATGCGCTCTTCAGAAGAAACTTCGCAGCAAACGATGGAATCGGAACAAAAGTGTTGTTACTGTAATAAGGAGTATCTCAATGAAGGAAAGTTACATTATCATGAACTTTCTTGTCGCAATAAACCTATTTGCCATCTACATCGACGTTTGATACTAGTGATGAACTTATACCTACATGGTATCAGATTTTGCGGTTAGACTCCTGCAACGGGGAATCATACGGTGGATTTCAGTGCCAGTGTTATTTAAAAACTTAAGCATAGTGGCAACATGCACCACCATGAAAGAAGTAGCTATGAAAGGAATATTGAGTGTATTAGGTATCGCTGTGCATCCTGTGGACATACTTTTAAGAGAAATTCTACATTACCAAGGCATAAAGCAATATGTAAAGGTAATGCTTCTACGGGAATAATACCTGTATGGCATTTCTGTGGACAAACATTTACCGCACATCATTATGTATGGAGAGATGAAATGAGATTGTGTCCCAAGACTCCTAAATTGAACGTATACCGATGTAGAATATGTTTACATTTGTTCAAAAATGTGACTGCATTAGGGAATATGAGATTATTTGCAAATTTTACTTAACAAGAACAAGTAGAGATTCGATTACATCGTCGCCCCCTAGATTGGAAGAGGATAGAAAACCTTATCACCAGTGTAAATCCTGTCCGAAGAAATTTACTTCACTTCGCAAATCGAAAGGACACCAAAAAATATTTGTTTGGGAAACATTGTTACAAAGAAATATTCTTGCGAAAAATTTCAGTCTGTGTTTACTACTCATGTATAACTATAATAAACATATGTTAACTTGCAGCGAACGTGATGGGCTGAAAATCTCGCCCGCTTCTGGAAATCAGTGTCGATTTGGAGGGAAGTTATTCACTTTACATAGTAATATGTACTCTAACCGGCAGACGTCTGGGCATGTCTGAGCGCGGGGAAGTGGGGTAAGCGAAGCAAGGGGGGACAAGATGGGCGCGCAGGTCTCGTCATGCTATCGGCTATTCCACAAACATCAGTTATGGTGGGCTCAGTTGTATGGAGGACGCGGGACGTTTGCAGAGGCACGGAAAAGATATCCCCAGTGTTACAAAATGCACTTGCCCACGATATCCATGAACGACCGACCACATATCATAAAAATTATACAACTGAAATACTAAGTTTGTAACACTCGGTGCAATTTCGCGTAAATAAATTTATGTGTACATTTTAACAAGGCATAACTAAACAGTAACTTTCGGCCAATGCATTTCATTTGAACTATAGAAACGTTTTATAACTTTATGTTCTCAAAGTCACGATAATGGATGTTTTTACTCATACTGGACTGTCCCGCGGTAAAAAAAAAAATGCCTACACACAGATGATATAAAATAAGAAATAAAATAATAACAATTAAACGCCACCGCTATGACATATTACACTATGCAGTGTAATGCCTATCTACTTTACGAATTCCACCCAATGAATCTCTGTGTAAGTATTCTTGCCGTTTTAAATGGTAGTTTATGTGAAATTGTGGTCTGCATACGCCTAGTGGTTTAAAATTATAAAACCCGCGCAAACCATAGTAAATCATTGAGAGCTTAAATAAAAAAATTTTAATTACCATGTCGGTTTACTTATTATTTCAAAAGTAATGCCACCTGTAAAGATGTTCTTCCAAATAATGCTGGCTTCGGAAGAACGGTGTAATCGCTGCAAAAATATTTCTGTAGTCTTTATGATAAAATAATTGTTTGTGCTAACTTAACAGTCCGTAGTAAACTTTTGTATATGTGATTTATGAAAGTAAATGTTATTCCAAATGCAACGTTCATGAAGAGAAAATAAGTTCTCGATAATGAAACAACAAATGTGCAAATATGTAGTCCTATTGGAAAAGCATTACAAACTAAAACATTAACAGGTAAAAATGATGTGCCTGCTAAATTAGTAGACAAACAGATTCGAAACTAATGCTATTGTTAAATACATTTGTTTGTTGGGGTTGCAGTTAAGTTCACACTTATATGCTCAAGAAGGTGCAGGATCGAATTCAAGTTGTAGCTTATTTGTTTTAGATATGATATTAAAGATAACCTTTGTATTACAGTTGCAGTACAAATAAGTATATTTTCGATAGCATATTACATTTTTACATTCGGTATTTACCAATGTAATTGAAATACAAGCGTAACTGTAAAATTAAAAATCTATACGTTGCAAGTCCACTTAGTAGGTTAATGTATTTATTACCAAAAAAAGCACGTATTCAGTTGGGCATTAGTATCCATGGTTTTACTTGTAAAAGTACAAGACAAAATGCAAATATATTTCCAGATGTACAGTACACAATTTCTTACTACCGTGACAACTGTGTTATAGCAATTTTCGTATTGGAAGTGATGTTTCCCATGAAATGGTGACCCAAACGGACGGGCATAATTCACACCCACGCTCTACCCGGGATTCGATTCTGGAACCACTCACGCTCAACGCTCAACCGACTGCGCCACAGATGGCAGCCAATAGGTCAACCACAACACTGTCAGAGGTTATAAGAACTTCTTTAAAGTGAACCAACAGCTGCTTATTTCATTGGAGATAGTTTGTAAGTTATAACTTACGTAATATATTACGTGATTGTTCCACACTGTATGATTTGCTGCCATATTGGTTGGGATTCGCTTGCCGATATTTGCGCTAAATTAAATGCAGTTATTGGGGGAAGAGTTTTGAACGATGATTTAAAAAAATTTATAGTTTAGCTTTAACTTCATATATCACTTTTTTCGTTGGAATCAATACATAGTATGAAAGGAAGTCCCTGGCGCGTATCTGTCTGTATGACTGCGCTAAACTCGAAAACCACTGTACGGATTTGGACGCGGTTTATACTGTTATGATCTGCATTTATCAAGGAAGTTTTACGTGTATTAAAATTGTCCTGCACTGTTAAAAAACATTTCCTTCATTTTACGGAAAAGTGCCGGTAAAAATTTATCCAGAAGTGTCCGTAAACTCTCCGTAAAATTACGGACGCACCGATTTTCAGAAACGGACTTTCCGTAAATTTCACGGAACCTATGCGTTAATTTCCAAGTTAGGTTTCTGTACTTTCCGTTTAAAATAAAAAGAGATAATGAAAATGCCTTTAATTTTCGTCATGTGGGTGTTCTAATATGTATAAAAAAATTATAGTAAAAAAGTTAAAATATTTTGTACTTAACCGATGTTTAAATCCGAGTCAAAAAATTACCAGTCCACGACTCTAACCATTCACCTACAACTCTCTCTTGTAAATTGTGGTATAACTTTACTATTCATATTCAAATGACAAAAGAAAAAATTCATTTTCTACTAGAGTTAGTGTATTTTTAGTGTTGCTCAATGTTACAGACGCCTGACGCAATTTTTTTACTATTGAAAGAAAGGTCATAGTCGCGTGGATAACCTTAACTGCCGCAGAAACGATGGTTTTCTTGTTACGGTGGCGAAGAAAGCTTCGTGTAGAATCGGCATTGTTCGTCCCCGTAACTCGAAGTCAAAGGGAATAGGAGACTTTCCGTATTTTGTATTTACGGACTTAACTCCGTTTTTCGTCATTACGGATTGGCTTTCGGTATATACACTGTACATTTCCGTAAAACATTCCGTAAATATACGGAAATTTTTAACAGTGTGGCACTTATAGGAGCTGAGCATTAACGGCATTAGTGAATCAAGTCGGGAAAAAGTTTTCCGCCAGTGCGCTCTCATGGAATACGATGTGTAATCCTTTAGCTATAAAAGAAAATCATGTACAAAATAATTGTGTAAAATTAAATTATCTACAAAAAAGTCAGTGGTAGCATGTATCCATCTTTAATAGATAAGTAGTAATAAGCATATTTACAATTTAAATTACGCAATAAAAAACAAACGTAAACTTCACTGTCTTTTCTAACCATAAAGAACTTAATCTTTATCAAAATTAATTAATTTATAGTTAAAACTGTTGAATGTAGATAAGAAATGTCCTTTACATCATACAATTATCGCCAATAATTTAAAAGTTATGAAAAGTTTGTAAAAAGTAATTTCTAAAATCGAGACGCGCGCGCTGACCTATACACGGCCGGGGGTGGCGATGCTAGGGGCAAAAGAGGTGCAAAAGGGGAAGATGTACGAGGCGAGCGCGCGGCCCCGCGCGCCACGGCAGGCAGAAAAAACTAAATTGTACCCGGACGAAGCCGGGCCAGATCGCTAGTATAAATATAAATAACAATTTGTTTTTTTATCTTTTGTTAGTTCTATTTTGTGTTATTGTACAGCACTGATTATTCTAAGTATTCGTGTGTCATTTAACGTAACATTATTGTATTTGAATATTTTTTCCATTTATTAATCTTTATTACAAATGAATTCGTAGCCCCAAAACTAAAGGTTGTATTGCGATTGATTTCGACAGGAGAGTAATATATGACACAATTCACGAATTCTATCCCATCAAATATATCAGGCCAACAACTATGGATATGCTAGGAAGTTACATTCGGCATTGGCTAGATAGATGGCAGCTCTGTAAGACTTTATGTGTTATTTGCAAGATGTTTATATTTTTGTTAGAAGTAAAACTGATGTGATGTCACATGTGTTTACGTTGGCTTGACATTATGCTGTCTCAAACTTCTCAATACTGTCTGAGTAATGCATTCTCGTCGATATATTTCTTATGCCATGCCGTAAATCTTCACATCAAATATTTATATCCTCCCCCCATCCCTTTCCATTTTAAAGGTGAAAGCGTTTGTAATACATTTATTTTGCCTTCATGTTATGAAAATGTGGAAACGAAACAAGTAATCTGCTGAAGCAACAAACCACATAACATATTCCACCTCCATCGTTGTTGCTTTTATCTAACGGGATTTTAATTCAATACTGGTGAATATTTTAACAGAACATTTGCACTGAGTAACAGAAAGGCAATTGACTTCTGTCGAACAGCGCACGCAGACGGTAACGACATCATCCAGCACACACTGTCACAAGAGCACTACTATCTATCTGTTGTCGCCAGTCGAACTTCTCCGTGTCCGGTTTTGCCTAATGTTTTTATGTCCGCGCGTATACTGCCAGGCCGCTGTCTTGCCGCTCAGCTACAGACCGTTCTGTGACGAGCCACTGTCTAGGGAGTACGAGGGGACTCGCATGCCCAGATGTCTGCCAGTATCAATATCACCACATGAGGAGCAATTGTTTAAAGAATCCGGATTGTGCTGTACACCGATGTATGATGTATGGACGATTATTTACCAGGGAGTCTATATTAGTCAAACATTTTTTAAAATGTAAACGCAATGTATCGCAGTAGTGTTTGTTTTTCACGAAATTTGTATATATTCGTGGGTAATATGTATTTCTGTATTCTTATATAACGATGTAAAGGATGTAATAAATGTGTGTGTGATGATAGTATTGCTTTTTATTTGATGTGATTAAAATTCTCTTGTTTTAAGTGTGGTAAGAAGTATAAAGGATTTTTTATTATTTTATTTTATTTTAAAGAATTGGGTGTTGGACACAGGTAATGTTGACTGGATATGTGGTTACAGTCCGCCTTGTAGGATTATAAGTTCTTGTGAAGGAACAATATATTGGAGTGGCTTGAGGTGTTGATATCAGGAGTTTCTGAATTGTTGACTATATAAATATTTTTTTACAAAGATGGTTTAATAGTGTATGATGCAGAATATTTTCACGAGATGTTGGGCTGTCGTGTTTGCAAAATGTTTATGCACCAACAATCGGGGGGGGGGGGGGGGGACAGAAAATATAGATGGAACAATAGCTAGTGTATGTTCGCGATATGCGGAGATTATGGAGTAACGGAACACAAAAATGTTTTTACACCTGAAAAGAGAGTGCTTAATGGAAAATTGGTTGCTTACAGAAATTGTTACACTGAGACAATAAATATTTCCTATAGCATAGAAACATTTTTAGACACTTGGTTTTCATACTCAGGCATACCAGGAAAATTATGTAATGGGTGAGGCGAGTATTTAATTTGGAGTAAGGGTTTTTTATTTAATTTTGATTTTATTATGTAAATAGTTAGAAAAAAAAATCACATTTAGAGAAATAACTTTTTTTTGCTATACTTAAATGTTTAAGATTGTCTTAACGTTACGAAAACTATGCGTGGAGAGGTGTGGATGCATTCTCTGTTGGTGTGCGATGCTCTGGCAGAGAGAGATCTTACTAAAAATGGAGCGCGGCGATTCGTCTACTGGGGCTGGTTGTGTGTGTGCTGGTAAGGTCTGTTCCCTGAAAAAGACTGGGCGGTTCACCCTCTGTTGTCGTTTGTTGGATCTATTCTCCCCCCTCACCACTCTCGCCCTTCCATCGCCAGTCGGGCGCTTTCTCACTGCCATGTCGAGCTCTCTGCATTATGCATTTCTTGCGGTATACATGCTGCTGCTCGACAAGACTGTTAGCGAGCTGCACTGGGTTTCTCTTGTTTTTAACATAATCTATATAATGTTATTTACACAATATTATATTAACATTGATAAAGAGGATATTACTAAAAATATAACAATTATAATTCAAAATGATTTGGGGTTTTAAAGAATAGTGCTTTTAGAATTTGTCTGCATATATGACTGTCTTTTTTCTCGATAAGCCAATTACAATTAATAAACCAATATAGACTTATTTATATCACCAGGAAATGAAACAAGAAATATCTGGGTGAATAACTTTTAACTTTGTCGGGGATTGAAGAGCGAACTAATACATTACCAAATTTAATGTCGATGCAGATTAATCAAGGTTTTAAATTGTAGTTAACCTAGATAGGTATTTCTGAAATTCTTGTTTGTATGCTATGTGTGAAAAAGCATTAGGATAACAGCGAAATATTTTACTTTTAAATATAAAAAAATGTCAATTTGGTTTTCGAAGCATGATCTGAGTAAATATAAAGGTTTTAATTGAATTTTTTAATGAAAATATGTAATAAATGGAAAAAAAAAATTATTTTGAAAAAGATATTATAAGTATATACTTAAATTAATACTTAAATTTTCTGATATTGAAAACATGAAGACCGATTGTATGTAGCCTTTCCCAGACAAAGCGGGCAGCTGAGTCTTTTTCGGAACACAGAGTGTGTTGTCCTTCAAGAGATGAATACAGGTTTGCGGAGGAATTGGGTGGGGTTGGTCGGACCTTTGTTAACAGATAGCCTGCGGTAACTTGCTAGAAGAGCGATCGCGGCCACGAGAGACGCTGAGAGAATGAAATAGGATTTGGAAAGTCATTCAATTTAACTGTTTGATCTGCCGTGCAATTGATGATTAAAACATGATATTAATAAATGTTATACATAAAAAAAGCAACACTTGGGATACTTATAAGTGTGCAATGGTTCTGCTATGATGTGTATTTTAGAGGTGAAATTATTCTCTGTGTTTGTTCATTACGTTTGTTCATTACGTATGTTCATTACGTAAATACTACACACGCGTATTTATTTCGATATGCAAATATTCTCGGTAATTTGTTATGCAAAAAATAAATGTAAGCAACCTTTGCGGGATATGAAGCAAAGGAGTAACTCCTCAATCCCATATCCCTTACCCCGTAGCATCGTCAAATGTGTTTCACCCTGATAAGAAAATACATTCAAGTATAGGCTGTTCGTGGTAAAATGAGCACTTTTGACAGCCGTGCTTAAGATCTACTTTTATGCACATTGTGTGTTCTTCGCCTTATGTAAAGTTAATATTACCATGGGCCTCTTCACTCTATTCATGCGTCGGTCAAGTGAAACTGTGAAATTATTAGAGAAGTAAATTATGGACAAATATGCTCATTTTTATACTTCGATGCATTAAAAAATACAGAAAGCGAGAGAAATAATTTAAGTTATCACAAATGGTTACGTAACCTTTTTCGTTCGATGTTAATATATGGAACTACTTTCCCCTCCACCATTACCAACTTTACTGTACACATGTCACTCATTGCACCCGTTATATGCAGGTAAGGGCAGTGACTTTTATCTAAGGTTGATTTCAAAATTGCTTACTTTGACGTGAACAGCCTTTAATAAGAATGAGCAACACCAGTTACTATGCAAGAACTGAATCTGTTTGGTTTAAAACTTATAGTAGTAATGTTTTTAAATAAATTTCCGCATTATATATCAACACTTCGAATATGGGTATTAGGTCGTGGAATTTTCACTACAGTAAGTCAAGTCACAAGCGCCGATATGTTTTGAGTGTGCTTCCACAATATTTAAGAAAATATACCAAAAATGTTGAACACACTAGTTGTGTAATGTAAACCATAGGTAAAATAAATTAATTATTTAAAAAAACTACGGTGGGTAAGAACTCTGGGGTATTTTTAAACACAAATGTATTTTTTTGCTAGACATGAGGAAATTATCTCACAAGTCATTAGATAGAAAGAGAGGCCTGATTGGTGGCATTCTCGAGGCCATTTTCGAACTACACAGTTGCTCGCCGTGGCGGGAGCCGGGGGTCAGCTGACATCTTGTGTGTCCCTGTGGAAGCAAACCGGTTGCGAGTAGAAAGTTACTATTGTCTGCTTTGAATGTGTTCGGACCATCAGGATTTGCAGTGACTTGTATGCTGAGACTGTGTATGTTGGGATTACATTATATCAATGCAGGGTAAAATCTAAGGATGTATGCAAATCTCAGGTCAATCTTGAGAGTACATTCCTGGTGAGAGGTTATGTAAATCGTCTCGCGTCACATGTGATGAGTTATTATACAGGTGCGTATTTATTGTTAGTTATTTTGTTATTATTAACATGCAAAATTATAATAATTAATTTGTGTAATAAGTAAATAGGGTTGATGCACGATTAAATAATCTAATTGTTCATTACAAGTATTCATCCACTCACTTGTGAAAGGTTTTACACGCTGACTCGATGTAAATCTGACACCACACTGTTATAATAATTGATTAATATATTTTATATTAATTTCAATAACTAATAATGCAAAGCGATATATACAGGATATATCACACTGAATATGGCTGTCAAGCACGCGAATCGGTCTCGTCTCTTTCCAAACATATACTGAGCATTTTTTGATAAATTTTCCAGCTTATATATTTAACATTATCCAATATGACAGATGACAACGAGGGTAAAATCCCTCGTTAGTATTCTCAAGTCAGTAGAGTTCGGACTATTCTGGGAAGAAGAGGTTGCAATTAGATTTTGTACTTAGTAATTGTTCATTGTGGTATGTACTCTCTCTGCAGATGTAGAAATGCAAGTGTAAGATGAAATATTCATGTGTGTACTAAGTAATTGAACGATTAAGTAATGTAATTAAATAATCTAATTACACATCTACCCGCATGCCTTCTCACCTATAACCTCCTCACTTGGCATCTAGCTGCCAAGACCAAAATGCATTTCCCCCTTCCATCCTCTTCACTTGTTATCCAGCTGCTTACGAGACAACATGTGTACTTACTCTCATTACATAATTGCAAATTGCGCAATCACACAATCATTCCTGTGTGGAAATCGAACACAATACCAGCCCCAGCCACCGTTCGTCAAAGCTTCCCCACTCTAGCGGCCAGCCAGTCCACGATGGCCGCCAAAAACAGTTCCTGGCATCACCGGCTGTTCCACAGTTTCGGGAGGGGGTGGGGAAGTACATCTTCAAATACAGGTACAGCAGGGAGTGCGTTGGACAGAAGAATGAAGAGGTGCATCGGGGGAGGGGGATGGCATAACCCTTCAGTCAACAACTCCAGAAAAAAAAGGGGGGGTAACTGCATTGTGGGAAGAAGGTCACGCCGTAAGGGAGGTGATGGGGGGTTGCACTAACTTGTGTGACCCCCTCCAAGAGCCTCTCACAGGTTAAACAAATGGGGTGGCCGACATTTTGAATAAATTAGGTGCCAGCAACCACCTGGTATGCGATGGCATTGCAAATTTTGTATAATACTCGTGATGCAGCCGACGAGCTGCTTTTCAATTACCTTCAGCTGCGCCATACACAAGGATCATGGCTGTGTATTCTGCAGACGTGTACTCAACCATGTTATCGAAGATGCAAAGGCGCGTGAATGGTGCTCGAGGTAGGATACCGAGAAAGGGTAGACGTCACGTGCCATCAGGTAATCGTCGACGTGATGTACTGCCTACCCGGTTGTATACCAACACAGACAAATCTGAGACATTGCTCCTTCCCTCAGCGGAAGTGGACGAGTGACACACCTGATTTGAAATGGTTGTAGCACGGTAACGGTATGTTTCCAGACATGGGTTCCTATTCAAAAGATAGTCTACTTAGTCCCCCCTACAAGTCATAGGAATTTGTAAGGGGAATTTCCGAGCACCGCAAGATTTGGCTTACGTATCATCATTGATTGGCTTCCTAAACCGATTCATCAAAAGTAACGTCAATTTCTTCGCCACAATTAGGAGAATTAAAGCATAATAAATCACTACAGTTTTTACACACTGCATAACAACTCGGAAAAGAGTTCTGGATCTATAATAGTAACCGGATGAAGTCTTACAGCTGGAAAGAAGATAGAGAAGGTCGTCGGGGGTAAAGGCTTTGGTATTGGGAATATATTTTAAAACTTTCCTTTTTATTTTTCCGTTTTCTTTTGTAAACCCATGCCTCGAAACCCAATCTGTAGACGGAAGTTTATTGCCAATCCAGTATTGCGCCTGGAGGTAAAATTTCAAAATGTTGTTTAACTGCTTCTGATGTTGAAGGTAATTTCTCTAATACAAAGTTAAATTTGAAAAATGATTTACTTCTCATAGATGTAAATTTGCAGTAAAAAGTTTAATTAAGATCTGAATATTTCCGAGCCTGTACATTTCAAGTATAAATTTCTCCCCGTTTTAAAATAATTCATCGCAAGATACATCCAAAAACGTCTCTGCACAAAGTTTGGTTTGTGGTACATCACTGATTATGCCAACATATTATGTCTTCCCCAAACCAAGAAAAGAAGATGTGTCACAGCCTGTAACATCATAGATGAATAAGCGAAGTTTTCTGATATTCTTGTACAGGCTAAGTTTTCGAACGTTGTAATAACTAAATGAGTGAGTGAAGAGACTTAGGCGGCTCTTAACAGCGAGGTTTTGATAGCCGATGAGGGTGAATTGAGGCGAGTATGGAGCAATGCCGGAATGAAGGGGTGAGGAAAACGGGGAGGTCCCCGAAAAAACCGCCGACCAGAGGCATCGTCCGACACGATTCCCACTTGCGAAAATCCGGAGTGAACCGGCCGGCGATTGAACCCGGTTCGCCTTGGTAGAAAGCGAGCAGTCTAGCAGCTCAGCCACCGTGGCCCCAATAACTAAAGGATTTTGTTTCCCACAGATTTCCTATCGAAAAAACATAGTTATTTTCTGGCGCAAGTACTACTACCAGTACCAGATCCGTTATCTGATCCCACAACTATGATTGTGTTGAATTGGTTGTTGGGAGATATTTTTTATTAAAGGCTGTTCACGATAAATTGAGCACTTTTAAAATCAACCTTAGAAAAAATGTCACTGCCCCTTCCTGCATATATTTTAACGGGCGCAATGAGTGACATTTGACCACTAAAGTTGGTAACGATGGAGGGGAAAGTAGTTCCATATATTAACGTCGAACAAAAAGTGTTAGGTAACCGTTTGTGAAAAATTAAATTATTTCTCTCGCTTTTTGTATTTGTAAATGCATCGAAGTGTAAAAATGAGCATATTTGTACAATATTTATTTTTATAATAATTTCACAGTCTCACTTGACCGACGCATGAATAACGTGGTTGGGGCTCATGGCAATGTTAATTTTACATAAGGCGGACAAACACACAACGTGTATACAAGTAGATCTTAAGCAGGGCTTCCTAAACTGCTCATTTGACCGTGAACAGCCTATAATAGTTTTAAATTCAGCTAACAGTTATACCATAAACAAAACAATCTAGAAAAAAAAATATTTTTTAAGATATTTATAATTTAAGGATTTTTGTTTTTCACTTATTTCGTTTAACATTGGCATTAAGTATTTTTCATTGCAATATTTTATAAGTACTAAATTTTTTATCGATATCTGGTTTTTGTGATTTTGCACGCGCGCGCTTGGGAAGAGTACTTGGCGAATTTACTGCATGTGTGCTTAGAAAGGCCACTTTCCTGGGGGTAGTGGGCACCGCTATCATATTTGCTGTACGTAATGATTTTTTTTCTCCCAAAATAGCAACAACAACCATAAAAATAATAAAGGAAAACTGCTAACTGCACAACTACAGATTCTGTAAAAAGCGTTTGCAGAACACAGAACTATAACTGTCGCGTGCCCACTGGAACGCAGCTTCATAAGATGATAGTCCTTTGAAGTATTCTGGTTATTACTGCCACAAAACAAAAAGCACACAGTGCAACCCCATGCGTTTCATTACATCTCACAAGCAGTTTTCGGAATGAAGTCCACCGTACAGTTAACAAGCAAAGAAGCTACTCCAAACGGAATAAACGAATAAAGGAATGAAACGAACGAACAGACGACAAAGGCCGAGCAGAAGCTAGGAACGCCCATTACGGAATAATTTCGTAAGCTTTTTTTTTTTTCTATCCAGTCCCCGGCTGGCAGTGGGGGCGCGGTGAACTGTATCAAGCGCGCCGCCATACCACCCCCTCGGGCTCGGAGCACTTAATTTTCCCGCCCCAGCTTATTACCACACGACCCCGCAACCTCTCGACAACGACGGGGGAGGATAGCTCGTGGCATCCGCTCCACCGACCAGCCCAAATGAAAAGTAAACACTCTGGCCGGAGAACCCCTTTTGTCTCCCGTTCGCACGACCAATTCAACGTCGTTCCGGAAGGCGTCCACAGCTGCCGGCGTAGCATGACAAGACCGCCCTACTCGCAGGCGACTGGCTACTTGCTGTCGAGTACCAGTCGGCTATCGTACACACATCGTAGAAATTATTCGTAAATTTACCACACCAGTGTACATATATTGTGAGGTGTGAATGGCAAATAGTTTTTTTCCCCAACATCTATGGTAGGGTCCATACGTTTCCTCAGGAAAGAGTCAAATACGCAGGGAAGTCCCAAATTTTATATTGTAGCAACACTCAGCATTCTTATATTTGCAGCCCGATGCGTGTGGTTATATTTATAGACAATGTGTACAGACTAAAAACTTCAGTTAAATTTTATTAAGTATACCAGACATTTTTGTACACTGAGGGCATCTCGATTTGCTTACCGCTTATTTGAAACCGGAAAGAAAATTTTCTAAAATTACATTTAGCCAATGAAAACGAGGCTTAATGGTACAAAATATCTGAAAGAAAGAAAAACTGCTCAAGGCTTTAATAATAAGTTCTTAGTTAACCGATAACCTTCTAAACAATAGATCGCCATTTGTTAGTTAAAATATGCTATAACTCACCAAAAACATTTTGAAGACTAACACACAAAACACCTTGCCGCATAAGATTCGAACGAACGGTGGACAAATCATCTGCGTGATGATATCGCACACCAATGTCATGCCCAAGAGGACTCATTTAAAACCAGAATGAGGTAACATAAATAACTTGGCCCTTGCGAGGCTACAGCACTGCACACTAGCGCCGAGTGCAAGTCGCAGCAATGATATATGACAGGCAGCAAGCTACATAGACAGCATGACTGGTGCAGCGGGCAGCACTAAACTAAACCATTACGATAACCTACAGTATAGTCAATATTTCGCAACAGACGAGTTTATACAGATAACACACAAAGCAAGATAACCTGGGGAAAATAATTATAAAACTATATGATGAACTGGATCCAGACACCAAAAGCTTTGAAGGACTGGTTTTTGTTGGAGGCCGGAGTTAGCATACATGCCGCCCTGCTACAGTTATTAGAATGTTTGGAACTACTGGGCTTCGCACAATAATCTTTGGTTTCTGCATAATAATCTTTTATTTTTCTCATCATCAGTCGTAACAATATCGTTAACGGTTTACTTGATATATCATATTTGAATACTCAAGCCTGAAAATACAGTACTTCGAATGCCTACTTTGAAAGAAATCCATAATACATATCTATGTCTATAAAAATCGAATATGGAATTTGTATGAATGAAACTCCAGGCGTTAGAACGAGTGTTTATAATTTCGTATGCCATATTCGAATTACTCTCAAAGAAATGTCCGATAATGTGCTGCATGTAATATATAAAGTCTGGATACATTATGTAAAAAAAATGAAGTAATCGATACATGTACGAAATTATAAATACTTTAATATGAGCGTTCATGTGCGTATCACTATAAATAAGAACATTTAGAAAGATTTTTAACACTTAGAATTCTTATTAGAGAATAAATTAAATCATTCTTGTACATGGTATAGCTGAATTTCTCTCATAAAAAAATGCTTCATAGTTTAAATTGTATGAATAATGAATACTATTATGACCCTTATGCCGTGGTGCGTGTGGTTGATATTCTTATTTTGATAATAACTCAAAAACTTGGAAAAGTAAGTATATTTTGTGGCGTATGTACAAGCGTGTATACTGAAGGAAGGTACGAATATGACATTCGGATCAGAATATGGGATTGCGTGCCTAAAGTTTAGAGCAAGCCAGAGACAGGGTGGATGTCGTAACATAATTTAAGATGTTAAAACTTCAGTCAGATTTTGTTTACGAACTATATTTCGCAAAAATATAGAACAATGTATGGTGAACACTAGCCCTTAATTTTACATTTCAAACATCATACCACCCAAAAAAAAAACCAGTATCAATTTGTGAAGTCCTATTTAAACAAGAAGTTATTGATAACCAATGAGCCTTTTCCTCTACAAGAGTGCAAATAAATTTTAGTGAAGTTCTTAAACGCTTAGTTATTAGGAAGGCGTTGTCTAATTTATAGCAATATAATTAGAGATGAAACATGCGAAACAGTACAAAGTCAATTAAAATACATGAGTGACTTACCCGGGATTAGAATTAAGAAAAACTCCTAAAATTAAGCTAGCGTACAGTAAACTGCATCAGGGAGGTAGGATTCGGAGCATGAACTTTAGATGTAATCAGCCTAATGTTTTGAATGATACGGTTCACTAACCTGGAATATTTACACGGCCATCATTTTGAAAAATGTCTTAACCATCAAACACACATAAGTTTACATGGCCTACCATAACGCTGCATGTGTGAAAAATCTGGCGGAAATTTGTTGACTGATCCTCGAGATATGTCATCAAACCTCCATTGTTCATGTGACGATGTACATAAATGGAAGACAAAAAGTTTATGTATTAATATGTTCCATGATTGTCATAGATAAGTACAATATACAAAGTTACATTTAAATATGTTACATAGTTTTTCTACATATAGCACACTAAGCTAAAATAAGAGAATTACAAATTCAAAACACACAAACTATGAGCTACTACAGTAGGCCTACAAACTCTCTGCCAAATTTGAGAGAAATCGATTGATTGTTTCCCGAGATACGGCATAAAAACTGTATTATTTCACGTGGGGCTATCTTCTAAATGTCGGAGAAATGAGGCGTTGCATATACAATGTTAATAGATATACCAGATTCTGTCAGCATAAAAAACTTAAGATGAAATATTTTAGCAGTTTCGTAAATAAAAATTTTTGCGCTATCATGTTTTATGGCCACCATATTGAAAATATGTGTGTCTGACCATCTCAAAGTTTATCAGTTTACATTGTCTACCATAGTGCTACTTTTTTGACAGATTTGGTATAAATTGGTTGTTTTTCGGAAAGATCCCGTAATTTAAGTTTTACATGTGATACGATTTTACAAAATGGCGGAAGAGAGAGATTTTGTGTGGACACAATTGAAAGTTGTAGTATATACAGCCAGCATACAAAGTTTCATTAGAATTAATACCATGGTTTCGACGATATAACATACACAACAAAAATAGCTATGTGGTCGCCATTTTGAAAATGTCTCATAAACCTAAAACATATCACATATCAATCACCTACCGCAGTACTACTTGTTTGCCATATTTGGTAGGAAACTGTCAATTGTTTCCGAGATATGAAAAAAATATAATAATTCTTACAAAATGGTGGACCAACAACAATATTTAACTCTAAATTCAATGCTTACACCTTGCGGCGTTAGCATACAAAATTTGGTTTGAACCGGTTGAATGGTTTCCGAGATGACACATCACCCTAAATTTAAAAATGGCCGTCATTTGAAAGAAAGTGACCGGCGTGGTCAAAAAATATTAAAGTCAGGCGTCCTTACTCAGTACTATATGTGTACTGAGTTTGGTGGAATTCGGTTCACGCGTTCAAAAACTGGAAAGCGGGAGAGACGCACACGCACACACATACACAAAGACAGAACAGTGATCTCATAAGCCTTTCTTTCGTTCGGAAAATATGATAAAAAGGCGTCATGAAAGTTCAACTACTGGGATCGCAACACAGTAATGTCACACGAACCATGTTTTAAGGAAACTTTTCTTGCGTGAACGGACTGTAATGTTCATAGTAGAAAAATACAAATAGTAGCCTTTAATTTCCAAATTGTCGTGTCTCCAGTGATAAGTTTATCAGATCGCCAGCGAACCTACTCTCACAAGGATAACGATGGCTAAACTAATAAAAACCAGTGACTGGCAAATACCCTTCGCTCCTAAAAATGCACTACGCGTAGGCGTGCTAGTGTAGTTTGAAACTAACTTTTTATTTTAGGCACGATAGTACAAAATATGTGCGGAAAATTTTCACCATAGTTAAAATGTACAGTTGAATAATTTTAAGCCCATAATCAAAAAGGTAGAAACAATCCCTGTCTTAATGTAGTTGCTCGTAAACACCTTACACTAAAAGTGAATCATAGCAAATTTATTCACGAAATAAATACATACAGTAGTTTGACTAGGTCGTCTTTATTCGGAATAAACTAAACGGTGCTTCCAAATAAAACGTTTCCCTTATTATTTTACTGTAATTAAAAAAAAATTGACATTAATCAGCATGTAGCCAGTTATGAATGTCATCGGCACCCTAAATACACTGCCAATAAAAAAAATACATGTGTGGATGTTGGTTAATCCTACTGGCGGTTACGCCGGGATCATTTCAAATTGCGGTCATTAGATCCTTCCCTCCATCGCCAATCAGCCCAGAGATTACTGCGAGCGAAGAGCAGCTGACGTCATATCAAATTATCGCATGGACGAGGTTTTGTTAATTAAAAAGCTATTTCCGGCAGCAGTGGGGTGGCAAGAGGGAGGCGTCGTCACGATGGCTCAGAAATCGCGCCTGTGAACCAATATCGAGACACTTCGGGATGACGCATAACGCAGTTACGTTTAATCACGGCATTAGCATATCTAACTCGAAAGGTCACGGCTTAAACATTAATAAGAAGATTTCACTACGTATCCTGACGAATGACCATTGAAATCGAAACCGTGCTGTATCTGCAGAAATTTACGGTTCACTGCAGTAATTGTTACAGCGTTCCGTCTCCTAATTGTAAACAAAATACATTTTTAAACAAATCTAAATAACCTACTAATTTCTTGGCCTATAAAAAGTCCACTCGTCTCTTCCTGATCTCCATCCCTTTTTCCCCATCGTACAGGACAGACACTTCGAAGGGCCAATTCGTCAGCCCTATAAATCTCTATCACTGAAATTATAAAATGCGGCAAAGTTAAAAAAAAAAAAAATAGTTTTATTATTACTAAACTGTTGAGTGAAATGCCTTTGTATAAAAATGCAGGGCCTGAATATTTTGTAAGGCGTTTATAGCCAACATCAGTACTGAACACCGACTTGGAGTAACTAATTTTCGCGTTGCATTTGTGTAACCACCTCGTGTTGTGTTGCGGGGCGACAGCTCGGCTCACTGACCTCGCTGCAAGGTTTCTGCAAGCGCACTGCGCAGTGCGCAATTCATGCCGCCACTGCGCTGCTTGCTCCCTGCGGTCGAACATGTGTACGTCTGGCAACAATGCGGCCTCTTTAACTTGCACGCAACGACGGCGTTGCCAAGTTTACAGTTAACCAAATCCAGCGGCGAAGGCATGTTATATCCAGCTCTGGGAAATGTTTAGATGGAAAAACACGAAGCACACGGTAAGAACTTTTCCGAGTCAAAAGTCAAATGCGCAATGTAAATGAGAGAATGGCAATTACTTCATATCTAAAAAGATGAATTTGTTACACACAGAAGTTTTTGCATGTTATGATCTATGTACACACACATTTATACACGCTATTAGAAAACTCAACAAAACTATTTCGGTAGTTAATCCCTTGCAAAAAAAAAAAAAAAAGGATAAACAAAGTGAAGTAATAAAATTCGCAGAATGAAGTTTTATGTTATCGAGCGCTTCAAGCCTGGAACAAACATTTGTAAATACCGCCCACATTAATAAAAATAACAGTGATGGTCATCCTCTTGTTCCATCAGATTTTATGGAAGTTTGATGTTGGTTTATGAATGAGTAAGGCATAACTAACCCAATTACCACCTTGTTGCAACTGTAAAAGTACTTGCTCTCTATTTGTTTCCGACGACAGTCATTGTGCGATTACCAGCAGGAAGTGTGTTGGTATTGCCTACGTGCCAGGCGCAGTATTCCTGCCGTTGTGACCTATGCGTGCTTTCAGATGATAACAGTGGAGCGGTTGCAACAAGGTGTTAATTATGCCTTACTCGTTCATAGACCAATATCAAACTTCCATAGAATCTGATGGAACAAGACGCACGCTCCTACGCGCAAGGCGTGCAGTGTTTCCGTCGTGTCGCTGTACTGTGTAAATCAGATGTGTAACAGCGGGACTTTATTACACGCCATGAATACTCACGTATTATTCTGCGACCCTATGTTTGTACTTTTCTCTTGCCACTTAAGTAAACTGCATAGGCAAGCTTTGAAAATGCGATATTTAACCATTTTCACACATTTTTCCCTCCAAGAATATATATATATATATATATATATATATATATATATATATATATATAATGGAACTCTGTGTGTCGGCTCTCAAAACCTCGATGTTAAGAGCTGCCCAAATCTCTTCACTCCACTGTATGTGATAAAATAGTGGTGATACAATTAGGGTATAGTACTGAAAGTGTACAATTAGAATGAATAAGCCGCACTTCGATGCATTTTGTGCATACGTAATTTAGAAGTCTAATTTCACATGTTCGCATACTAAATAAAGTAATACACTAGTCTATCTAAGGGCGATACTGGGAGGAGAGTACGTTTTAACAGTTTCTTGTATATTGGCAGAATAATCTAGGAGAACTGAGGAGATCAGAAAGAGACTGAATGAAGGGCAAAGCCACTAGAGGCATTCTGTAAAGTTGTAAGATTATTTAAAAAGGTTAAGGAGGTACTAAATCCAAAACAGTGATTTACAGCGTGTAATGGGTACTTATGCAGCATAAACGTGGGTAATAATGAGACATGAAAATAATAAAAGTACGTCCACGAGAGGGCAAGGAAAAGATGCTAAAATGGCATGCATAGGGTAAAAGACCAAGAGGAATACCAAATGAAATTTTGTTGAAGGGGAGAGGTGTATATTATAGGAAAAACGAATGTGTGAGAAAGAATGGATGAATGAAACAAAATGTACAAGTATATGTTCCAAGCACACCTTGTCAATGGCTGGAAACTGCACTAGAATACGAGTGACAATCATATTCTTGTTTTTTAAACAAGAGATTTTAGTTCTCTATGGATTCCTATAAATTTTGTTACTACAATTTTACACAGTTTTGTTTTCAAGAGTTAAGAGGTAAAATGTAAAAAATAAAAAAAAAAATAAAAAAAATATTGCAAGTGTAGAAAAACATTATTTTGTACAGTGCATGCAGAATAAACATAATCGATCGACTCCTCTCTGGAATAAATATTTTCTTCGTAAAAATGTTTTTCCAACTTAACAACCATTTATGATCGCATGAGAGTTGATTAGAAAGGAATTCACACGAAATGCTGTATTTTAAAGAACTATGAAGTTGTCAATCTAAGAGGTATGTTTCCAGCTTGTGTGTTTGAAAAGGGGTAATTTTTTTTCACAGAGATCGGGTTTATTGGCAGAAAAAGGGTGCTCCTTCTTCAATACAGTTTTCATTTGGCGAGAAAGTAAACTCTAGCTTATAGTAACAATAAAAATGTTTCGCCATTCGCACTTCTATATTCAAGCTGTTTTCAACCAGACTGAAATCCACTTCGTGCGGGTTATCAGCGTCGTTTGGAGCTGCAGCGGGCAAAACCAGGTTACGTGCAATGCACTGATTAAAGCCCTGCAAAAAAATCGGTGGCAATATAATTTCTAATTGTGTGTAAAACATTTTCTAAACCGTTGTAGAGATGGCACAGTAAAGAATTCCTGGGCAAAGAAAAAGGATGTCCCTTCGCAAAAAAAAAAAAAAAAAAAAAAAAAAAAACCTTTAGAGAACTGAAACATTTTACAATTTATAGCTCGATTGAAGTTGGTTTTTACCTGATAAAGACACATCTGTGGTGTTACCCAAGAATATTTATAGTCATTATCGTAACCTTTACGATTCGTAGCTAGGATCATTACTGTTGTACCTGAGTGTGTTTGTAATTATGTATAATTATGCTCATGTTTAAAAATACATTCTCTACATGCCTTTCGAAATGCTTTTAATAAACGGGTTTATACATGACGGTTGGATGAGCGCAGTTGTCAGTGATTAATTTTAAGAGCCTGGCAGGTTGTTAGTTTGTAGTGATTGTTTATCAATTGCACCTGGTGGTGCAACTGAAAATATTTTAGTTGGCTTTAATTACAGTCACATGAACTCATAAATTCAGAAACTATGTCATTATCACCATCAGCATGCGAGGAGAAAGGAGTTTTTGTAGGGGGTGCAGCTGCAGCTTCACCCTCCCCTCCCCACCCGCAATGGCATCATGCCATTAGGAAAACACAAAAGAATATTGCTAATTTCGTGTTGTCACTATCTAAACATTTGAAACTATTCGATTAAAAATATAAGGTATATTATTTACAATGTATGTGTTTGTATATAGTTTGCATTTCTTAATCTCGTAAATGTGGAACTTTATTTTGCATTTTGCACACCGTATTACCTAACCCTGCGCACGCCTATGGCTTACGCCAGGCGCAGATTAGAACGTAGTTGCGTAGCTCGACGCAGCACAGCGAGAATGTGAACAACAGGCCTGGGCTGAGTCGCAAATTAGGCGTAGCACAGGTGCGTGCCTGCACCGGCCTGCGCGCAGTCTGGTGTTTGTACTCGACGAGACTATCATGGCGAAGTGTGGCTCTAAAGGCGGCGGCAGTCCCGCTTCACATCGCGGTCGGAGGGTTGCCTACCTGCCGGGCTCTCGGCGCCACAGCCTCATAAAGCAGCTGTTTATATGCGCGTGGCGGAGCAGAGGACCGCTTGTGAATAAAAGCGCCGTGCATCATTTTCAAATGGCCATCTCCTCGCGCGAGCACGAGCCGGCCCTGAATCATGGCAACAGCCCCTCGGCACGGGCCAATGAGGGTGCTCGGCCGACGAAAACTTCCCAGCGACGACGCCCTCCAACTTCGCAAGGTGACGGACACGCGTTCACGCGTGAAAATGCATCACGTGCAAGAAAGGGATGAGCATCTCTTAAGGTTAGGCTTCACCCCTTTGAAATTCTTCGTTCTCGAGTCATAATTTCGGATCCAGAGGAATAACTGACAATGTACGAGTTGTTTAATATTTTGCCCCCCCCCCCCCCCCCGGCCTTTCATTTTATATTTTCTGCTAGTTGCAAAGTCAGGAACACATTTAAATATTTTATCTTATCGATGAGTTAGTTCCTTTTTGCAAGCACGAAATAACACATTGAAAATTAGATACAGAAATATTAAACAACCAGTACATTGTTAGTTTTATATAATCAAACATTTCAAATAATAATTATAATAATAATTCCAACTGAAATTATGACACAAAAAAGACAAATTTTGGCATAACAGGTATCTTGCAGAAACTTCGTGTTTTGAGAGTTCATTAGTTATCTAGCTGGTGACCATAAATACCTACACTCTCCAACTTAAGTTCTCGGGAAACTACGTAGCCAACATTAGGCATACCCACCACGACACGTTAAGACACGTGTTACGGTCAACGGTTAATACATATTTCGAAGAAACTTTTATTTTCTTTAGTGTCTTATTTACTGTATATAATTAGTAACTAGAAACGCACCGCTTATTTGGAGGCGATTAACGCCTTAGAAAAAAAAGCGAGTTGACAGTTGCAATGGAACTTGCCAATCGGATTACCATAAAACTCCGCAAAGCCAGACTAGCTACGCTGACGTAATTGCCTCCCGATAAGCAGAAAAGTGAACTAGAATAACAACCCAGCGTACACATAAAAAAAAAAACTACTTTAAAAGTGAAAACGACACACATACCACGGCATACACGGAATTCATTTCCACGATACCCCGCACCTAAAAGGGTCATTCCAAAAAACGTTGTTAAATAATGATAGGTCTGTCCACTTTCGTGCGATGTAAAACCAACTAATACGTACATTTCAGGCCACGTTATACAGTTATTACAGACAGCTTTATCACTTGGTTATAGACAACGCAAAACCAATTATCACCTAGAAAAAAAAAAGCTGAAGGCACGTAACAGAAATTCTTGCGCGGCGCAAAAATTCCAGTTAGCAATTTTACAAACTAACAACAATCATACGCTAGTATCCCAAAACGCAACACTCCTCTGGCACAACCTTCGGGTTACCCAAGATATAATTACATTAATAGACACTATCTTATTTTCAAACAATTTATATAATGGACATAGGCAACTTTTTTTAAAAGTAATTAGTTAAATCACGAAACCTTCCGCATTACAATTACGTTTCATACCGTAAGCTATTCACAACGATTTGCCTAGCAATAAAATCTATATCACATTTATGTTTCTTTACACTTTTTTAATCAGGCCTTTGAAGAAACAGCCCATGAATTACGTGTTTGGTTGTTTCCTATATTATGCCATGTATCGCAAGTATTTTGCACTTGCGTTAACATAAAAGTACCTTATTTTTGGTTAAGTTTTAATTGTATTAATTTTCAACCTATAAATAATAGTATTTCATTTATAATAAATATTAATAACATCAGGCAGAAAATAGACGGGTTGGTAATTCCCAGCAATAAATAGTTATTATGCAAAATATTATGAAACTGCGCGCAAACGCGGTGCGTTGTCCCTTTGGTATAATTTTCTAGACTTACGTTTAGTTTGCAGGAGGCGGAGGAATATCCTGGAAATGCAACTTTAGCAGGGCTTCAGAAAAGTTGGAAGTAGCCGTGAATGTGCTAAGCAGAGATCCTTACAAAGCCCACGACGGTTATTAAAATAACATTGATCCTTAAAATTCAAAACGGCAACCAACACCAAAATCTACACAACATGTTACTAAATGTTTCTTAACCTTTGCCTGTTACTAACGAAGATATTACCAATGGTCATTAATAGACGTGAAATATATAAGTTAAACGAACTAAAAGAGTAGCGAAAATTTCTTAGCACAATATGAGACTAAAAGATCAATCACATTATGATTTTGCACATATATCATGCGTATCTAACAAACTCCTACCAATACACAATTTGGTATTTATCATACTGATATCCACGATTGTGTTCACCAGAAAAACCATGCACAGAAGTTTTCTCTATCCATCCATCCCCATATATATATATATATCTCTCCTCTCTCTCTCTCTCTCTCTCTCCTCTCTCTCTCTCTCTCTCTCTCCTCTCTCTCTCTCCCTCTCTCTCTCTCTCTCTCAATTCCTGAGAGCGGTACAGAAAACTTCGGCAACTCTGCTTGTCAAAAATTTCCACAACGTTAAACTTTACACGTCGACCACTCGCACTGTAATTTGAAGAGGGCGAAAGTACAGAGTCTTCAAAATTAGCTGCTTAAGTACGATACTTCCTTTCCAATTCGAGACGAGAATTAAGTCCACAATGAGAGACAACAGGCGATACAAGTGGCGACGCTCTTCTTCGCCAACGAAGTGTAGAAATTCGAGTCCTCCTGCTCACACGCCTAATGTCTTCGTTTCAGCCCCTAACAATGGGATGGAAGGGACGGCTATCTGTGCCTCGCCGTTGCAAAACCACAGCACTTCAAATATGTGACGACGTGTAGTACTCTGCAGAAACCTCAGGACCTCAAGAATGTTATTTAATACCTTGCGAACACACAAACTGACGTTAAAAGAGGCTATCCTATAAAATAAAAATTTTCTAGTAAACTTCCTAAAATGTAATTTAAGGTTTGTAACCTAACTTGTACGGGGACCGCGGTGGTGTAGTGGTTAGACTACTCGCCTCTCGCATAGGTGAACCGGGCTCGATTCCCGGCGTGGTCGCTACGGATTTTTGCATGTGGGAATCGTGCCGGACGATGCCGTTGGTCGGCGGGTTTTCTCGGGGATATCCCGTTTCTCCCGTTCTTTCAATCCGGCTCTGCTCCATGCTCACCTCACTTAACTCTCATCGGCTCTTAAAACCCCGATGTTAAGAGCTGCTCAAAGTTTTTCATTCGCATTGCACGACAAAGAAAATGCAACGTATCGTGCTGCAGATATAGGAATGTTTAGCTTTGCTACAGTACAAAGTTGGAGGAAATTCCATACACAATTGAATCTTTTCTGAGCAAATGTAGGAACGCTACCATGGATGTATAGGGGGGAGCGGGTGAAGGAATTACCATGCGCGCTTTCTCACTATACGTGTATACTGACGTGGTAAATTTGCGAATAAGTTGTTGGATTATACTTGTCACATTTCGCGTCGATTTAGGTAGAAACCCGTGGCAGTAAAGAAACACAACTCTGTTCCAGACTATTTAAGGGCACACGGGGTAATATTACGAACGACAGAGCGAAAAGCGGCTGTAGCAGTGCATACAAAAGGCGATGGGATTTGACATATCCACGTGATTCTGCAAGCGGAATTTTTCAATGGGTGCTGCACTGGGTTGGTATGAAGTACATAATTATCTTTAACAATACAAAGAGTAGTAACTTAAAATTTCCCTTTATGCACTGTTCGTCAAAAATAAATATTAAACTATTCACTTAAGCAGCAAATAAATTCACTAACACACTTCACATATTGAGCAGGAGTGGGAATCGAGAACCTGATTAGAATCTCATTCCCAACGCAGTGGATCGAGGTTAAAATGAAACCTCCGGGATTCAAGTCTGGCATGACAAACACTACGATATACGTAAAATGCCACCTTTAAGAAAAAAAACTGCACGCGAACCTTAATAACATATTTTCAGCACCAGCAATCTTCTATGATTCTTCAGGAGACTTATTATACCGAGTGTGTTCTTTGCTTTTTTTTCCCCCATAACGTGCGCAAATGAACCACAAAGCGGTACACAGCACGATCATCATAACGCATGGATAGGATATCATTACGCCGATGAAGGCTTCGAGTACCTACAATTCAAAACTCAACGGCCATCCCTAGGTCACAATGTTATCTCGATGAGCGACGAAAAATACTCCATAAAACAGCTTCAAAACTTTCCTATACCAAAAGAAATTCAAGTGAAGTAAGAAAGAAAAGTTGTCGTTATGTAAATATGTATTTCCTCAAACAATGCAGCTACGTTTTTGTTTTAATGTTACGCTTTTTACTCAAATTAAAAACGTTGTACGCTATTTATTTTTACTAGGCTGCTTACAGGGTACTTGAATTTAAAGACTTTTACAAGACAAAATATATATTATCCCACCAAAATTGTTCCGCACAATAAATTCCGTATAAAGATTAACCAAGGGTGCAGCAAGGCAGTATTCTGAAATGGCACACGAGTTATCACAACCTCGCTAAGCACAACAAACTCACGTGACGTTTAACGCACAACCATGCAAACTCTTGTTGTCACGTTAAGATACAACGAATAAGGACGAAGGAAATTAACCAATGAATTATCAGAAGCGTGTTTCCAAATGCGGCAGTTCAAAATGCTGCATGAAAGATTGTTTCCAAGCTGCACCCCAACCCCCCTTCCAAAATGTAATGACGTATATTTTTTTCCCGCCACAAAACACGTCACATAACACAAGCGGACGTCTTGCTGAAGCTTTCTAAAATACGCCGCAACATGTGCGTTGAATTGCTGACACCTTGGGAAAAGCTGTCGATATTTATAAAAGGTTATTATAAACATTAGTTACGACTTGCGGTACGATAAAAAAAAATACTATAATGAAGAGGATGGAAAAGTAATGATATGGTGCTTCAAGTTATTATGATGGTATGATTGGAATGTGCCCATTGCCGACCACGAGACTAAATAAAAATCTTGCTCTGTGTGTGTGTGTGTTTGTGTGTGTGTTTGTGTGTGTGTGTGTGCGCGCGCGCGATTTTTATTTAGTCTCGTGGTCGAAAATGAACAGAGTCCAATCATACCATCACAATAACATGAACGCACCATTGCCATTAAACTTAAAAGATAAAATGGTGCTTCAAATTACATATACCATAAAAAAAACATGTGAAAAGTTTCAGCTTGGAGGCAATGGAGAAAAAATTCCAGTAATGGGAACACGCTTAGCATTAGAGGGTTACTGCAGAATTTGACAAAACGAAATTTTCATACCAATAAAATGAGAGATGAAGGACTATTCAACAGACGGAAACGGAAAATAAACACGAGCGCCCCAGGAAAGCTGCACTTGTGCGTGCGATGTATGGTGACTACACGAGAATTAAATAACAAAAAATGTCCTACCTCAGCGTGATTACTGTAATCGGGATGAGGTCTGATTTCCCCTCCCAGAAAATTTTTCGCATCATACCCCTAATCAGTATTGTCTGTGGTTAAAGTATCTTATTAAGCACTATTGTTTAGTTTACCGCCGAGAACTCGCACCAATAAAATCTGAGAAAGGGAAAAATTCCGAAAAAAAATATATTAAACCTTTATAAGTATAGAAAAGTTTGTAACACCAGTATATTGAAAAACAGTTTGGGTCTTTATATCTCATACAAAATTTAAGTTGCGGTGGAGAAGGGGGGAGAGATGGTGTCCTTATCTGGGAACGATATCCCTAAAAAGCTGAAGCAATGCTGTCCACTTAAAACGGCTTGGTACGGTACACCATAATTCAAGAAAAATAAAACTACTTTTAGCAAGGGAAAACCTACTACGCACCCTAGCTAGAAGGCAGAAAGGGCATTTCAATTAGAAACACAGATTAAGAATTCAAAATAATGTTTATTTTCGAGCCCTTAAAACGCACACAAAGTCAACAACCAGGAACGACGATTTCCTGGGAGAGGTATCGGTTGAATATCGAATAGGAAATTAATGTTCTGGCTCGATCAAAGACCCGGCAAGGAAATGGGTCTATTTATGGGCAAGAAAATCGGGAAATGGAAGGGATGTAAATAGAAAAGATTCACGGCCAAGGACGATTCGAGGAAGAGAAAATTACAAATCGAAACTTTTCTCGTTATGAAGAGGAAGAAATAAAACAAAAATCCACATTGTTTGCACGAAAGCTTGAAGGTGGCGATAAAATACCTTTTTTTTTAAATGACAGGGAACCAGGAAATTAAAGAATAAGCCTGAAAGATGGAAGGGCTGTTGCTCACAGAGTCGCACAAGTGGATACTTATTTCATTAGAGCAAGGAGTCTGAAAATGCCGCTCTTAACTGAGAAAAGTTTCGCTTAGCTTTTTGGTTCAAACCTTGGAAGGAAATTAATAAGTCCAGCAGACCGTGATGCAGGTTATATTTAACTTAACAATTTAACCTTTAAAATGTAAACACGCATCACACAGTACGTAAGTATTTACATTTTACTGTCCTGCGAGTACTGCTAAGTTCCTGTGCCCTTGTCACGACTGTTACTAGTCACTAATAGTATATAACAGTTATATGAACGTATCAAACAGTATTCGTTCCTGCGCAAGGAAGGCAACAAAGCCCACTGTACTTGTGTCAGGCTGGAGTTTGGGACTTGCGTGCTCTGTGTATCGAAGTTTCAGATGTGCCAAGGCCCTCAAACCCAGCGTCACCGTCAGAACTAACACGTGTATTCCAGATTTTACTACAGATGGCTTGGTTCAGAAACCAACCATTTTTGGAAGTTTATTTTGTTCTCTATGAGCTTACTGAAAGTTCTGTTGTTGGTTAATTTAATTATTTCTTAACCAGCTTGGTTTACACTGTTTAGATCGCTACTTGATTTTAAACAAGGCGACCGTCTAACTCAGGGGTTTCTAAACTTCAGTTCATCACACCTCTTTTTTAAATAAATAAATAAATAAATAAATAAAAAAATTAAAAAAAACCCCATGTCACAAACTTCATTATTATTATAAGGGTAAAACAAAAACAAATAAAAGTCTCAAAGGATTTATTTAATGATTAAATTTTAACGTTTATTGAACACAAATGGTGGTGAACAAATCAATCAATATGGCGTATGAGCTCGCATATTTTTAACAAGATTCCCAATTCTTGGTTGAATACACGAAATTAAACAACGTAAATCACTGGCAATATCGGGTTTGCTTCTATACTTCGTTTTTATTACTGCTACTGCTGAAAACGCCCTTTCACACAAATAGGTGCTTGAAAAAGGTAAATACAATCGCAGCGCTTGCTCTGCTATGTCGGGATAAACTTTGAAGTACTTGACCCAAAACAATGCTTTGTCAAGTGAACAGCTCCTCACCCGCGCCCCTCTTAGCATGTCGTCACGCCTCCCTTGGGGGACGCGCCCCCCCCCCCCCATTTTTAAAATCAATGGTCTAGCTGTACCATGCAGTGAATTGGGAAGTGTTTCAGTTCGTATTCCAGAGCCTGCTCCAGGTTACAGTAGAACCCTGCGAGCACCGATTCATTGGCAGGAACGGCAGGTATTTTATGTTCGGCGTGCAACGTTGCGGGATGCTCTACTTCGAACTCCAAGATGTAACCGATCGTCCAGTCGTCGGGCATGGGTGTTACGTCAATTTTTTGTCCACCCATTCTGAGTTGCGAATGGGGGGCAGTATAATATTATCCTAAAAATGTGTCTCAATGTAGGGGCTGATAGTACGCGACAACTGTTCGCAGGTTTCATATCTTGGTTATAGAAAACATTCACAGAATGGCTCTCTCATCTCACGTAGGTTTCATTATTTTCCGGTAGAACCATTTTAAATATCGATACCTCTCTTACGAGCTACTGTATGACATAGTTCGTATAATGTTTTCTATCCCGTTTTGCATAGGGAATCGCTTCACAACGTTTGTACCTGTAGTTCAGGACCATACTGTATATTTTTTTACCAGGTATAAATTATATTTATTTTGTTTGTTTGTACTTAAGTATAGTACGAGATTAGTAGTATCAAATATTCTTTCTAGGGCACTGTGTATTAAATGGGACAGTGGGAATTGGGAGGGGGGGGGGGTCATTGCATTTCTGGTCGACTCTCGAGTACTCGCCAATGCTTAGCGTTTTGACGGATGTCTCTTCACCTTCGTAAAGGGTGTGTTATAGTGTTTGCTTTAGTAACAGCCTAGTGCCGTCGTTTGGTCGTAGATGTCCTGTACATTTTACGAAGTATAATTTCTTTTAAAATTATTTAAAATGCTTGGTTCAACACTACACAAGATTTTAAGCTTCAGATAATTTGTCTTGCCTTCCGGCGGTTCCCTGCTGTTGCTTCAAATCAGCTACTTATTGATAAATTTATTTTATTTGCAACAGAATGTAGCATAAGCAACGAATAAACATCAAATCAGCATTCCAGACTTAAATATTGACTCTTCTATCGAGAACGACTACGATATGTAGATTGCAGGAAAATTATCTGAAACAAAATAAGTGAACAATAATTAACGATATAATAGGGGAAAAAATTAACATTTTAAATTATCGATTAAATTTTTTACTTACTTGCATTATATTTTCTTCTATCCGTAATGCATTATTCCACCACTCAGCTAAACTAATAGATTCATGTAGTTATGAGGACAAATATTTTTTATGGTATCAGCGCTGGTAATGCATTAAAACTTTACTATCGTAGCGTATTAGTAGACACACAGTCGGAGATTCACGTACATAACATCCCTAGGAAGGTTGCGAAACTTCGTCGGTATGCGAATTGCGAACCTCAGATTCCATACTCTAATCTCTATAGCCATTGTCTACCACTTGCCTTTGGTCGTGCGTTCCAAGAACCATTTACTTAATACAATCGTTATTCCTGCAATTTCCATTAAGATGTCTCTTTAATAGTTGTTCCAGGGAACGTACAATGTAAAAAGTTATTTCTGGGATCACGTATCGTAAATGGGACCTCTCAGAATATTACGAAGTGGATTGTGGACTGTGTCAGCAAGTTTTTTGTGCTGCAGTTGGACGTCGATCACCTTGGTCACTTTTTAAGACAGTCATACTAAGGAAGTTTCACTACTAAAATACTCTTTCTAAACGTATTAACGGATTAGCATCTCAGAGCTTACAGCTCTAAGAAGTCGCAATTCTACAAACACTATCCCTACACTCCCGCTTATTCTCCACGGTACAAGCGGCTCGTCCTACTCTTCCACATAGCTAAAACAGTTTTAATTCTCGACAATAACATATTAGTACAACAATTTGAAAAACTTTTCCTTTAATTTTTTTTTCTTTGTTATTCATATTTTATTTCCTTTTCCACGAATCTAACAGCACACATACAAACAGCCGTGTGAAACACGGTACAGTCTCTTCGCGATTTATTTACACTTCTTAAATCAAACCTTTGAAAAACATCCAATGCATTACGTGCTTGATTGTTTCTTAAATATATCATACATCACACGCATTTTATACTTGTGTAAACATAAAAAGTACCGTGTTTTCGGATAAATTAAACTTTTACCTATATTTTACCTACAAATTATAATATTTAATATAAAATTAATATGAACAATAACAGGAATAAAATAGGTGCGTTGGTAATAACTATAGCTGTAAGAAATAGTTCTTATGCAAAATATAATTCAACTGACTGCGCACGCATGCGGTGTGTTATCCCTTTCGTGTAATTTTCTACAGTTGTTTAAACTTTGTTTGCATGAGGCGGAGGAATATCCTGGAAGTAAAACTTAAGCAGGGCTTCAGGAAAGTTGGAAGTAACCATTAATGGACTATATAGGCTAATCACGGTAAAGTGAACACTTTTAAGGCCATATCCCAACATGCATTAAACACTAATAAATACATTTTATCGCAGCCTCAATGCCAAATTTTGAGAGCGGTGAAATGTATACACTGTGTTTATTAGACACATGACAACGTTTGCATCAAAAGTGATGGAAATATACAAACTGAACGAAAGTACAAAATTTAGTAGGACATTAAAAAGTGCTCACTTTACTGTAAATAGCCTCAAGACCTAATGTAGTGTTAGAAGTTAGTGGTGTCAGAAGCTCTGCTTTTTTTTCTTCGCCGCCCATGTTGCAACATTGGAATGCTTTTCTGCAAATATTAATCTCATAAACAACATGCATAGGACTTTAAGTTAGAACACACTTTGTGTAAATAAGTTAGTACACTTCCTCTAACCTAGTTTTAATGCAACTAGTGCGTGCATCAAGTTAGAAAGAACTTTTTTCATATAAAATACAGTTCTGCAGAAAATTCAATTTTAAGTAAGCTCGTGCATTAATGTCGACCATATGAATGACAGTTATATTTGCGATGGGCGAGTAAATGTTCGGGACATGCGTATAGAAGAAAATCGGTTTATATCATATCTTGTCTACGACACACTAACACACATACATGCATAACACATGCATACACATGTACACACACACATGTACACACACACATACATACACACACATATATATATATATACATACACACACTAACGTATTGTGCCCATGTGCGAAAAAAGATATTGTAAGAACGTATTGTTGATATGCAGTTAATTTCTGGCAACATACAACTACATAAAGAAAGAGCAACAAAAACAAACCAGGTGGTATACAACTGAATCAATAAAATAATAACAAACAGAAGAGACAACTTACATAATTAACAAGAAGTTACTAATAACTAATGAGCCTACTTTCCTCTAAATGAGTGCGAATTAATTTTAGTAAAATTCTTGCAAGCTTAGATGGTAGGTAGGCATTGACGTCTCACTGACAGCAATACCGTTAGAGACGAAACCAGAAACATGTGAAACAGTACAAAGACAATTAAAAAAAAAACGAAAAACTACCCGGGATTCACGTTTAAAACAAAGTCGAAAAATTAGGCTAGCTTACAATTAACTGCATCACGGAGGTAGGATTCGGAGCATTAACTTCGGATGTAATCAGTCTAATATTATAATGTTAGGGTTCACTAACCTGAAATATTTACTCGGCCAGGCAATGATTTCAAAAATGGCGGTCATATAAATATTTTTATATATCTGGCATATCTATTCAACAGTTTAACAACTTCAATCAAACTTGTTATGCTGACATTATCTATTACAAACACCGTGTACCGAGCTTCTTTTTAAGCAATTTCGTAATATAGTCCCATTTAAGCTTTTTTTTTTTTTTTTTTTGCCATTTATCGGAGACCCATCAACCGATTTCCATCAAATTTTTCACACAAGTAGCGTTGTGGTAGGCCATGTATGCGTTGTATTAGTGGATCAGACACTTATTTTGTGTACACATTTGATTATTATTATAATATATATATATATATATCATACAAAGTTTCGTTCGAATGAATCACATTGTTTCGACGATATAACATAAAAGACTAAAATAGCTATATGGCCGCCATTTTGAAAATAAGTGTAATATACCTAAAATACATCAATTAACATTACCTACCGCAGTACTACTTGTTTGCCATGTGTGGTAGGAATCGGAAAATTGTTTCCCGAGATAAGACATAAAAACTTTATTTATTCGGGTGGCACTATCTTACAAAATGGAGGACAAAAGAGGCTCCGTATAGACACATTTGATGTTTGTTATATGTACTCCCAGCATAAAAAGTTAAGTCGGAATTGATTAAATGTTTTCGAAGATACAGCATTGCTATAATAGCTAGATAACCACCATTTTGAAAATAAGTGACTCACACACTTGAAACATATTTGTATATATCAAATGCAGTAGTACTAATTGATTGGAAAATTTGGTAGGAATCTGTCAATTGTTTCCCCAGAAATTACACAAAAACTTGATTAACTGAAGTAGTGCTATCTTACAAAATGGCGGACATTTTTAATTGCCTTATTTTATGCTTGTAATAGATACTGTCAGCGTACAAAAATTGGTTGAATTTGGTCAAATGGTAGTTATAACAAATAAACTTAAAATATTGATATTGCCGCCATTTTGAAAATATACCCTTAATAAAATTTATTTACTCATATTTACATGGCCTAACATAGTATTTCTTACACGTCAAATTAGGCGAAAATTAGTTATGTCGTTTTCGAGATATAACATAAAAGCTTTATTATTTCATCTGGCACCATTTTCCAAAATGACGGAAAAGGTGGTTTTTGGCTTATGTGATGCTTGTAGTAGACACTGTCAGCGTACAAAATTTGGTTTAAATTGGTTAAACGGTATGGTAGTAATACCAAACAAACCGAAAATATTTGTATGGCCGCCATTTTTAAAATAAATGTCTAATTAAGTTAGTAACTGAAATTTGCCTGGCTAATCATAGTATTACTTACGTGCCAAATTTGGCGAAAATAGGTTGAATAATTGTCTAGGTACAACATAAGTTTAATTTTTTATGTTACGCTATCTTCCAAAATGGCGGCCCAACAACAATATTCAGCTCTGAATTTAATGCTTACAACATGGGCTGTCAGCACACAAAATTTGGTTAGAATCGGTTGAATGGTTTCCAATATGACGTGTCCTAAATTTTAAAATGGCCGCGATTTTGAAAGTGCCCTGCGTGATCGAAAACTGTAACAGTGAGGTGTCCTTACTTAGTACTATATGTGTACCGAGTTTGGTGAATTGCAGTTCACGCGTTCAAAAATCGAAAGTGGGACACGTACACAGAAAAACCCAGACACAGACAGGAAAGTGATCTCATAACCATTTCTTTCATTCGGAAAGTAGGCTAAAAACGACATTCAGCTGCTGTTGTACATATGCAAAAAAATGGCCCGGTCTCTCCCTACCAAGATGAACCCCGGAGAAAGATATCTTCAATCCATAAACTGTAAGAATAGGACTCGTGTTTGTGCCATAATTAATTATTTACAATGTATTTAAGGTGCATTTAATTTGAACAACAAGTTGGAATGAATTTTTCCAATACATAATTCAACACATACTACTACATTAGCATAGGGATTTTCACCATAGTAATATGCGGACCAGCATGACATCTGCCATTTAATAGGTCGAGATGTGGAGCAACCGACACAGCACAGAAACAAGAAACTATTTGTTGGTATCCATACAGCATCTCCTGGAAATCCTCTTATAATGAATGTTTGAAAAGTAACTTTACAACTTTCAGAAATAAGTTAATTTATTTTACATATTCATTCAAGCATGCACAAATTTGATTAAACATATTTAATCTGATGCGTATGTTCTTTGATACCAAAAAGCATCACCACGAACTTTCCTGTTCAAAGTGGTCACTTTCAGAGGTGTAGTGTTAACTGCTTGTTTGGTTCGAAAAAATGAATTCTGCTACCAAGTTCAAAGGAAATTTCGCACCCAGTGAGCCTACAATATACTCGTGACAAGGGAATGACGTTGAGACTAAACGAGTAGTGCGTGTAATACCGAGGTAGCAGCCATGAGTTTCTGATAATTCCGTGAAACAAATTAGGAGAGCTTCGTTCGAAGTCCATGCTCAAGCCAACGTAACGAGCATCTCAAGAAAGTGGGATGCCGCATGTAAATGTGTGGAAAATGTCACGAAGTCGTCATTAGAGAGATTACAAATTATCTATGATGCACGCCATTCGAAAATAATAAACTGACTTATAAAGGATTTTGTATGAAAATGTGGCGGCGACGACAATGAATGTTTATTGGACTCCGTAATATTCTGCGACTAAAGTTCGGAAGGTAAAGTCAACATCCACAACTGCAGGATTTAAATTCCACGTGCCTCCTATGAAAATTCTGGAAGTTAATGCATTTTACGCCATTAGCAAAGACAAAAAGTACAGTTCCTTTTTTCAGAGAGTTTCCCTGCTGACTTTGAACACGAAAACATAGCTCGAAATGTCCTATCCATAATAATTAAAAGTAATTACATAGCCAACGAAGACTCCCACATTACCCTCGCATACTGTTGTTCACTAAAAACACGGGCATTGACCAATGGAAGTATTGCGAACATTTTATTATATGCTGGCCGACAGCCGGGACGATATGGAAACATCCTTTCTTTCTGCACATAATTGAGTCTCAGTATACCGTATTTATAGGCGTTCACCTACACAACTTCCATTAACACTGGAGTGCAGGACTATTAAGAAAGGTCCTTTATACTGCCTACAATTTCCACGCCATTGGCATTTCTTGTGGTAAGGGCCAAGATCACGTGACGCATTATACTTTCACGGCCGAGTAGCTAAGCAGATGGGGAAGATGAATACTAAGGGATGAAGGGGTAAGAGGAACAAGTGCCTACGGGGTAAAAGGCCGGGGAATGTGTTAGAGAGGGAGGAGAGTGAGTAGAAGAGTTTAGTAGGGAGTGCTTATGGGGGGGGGGGGGTTTATGGTAGGGGGTGGAGAGGAAATGGCGGCGGCTGCATTATGAACGGCAGAGATAACTAGATTGCTACCCTTCCTAGCGTCCCAAACTGGCGTATCGCAGCGCGCAAAGACGTCGGCGTTGGCAACTTAGTTACCGACAAATCAGGTTATTCCAGCCCATGGAGCAGGATCGGGCGTCGTCCGCAGCTCGCAACGAGGCGGCCGACGAGACGTCTGCACTGGAGGCGTGGTTCCACTGCTTGTATGGACCTTTCAGCCTGAACCCTGCTTGCTACGGCAACCTCGGAACGTTCACTTCATCGTCTTGTGTGCGCAAACATCACTTCATATTCCTGCTATGTTATGCCATGTCTTTCGTAGGGTAATACGGTGAGTGGGAAGCTTCTGTGTTGAATCAACCAAAAATTACCTTTTAAAAATAATATGTTTCCAAGGTTGACCGGAACTTTGACCCAGAACCTCGGGAATTGAAGGTAAGGCATTGCCAATATCCGTCCCAGCTGACACTATTCGAAGTAAGTGTGTACAAGAGACAATGTTGGATTTACTGTCTTCTGCTTCTGTACGAATCATCACTTCCGAGAATCCACTTATGGTGAGGGCTACTTATTCCTTCTACGACAACGCAAAGTCTATTTTGACTAATTTTAAAAGATTCCCCCAAGCTACGGGTTTGCAAAAACGATTTTGCAACAGTACAGCCCAGGTTTTGTAAATTTATGTGCTTTTAGCTGCGATAGTAGATAAAACTATGTATGTTTATTTTAAATATTTTAAGAAATGTTTACAATTATTACCTTAATACAAATGTTGTATTCTATATGTTTCTCTAGGTAGCTAAATGTAAAAAGTGAGCTGCAAAATACGAGTACATTCATATGGTATCGCATGGCTTCCTTTGAATAAAAGATAAGTGACAAAATAAAAAAATAATGCAGGATGTAGAAAATAAAAACTCTCATAAAAATTCAACAGGTGTCGGCAGCTTTCATTTTCTCCTATGTACAAAGTGGTCTTTTTTTACGTGGGACCAACATAGGACTTGTAATTAAATGTCAAAATAACTACAGTTCAGCCGCGAGCTCAGTAAAAACTTACTGTTCTCTTTTGACGGTGAAATATCACATATTAACACGAGATTACATTATTGAAAGGACGTATAACATATTAAAATATAACACGGCGCCTGGATTCATCCGTGGCGTAGTGGTTAGTGCGATTTTATCTAACGAAGTGGGTCCGGGTTCAATTTTCGTCACCCCAATGGGAATTTTCAAAGCCGTAGTTGGGTTGGGACATGCCTGACTTGACCACAAAGTAACAACAGTTTCCTTGCACTGGTTCAAAAATTGAGAATAATAAAATTCTTATAATTTAATAATTTAAATATTAACTTTGAAGCCACAATGGATAACACAAATACACTCAAAATCTACGCAAACACGCAAGTTCCTTACTTGTAGGATTTGTGTGTAGTAAAAAGGGAGGGAAGATTATTTCACACCAAATTCAGTACCTGTGGGGAAAAGGGCTAGCAACACTACTAAACAAGTAATTTAACAAGCAAAGAAAAAATGCCATGACGGCAGTCACCCAGTCAATGTTATTGATTTTATATTCATTAAAAACTGTTCTCACATGTCTTGCCTACACGGCATAATATACGGTACACTAATGCGGACACAGAAGTTAGGAATACTAACATGATTATATTAAAATCTACTTGTTTGTAAGTCACGGTAGTATCACGTGGAATCTACAACTAAAAGTTATTAACTTTCCTTCGCTGAACCTTGGCAAAATATTTTCTTTTCCACAAACACAAATGGGCCAGGACCGTAACACACAAACAGCGAAACTCACGAAGGAAAAATACACTCGCAGTTCATCGTGGCCACTGACAGTTCCTCACAATCCCCATGAATTCCAAGGTAACTATATATTATTTTGTTTTAAATATACTTTTTTCTTTATCATATACTATATTCACGAGCTATAAAACAAAGTTTATTTTTTTTGTGGCTATAATATTGGTTTTCCAACGCCTTTTAAAAATAAGTGATTCTAGTAATACTTGTACGTTGTCAACCGCGTGCACAGACACCAACGCTCAACTAGTTCGGTGTGAAGAAAGTCGTTATGCCGATGATGCCCAAATGTGCCTCCTTATGGCACGACGAAAAGTTCTCAACATTGTCTTTAAGCATACAACTATTTCCGTCGACTGCGAGATAGTCGATTCGTAACGATGTCGGCAGTTACCGACGAAACTACGCAATAAGCCCCAAGAAGTTATGTTGCGCGCTAGTGTGCTGGAAGTCCTAGAAAAATGTACGTGTTTCTAGATAAACTAGCCCATATAAAAAGTGTCACTTTACTACTGTTCAAAGACGGGCACTCACAGAAAACAGCTGTCATAGAGCCAGCCGATGCTGAATGCTGTCTTTAAAGATCTCAGGCGCCAATTAAGTACCACGGTAAATAATTTATTTAACGTGTGCTTCAATACAAAATGAATATATGTAAAATATGTATATTCTGTAAACGTTTCGACGCCATTCATATTACACTACAACACGTATGTGCTACGAGGAAAAAATGATGCCAGCTTTGGTAACAATTTTATCTCGAAAAATTGTAAAGTTAAAAGAACCCGTACTAGTCCCAAAACATCATTTTCTATCCAAAAAAAACTCGTCCCTAACTGCAAATAGCAAAAAAAGGCGCATCATAATTTTTTCTAACGAGTGTACAAGCATTGACTGTCTCTGCCATTACTTCAGAGAGTACGTACGTACGTACGTGCATGCATGCATGCGTACATACATACATACACACATACATACATACACACATACATACATACATACTGTCTGAATTTATAATTGCAATACGCCAAAAACGTTCCGAAAGGTTCAAAAATTAGATAAGAGCAACTTTAGAACATTCCATCATAGGATCACATTGAACAATATTTATACCTATCTTTAATAGAACAAAAATATTTTATTTCCAAACGAAGGAATAATAACCAAAACTTTTTTTCGTGAAACTAAAGGTTTCTGAAAACGTACATATTCCTTTTTTACTCAAGCCAATGGCATGCACCGAAACTTTACTGGCTGTACTAAAACAAAGACACGTAAACTAATTGTGTAAGGCATATAGATTTTTTTTTACGTTCTCAAAAATTGCGTTATATCAGAAAAGCATAAAATTTAATACCTTGAAAACGAAGACGAATAATGTTTTTCAGCTTATTGACTAAATAAACAACAATGCAGAAATTAAATAAAACCACGAGATGTACTACATAGGTAAATACGGAGGCGTTTAGTTTTTAACACCTGAGTTTAGAAACAATTAAAAAGAAACGTGTTAAGTGACACAGAAAACTACGTTTAGAACCAACTACATGTTTAAATCCTATATAATTACATATGAAAATACTTAGAAGTTGGCCACGATATATTACACGGGTCATCGCAGTTAATTTATTCGTACTTTAAGCGAAGAAAAAATTAGTTTTAAAAGTAATGGTGGACGAAAATCGTATATTTATATCATTTTCGTCACAATTTGTTTTAAAGAGGATTTTTCGAAATTTTTGGTTCGACAAGACGTAAATAACAATTCTGAATACCTTATTACACGGTTAAAAATTTTCTGCGTTTTTTTATTCTCGGAGCTCTGATTGAAGATAAGAAAAGAAAATTCATTTTCTATCTTCCATCAGTGCTCCGAGAACAGTGAAGGCAGTGAAAATCTAACAAAGTAAAGAGGTGTTGAAAATTATCATTTACGTCTAGTCGATACAAACATTTCAATAATACCCTTTGAAAAACTACTTGTATCGAAAATCGGGTAAATAAACCGCTTTCATGCACAAATTCCCTTAAGTCTTGAGAGTACCGAACTTCACGCATCCCACATTCACAGGCGTAAGTCCAGGGGGGGGGGGGTGTGTTCTGAAAGTCGCGCATTCTCAGTTAGACGCCTGGTATTGATCGAGTAACGCGTTACTCCTTAAGTTACACCACAGCGACGGAGAAATCGCAGAGCCTGATTCATCCCGCCCTGAGAACAGCGACGGGGAATGCCTTCCAGGCATTGTTTATGGTAACGACAGACCAAAGAACCGAATCGAAGTCACGGTTTTGGAACGAGCGAACGAGAGAGAAAGAGGAAGAAGGAGAGAATAAGCGAGAAGAGCCAAGAGCCCCGAGACTGTAACTACAGCCTAGTAAAGACTTCGCCAGAGCGGCTTCCTAGTGCTGCGAGTTGATGGCGATGGGGGGAAGGGGGGGGGGGAAGCAGCAACGAAGATTAAACAAAACTTGGTCGTAATTAAGTCCTTCCCCGTCTCTAGCGGAGATTAAATGTTTCAGCGCCAGCGCCGCTTAACTCGCTGCACACATGCCCTCCACCCCCTCAGCTCTATCAAACAAACTAGAGAGCTCCGTTCTTGAAGGGGACTTCACTAATGTTCTCGGCATTACCTAAATGCAGAGACCGCTTTCATCAAAATCCCCCAGGGTAGTAAACGCCACCGTATCCCGATGCCGAATTAACAAGCTGTAAGAGAATATCGTAACAGACCAACTCTTTCGTGCGATGCGCACACGTCAATATCTCTGTAAAACTCACAGTATTTTCCCTTACTTCCTCGTCACATAATTCACAAAAAAAGTTATGTTTTGAAGTTGGTTACACTTTTAGTTTAAAAACATTACCCATGTCATTTTCACGTTAGAACAAGACAGTAATTGACACTAGCTTGTAGCTTTAGCTTGGTATAGGCTATTCAAGGTAAAGTGAACACTTTCGAAAGCCGTCTCATTTGGAATAATAGTAAATAAATAAATTTTATTTTAACTTAAGACGTTAATTTTGGAGTGTGGTGGAATATAAACACTGTGTTTATTACTTACATGACCTTATTTATTTTAAAAATAGTTATTTTAATAAGTGGTTAAAGAATAAAAAGAATGGCTGAAAGGAAACTGAGTAACTATAACCTCAAAAGTGCTCACTTTACCATGAAAAGCCTATATGCTGATACACACATTTAGTTTTTGGGTAACATCTCAGCTTCATCACATTCTAAAGCAAAAGGAGGGCGTTGAAAGTCGCAATACAAAACACATGTATGCGGAAATAGAATTAACAAACATTTGGAATCAATTTTCCCCACAAAATAAATTTATCTTTTACAATTTAAAATAGAACTGAGGAAACCCAGGGTGTCATCTATAAAAACGTCCAAAGCCTAATGTACTAGTTGAACCTCAGAAAGTTGCCGTATGAGAAAATAAAACAAGACCCCACACACTTTCCACGGGCTAGAGTGGAAGCCCCCTCCCCTCCCCCCGTAAAACAAGATCAGTCATTATATTAATTAATTTACTTTGACACAACAAAATTCAGCACTAAACTGGGTTAAAACTTGCTGTATAAAGTACACACAGATTAATACTGAACCGAAAAAATATGGTCCGAGTGTTATAAGTTATAGCATACACCAAAAAAGTAATTAAAAATTACATTATTTTTCCGTTGCTGGCACATATATTTTTTATATGTAATGTATAGTTCTTCCGGGTGGAAACTATAAATGCCAGAAAACGCTGTGAACATTTGCAATTGAGCGTGGCGTCACATCACAGGTGGATAATCGCTACCTGTTGTGTGTGCATCAGAAAGTCAGCGTGTTTGAAACACTTCCAGCTGATTTATAGGCTATTCGCGGAAAATTGTGAACACTTTTGAAAGCCTTCTCAACTGGAATAATAGTTAGCAAATATATTTTATTTTAGCCTTAGACGTTAACTTCCGAGTGTCGTGGAATATACACACTGTGTTCACTTGCATGTCAATATTTCTTTAAAAAGAAGGTTAAAATATAAATAACGACTGAATAGAAATAGTAAGTAAGGCTTCAAAAGTGCTCACTTTACCGTGAACAGCCTATACATCGACGAAGCTTGTCTGGCATGCCATTGCATAGTCGGCACGCCTGGTGGCTTTTCGAATATGCCTACTGTACTCCAGTATTTCAAGATTGAGTTTGCATATGTGATTTCCTGACTGTTTATCAAGTGTGGTGTACAAATGCCTCGGTAATTTAAAACGCAGGCGATAAAATTGAATTTGTACATGATGCTCATGTTTGGCCACATTGTCCTTGGTAACGGCTCGCCAAGGTGGTGATTTTTTTTTTTAAACTATAACAACGTGTGCACAAATTTTGTAGCTTTTAAATTCTACGCTGTCGTATTATATCTACGCCGACAATGTAGACTAGAAATGCACTGCATGGCGACACCGGCACGCATGTCCACAGACACGCGATACCACGGTCAACAAACACGACAGCAATCATTTCGCATATGGACTGGGCAAAGGAGCTGAATTCGTGACACGTACTATGGCACTGTATATGGGGGAAGGCTGCTAACAACGCATGGAATAGCTAAAGAGTATCAATGTTATCCAGCGTGTTTCTTTGGTTAGCATTAAACTGATCAACAACACATTTTGACTGGAATTATATTAAATGTATACTGGAATAAATGTTATTTTATAATAAGAAGCCGGCAAATCCCACAATTTCAGAGAATAATAGAATTAAATTAGAAAAACAAAGGACTTTAAAATGTTGATAATCGTTTAAAAATAAAGTTGGGTAGGAGCGGATCCAGCCGAAAGAGATCATGCTGAGAAGCTGCGTCTCTGAACTCAAAACCGTTAGGGAGACACTTGAACAAAACGCCCTATAGGCTGTTGACGGTAAAATGAGCACTTTTGAGTATGCTCGTTGTGTATTCTTCTACCGTATGTAGGATTAACATCGCTATGGGCCTCATCACTTTATTCATATGTCAGTCAAGTAAAACTGTGAAATTATTAGGAAAGTAAATATTATATGAATCAGCTCATGTTTACACTTTGATGCATTAAAAAAAAAACTGAAAGCGAAGGAAATAATTGAAGTTATCACAAATGGCTAGCTAACCCTTTTTATTCGACGTTAAGATATGGAACTATTTTCTATTCGTCGTTACCAACTTAACTGAGCGAATGTCACTCAGCGCACCCATCAAAATATATGCATACAGAGGCAGTGACTTTTTTCTAAGGTTCATTTCAAAAGTGCTCACTTTATCGTGAACAGTTTTTATCGCAGTTGCGTAGTTCTGGCCGAGGTACGACGATCAGGACAGTCCGACAACGCGCGCGCGAATACGACGCGCCACCTTGCGCCCAACGGTTTGCATCCCTTTCAGTTCCTTCACGAAGCTGTAATTTATCCCGGAAGCCTTAATTCCGAGCCCCCTCTCGAACAGCAGCCGCCGGGAAGATACGGCTGCAATATAAGCCCGCCGAGTGAAGAGGGCAAGCCGACACGGGCGCAGGCTCGTAAAAGAGAAAGTAGTTAGGGGTGGGTGTGGAAGACAGGGGGAGAGAAAGTTGCAAACTTGGGGGGAGGGAACAGCAAGGCTCGACCTATCAACACCTGCCATGGCAGTTCCAGCACCGCTACGCCTTGTAAGTTTTGCGGGTTGCATAGCACACAGGCAAGCTTGTGTAACTTGCAGGCAACCGCCGAGTTCTACCGCAAAACCTCAAAAATATATCACGCAGCATGCAAAAAAAAAAAAAAACTTTCTTATATCGCGCAACCAACTCCCAACTAGACAACCTACAACCGTATTACTTTAATAAAATAATAACAATTAAAATTAACTTTTTCTCGCAATTTTTTCTGCTATTCGAGCACACCACGAATCGGCCTTTTCCTCAAAATCCTTGTCCATCACACAAATATTCAAGATAGAGATTTTTGGACATTCACCATTGCGATGCAGATGTCTGTCGTGGAAAAAACAAGACTGAGCATGAGAAAATACTTTAAAAAGGGAAGCAACCTTATGGACGAGAAAATAAATATATGTATACAACGACTGAAAATTCGGAGAGGGAATAGAGTTAAAAAACAGAGCAGGAACTAATTACGAGTTTCTGTATATATGTGTGTGTGTGTGCGTGTGTATGTATGTATAGAAATATTTTTGCATATTTAATTTTTTTTTATTTAAGAACTGTTATTTGGTGATTTTATACATGTTCAGTAGTAGAACACGGCAATATGTACAACTTAGCATTTGTTATTACGGTTATAACTGAAGACTTTATTATTTCACATCAAATTATTTAAAAAATATTAAGTATAACTTTTTTTATTCTAGGAAAAAGTCATCACATACAATGCGTAAAAGCTGAACAATGTTTGGTACAATTATCCGATAGTTAATTTTTTTGTGTCAGACACAGTACACGAATGGATCATGAACGTCCATCCTTGATCTATGACGAATACATAAAAAGTTTAATTAATTTCTTCGTTTACAGATGTGCGATATCACGAGAAAATTTTTTAGTGGCGCATGCGCAGTAGCCACTGTCTGTCCGCAAGCGTTCACCAACACACAGCAAGTCAAGGCAGTTGCTGGCGTGTTCTTCCTCGCTTCAGGACCGGAAATGAATGAGCCTACTCACCCTTCTTTCCGGAGAGCTCGTCCAGCAATTTATCTCAGCCCGTCCCGTGCGACTCTGATTTACAACAGCCTCGGGAACGTAGTTGATAAAGCGTTGCTCACTTTAAGTACGGCAGAAAACATTCTCTAACGCAGAAACATCGAACTGTGTTTTGGAGACGTTCTGGCTGGGCCGAACATCCGATTAAATCGTCACTTCATTCATGGATGTTTGAGGAATGAGATACACACTCAAACGCAAGTAAACTAATATTCATTCTCCGAAAACAGCAACAAATAGAAATTCGAGCAGTGAAAAACACCAGAAAATAACTTTAAAATAGCGGAAAAAACAAACTTACTTACAAAAACTTTGTATATTATACGAATGTATTACAATGGTTTTCAAACATTTCTTATTAATATTATTTTTATAGTTTTACCAGAGACATACAACCAGGGTGGCAAAGCAAATGTGATCCTACACATATCTTATGACAAGGACGTAGCCAGAGATGGGCCCGACGAGTACGTCCGAAATAGTACCAACAATTCAGCTGAGAGAGTTGGGAGGTTTCGGTCGGCACTTACGGGCACTGCCTACCGGTGGCAGCTGCGAAATTTAAATAGAGAATCCCGTTTTAAGGAAATTTCGCCTGAATGCGTTAATTTTAACGATAGGATTTTGAAACAAAATGTATTCTTCACGAATTTTTTAGGAGTGGTTCCCTACAACGGAGATATTTACATAAAATGTATAACATGTGTGGAATAAACTTTAAAATTTATGTTTTATAAAAAGATACATACATTCCATCTAAATTTAAAATAAAACGCTCCTAGGAATCTTCTCCTAAAAAATTCTTGAGTAAACTTTATTTAAAACGCCTATGTTTAAATTTAACGCACTCAGGCGAAATTTCCTTAACGTAGGATTTCCTTTTAAAATGTCGCAGCTGCAGGCAGCCGGTATCGAGTGCCCTTGAGGGCGACACTAACACGCGCGCCTAGTGTCCCATCACTCTTATGCGCAAGGTACTGGCTGAACAGGCATGCAGTGTTTCCGTCGTGCTGCATGTATCTATGATACTATTATCTGAAGCAAAGTCCAGTGCCAGTCCCTATAAATGTTTCGCACATTTCCAACTACATAACATAGGCTGTTCACGGTAAAATGAACACTTTTGAAATTCTTGCTTAGTATCTACCTGTATGCACGTTGAATAACCTTTCGCCGTATGAAAAATTAACATTTGCACGAGCCTCGTCACTTTATTCATGCGTCGGTCAAGTGTAAATGTAACGATGTTAGAAAAATAAAAATTTTACTAATCTGTTTATTTTTACACTTCGATGCATTAAAAAACAGAAAGTGAAATAAAAAATATAAGCTAACACTATTAATTTGACGTTAAGATATGGAGCTACTTTCCTACCATCGTTACCAACTTTACTCGGCGCATGTCACTCAGTGTGACCGTTCAAATCTATGCAGGTAGTAACAGTGGCTTTTTTATAAGGTTGATATCAAAAGTGCAAATTTTATAGTGAACAGCCTTTAGAAACGCGAATTTGAAACACACTGCAACACAATTCAAGCGCCAGGCAGAGCGAGGGCGCCTCTGACAGCGAGGTCTTGAGCGCCAGCGCCGGTGACGGAGAAAAGAGGTGAAGATGGAGCAGCGGAGGAATGCCAGGTCTGGAGTGCAACGAGAAAACCCGCCGGCCAACGGCAGCGTCCGTCACGTTCCACACGTGTGGAAATCCGAGTGACTTCGTACGGAACTGAACTACCTGGGACTTATTTAAGCAGAAAAATGCGTGCTTCTTTGTTATCGAAGCCTTTTGTAGCATTAATGTATAGCCTGTTCCCTGGAATGATTGCAAAACTTAATAATTAAATAAAAAATTCTGAAACAACAAATTGTTATATTCGCCTCGAAACAGATAATGAGAGTATACCACACTCGGTTATTTTTAAAGATTATATCTTCAAAATTGACTTTAAAATATCGGAATTTCATTAACATATATTTCCCGATACCAACAACCACCGCGGCAACAAGAGGCCGCGGTGTCTGAGCGGTTGGACTGCTCGCCTCCCATCAAGGCGGACGGGTTGTATCCCCATCCGGGTCATTTCCGGAATTTCGCAAGTGGGAATCGTGCCGGACGATGCCACTGGTCGGCGGGTTTCCGCAGGGATCTCCCGTTTCCCGCGCGCTTGCCTTTCGGCGCTGCTCCATTCTCCCCTCATTTCATCCTCATCGGCTCTCAAAACCTCGGTGTTATGAGCTCAAAATCTGTCAACTCAACCAGTACTCAGTTTATGTGCGGGGTAGTGTACGCCCGGCCCGACGCGACGGCTGCCGGACGCGGACGTGAGAGTTGGCTGCGGCGCCCGGAATGCGAGGCGCGCGCCGCGCCGGACCTGCTCCAAGACAAACAGCGGCCCGCGGGCCGAGACGCCTCTGCCGCTGCCGCCGCTACTACGCCGCATGCGAACATCCGCCCCGTACGCCGCCGCACGCGGAGGGGCGGCAGGAATGTTACACTGTATTTCTGGCCTCTTGAAAGAGGAACTCGCCGGTCCAGTTCACCTGGTCACCATGACACTCCAATGTTTTGTGTTTTTATCGCCCCAACACTTGCAGGTTCGCGCAAAACTATTATTACTTACACGGGTGCGCGCGGCATATGCTGTTCACGATCAACTGAGAACTTTTGAAAGTCCTGCTTAAGATCTACTTGAATGCATATTGTGTAATCTTCAGTCACATGTAAAATTAACATTGCCGTGGGCCTCATCACTTTATTCGTGCTTCAGACAAAGGAAACTGTGAAATGATTAGAAAATAAAATAATGCACAAATCTGCTCATTTTTAAATCTACATGAATCAATAAAATATAAAATAAAATAAATAATGCAAGTATTCACAAATGTTAATGTATAACTTTTAATTCGACGTTAAAACATAGAACTATTTTCACTCCGTCGTTGCCAACCTTAATGGACGCGCGGCGGCTGTGTGCTCGTTGAAATATGTGTGTAGGAGGGGCAGTGACATTTTTCTAAGGTTGATTTTAAAACTGTTCACTTTACCGTGAACAGCCTTCAATAATATTCGTAGATTTTTATGCCTCTCAAGCACTGCACAACCATAAAACACATAATTAAATATTTTTTAACATGAAAAAAATTTATGGCTGTAAAATTTTTATTATTACACGTCTGTGTAACAATTATGCTGTTCACACTAAAAACGGTGGGCGGGAGATAAACTAGAACTCAATACATCATCTGATTGTAAAAGCGAATAAATACTACGTCTGAGGATATCTAAAGACACGCATATTGTCACGAACAAAAAAAAAATCTTTTTTTTATATTAAATGTATATAAAATTGTGTTCGATACTCTGCCATTTTGAAATGCGGCACTGTTCTTAGAGTGAGTGAAGATATTTCGGCGGCTCTTAACAACGAGGTCTTGAGAGCCGATGAGGGTGATTGAAGTGAATATGGAGCGGCGCCGGAACGGGAGATCCCCGAGAAAACTCGCCGACCAACGGCATCGTCCGGCACGATTCCCACTTGCGAAAATCCGGTGACCCTGCGGGGTATTGAAACCGGTTCGCATTGGTGGGGGGCGAGCAGGCTAACCGCTCGGTCACCGTGGCCCCTCACTGTTCTTAGAGAATTTTGAAAACAGATTTTCATATTTTAAGTCGATTACGACAATTGACAGTAATAGTATTAAATGTATCATTACATTTATTATTTTAATTATTACGGTAAACGATATATTTATTCCCCATTTTAACTATTTAAGACTTATTTAATTAGTAATTAAATTCTATTTGTTAGATATTTATTTATGTCACGACTTGTATTATGGTGAAGTTATTAAACTACTTCAGTATATTTAATAATTGTTTGTCACTATTTTACTTTTTGAAAATTTTTCCCATTGCCTTGATTTCAATTCAGTTTTGGGCCTGTGTTTAAACACAACGGTAATCTTTTTAGAAACCTGCAGGCCGGAGTTTTATGAGTGTTTTTCTCTACCGACCGGATGTGCAATGCTGTGTTGCAGATTCTTTCACTCACAGTTTGCAGCTACCTCTTTCCGTCACTTCCCTGCCGTTGCAGTTCTTGCACATTTTCTCGGCGTATCTCCGCCGCTTGGCGCAGATTTCAATTTGAAAATTCCCCTTTGTTCGCCTCTTCTTTTGGACAGCGTCCGACATCTAGCGTCGTAAATCTAAGCTGGTCTTTCGGTTTTTGTTTCTACTTCCTGTGCGCTCCACGAGCTTCTTCTCGTCACGTTCTGTCCAACCACAGACTCAAGATGGCGTTTGCACAGATATGGTGGCTGTGTTCTTCGGAACTTGAGTTTATGTTTTAAATGTTATAGTTTATTTCTGTGGTAGCCATGTAGTTTTCTATAGCACTTTTTTATTTTTTGAGGTGTTTGTTTTTGTTGGTGTTATTTGGCAAGTTACACCATCATGCAAATTTTTTCTGTCTTCCCTCCTTGGTGAGTAACACTCCTATTTTATAGTCGTTCTCTATGTGCGTGCACCTACCATTTTCACTCACTAATTTTCCATGGTTACATTTGTTTTAGTGAGGGTCCCACTGCCAGGCTAATTAATCTCTACTGGTACTTTGGTTCACGTGGCAGGCTAATCGTTACCGCAACTGCCAAGCTAGTCTTTTCTATACGTCCCTGCTGAATGTTCGTTTCATCAAGGGATAACGCTCTGCACGTCGCTTCCCCTTTCTTTGTTGGTGACGACGTAGTCAAGATAATTTTCATTGTTCACGTGGATTCGACAGTCGTTCTACAGCTAAAATTATAGCGGGACCTATCTAAAAATAACGTCTTTTGAAAATAATTTTTTTTTATAAAATATTTTTATGCATATTTGACGAACTATTTCATAATGTTTATTTCGTTTTAAAAATATAACCATAAGGTACTTATTTGTTGTTGAGATATATCTGTGAGATATTACTTTAAATTATTTTAATATTTTGTTTTAATGTCACAGAATCGCTTTCATTTTTGAGGACTGTTGATGATGTAATGAGTTCGCTCTTTATGTTTATTTGGCCTTGTATTGAGTTCTCTCTTCTTGTTTATTTAGACTGTCTGTAATTTATGTTGAAAGAAAGCAATTATTTTGTTCAGATGATAGTGTTTTGTTTACCTCTTTATTTTGAAATAAGTTGTGAATAAATCTGAAGGAAAGATTTAATTACCACAATACTACAATTCACGTATTTTCATTTTAGATAATTGAGGTTTTCTCTGGGCCTATATGATGTTTAATCATACAAATAAATATTGCATATATAATATATATATATAAGGAGTATTTTGATTGATTGGTTTTAGCTCAAGTACCAGGCGGAATATATCGTACTATAAAAGTTGGATCACGAAAAAAATGGTGTTGACCGCAGAAACAGTGACCAGTACCAAGCCGTTTTCAATAGTGGGCATTGATTATTTTTTACTTTGGATTTGTAAGCCTTCACGTATTGTGCCCATGTACGACCAAAAGATAGAAAACTAATAAAATACTGACTTCCAACACGCACGCGCGCACACGCACACACACACACGTACGCATTATATATATATAAGCGCTTCATTTTGCCTTTTATGAGCATATTGTATTGTGTATATCGCTTCCTTTATCTTTCTTTATGCTCGGATCCTTTTGGATAAGGACACGGGTCATTTTTGTGCAAGGCTTGCAGTGTTTCCGTCCTAACGCTGTACTGTGCAAACTAGATCTGTAATATAGCGGTTTTATTACATGCGATAGATCTAACTAAGTCCGTATTTTTGTACTTTTCTCTTGCCACTTAAGGAAACTATCATTGACAAGCTTTAAAAATGCGAGATTTAACCACTTCCACGAATTTTTTCTACGAGAATACACTAAATTTGACAAAAATAAAAAGACAGGGATATAGACAATAGTTTTTTTTATCCTTTCTGGTAAAAAGTCATATTTCCACAAAGTTTATTTACCGAGATACGCGTTTGCACGCAAACGACGATTTCACACAAAATATTCCCGTACATAGTCCTCTTAACTCACAAATACGGTATGATCCTCAATATGAGATCCAAATTGTTCGCAGCCATTATAATAACGAAGCCCATTGCAATTAGTCTTTCTGCTTCCATTCATGCCATGTAAAATCCAAAACTACAGTACAAGTAACATCTCGATTTCAATTAATCAAAACTCATTTGCAACTTCGATTAAGAAATTCCGCCCGGTAACGATACGCAATTCATGACTATATTTCAATACAGGGTAGAAAGCCCAATCATCTTGAGACATTATACGCCAAAAAAATTTCATGAATACCCAAAGGTCTGCTGAACTAATATCGAAAGTGTAGCACACGTATTTCTGACGTCCATGAATATTTAATTTAACGTATTTGCAGTTTTATCACGTAACGCATATTTAACACTATTTATATTTGTATTCTACGATTTATTTTTATTTTTTGAGATAACATCATTTTCATGTTTATTTTCATATGATATGAATCAAGATTTTTATTGTTGTAAAGTTCGGTATTTTTCTCTGGTCTCTCGTATTTGTAATTCTTTCGGATTATTTGCTTTGTTAATTAGCTGTTTCGAGACTCATGACTATGTTTTTAGGACGCTGGGGACATTTATGTGGCATTTTGAATTGAACTTGGTTTGTGGGCCCTGTGGTTGACCGAAGTTTTAGAAACTTCCTTGAGCTAGGGATAGCAGCAGGAGGCTCGTTCACTTAGCTACAGCATCAAGAACCGGCAGGACATCGATAGGCCACACACCCGTGTGGGCGGTTGCGTGAGGCATTTTAATTGCCATTAAGTATAGGGAAGTCCGAGTATCGCCCTGAATATGGCAATATTAATAAGAAGAGATGTCACGCGAGGTGCAATTAGCAGAAAGTCGGCCTGAGAGCGCGTTTGTATTCAGGAGTTAGATTACTCGTTTTGAATCAGGCCGTTGGCCCGTAACCCATGCGTTACGTATTAGTACGCAGACTTCACCTTATGTTTCCCTTCACGCGGGGGAGGCCCGCATACGTCATGTCTCTACAAGAAAATTCCTTTTCATCAAGGCTAAGTCGTCAAAGCTAAGAAAACATTTGAATTTTTAACAATAAAGTATCAATAACATACAACATCCTTTTCACGTTCTATAAGGTTTTGCTAAACCGCCATTATGTTAAGTTCTGAAAGTGCGTATTTTCCCCTGCATTTTACCATGGCGAACCTGAGAAGTGTCTTCGTAACACCGGGAGTTAGTGCTAATATTTTTGAACACACATAATTTTTGTTGAAAGTAATCATTTTTGAAAAGTTACACATTTTTAAGTTCTGAACAGTTTAAGACAGTTCTTTTTGAACAGATAATAAGTTCATAGGAGTTTCACAGCCACTAACCCAACTATTAATTCAAGTCTTTAAATTAAATTTTCATTATTATTTTGGAATTGCCAGCTAGGGGTCAATACTTAATTTTTCTGGAAAAGTAAACATTCTGATTTTTCACATTAAATGCTAGGATTTTTTTTACACAATTTCCACGTAATTGTCGTATCTCAGTAGTATTTGTGGTTCTTTCCTGGCAATCCTAAGCATGGCTGATGTCCGTTATCACTGAATGTGCTATCGAACGAGTGTTCTAGAAACGTATGCAAATAGCATACGCACCTTTAGCCTGTGCGGTAAGGACAATCTGAGTGAGTGTGTGTGTGTGTGTGTGTGTGTCAACAGTTCAGCAGCCTGGACGGAGCCGGACATTTGCATACCGTCAGGTTGAATTTTAATGTCACCGTAGTACTCTCAACACTGGTCAATCATTATTTGATTTCCATGACAAAGGTTAAGGTAACATTTGGCAAAGGTACTGCGCAGTTAGGGTATGCACTCTACATAACTGTTGAATCCCTCATTCTAAGTTGTCATATCTTGCTCCAGTTGTCTACAGAAGTGTGCCTACAACACTGCCCGGGGAAAATAAAGCTTATTTTATATATTATTCCCCCTTTCACCCATCTTCCATTGTTGAGCAGTAGAGCCACACATTACATTGTTGTCACATATCCTATTGTGTTAAACTCGTTCACATCTGTCCCTACACACACATACTACGTTGCTGTGTGCTATGTCGTTACAAAAGAGACTTTAACTTCTCTACTATCGTACAAATAATTTTGCAAAAATAATTTAACGTCCAACGTCTAAAACTTACTGAAATACGCATTTCTTTTAACAACCGGAGATTTTTTAAGAGCCGTGACTTAATATCGAGCACATCCCATACTAAACGACATTGTATTGAACAATACTAAGCGGGTATTATAATATTATGGCTCACAAATGCGTACAGGTTCTCTCATAAAACGCGAGGATGAATAAAACCACACAAAATACCAGAATGTAAACAATCTGAATTACGAATAGCACTTATCTAATCATGAAAACTGAAACAACGTTTAGGCACTCCCATGATATTTAAGCAAACAGTTTGATGTGTGCAGATTAAAAGGACAAAAAACTTATCAAGTATAAGCAGCATGCACGGAACACCCAAGGTAAAAAAAAAAAAAAAACTGTAAAAACTACTTACAACCACCAAATACTTTTGAACAACGCTTACGAAAAAGTAGAAAACACTAGTTATGAAGGGGGTCACGGTGGTTGAGCGATTAGCACGCTCGCCTCCCACCAAGGCGAACCAGGTTCGCTCCCCGGCCGGACGATGCCGTTGGTCGGCAGGTTTTCAGGGGGATCTCCAGTCCCCCCCCCCCTTTTCCCTTCATTTCGGCAACGCTCCATATTCACTAAAATCACCTTCATCGGTTCTCAAGGCCTCGCTGTTAATATTCCAATATGTGAGACTGCCACTGTAATCAAAGATGGGCAATACATCAACGGAACTCTAGCAGTTATTGTTTACTCAATACAACGCAGAGCTTCTTGGCGTGTTGTGGAAGAGAGTATCACGGGAGAGTCTATCTGTACACGAGGTTGTCAAGGTCGCTCGGCAGCAGTGTTCGCCAGTCGAAGGCGAGACGCACAGCCAGTGTGTGTGTGGTGCTGAATATTAATGAGAGTAAAATAGAACGAGGAAAAGCGAGCGGTCGACGTTTGTTCGCGGAACACATTGCGCACTTATTCCGAGAACAGCCGCAAAGAAGAAATATTTAACATTCTGTGAACTAACGTGTTCGATCGTTGGGCAGCATTCCCAACTCGCATTTCGAAGGTCAGAGGTTTGAGCCCAAACGAGTGGTTGCAGTGGGGGTGGGTTTATTCAAGTGACTTACCGACTCCGTTCATTATATTATTATTATTATTATGTTCTTTCCATGGCCATGAGCTACCCTCCAGCATCGTATGTGTAAGCCCAATCACGAAGAGAAGTGTTATAGCAGTTTTATTTTTTAGATGTATACAAGTGAAGTTCTTTCCTTTTTTTTTAAATTTATATGTGAATGTCCCTGAATTTCTGTAAAATATTTTGCTAAGCACTTCTTAAAATGAATACAAACAATACCTTCGCCTTCCATAGTTTTATTATTTTTTTGTAATGCAATTTAGTTTATAAGTTTGTCCACCCAATCGTGGTGCTGAGTACTACAAAATTAACTTCGTACATTTCAAGTGCCACATTACGATGCATCCAACATTCAAGCAATCGTGCAATGACCGAGATAGAATACGGTCCGCTGGTCTGCAGCCTGCTGTACACTACGGAAGTAGGATTATGAGCATCAACTTCGATAAAGGCTATTCACGATAAAGTGAGCACTTATGAAATCAACCTTAGAAAAAAGTCACTGCCCCTACCTGCAAATATTTCAACGGGCGCCCTGAGTGACATGTGCCCAGTAAAGTTGCTAACGATGGATAGGAAGTAGTTCCGTATCTTAACATCGAATAAAAAATAAAATGTTAACTTAAATTATTTCTTCCTCTTTCTGTTTTTTTTTCTAATCTACCAGTAAAAAATTAGCAGGTTTGTAAAATATTTACTTTTCTAATAATTTCACGGGTTCACTTGACTGACGCATGAATAAAGTGATGAGACCCACGACAATGTTAATCTTACATAAGGCGGAAGAATACACAACGTGCATACAAGAAGATTTGAAGCAGGGCTTTCAAAAGTGCTCATTTTACCATGAACAGCATATAGTAATAAAGTTCAAGCAGATTTGGTCTAACAACTACAAATATTTACAGGAACCTAATTTTGAAAACTAGTATGCGAGTCACTTAAATCATGTAAGATTACACGGCCTCTATGGCACTACTTGTGTGCAGAATATGGTGGGAATAGGTTGACTGCTTCCCAAGGTACGGCATAAAAGATTTTTTTTTTCATTGGGCACTATCATTAAAAAAAAAAATAATATCAGGCTCTGTATATCGGACGCTTCTAATGGATACCGTCAGCATGAAATTTGTCTAAGTATTTAATAGATATGATAAAACTTATCTAAATTACTTATACAGCACCATTTTGAAAAAGAAAGCTTGACCTGCTTAACTTATGTACATTTACATGGCCCACGATACTACTTTAGGGAAACTTTTGGGGGGAATTAGATGATTAGTTCCCAAGATATTGCATTAATACTGCATTTCAACACCTGGCACTATATTACAAAAAGGCGGCAAAATATGATCTCTATAAGCATAGTCGATGCTTTCAATGGATATTCTTAGCATAAAATTAAACTGATATTGCTTAAATTGTTATATATACACACACATACATATATATGACAAACTTACCTATATTATTTATTTTGCAGCATACAGTAAATAAAGCCAAACACACTTAAAATATGGTTTACTATAGCACTATGTTATGTGCAAAGTTGGATGGGAATCAAATCGGTTGAGTGGTCCCGGATATATAAACACAACGGTTATGTATTGGCACATTTAATGCTTTTCGCAGATAATGCTACATATTAAAGTAGGTTAAAATTGTTTGGGAAGTATGGCGTACTAACCTGAAATATACACGTAACTGTTGTTTTGAAAATATGTGACTACCTCCTCAAGACATATACATTTTGATGGACTCTAAAAGTAGAACTTGCCACCTGAATTTTGTGGGCATCAGATAATTGTTTCTCGAGATAGGACAAAACACTTAATTTTTCATGTGGTGATATCATACAAGATTGAGGGAAACATGAGTTTATGTATTAACTTATGTTTGTATAAGTACTGCCAGCATACAAAGTTAATTAGAAAGTTGTAACTGTTTCCCAAACATAGCAAGCTATGCTAAAATGTTTGCATGGATGCTATTTTGAAAATAATTGTGACCCAATTAAAACACGCCCATTCACACGGCCTGCTAAAGTGCAACGACTTGTTTGCCAAATTTGGTAGGAATCGGTGGATTCTTTACCCAGATAAGACAAAACTTCATTAATTTATTCTACACTGACTCACAAAACGGCAGACAAAAGAGGCGCTCATTTGATTGTTGTAAAATAAACTGCCAGCATACAAAGTAAAGTTCAATTAGATACTCAGTTTCGTAGAAATAGAACACTAATATAAACATTTATGTTTCCACTATTTTGAAAATAAGTATCCGGCCCACTTAAAAACACGTCAGTTAAATGGCCTGCTGTAGTACTACTTGTCTGCCAAATTTGAACGGAGTCAGATATTGCAAGCATACAAAGTTAACTTCACATGTCTTATGGTTTCGTAGATATAGCATGTTTAAAACATTTTTATATGTCCCCCAATTTCGAAAATAATAGCCTGGCCCCTAAAACATGTCCGTTTACATGGCCTGTTGTAGTACTACTTGCTTGTTAAATTTGATGAGAATGGGATGATTTTTTCCAAAGATAAGACAAAACTTCATTTATTCATAAGTGCTAGCTTACAAAAGTGCAGACAAAAGAGGCTATCTATTGACATATTTGATGCTCGTAAAAGATCCTTACAGTATAACAAGTTCGTTCAAAATTGTTTAAACGGTATGGTGCAGATGAACCCAAGACATTTATATTACCCCCATTTGGAAAGTAAGTGACATTCAATTAAATTACATATATGATTGCGGCTTACAATAGTATTACCCATATACCAAAATTTAGTAGGAATCGGTTATGTATTTACTGAGGTACGACATAAAAGCATTAATTTTCATGTTGTATTATCTTCCCAAATGGCTCATTAACAACACTGTTGCTTTTTAAATGTAATGCTTAAATCATTCACTGTCGATGTACTAGAATTGGTAAATATCAGTCACACGGTTCACAAGATCAAATGAAAAAGTTAAGTTTTTCAATTTAGCTTATCTTCAAAAATGGCAGATTAATAATATTATCACTTTCTAAATTCAATACTTACATCATGCACTCTCAATGTACCGAATTTATTTTAAATCGGTTAAATGGTTCCCGAGATGTAAAGGAAAAAATGTATTTTTCAATCTGCACTGTCTTCCAAAATGACGGACCAATACCAATATCAGTTTCTAAATTAAACGTTTCTATCATGGACTGTCAGCGTACCAGATTTGGTTTGAATCGGATAAATGGTTTCCGAGATATAACACAGTGACGTAAATTTTAAAATTGCCGCCATTTTGAAAATAAGAAACTGGCCTGATCGACAACAAAAAAGTCTGACGTCAGCAACAAATACTATGTGTGTATCTAATTTGGTGAAATTCTGTTATCAGGATGTCAGAGATGTAGAAGGGGAAGGGGAAATACATTCCAGACAGACATTCGGGTGATTGCATAAGCCTATCTTACCTTCGAAGTAGGCGTAAGAGTGTATTTTGTCGCGTATGTACTCGAAAACACTGTAAAATTTCCGAATACATACTATGTTGACATCTGTACTGCCATCATAGAGAGTTAGTTACGTGGTTTTAATGACCACGGGCCATTCACACCTTCACTAAAAAAGACAGGACCCTTAATATTTATGAACAAAATAATCTGAATAACAAGCGTGGTGGCGCAGTGGTGGTGACAAACTCGCATTCAGGAAGACATGGGGTTTTATTTCCAATCCGGCTACAGTGATTTAGATTTTCCATGGTTTCCCGAGATCACTCCAGGCGAATGACGGGATGGTTCCTCGACAAAGGCCACGACAATTTTTCCGCGTTACTTCTTACTTGCCTCCTCAGTGTGGCTTTGCTGTCGACATGTTAAGACAAACGTTCAAAAAATTGCGTAGTTACTTTTATGTAACACCGTTGATTTATGATGAATCAGCACTCAAACATTTACACACCTAACACTGTTCAACACAACTCAAAGTTGCCGGACTTACCCAGATGTGTTAATTAGTTCTTGAACTTCGAGCAAACAAATTTTACCTTATTAAGGTGCCACACGTCAAACTGACATTACATACGCAGAAACAATTTTTTTTTTTATTTCATTGGTTTGAACACGCGCTTTTAAAAAGATTTTATTCAAAATATTTCTCTTACTGTAACATTACATCTAGTTTTTGGATATAGTAGATACTAAAAAATATAACAGTTTATACTTGACGTTTAAAAGTGCTGTGAAGAAAAAAATACTTTTTTTGGGACAAAGATTTTTTATAGCCGCCTCAGTGGCCCACTTAATCACGCAATGCTACCGGCGAATCTATGCGTAAATGCCCTAGGCTAAGTTGTCTATTAACCAAACACACACTAACATAAATTCTTAAAAGGCACAAAACATAAACTTATCACGATTAAACAAAAAAACCAATAGTGTTAGACCCAAAGTTGAATATTTATATAACGATAAAAAATGACTGTTAAATAAACTGGATCCATTTTCACTGAATTTCCCAAATTCTTGATGCTGTAAATTTTTTTCAAACTCAAAAATCTATTATTGATATAAAATAAATATCTCTACGACGCTTTAATTTACGTTGTCAAATAATAATTTAATTAGCTATTTGTCACAGCGACCTGCCAGTATTTGATAGAATTCTACCCATCCTACTTTTAAGCTGGTTATAACCAGATGGTATGCCATCAAATCCGTACTCCTCTCTCCCCATGTGGCACATAACCTTTTTAAATGTCTCTCTAGAGTTGCGTTTACAAAGTAACAGCTGATGCAGAAAAAATCAGCAAACAAGAAAATGTTTTAAATAAGCATACTCAGAACAAAGGATGTTTATTTTACATCAGGTTGAATTCTTTTTTAATGCATACTTTAATCTGTATTCGGTGTTATTTTGCGACCTGACTAGCATTTCCCACGTTATTTATGCTTTATCGCTATTCATCATACTATTTCCGGCTATCAAGTACAACGTAAGAAATCCCCAAACATAATCAATGCTGTGATAAAATTATCCACTTTTTTGCTGACATATTTCGAGGCATCTTCCAGGTTTGCTGCTGTTATTGGTAGTTTACAATAAACTTTAAAGAATTCTGCGCTGGGTGGTTCACAGTTGATGCAACACTTCTGATAATCTTGAAGAAGGAAAATACACTACCCGTAACTGTATATATTTGTACGTCAAATATTGACAGAACTTGCTAACAATGTAAAGTTTAAATTGACGGTTATTATAATCGGTTACTAGACATCAAATCGACAAATGGAAGAAGTTACGAAAAATAGAACAAATCCATACGTGACTGAATTTCAGGTATTTATGCATATATTTTCTCTGTATACTAATTATCTTATTAAACATTTTCGAACAATTTTATCTTCTAATTTAAGTTTTCTCGGGTAAAATAATTATGTTAAAGTAAACTAAGCAACATAGAACTGCTTTACAAATCTGTATAGTAACAACGGAAATTTGAATGTGGGCTGATTCAGAGGCCGTATTTAACCTTGAAAACGTAAAAGTGGGTTGATTTTCTTTTGTGAAACTTAAAACTATTTTTTAAGAAATGTACGAGACAAGCAACATACAAATAACAATTTTGGGTTTGTTCTCTTTTGCAAAACTACGTCTTACGCAATAGTAACGGGTTTACGTTCATAAAATAAGTGAAGTGTCAGTCTAAGCATGGGTACTAGTACAAATGACGTAAGGATGTGCAATGGGCAGAACAAAAGAACCAAAGCAGGGCTTTTGACGGTCGTTCAAACTGTGAACCACCGGCACGCACCCATGCGAACACTCCAAGTTTCCGTGTCGATCGTCCCTATGGAGAAGAGAAACACAGACTCACCATAAGCGGCCCATTCCTAGAAGACAGTGCCGTCCTTGCAGCTCAGCAGCCTAACAGTGTACAGCCTGCAACAAGAACACGCAGTTATCAGCAGCGCCGGTGGCCCGCAACGGCTGATTATTTTTACAAACTAGCTTAGTTGGGAATACCCACTCTGCTAAGAAGCTGCCTAAATAAACCAAAATGCACTTATTTTTTCACTTGTTTTTATAACTACTTTTACCTAATGCACTTTGTCATAAGTAGAATTTAATAGTTACGTTATTTTGAGAAAAGTACTGGTAGTTATAGAAATTCCGGCATTACAGAGTCATGCTGCGAAACTGACGACGTATAAGCATTTATAGATTAATAAGAAAGAAAAGAATAAAAAAAGTATATATACAAGAATATATACAAGTGACGTGCATAATGCTCTTAAATTTATTCGTCTAACTTTGAATATGACGTTTTTAATCCAACGTTGATCAGTAACGTCCAGTACTTTCTCTTCATGGGAAAATTAACTAGGGCTAATACTTTGGTTTAGCAAAGCATCCATAATTTCACATGTTTAGCTTGACAAAAAACTTTTAAGTAGATTAAAGGGACGATTAAAACGAACGATAGGGCTAATTTTCAAACATCTTTATCAAGGATGTAAATGCGGCAGGGAGCAAAGACCAAGGCGAATAATACACAATTCAACATTTTCTGGTCACAGTAATTCGGACAATCTACGATCATAGTTGATATTCACGGTTTAAAAATTATAGGCCTCCTCCTCTCCTAGCAAATCAGTTTGTTGAAATTACCCTGGCACATATAAGAATAATATTATTTTGTATAGTTTTTTTCCTATATATATATATATATATATATATATATATATATATATATATATATATATATATATAATATATATATATATATATATATATATATATAGAGAGAGAGAGAGAGAGAGATGGAAATTGAAAAACATTTTAGAAGCGCAGAGAGATGATTATAAATTCGAAAGGCAAATTACTTGCAATGAACTTAAGGTAAAATTAAAGTTGTTAAAATACAACTGTGGCAGTGCTATACAATTTTAACTACACTATATATGAAAATAATTCAAAACTAAAAGCTAATGAGAGCCGCAGAATATGAAAATTTAGAAATTAGTTTTCACATCGTTAAGTTATACACAAAACGAGGGCAAATAAATAACGACAAAAGTACAGTAAGCTCAAACAACTTTAGTACCAACGCTGTACTCATACCACAAGGCTGGGCTCGAATTACAACAGGATCGATAACCTCAGTACAGAACACAGAAATCTGTGCAATCGCTACAGTGTTCCTTTGCAGAACTGGAAAAAAAAAAAAAAAAAAAATCGGTAGCTTTGAGTTCCAGTAAATGGGGGGAAAAAATGGGATAGGTTTTAATTTTTTGCTTTTAACTCTCCAACAGTGAGTTATTTATATGAATACAAGAAAACATGTTCACAGGAAATAACAAGGTGTAAAAATACCACGCGAAAAATAACTACGAAACTCAGCCACCTAGGGGGCCAAATTGGAGGTATAGCTGGTCATAAGTAACTAATTAACACGTTCCACAGATTAATATTAAATTCCCATTAACTCATTAAGAATATATTCAAACCTACAATACTCCACACAAATGATTATTTAAAAAAAAGTTCAGAAAACGGAAGTATGGATCAGATATGTCGTGACACTGAAATAGCTAAGCAGATGACGGGCGATGCGATTCCAATATCTGGGCATAGCCAAGTTCGTAGCAGGATGGAGGAGTTGGTTTACAATAAATAAAGTAACTAAATTCCATTGATCAGTTTAGGTATAATGCCAGAGACAACTACCACGATTTCACAGTAAGAATTTTCTAATGGAAGCACCGCGAACATTCCACACTGTCGCAACCGCAGGCCGCTGTTCTCACGCCACGAATACTTCCTCCACCCACCCATGTCTGAGCACACATTGCGGCGTCACAGCAGTCACATGTCTCTAAGATCGCTGCACTCGGTTCTCAAATCGCTCGCGCATTACGCATAAGTAGCCACAATTCATAGGACATCGCTGTCCAATGTTGGCGGCCACAGAGCTGTGAGGCTCCGCTGGTATCTGAAGCTGCGCTAATCCTCCCTCCCCCTCACCAAACTAACCAGCGACTGTCACGTAACAATATTACAAAAGCAGCGTCCAGACGAGTCTCGAAAGTGTAGGGCAATCTCCGTCGCCCCAGTCATGGAGGTGCTTCATCTGCAGGTCACGATGCTGAAACTCGCCACACTTATACATAATCTCCCTCCCTCAATCCCTCTCGCTCTCTCTCTCTCTCTCTCTCTCACGCGCACACATCCACCTGCTGCTCTTGAGTCCGACAACCGACGTGTTATCTGTATGGATGGAAGGCAGCCAACATATAACGAAAATTTGTTTTCCAGAAGGAGCCATGGGGAGTAGACAAGGGGGAAAGAAAAGGGGGGGATTTGTAGACATACACAGGGGAGGAGGTGATAAATTTATGGAATCCCCCCCCCCCCAACGAATCGGCCAAAAGAGTAAAGTTCAAAATCTATATGTAAATAAATTTGACTGGTCGAGAGATTTTTAAAATGTTACTATGGTAGTTGAATTGTGCATTAAATTCGTCTCACAGCCATTGCCAACATTTAGATCCATCGTGAAGCATGCTCAACGATCGCCTTTGTTTGGATCCACTATGAAGCAGGTCTTATTAGAATGGCTATTTCCACATTAAGGCTACCCATTTTTATCTTGAGTGGTCGAAATATATGGTGATCACTCTGGGTAGGGTCCGGTAAATATGCAGGATGTACATTCAACATCAAGGTGTTGGATTGTCGTATCTGTTGCAATAGGCAGTATTTGGCCAGTCATTGTCATCTTGCGAAATTACACCAGCAGACAGCAATCCACGTCGTTTTTGACTTTGCGGGTTGAAGATGATTCTTCAAGATATCTGAATATGAGCCACAGAGGTGACAGTGATCCCCCTAGCACGTAGTGCTCCATGACTATGCCTCGTTCGTCCCAACAGAGGGCCAGCCTAACAACAATTCTGGGCTCGCTCTCTTTGTAGTGGACCCGGATTTCATCTCCAGTAACGATTTTTGCAAGGAAGCCATCACCTTCCGTGAAAGGTTTTCACAGGCGCCAACACGTCGCTGTTTCAATTTTAGAGTCAACTGCCGTGCTACCCACCTTGCCGATACTTTGTGAAACTGAAACACATTATGAATGATGTGATGTACTGAGCAATTACTAATGTTCAGAATTTCTGCACTTTCATCCCCCGTCACTCGGCGATTTTCCGTAAGTAAAGGGGGGCACGGTGGCTGAGAGATTAGCACGCTCGCCTACCACCAAGGCGAACTGGGTCCAATCCCCGGCCGGGTGACCGGATTTTCAAATGTGGAAATTGTGCCGGAAGATGCCTTTGGTCGGCGCGTTTTCTCGGGGATCTCCCGTTTCCCCCGCCCCTTCATGCCGGCGCCGCTCCATATTCACTTCAATCACCCTCATCGGCTTTCAAGACCTCGCTGTTAAGAGCCGCCCAAATCTCTAACTCACTCACTCAATCAATCAATAAAACTTCAACTGCTGTAGTATTCTCTGGCGTCAACTCGTGCCTGATCCGGGCGAGAAGCGTCTGTTACCAAATTTCCACAATTTCTGAACTTCCTATTCTATTTATAAACTTTATACTATGACAAACAGGTATCACCGTACTGAATTGACATTTAGTCGATGCACTTCAATAGGTTTCACATCTTTGATTATCAAAAACCTAATACCAGAATGCTATTCTTGTTTCGTGCACTTCTGAAGCTGGGCAATCATCGTCAAATTGGTAGGTACTGTGATGGTGTTTGCTTGTCCGCTCTTTCCAGTCACTTGTATGTCGTCCATTGAAGCATTTTCAACAGTACTGCCAACTTACAGGGCAGTTGCGCGCTATTTACAATTTTAATAACAATTTTAATGTTTTCATTTGACTCTCTTTCCTAATAAAATATACTGGATAGTATTTCAACGACTTGTAACGAAATATTGTCTACGAAAACCACGCTAACCCTGCTTGAACTTAATTTGATGTTTAGTGAAACTTGTTAGAAAAGTTAATAACGCTAACACTATTTGGATTTCCACAACAATTATTCTTGATTTATATTTTAAACAAGGCGCACCACAGTTATCTGACCGCACGTCGCATTGCGCCGTATATTTCGTTATAAAGTAGAATCTTCTCCGTCAGTGTTCTCGGAGGATGTGTTTCGTGGTACTATTTCTGCTAAGTAATGGCTTCGGAACCAGGGACGGTTTGGGTTAGCGGGCTAGAGGGATAGGCGCGCAAGAGTAACCCCCCTAGTCTTTTATTCACACCAAATAAAAATTATCTCATAAATGTGCAGCGCAAACCACGGCAAAAGAAGTGGGCAGAAATAAAAAACAGAATACCATAAGAGGAAATGAAAACGGAGAGAACGCAGAATATCGATCGAAAAATGTAATGTGCAATGGAAGACTACAGAAATGTCACAGCAAACTGAGCGCTCGCGGAACAGCACGGCCTACGCTACCCGTAGTTGCAAAACCATCGCAATAAAAAATCCAGTGTTATAAACAACTTACACAGACTTTTTTTAAAAACTAGACAGTGCAGGCGGCAACCGTATGGGTCGTATCTACCTGGGATTATTTAAACGTTTTATACTAAATCAATGTGACTATAAAGGCGACAAAGGCATACTCGTCAAAAGTAATAAAGGTGTCTTTTCATGGAAAAGGGCGAGACTATGGTATTATAAACGTCGGACACAGTTTTTGCGGGATATTAATTCTAAAATAAGAATTGTAACTTAAGTACATTATTAAATTTTGTCAAATAATTCAAAGCCAGAAAATAATTCTGTAAACATCCTTTTAAAACACGTCCAATCTCGGAGAAATCTATTTTAGGAAAAGAAACCTAAGACACCGGAATATATATATATATATATATATATATATATATATATATATATATATATATATATATATATATATATATATATATATATATACACACACACACACACATGCATGCAACGTTTCTCAAATTATACTATAACCCTCAGCAGAACACAGATTTGGAAATAAAGAGCAGATTTATAGCACTGCACGCAACATATTGCCACTGGTACGTACGGCCCATGTCATTTCACGGCTAAAGCTGCCTGTACCTTATTACAAAAAACTCGGCAAGATTAAAACGGCTACAAAAATCCAGCTAACTACAGCTGATACTTGTAAATGTCAAGTAAGGATGTTTCCAAACAGTGGGTTCATGAGTTTGATGTGTGTTCTAATTCCCCAGCACAGAAAACGACGCAGTAGCACTTATTTATTTATGTAGCAGATAACGGAACATAAAACCCTTACATTAGCCACATTACAGTATTTTAGGTCGTAGAAAGCAGTATTGATGAGATACTTTGTACTGGCAGAAAGACCGGTACTCTATTATGCTAGATTCCCGTGCACACAAGAAAGGTTTTTCTTATTTTTACTATTAAGTTTTCAATTAGGGTTAATTATACGATTTTATAGTTTATAATTACTGAAAACAATTATAAACATTAATAAATTACTCCGCTATAATGAATGAACCAACGCCATGCCGTTGACCTGAAGATCAGGTTTGAAATACGCCGTCAGGTTGGACACTCGTGTGTTCCGAGGCCGGAAATAATAGAGCGTCACAAGCACGCGCACGATGCTTCATCGCCTCTAAGCGGCAAGTCAAACAACTGGCGCAGTCGCTTTGCCGTCAACTCTGCCCAGACTTTCCGCACCGACACGATAATTTTACTACCTGATATAAAAAAAATTAAAAGGGTTGCACGTCCATACACTATTTCAAGGAATTTGCATCTGCAAAAAAAAAAAAACACACACCTCTCTCTCTCTCTCTCTCTCTCTCTCTCACACACACACACACACACACAAGAAAGAAAGAAGAAACAAAAAAAACTAGCACTCAGGTGGCGAAAGTTTATTGTACGGTAATTGTAAATATATAACGTTATAAAAATATAAGCAGTTTTTAAATAAAAAAAAATTAAATTAAGCCCCTGAAAAAGTTTTGTGGCCTACATGGACAACATCCTTCAGTTTAAACACTAATAAACCTTCTTCTGTGCTAACAGATGTACTAAAAACTCCCCTGCACGAACTCCCCATTGCAGATTTATGTACGAGTAACAATACAATATCAGATAATTTTTTTTTATGTAGTGTGAACGAGTTCTCACGTCAAATGTCATTGCGCTCCATGGCTTCCACAAGGATTATGGCATATTGTATTTCCTGTCATATGAAGAGTTTCTATTAATTTGCAGAAAGTTTGGCAAGATACAGTGACTGCCAAAAGAATCCCGCCACGAACAGCTATGCGTTAGAGAATTGTCACGGAAGATACCTCGCCTAGTTGTCCCGTTACTTACAGCGTAGGAGTGCTTTCCCAGTTGCGGCACTCATGGCTGAAACGGATATGTAATTTTTCAATGTTTGCGCTAGCCAGAATGACTCCAAAGCTAGAAAATGATTATTGTTATATAACTGAGTGTGTGTGTGAGATCTAATGCACTTGACGTTTCTATCTTTGTTCTTCCTTATTCCTGTAACAGACAACTCAGCGATACGCGAAGAAGGAAATCAAGGATGAACACGTTTAGAGAGCTTGGCAGGGGGCAGGAGTTCATTCTGCGCCTCGCGCGCCGAACGGTGGACATCTCTGCGACCTTCGATTGCGCCAACCGGGTGATGCGCTAAAGGACATGCTGGAAAAGGGGCAAGTGATGTTGGCCTAGAAATTGACAATTCATGTGGAGTTCTTAACTCTTTCTGGAGATTATGCTGGGACTAAGTTGTAGAAGTAAAGAGTTTCTTTCAGAAGGGAAAAGCTAGAGAATTGCGTTAATGCAACTTATACGCCTTTAAGAAGAAAGGAAACTGTTATGTGCAGATGCACGACAAAAATATATTTTTCTAGGGACAAAAATCATATGCTCAGTCAAGACAGATTTTGGGATACTATCTCTATTATACGACTTCGAAGTTTGAAAAGTGTTTTTGAGAGAGTGCGAGAGTCTGCCTGGGCCAGCGAGCATTAATTAAATTTTGTGGTGTATGGTGAGAGGTGCACCCTCAGATCTGGAGTGTGGGAGTGTGTTCGAGACAGTATCGCTTGAGGCATTCCAGTTCACCTATCACAGTGATAGAAATGTTTGTGTTTAGAGAGAAGATAATTTCATCCCAGTTCATCTACGACAGTGATAGAAATGTTTGTGTTTAGAGGGAAGATAATGTCCGAGTTGCTGTACAGCTTCGAAGATTAGTTTTCAGCATTAGTACAGTCCACACTGGGAGAGCTTAACTGTAGTGAGGAGCCTCTTACCTAGAGTTGCAACACTTCTTAAAAGATGGTTTTAAGACAAACCAAAGATGTTAATAGATGTTTTCAGGACAGTCTAAATATATTATACTTTATTTGAAAATATTTTATTTGTAAAAGAATATATATATGAGAGGAGATGCTTTGTATGTTGCATTTTAAAATAATTAAATTACATCTGCAATTTTCAAAAGGGTGGGATACAAAAAAACAAATAATAATCTGCAGGATGTCACAAAATATATAAGACCAATTTAAATGTATTTGGGATAATTTGCCAATTGCTCTCCCCCAGCCAATTTGGGGGGGGGGGGGAATGGGGCCAAATGATTTCGTATTACATGGGCTATTTATGTTTTGAGGTGATGATTGAATTACATGCTTCCCTTTCTTTCTCTTCACAAAATCCTTGTGGATGAGTAGGAAAAATCCGCCAACATTGACGTAGATCCGAGTTAGCAAGGATGAGAAGAGGGGGGGGGGGGAGGGGGGACCTGGGCCCCGTTTGAAATTAATGTGCCCTTTCACTTGAGGGGGCTTGCAAAGTTGTAATTAGAATGGATATAATTGTAACAATTTATCAATTTTGTTTTTTAAAAAACTATAATGTAAAACTTGTGTCATGGAAATGAAGATACAACTGCAGACACGAATATTCTGTTCGATGCGACAGTACATTTCCGGACGCCTTCAACTTTTATTGAACTCCCACTTACTCAGCAACTCCTCATTCCAGGCAAGAGTACACAGCAGGGGTGTACAAAAGCACTCACTTCCAAGAACAAACCAACCATTCACTTACAATGTTCTGATGTCCTCCTGTTTATTTCGTGCATTGCAGTTGTTATGAAGTTCGTGTTCATGTTTATTTCACTACGATGCATGTTAACAAAAATAAAACATTGTACTGATGACTCAAAAAGAAGCTCGGATAACGAAGACTTTATTCATGATATGGAACTTAGAAACCCAATGTAAAGTAATTCCATAGTGATTTACGCAGGAAAATCCGTTTATGATAAAGAAAAGTACTGTGAAAAAATATATTTCTGCTTCCTATTGCTCAGATTCCTGCTGAACTAGTGGTGGTTTGGTTAAAATTCTACAGCATACTGAAAAATTAATCAAAAGCTGTTTAGTTGTTGGGTGGCACCAGAAGAAACAGGCGTAAAGAAAACATATTTTACAAATTGTGGGTAATAATTTCTTTTATCACAAAATACTATCTTGCCCACACGTACAATTTACGATTTTGATATCAATATAATTTTAATGCACTTGCATACATGTATGTATCCTTACATTCAACTGTCCACAGCTAGCATGTCTGTTCGCCATGCTTTTGTAATTTTTTCCTATTAACAGATTTCAAATTTTAGCTGTATGAAACTTGTACATTATGAATATTCACCGTCATGGCCGAAAGACCACAATTATATTGTCATTTTCCGATTGAGCTTACACGTTTTTTTTTTTCATAGTCCCATTCCGCGTCCTCACCCGAAAAATACTAACTTAAAATAAGTAAAACATTTGAACTTTTGGTTAAATGTAATATTACGGCAGCTAGCTAGCATTCTGACCCGCCCCTCCAAAATCTCCGAAGATTTACATCTATGACCACAACAATTATCGAAAAAAATTCATTTAATTTGGCTCCAAAGTTAGTTTGTACAGAATTTAGTTAAAGTAAACGTTATCTTCTTCTTTTAAGACGGCAGGAAATTGTTGCTTGCTTGAGACAGGATGTGCAGCATTATAAAACCACCGAGTTGTGATAGCCAGATTTATTTATGTAATGCAACACATAATACATTAGTAAACTGTGTATGATGTTGGCAATATTTGTGAATGCAATTAGCGGGGAAAAGAAATAAATACTGGCCCCAAGAAATATGTTTGCTAATACTGCTCCCAAGAAATATGTTTCCTCGGCTATACTCGGTTCAGGAACCAATACCTAGAATTCGTAGGAACTCACTTTTGACAGGCCCACCCTCGTTACAGGGAAAAAATTATTTGCCACACCAACTGTGGAACGTATTTACATAACTACACACACAGGAAAACACTTGTTTTTATTATTTTGAACTAAAATATTGTAGAGGAGAGGAAAGGATAACTATTCATTGTCAAAAATGATGTCAGACGCGCCAATTCCAGCTGCAAATTATTTATTTTAAATATTCAAAATTATGTTCAATTGCAAAAATATACATTTGTTGAAAGCTGGAAAAATAATTCAAATAAATAAAATAACCCTGAACGGCAGTGAGTAAAGAAAAGAATAGTGTTCACACTAAGCTGCCGTTAGGAAGTGGTCATGCTTAACGGTCATTTTCAAATACCCTTGCGTGACACGTATTAACAGCCTGACTTAAGCATTTAACATATGTAGTCCCCTCAAAAAAAATCTCGAACTTGGTTCAAGAAAAGTATCTAACTCGACTGTCTCAATTTAAGTAGAAAGCACTTGACTTCTTTCAGGGTTTAATTGTGTTTAAAATATACTGAAGCCAATATAGGCGCCTTGCCAACATGGCGTCGTGTAGAATGTTCTACGTCAACGGCGTTACGTAGCAAAGTCTAATTCGAAAAAAAATTTAGAAACTTGATGAAAAATAGTTTCTACCAGTTTATAGGCGAAGACAGGTTGGTGTTTCTCGTAGAAGGATCGGAGGTAGGAATTTCATGTCTGGGTGCGGTGCAACTTAACGTGACTCGCCGGCTCACGGACGTAACAAGTCTAGCTAGCTATCTTACATTCCTAAACAGCTGATTAAAAAAAATGATGTGGAGTGCTTACTATCTCAACTCGACGCAAATACACAAATACAAACAGAAGTAAGCTGTAAGAGCTAAAAACACTCTAACTTATACTTATAATACCTCCGCTACGTCCAACTGTAGTACGAGCGTCCTGTCCTAGCGTCTAACGCAGTTGAAGGTTGGCGGCAGAGAGAGCGAACTTTCAAACTACTAGCGCGGCCTAACCCTATGCTGAGCTCTCCAGCCAATTGGAGCACAGGGTTTGAACCTATTAACCAATCGCAAGGCTTGCTAACTAACGAACTAAATTGACACACTCCAAACGGCCTAACTCCCTGTTCCATAGAGTTATGGGTCTCGTAGAAGATAATCAAAAACACAAAAGAAATTCCCCGAAACATTCACAATAAAGGCGAGACCAAAAATGCAAAATATTATTTATTAAGTAAAATATAAACAAAAGAAAATCTAGCTATCTATCTGAAACATGAATTATTGACATTTGTACATCTAAGTTTAAATATCCTAACCATATGAAAAATAAATTATAAAAATTATGAAAAATAAAACATATGTGAAACCTAGGTAAATTACAAGTATTATGCATGACAGTGTCCAGTGTGTGAAACAAACATTCATTATGATAAATAAGTGCAGAGTTTAAGTGTAGATCGTGAGGAATAATACGTTACAAATGAATACATGCCTTGCATTAAAAGTAAAATAATATCGTTTAACTAAGTTTGCTGTGCAGTTATATAGTACTTCATTTTGTTCACAATTAAAATTTTCTATTAACCAGCCCTGAAACATTCTAAACTATAGATAGACTCCATAGGAGCAAAAATACCAAGATATTTACCACGTGCCTTACTTTTATTAATGATACAAAATTCCTTAATACGTTCAAGCCTTTTTAAATAGTTTGGTTACTGCATTTTATGTGCACGGTGCCATGCATACTATACAGTTGCATTGAAGCATATAGGGCCTACCAGGTTTGTTCTTGCTTTTTATATACTTACGAATAAATGTTTTCACAAAAGGACTGTAAATCTTTTCTGAGCAGCTGTCGCGTTCTGAAGGCCGTATTCTTTATAGTGATTAATGGTTTCAGTACGTTAAGCATTTCATTAAACACATTTTAAGACATCCGATGATACTAAAACAAAATCAGCATTACTTTAGAATATTTCAATAGAAATACTGCAATTCATTTTCGTTTGAATTGTAAGAATTAACGTAACGTCTATGTTGTACCTGCGCTGGCAATAATCGCTCCGCTCAAAAATACACAAAAATCAATAACCGCGAATAAATGATGCATTATTTGAGGTGTTTATATGTTCACGTCACATTTCACCTCAAGTGAAACATGGCCCGCGGCTCGCAGCGATAATCGGAGCCAACGTGAAGCAACTGGTGAACAACGCCAGCCGTGGACATCAGTTTCTGGAATGTAGTTGTGCTGCGGACTGCGCTTATCCAAGCGAAGTCTGGAACCCCCCCCCCCCCCCAATTTTTTCCCCTTCCCACGAACACAAGGACGGACGTGTATCGCAGCCTCGAAGGACAGGAAGAAAAGCACCAGAGGAAGAGGGCTTGCAACACAATAGGTGCTGCGCGTGACGTCAATGCGATCCGACGGAGAAAGAGAGGCCGAAGGGAAGAGAAAAAAGCTGGTAAGGGGAGCATAAGTGAGAACACGAAGGTAGAAGGAAGCGGATGGGAAGACCTGCAGGACTTTGAGGACACTCAGGACCTGCCTGGTCCATTGTGCGGTGCAGGTGACGTCACCACGGGCGGATCAATGGAGCGGGTTCAGAGCAAAAGCACGGGGGTCCGTACCCCCCCCCTCCCTTTTCGAGTCTCGGGCAAAGCACTTGAACCGCTCTTTAATCACCTGCCTCGCCCCGGTATACAAATAAGGCCAGCCATTTCTTGAAAAAGACCGAGTAATGGAAGGAGCAAAACACGGCCACGGCAACAGGACGAGAAATTTCAGAACGCGTCACATTTCGTGTGAAAGGGACTTGATTTCCGCGCGTACATTTTACGGCAAGGGAACAAAACCAGAGCCCATGTTTCGCTTTTACGGTCGACCTATTGCGAGTCACTCTTAGGTTTACATTTTGATGACCAGTAACTGTGACTGAGTTCTAAGAGGTTTCATTAGTTTAAAAAATTCCAAAAATGCGTCCCTCGATTACACGTATCAGCTATACAATGAACAATCCATTACGCATGAGCGGGCAACTAGGTCATCAAGGGGGAAAGGCAACTGGAAAACTGTAATAAGCACGTGCACTATTAACCCGCCTCAGCTGAAGGTCGTCTCCAAATAATAGATAGCAAACTCCATAAATCAGCTCGTGCCGTTGGAAATATTCCGCCGTTGACTTTCTGTAGGCGACGAGAGGGCAGTGCGCCTAGATTCAGCGCGAAGATCCCGGTTCAGAAATCTGAATCTCTGGTACGACATTCCAGAACATATTCTAAAGAAGACTACGGCCACTCCAGACTTAACTTTGGCCATTAAAATCACGGAAGGCCCGGTAGTCCAAACAGCTAAAGTAAATCGAAAAGGAAAATGAAGGTTTGATGTTCGAAAATATAGAAGCGTAATAATAAGAATAATACGTATAGGTAAGTTTACTCTCGAACGGGGTAGCAGCCATTCGCGCGACAACACTTTTGGGGCGAATTCTAGGTTGATTGGGGAAAATATGAAATATCATATGGTGAGCGTGGATCTAGACACATAACCGCCGGGGATCGAACCCGAACTGTCCAGCTGGAAGGTACGCTAGTGTACGACCATCGAGGTCCCGATATTTTAGCTGTAAAACACTGTCACTGCAAAAGAAACCCTAGAGGTATTCTGCAACATCACACGCATTTCCATTGTAACGGCAATCGGTCCTGTATGCATACTGACCGCGAAATGAAATGGTCCTATGCCCATAACCGGGTACAAGCCGTGCAGAACTTATTAACTGAATCAGATGATTCGGTCTGCCGGGGAACTGGTTTGAGCAACAGCTACTGCCATTGGCCATGCAGCGTGGTTACCCTGGAAAAAATAAGTTCCGTGTAGCCCTGATGACGAATTTCATAGAATGTATCGACCACCGCGTACAGCAAATTAGATTCTTTGACACAGACCGGGACACTTTTGTTGATACTAACATCCTTTTAACTAAACCACACCAGACAATTTAATCGGCCAAAAACTGCCTATGCTCATGTACGTAAAGTTAACGAGAGAGCAACGAAGAACAATGAAAACTTAATCAACACATTGAAATTGCACATTTTTGTGATTTATTTATGACTTAAAAATATGCATGCTTAGAACGCATTAAAGACGATGCAGCGTTGTTCCGCTCGCCTGAATTCTCACAACCAATAAGGAGAATCCAAACTGTTACCCATCGCAATGCATATATTATACAAGACGAAAGAACACGACAGCACCACAAATAAGAACGGCTGGCCAACACCTTGGATGTAAGCGAACTGAGTGGCATACAAGGAGTGTTTGCCTAACTTTAACATATTGGAAGACCGTCCTTATACCGTCCTTATGTTTTCCCACAAACGGAACGGGTAACATTAGACATTGAGATTAATGATCCATTTTGTAATTTTAGTAAATACTCAGAGCTACAACATTTAATGCGATGTGAGAGAAGCGACCACTATTTTGTTTCGGACTAGGGGTGTTAATTATTATTTCAGAAGTCTACGATCTTTGTTTGTCGATACACTGGGCGAATTTGTTTGCTTTGAAATATCCAACACTTCCCGTTATTTTGACTAAATGTTTGGTGTTTTCCCATTTCCTAGGGTAAATAACGTCCTTAATAATTATTTAGGTCAGACGAAGTAATTACAATGTTGTTTTGTTACATAGAATTGTAACCATTTTAACGCACGAGAACACGCTGTACTATACATCGCACAAGTTTAGGGGGAGGGGGGACGAAGTAATGAAGAAATTAATTCTATTTACCACAATTTAAAACACTGTAACTATTTCAAACCATCCGGTGAAAAATAAGTTATAATGAAATAAAAATGGGATAAAATAAAGAATACAATTATTAACTCCAAAAATACGTACTGGTGTTAAAAAATATACTTTATCGAAAGAATAGACCTACACGTAGTTGGATTATGTAAGACTTATTGGTAGATTGTTATACAACATACAGTGAAGAAAATGCTGGTTACAATAATGAAAAATAAATGGCATAACGATTATGCAAAACTCTGAAAGGAATTTATGGTAATTTCATATTTTAAATGTAATTTATGAATTTCGAAGCTTTGAAAATTATGGTAAACAATAGCAAACTAGGCATTAAATACCTTAAATTTACCATAAACGTTATCTTCATGAATATAATTACTGTGGAATTTTTACTACATTAAAAAGAAGAATAGAAAGAAGTGATAAATACATTAAAATACACGAAACTTGTAAAACATGTCGTAGCATATACAGACAGTAGCAGAGAAATTATGGTTGACGGCCAACGGGATCTGGGATCAGAGCCGGGCAGCCGCCGATGTCACAGGACTGGCATCTTGGATGTCTTTGACCTTTTACCCCTGACCCATGACCTTTGACCTGAAACTCTGACCCCGAAACCCCCCCCCCCCCCCAAAAAAACCCCTAAAAAAATCCGAAAAAAGTTGTTATTAAAATCATTAAAAAAAATTATTAAAAAAGGATCCCCCGAAAATTCAAATTTTCCCGGAGCAGGCGAGAGGGATCAGCGACCCAGGTGACTTTGGGGTCAGGACAAGTGGAACGGTCAGGACCTTTGATCTTGACCTTTGACCCCAAAATCGAAAAAGCCAAAAAAATTAAAATAAATAATCACACACAAAAAAAAATACCGATTTTTTTTTAAATTAATACTAAAATTATTACAACATTATTAAAACTTTATTATTAAACAATATTAAAAAGTATTTTAAAATTATTAAAAAAAACATTTTAAAATTTTCAAAAATTATAATGCCCTCGGCAGCCATTTTTGCTAACAATATCATTTTTCCCTTTAAAATTTCCCTTTTTTCTCTTAAGATTTCCCTTTTTTCCAGAAAGTTTTTTAAAAATCCCAAATAATTTTTAAAAACTCATGTAAAATTTATTTACAAAAACGTACATTTCTGGAGGTCCTCCCAGCACCACGCCCAGCAAACAACTGAACCCCTCACCCCCACACCCCTCACCTACACTCATTCCGCCATCATTACTTTTTCGTTAGGCATTTGTTTATACATTACTGCAGGCCGCCATATTGGTAGACGTCACCCATCCGCCATACTGGAAACCAGTGACATTGAGCCCATGACCTTGAAAACAAAAACTCGACAAAAATATACAAAAATCAGCAAGTATAATACATTAAAGACTACAACTACCATATTAGATGCAGACTACTTCGACCTTGAACTCATGACCTTGAAAGTCTTCGAAAACAAAAACTCTAAAAAATACATAAAAGTCAGCAAGCATATTATGTTACGCCAATGTCTCGATTTCACTGCCCAGCGAGCTGTTGGAACTTATAATTATAGACATAAAAACCTGCAATTTTCCCACCTATTAAAAAAAAATTTCCATCAGTGGTATAGCTACATGCATGATGCAGGACGTTGGCCACATGCTTAATTTATTAGATGTATTAAATATATATATATTTTTGTTACTAAAAACTTTCAAGGCCGATAGAAGGATACAATACATAAAAATAAAGAAAAAAATAATTATTTTACAATAATATATTTTTATTTTGTAATTACATTCTCAGAAGAAAGCAGTTCATTGCATCATCTGAAATAACTCAGATATTTAAATTCTCTTATGATTTAAACCACCTCTTTCATGTTCAAGTAATCCCCACAGTTGTTGCTTATCGAGCAAAGATCTAAGTCCGTCTACAAATTTGTTGGGATCTTTATTAAACAAGTAGTCAGTATACTCGACGTCTCCTGCCGTCTTCACATATCTATTCGAAGGAAACTCCTCGGTGAAATGTGTGGGAACGTCAAGGGAATCATCATCGTCTTCAACACTGTGATAGTGTTGAACTCATCAATGCTGTCTTCATGATCATCTTCACTTCCTGCTTCACCCTCAATGTCTAGTTTACTTTTCTTTGTAGCGGGAGTTATATGATCATCAGTATTTAGAGCTGATGAGCGTTTATTTCGAAATTTGTCGTCGTCACGCGCACACCTTGAAAGTGTACATTCCGAACAAACCGACTCAGTCATTCCGTCTTTAGCACTACCTGTGCCGTCATAATCGTCTGCGGAAACAGTGCCGATCGATGTAGCAGGAGTTATTAACGATATTACTTGCTGGTTCCCAGTAGACAAACCCTTGCAGATCTCGGTATGTTCCTTTATTGTATCGCCTTGCACAAACTGTATGTGCCCATTGTCGTAATGTTTCATCACGCGAAAATGATTCTTCGTACAGGTAGGTCTCTCATGTCGCCGGGCATTGCAGCTTTTGCTGAAGATCTTTCCACAGTAGCAACACTGTTTTCCATGTAATTTTCCAGCAGTGCGAGAAGGTACATATGTAGAGGTAAGCTCTACAGTAGACTTCGTAGAATCATTGGCTTGCATCCTATTCATGAAAAAAACCGAAGTCCTTTTCACAGTGGCGACGTGTGTATAATATACTTTGCCTAGCTACTGCTCTCTATATACATAAACTTACTAACATATTTCGTCAGTGAGATTTAAGTATTTTTTTTCCTTTTCTGCCTCCATTCAAACACACATTTTAACTAGTTCCTTGATCACATTATCATGAAGTTATATCTTCAACAGTTTCTTCCAGACAAGTTCTCCACTCACCTATAGATCATGGTCTCACTTAAGGTAGGCAACTGACTCCTGTTATTAGACCGATCCCTCACAAGACTGACCTATTGTCCCACGACGCACGACCCATAATGGCTCCTGGTTGCGGTACTGATCTCTAATGACCCCAAAACGATCCCTAAGTTACACCTAAATCACCTCTAAATGACAGAGTTCAAGTTTTGTTTATTGGCCAAAGCATCAAATAGTATTATACATAACATGTATGAGAATCAGTTAATTGCTATAAAGGAATTATGCATCGTTCTAGTTTTAATAAACCAGTTGGTCTTGTGTTGAGTAATTGGTTACTTGTTCTTTGTGCTCAGTAAACCCTCACTTCTAATATTGATAAGAAGTTATAATTGTACGCTAATCCCAATAGCGTAACAATATGCGTACTTGGCAGAAGTCGTAGAATATATGCTTATAACAATGTGGAGAATGAAGTTGCATGATGGGACAATGAACTCGAACATTCTTCAAACAAGATGGATGGAGCTGGCTAAGAATGACAAGAGCATGACTTGGTTGTAAATGATTGCACAATGTGGCTGGCTGTTGCACAAATTTCGCTGCATTCCGCCATCTTGTGCAAGTTCCAGCCAAACTGCGCAAAGGACATTTTTTGCAGGAAATTCTTCCAGTTTTTAGGGAAATTTTGAGGGAAATTCTCACCTTTTGAGTGTTTTTGAGGAAAAACAGCGAAATTCCGTAGGAGAAAATGGAAATCCAAAATGGTCACCATGACACCCTGCACCCACGCCCCTGTGCCAGGGTGTTTAATGTGGACCGTGTATAGTTTGATATTCCACACAATTGTCAATATCAACCAACTGAGAACAGGATTAATTATTTTAAACTAAATAATAGTCACTGCGTGTATCCGTATGGCTGAAAATACGAGTAATTCTGATAAAACAATTTTGACTGAAAATTAAAAACTACTGACTCGTAGCTGACATACTGACATTTCCTAAAGCGACGTCGCACTACTGTACAAGACCATCATACTTTTACATGTAGCGGTACAATATAATTTCGGCTGCCAATATGGTAAATTGAACCTTTTTCTAGTTTCAGAAAATTCAACACACACAAACGATTCGGAGGGTAAGAACATATGCGATGTTTGCAGTTATGTCGACTTACAGTGAGTGAACGTTGTTCACCGCCAGCGAGCTCGCAATAAGAACTAATGGAACAACTGTATTTCATTACAGATATCATGAACAAATATCTCATAAAGATCGATACAAATCACTGCGGACGAGCACAGCTAAAGTTATTAACGCAATTACTTCGCTGTCGTACTGCCGAATATTACTTTCACCAGCGTGCCCATTGTTTCCCGGGTCGGCTTATCAGTGGAGTGACCAGTCACATACAACAAAATAAAGGGCCTTTATGCGTTGGAGGCAATGGGTTATTATTTTTTTTTTTTTTTAGCACAATTCGTGTGTATATTTAGTTTACTGTCGTACATCGACCGATTCCCTTCCGCCTCCCATGTGAAATACCATTATGTACTTCAGGACGATATATTAGCTAACACAATTGAGCAAAGCATGATTATTCATTTTTACAGAAAATGAGGTTCTGGTGTCATCTGATAGAGAATTGTCAGTACTGTTGGCATGCCAAAGTAAAACGGTTAAAGGATACGAGAGTCGCAAATAACAGGCCTCGGAAATAACACTTCCAGAGGAGGAATTTTTAAAGATTCGAGTTCATTTTACTCAAAATTAGCAAATACGGAGATTGCATATTTTTTTCCCCTGTACCATTCAATTATTTCACATTTTAGGCAGTACCACGTTACAAATCACTGCAAGTGTAAATATACCAACTAGCCGTTCGCCAAAATGCTGCTGTATCATCAGGGGATTTGGTCCCGTGCCGAAATAAGCGCCAAATTTCTAATAAAGTATGCTACAGAACTGCGCAAATAACTTCATTCCAAGCTGTTATAAGACTCATGCCCGAGTACCAATTCGAAATATACTAATTTTTGTCCTCTTGACCATCTGTCTTTAGTATCTGTAATACCAGTTAAGGCATTCTTACATCGATGAGGATATTTCTTTTAACGCTGAAATCGCGCACCACCTTCTTCCTTCGCGATACAGTTAATGTACGATGCAAACGTTTTCCACCACACAGCTACTTTTCTTGGGAAATCACAAAGTCGTTCAGCCTGACGCACTGAAATCGCCAAGTCTGAAGTTTTTACCTCACGAACTCCCTCAGAAGAGTTACAACTAGACTTCTCTAGAGACGTACTTCATCTCGTGCTAAGATGTAACACAGCGTCAGTTTTGCCACCGTTGCGCACAGTGGGTTATCGTCTATTCGCGGTTTCTTCACACTTTTTAAATCGAACCTTTGAAAAAAAAAACACCCCATGTACGGCATGTCTGGCTGCTTCCAAAATATATCATGTATCACAAACGTTTTATAATTATTTCAACACATAAATATACTATTTTTAGTTAAACAGAACTTTTACCTATATTTTATCTATAAATTACAACATTTCAGTTATAACTAATATGAATAGACAGAGAGAAAATAGGTTTGCTGGTAATGCCTAGTAAGAAATAGCTCTTATGCTAAATCTCATTACACCGAGGATGTACGAATGCGTTTACGTTGGCACTCTGGTGGAATTTTCTAAGCTTTGTTTGTGTGAGGCGGATGAGTATTCTGAAAGTATAACTATAGGAGGGCTTCAGGAAAGTTGGAAGTAACCATGAATGGAATGTATCCAAAGTGTCACAGAGCCATGCGTATAAAAAAACACAATGGGACCTTTAACGAAATCAACTTCACTCTGTTTTTACTTATGTAACAATGTTAGTAAAATGGCATATTGTGTATGTAAATTGAAGGTTTATTGTTGGAATCCATTTTTGTAATCATTTCATTGGCATGACTTTAGCGAACATACGTGTTTTGGAAATATTCAATTTTAAATGTGCAAAAAATTTATATGTTTTGTATAAAACTGGGGGCGACCTATTAATAAGTACGACAGAACGTTACATTTACTAGTTGTAATTCGCGTTATTCTAACCTACAGAGCAAATATTATACACAAAGTAAAGTTTCTGATCACATAAACATTTTTATAAATAATCATTTAATTTGTAATTTTTGATGTTAAAATGTTTTAATCATTTATATATATAGACTGCAGCATTTTCCATACATTATTTGATAACGGCAGTGTCAAGCTGTGTTTTCGTAACTCCCTTATCTAAACATGTATTTTGTTAAATAACGAGTATGTTGGTTTACTTTAGTTGAATAGTTTTGCAATGATGCGAGTAGTTTCTTCTGTGAATGCAGAATCCGGCTACAACCACTTCTATGCCCCTCGCTTTGTATTTTTATTCCACTGCATTGTTTGAAAAGTACAATTTCGTCAGCTCTGGTGTGGTATGCCTGCGACAGTTTTTGTTATTGTATACTTGTATTAAAGATTAAAACTTCTAGACAGTTAACGCTCAAAATTGCAACTAACACCTTTAGTCGGGTAACAAAATTCAGTATTTTATATTTTATGTTAAATTCAGTTAATATAAACTTAAATATTATTGTAAACTAGTTAATTTATTGTTTTAATAACTACATTAATTTGATGTGTAAATATAACAGCTGATTGCGCGCGCCTAACACTGAACTTAATAGCATTACAGTTTACGAAGAGTGGTTAAACCGTAACATTTTAGAACAGCAGAAACTACTATAAGATGCACTTAAATGAACACACGACAACAGGAAGAAAATTAGTTAACTCGAACTTCTTACATCCACCAATACTTTTAACGTAATTTCGGCTGAGCTCATTTGTTTAGAGTAATAAAAATCTAATTTACTTCCACAAATGCCAGATATAATTGCGTGACATCAAAAATACCATAACGAAAAAAAAAAAAAACCTAAAAACAGAACAGTTTTACGTATCTCAGTTCGTTCTGGAGAGACAGGCCTTCCGTGTATAGTAAATAAAAAAACCTCAATATGTCATCTCCTTTCTTTGTCCACATCTTACGTGAGAGTTGTGATATGGCCCGTCCAGCTCTTGGCTCTATTAAACTGCTTCAGATTCATAGCGGTACCACAAATAAATATATATAAAAAAAAGGGGGGTGGTTGCCCGGGCGACAGGCAGGCAGGCAGACTCGAGCCAGATTTCCCTCGGGAGGCGACAACACGTGGTCGGACCCCTTCTGCGGCGAGTTAGGGAAATGACTGGCCGGCGGCGGGCGAGAGATATTGCCTGTTGACAGCACTGCCGGCCCCCGGGATTGATTACGGAGCGTCGCAGCACAACTGGTACGAAGGGGAAGGAGGGATCTCACCGGGGGAATTTCTGCTCGAAGCCAATCTAAACGCGAGATGAAAGAAACACAGCCTTAACATGTCACAACACATAATAACTACATTAAAAATACGACGTGTAATGCTTTATATAACAGCTATACGCATATCATTGATGATATACGAGAATTTATTTTTAACTTATAAATTTTTGTCACATTTCTGTAGCCTGTTAGACGTAGCCGAGTAAATACGCATTTTTATGGAGAAGCGTGGGTGATTTCAATAGCAACATTAAAATGTATCAATTCCTTTACAAATTCAGTATGTATATAAACACCTCTTATAAGAAAATATATTTCTTTACAACGTTCTAGACAAAAAAAAAGAAAGAATAAAATAATTTCCTTTGGCAAATCAATGAATAAGGACAGGACTCAACATGGAAGACAAGCAGAAGTAGTTGAATTACGGACAGCTAATTACCGAATACCATTCACAAACAGCACATTTCCCGAAAACACCAAACTGAGCAAAAGACACGATGAAAAAATTCATGCGCAAAATACCTCAAACACTGGGTATTATTTTAATACTGATTTTGTGTTATGTCAATGTTCTACTTACCGTTGTCTATCACCGCCCACGCTTTGTGCAAGTAAGGTCCGGGCGCGTGGCAGCATCCACAACAAAGTTAAGCTTGCGTCGAAAAACGGCACTGTCACCTTCTATTCACCTCACTTCATCCTCATCTGCTCCCATACTTCGATGTTAAGAGCAGCCCAAATCTCTCTTCTTCTTCTCTCTCTCTCTCTCTCTCTCTCTCTCTATTCCCCCTCCCCCCCCCTTTTTTCCCACTATCTCGCCTCGCACGCACAAGTCTTATCCAGGATTACAATATGGAAACACACGAGAACTGAAGGTAACACCTTAGCAATGTAGGGCACGGAACGGAAGTCGCCACGAAGGTTAATATTTACTTTCAAATTTCACATAACAAACATCGACGGAAACAAAATTTCACCATCTTGTTACAGTCTGGACGAAAACTTAGTCTAGAATAATATATTTTTATGTAAAAGTTATTTGGTATAAACTACGCATGCAGACAGTGCACACAAAATTAGGAAGAAATCGTTGAGAAAGTGAGAGGGGTATTATTACTCCCTTTCACAGTTTTCATTCAAACACAGCTCCAAATACGGACGGCAGGGCAAAAATGCGCACAGCATGAAGTAAATACATGTCTTGGCCTAGGACCAAGGCCAGAGAACTTGGCAGGCCTCCCGAGTGTGTTCCATCGATCGCCTGGATGCCGTCCTGCGCACTTACACTGTCACCGAGCCAGCGCCCTAGTCTACTGCAGTCTTACGTCTCCCTGGGTTCCCGTCGGGAACACGAAACACCTCATATCTTACTCTCGGCCACTGATTTGACATCTGAAAAGTCGTGACAAAAGGAATTTTCTCAAGTACTAATAAACAACTATTAATTTGCACAACGGGACCTATAAAATAAGTTATTGCTGATTCACTACACGAGTAGTGGTAATCTACACGATTTTGGTATGCTTGCAGCAACTAATGGGATTAGGCTAGCCTCATAAAACAAATGAGTTGTAGCCTACTTGGCTGGGATTGGGTTTTTTAATCGTACAAAACTCCGATCATAATTTAATGAATAATGAAGTGGGGATTGTATGCCACCAAGGGTTGAAACAACTCTCTCGCTCTCGCTCTATATATATATATATATATATATATATATATATATATATATATATATATATATATATATATATATATATATATATATGACAGGGAGTTGAGAGTCTAAATGTAAGCTAGTGGACAATGATCGACACGTATAGCGGTGAATGAAATGTGCACTAATTGTTTCCATATTTGTATTACTTATGTTAAGTCATGCATTATTTACCTGGAGCAAAGAAATTATACGACGGTGGCCAATTACAGTCTCAGGTTTTATTTCTTCAAAGAACACCGTAGCAATGAGGATAACGAGCTAGTGTTACTCAGTGATGTGATTTGTGCGTAAAATTATATTACACTTATATATAAAAATGGTTTACATTTTGCGCACTGAGCTGTTTTCGCAGCTCATCACCATGACTAAAATGACATAAAAAGGGAACGCCCTACATTGATGGCAGTTTTCATATACCGTTACTGTAAGTACGTATTATGAAAAGCGTGTTAAATAAATTGCCGTTAGATTTTAATGAAATAAAGTCTCTGATAAATTTTGCGTGCACCAAAAACGTGAAAAGATCCAACAGTATTTTGGATATATATATATATATATATATATATATATATATATATAGAGAGAGAGAGAGAGAGAGAGAGAGAGAGTGTGTGTTTTAAACTAAATCCAACGAGTTATGTCGTAACTGCCGAACCCAAATGAACCGAAACAGAAAACGTAAATGACTTACGTATTTGGTCTATCCCCTTAGTAGGACGATGTGGTAGACTTATTTGCTCTATTCATCATATTTTCACATCATGGGGAGGAGTACGATTAGATACACGGCCGTTACAAAACAATGGGAGAGAAAATTATTTGGGTAGCAGGTCAACTACTTCAGGTCCCTTAGTATGCACTATAAAAAAAATTGTAATTTTTACTTAGAAATTCTTTGTAATTTTCAAATGCTTGTAACAGTACAAGGACCGTGTTTGTAATATAGGCCTACCTCAGGACCTGTTTCCACGAGCTTCAGCAAAATAGCGGACACACAACAACGTAAAACCGTATTTTGTTGATTGTGTAAAAACTATGGGTGATGTACAGCGTAGCTGCGTGAAAGAAGAATTTGTATTGCAAGTTTGAATAATGTAAAACAACTCAAATAATCATAACAAAACGACTATTCCAATAAACAAAACTACAATTCCAACAAAACTTGACCGTATTATTCATAAACTGTTAATGTTTCCTAGCTATACAGAACTCGTTAAGAGCAGTCAAAATCTCTCGACTCGACAACATAACTCTCAAAATGAAACAAATGTACCTATTATTATTAGCCAAATAACGACATTAATATTGTGCAGGTACTTGCAGCTACATTTACTGTAAAAATAAGTTTTAAGGTTGAAAATCAAGTTTATCTTGTGGTTAAGGATGCCGGCTAATGGTACAAGGGGTGTGGGTTCTAGTCCCCGCGTGGGCTAAGAGTATTTTTTTCTCGTGAATAATATTTTTGGGGGGGAAAAAAAAAGTTATTCTCTATTACTAATTTATCACATTTGTTTTCTAGAAGAAAAAGTTATTTTATGCACACTTTGTAATATTACCAATAATAATGTCTTGCAGATTTTACAAGAAAACTCTTTGTAGATTTACAAAGGATTTTCTTACAATTGGGTTTAAAGGATTTTTCTTGTAAAAGTACAAAAAAAAATTTAGTGTGTGATAAATGATACAAAATAACCGCTGTTACTGCCGAAATATTCTTTCTTTCTTCCTTGTTTTAATTGCACAATGGTCCTGTTGTGACTTGTAATGCATTATGACTGAAAGGGTAACGCCAAATGAGTATAAAACACAATAGCCTTTGATAATGCATATCCCTGCGAGTGAAAGGAAAAATGAACACGTGGTCGAAAACCAAATCCTGTAGAAACTGATAACCAAATAGTGGGGCCACAGTAACTCAGTGGATATAGAACCCAATAGTGGGGCCGAAGTAAATCAGTGGGTAGAGTACAAAATAGTGAGGCTGCAATAGATCAGTGGGTAGAGAACACAATAGTGGGGTTGCAGTAGCACAGTGGGTAAAGAACCATATAGTGGGGCCGAAGTAAATCAGTGGGTAGAGTACAAAATAGTGAGGCTACAATAGATCAGTGGGTAGAGAAGACAATAGTGGGGTTGCAGTAGCACAGTGGGTAAAGAACCATATAGTGGGGTCGCAGTAGATCAGTGGGTAGAGAACCAAATAGTGGGACCGTGTGCGAAGCAGTGGGTAAAAGCTAGTAATAAATAAGATAAGAATCTCCATTCAGCTATGCTATTGTAAAAACAAGTAGACATTCCTGTAATATCCCAAAATGGGGCTACAACTAATTGGTAAACATTCTTATAGCACTTAACATCGACAACTTGCAAGAAAATTATCATATTTAGGATAAGTATGACTACACAGAAAAGATAATCGTTCGGGCTCATCACATTTCAATTACCTTCTGTCCAATACTCATCATGAAATACGCCCTGAAGCAATTTACTTACAAAGAAAAACAAAACGGTCTCCTCATAATAAGTCGAGGCTATTACTGGCGGGGTAAACACACTATCATAAATTACTGTATAAACTAGCTGGGTGTTAACAGAAACAACATTATGATACCTTGGTTACAAGACATTTGGTTACAAGACAAGCTCCTTAATCACGATGCGTAGTAGGGCCTACTACTGTTGCGTAATATCTCGCCCCTCCCCACACACACACACACGCTAATAAGCTCACACGTCTACCTCCCAACACGGCGATCCGGGCTCGAATCCAGATTTCGTGTACCAAACGTGGCGGACGTTACCGTAGGCTACAGGGTTTTCTCAAGGTACTCCCGTTCCCCCGCAAACGTAATCCGCTGATCGTGAAGAGTCATTACTTGTCGCGCTTCAGGAACATCTGACATAGGGACTGGGGCCGAGGTCGTTCCACAACTTCCGACCACGAAGTGACCATTTCCAATTCCGAGTACGCCATGGATGCTTGTAACAGTTTTTAATTAAGTTAAAGTTAATTCAGTTTGTATGGACACCTTACACCCCCCCCCCACCAAGTATTAGCTACACTGCATGTAAGCGAGGTCCTCAGAGGACTAATACAACAGTTCACTGGCCTGTGAAAAAAGTCACCCAAGTTTGCTCTCCTGTATACCGTCGTCGTCATTACTCACAGTATACGGCAATAAAGACCATATACTCATGGCGGTACTTACCATCATGGAAATATAAGTATTCATACACTGCATCACAGGAAAGATAACTTTATTTTTGCCCCTATGTAAACAAAGAAACCCAATGAAATTTCAACAAACGCATTTCGCACACAAATGTAGTTTTACATGTACAGAAATAAATAAAAACAAGCATCCACAACAAGCACTGCAGAATTATAACTGCAATTGCATTTTTCACTGTGAAAAAAAGTATTCAAACATAGACACAAAATAACACATGTAACAAAGTCAAAAGTGTTGAGAGTATGCGGAGTGTTGTACACCAATCACAGACGGGCAATTTCTGCCGTATGTATCGGATCATTGTCTTGTTGAAAGTAATAATCTCTGGAAATATACAAGTCATCTATAATTTTTTGCCCGTTCTCTTTGAAAATATACAAATATGTCCATGTTACCTTCAATAAACACAAACATTTCCAACACCAGAGGCTGCGATACAACCCCATACCATGCAACCTTAATGCTTCACCGTTGCTTGAATGTTTTTAGTGTCTAGTCCTGTATTCTAACTCTGCATACAGACCAGAATTCTACCATCATTTCGAGGAAAAAAAACTTTCATCAGTATATTAGAAATAGTCTTGGTTACAAATTGCTGCGAAAATTCAAATCTCCATTTCTTGTTCTTTTTACTGACTAAATGTTTTCTTCTCGGTGCCCTGGCACTGTAACCCGAACTGTGTTTGATTTTGGTAGTGCCCTTGGAGTGATTTCCTTCCCAAATTTGTCATGCACATCCACCGATAGTACTGAAGCAGCTAATTTAGCATTCCTAGTTGTATTCTGGTATCTCATAGTAATCTTCCGTGGACGACTTCTTCTTTCGCCATAGATTAATGTTTATCTGTCACTATACCGATTAATTATAGACTGGACAGTCGCTCGACTTCTTCCAATTATATTATCAATTTTAGAAAATGGCTTGTGTTTAAGATATAGGGAGACAACAATGTGTCTTTCATCCATTGTCGTTTCCTTTCCTTTGCGGGCCCATTTTGATGTCCCACAGTAATCACGTCTCATCAACTGGTACATTCAAAGTCCACCATACGATTGCACAGGTGTTCCTTGCAAAAGACGTTGGATCACCTGTCGTTTAGTTAACAAGTTCTCGAGTGTATGTATACTTATTTCCAAGTTTGACATAGTACAAAGTGTAACACACTTAATTTTAACATAGTACGTTTGTAAAATACAGGATGCTACACCATCAATAACATATAACTCTGCATCATCATACCAGTAATTATTATTGAATTATTACGAGCCCTACGGTTTATTCAAATTTAAGAATAATATAAGAGCAATTTGTCTTGCAGTTGATAATGTATGCATATTTATTTCCATGTCTGTACACTAAAGAACAAAAAACTGGCACTAGCCGGACCCAATGCGGATTCTCCGTACCCCAGTAGTGCATACTGCGTAAATTTACGCGCCCATGGTCTGTGAAAGTCGCTTCATTGATAAATAAAACGTTCTTCAGACAATTGATGTCATCCCTTACGGACATCAGATCAAACTTACAAAAGTGAACACACAGCTGGATATCACCTTCATGTAATGCCTGATGAAGAGCCACGTATTATGGGTGGAATTTCCGTTCGCGCAGTATCCGTAACACACTTGTTTTACATTACTACGAACCTGGAAAGAGAGAGGGTTTGCATCGACACCTGCCAACACATCGTGTTGATGCGTTTCGCCCGTAGCAGTCTTTCGTTGCACTCGTGTTGTGGAATTACAATCACCTCGTGACAACATACGTGTGCAAATTCTTCTTATTGTTTGCCCCATGAGATGGGCGTCCGGTTAGGATACCTTTCACCATACATTTGGACGGCTTGCTTGGCATTTCTGCCACACTCACCGTAAAGTAGAGCGTCCAGTTTTTCCTCATTTGTGAATTTCATTGCGTGCGTACAGCCGCACACTGCAATGCCACATACCATAACAGATGGGACTGGTACTGCCCTCATATTAGGAAGCGGTCCCGCCAGGATGAGTTACGACGCATGTTGCTTGCTTATAGCTGTGAGTACAGGTCCACTGTACCATGCCACCGGCCCACCTAACTTAAATCATATTTGCACAGTATTTCTTGGAATTTCTGAGTTACTTTCCACTGCATATGTTACATCACTGAATTCCTCTTCCATTTACATTCAGATGCCGTTAAAATAAATGTGTGTTTCCCGGGGGAAAATCATATGCGGTTTAATTATGTCTGTCCATGCACGTGTTACGAGTAGTCACTTTGCGGCAAATTACTTGTCCACATACGTAATTTCATTTGGCGAAAACCGCATTTCGTTATCTTCAACCATTGCGGAATTTTCGGGGGTGCTAAAGTTAGGCGGACCAGATTGTAAATAATCAGGTGTTGCGCTCAGGGAACACAAGATGGTGGAGGTAGAGAAGGAGACAAGCAACTACTGTCAGGGAAATGAGGAATTTCAGCAGAAGAGTAAAACACACGAAGTACAGTAAGGAAAAGAAACACCCCTTGCAGCAATTTAACAGCAGCATTAACCCGCAATAGTCGTAACCGGTTCCAATTCCATAGCACGTGGGAATATTGGAAAGTGTAAATCAGAAACAGTTACGGCATTGTTCCATAGAACATTAGCATTAACAAGATGGGTGCAAGGAGGGAGTGGGTGAGGGAGGGCCCACGAGGGTATTAGGACCTTGCCAGCGGAGAACTGCAAACAAGACTAATTTAACGCGGGCGCATGATAACGGCCTAGGTTTATTGGCCCGAAGAGGCGCAGATTGCGACTGAATTTCATGGAATAGGTACGCATGAACAAAAAAGGCATCCTTACAAACTCCGCGGTAGCCACAGAGCCGAGGTAAGGTGGTCTCATAACACGAATGATGCAGTAGAGCACAAGCCACAGACAGCTGCGTTTTTCCCCAATGTCCTGTTGAGCACGTTTCCCAACGACAGTTCGTTAACGACGTAATTTATACACGTCAGACGACTAGGCCAGCGCCAAAGGGATCCGAAACACTGGCTGCAACTGCAGTGAAATTGTTACATATTACACCAGCACAAGAGGCTATCTGCATCCATTACACCAGCGTCCAAGGACCATGGTAGTGTAGTGATTAGACTACTCGCCTCCCACCAAAGCAAACTGGGCTCGATTCCCCCTGAGGTCGGCGGGTTTTCTCACGGTTCTCCCGTTTCCCCACCCTTGCATTCCGGCGCTGCTCCATTCGCACCTCGCTTCACACTCTTTGGTTCTAAAAGACTTCCATGTAAAGAGCCGTCCAAACCTCTTCACTCACTAAACCAGCGTCTATCCGCTTCCTGGCGACACGAAGTCGGAGCGCTGCAGCGCTGGTCGCGGGTTAGGACACTGCAGAACACAAAAAGGATTGTTTCATTCTGAGAGGGATCTGGTCCAGCTAAGTAACCAACCTGACACACAACGTGTAACCCACCACCCGTACAATACTACTCAGCTTCAGCTATGAACACATTAGCAGAACTGTGCGGTATCCAATTTTTTTTTTTTTTAATATTGTTTAGAAACATGTTGACCATAAACGGCTTCGCTGCGAGATATCGCTCATCACTCCCAGAGAGTACTGAAAATAGATGGAAATACATCGTAAATATCGCTTATATTGAAATCGCCGACATCTCATATCGCTGATATAGGGCAGCTCTATTACCAAAGCTTCATTATTAGATCAAGTGTGGCGTGACAGGCAATGAGCTGTTAGGTTATTTCATAACGATAAAATCTAAATTCGTTCCTCATGTAACGATTTTATGTTATGATACAATTTTATACCTTTATTCCTAACCAGTTTACCTCATTGATAAATGCCCTAATTAGGCGTCAGCCTGAGATATCTCATCTGCATAAGATATAACTAGTCACGAATTACGAAAATAATATGCGCTCACAAAATAGCAGCAATGTTTTAGACATCGGCAGGGCAGATCTACTGTTGGCGCGCCACGTCGAGGCCGGTGGACTTCCTAGTGCTAATGCGGCACGTCACCGGCACGGCGAAACTTTGCGCTGTTAGCAACGCCCAGGCAGAAAACATTGGTTAATAATAATTTCGCACTGAGAACTTTTGATACAATAATAGTATGATTGTATAATATTTCAAGTTTATTTTGTCACAATAACTATACAGTTTGTTCAATTTCTGCACCAAGTTCCAAGCAGAAAAATTGAATACTTGAGATAAAACAAATGTGTTTTAAGTCGCGTTAGCTCTACAAATACGAAGATATAAATACAGTATAAATGAATACAAAATGTACATAAACTACACTAATTTGCAAAAAAAAATTTACATGAACTAATCGTTCGAGTACAAACAAGTTTACCACACAGTATCGTCATAGCCCGACATGTGTGCCACTTGTTTTTAATGTGGTTTGCTTATGCGAATGGGTCAATGGAAGGCAACACGTGTCTACATCATTTATAGCTGCAAGACACCGAATAGGGTCTTAGGGTCGGTTGCACCATCATGGTTCGAAACTCGATCTGAGATCGTATCTAAGATCGACACTGAAAACTGTTGCACCATTCAGTTCAGAGTTGGACTGGAGATCGAGATTAAGTTCATTTCGAATCACAGAAATTGGCGGTTACAAATCTCGATCCGAGATCAGCAGCCATTTTCGACAAATGTAGTTTGAAAATACGCCAACAGATAGAACTACGTTCGATTGTTTTCTTGGGAAATTAAAACAACATTATACGTACTTGAATATTATTCAGTAAAATTCGTACAACAATAATTCACTTAAAACAGATAAAAGCTCGCACGTATAGTTTTATCTATTATGAAAAATACGCCTACTTCCATGACGTCATATATTACAAACCAATAGCAAAATTTGTCTCATACTTATAATCGATCTCTCCAAGATCGACGAATCGGAGATCTAGAATCATGAAATTTCGTTGGTGCAACACTTTTACATTGGAACAAAGAGCAAACTGGATTCTGGTTCGGAACTAGGATCATTCGATCTCGGTGCAACCGGCCCTTAGTAGCAGTGTGAGCCGCAGAAACAAGTTCAGTGAACATGCAGCATGTCGCGCCGACGGCGCATTCGAAAAGCATTCGCCCGCTGAATGAGATGGAGAGAGACTACATCGTCGGCCTTCGAGAGGCAGGTTGGACGTTTCGCCGCATTGCTCGCAATTTGAACCGTTCTGCCACATTGTGAGCCGGTGTTGGACGCCGTGGGAACAGAATGGTACACATCCGTCGAGAAGGCTCGGGTCAACCTCAACGGACCACAAGCAGGGGGGATCGTTTCATCATGCGACAAGCTGTAAACATACCAAGGGCGTCCATCCAGGGACGTGTCACGAGCCACAAGCCTTTGTCCACCAGTACCATATCCAGGCGGCTATCAGAGCGTGATCTGTCGTCGCGGCATCCCTTACATCTACCATTAAGTGAGCATCGACGAGCACTTGTGGCCTTCCGCCGGGAACAGGCAGCATGATGACTTGCGGATTGGCGAGGAGTGGTGTTCAGAGAACATCGTATGGATAAAGATAAGCGCCGAATCCGAGTTTGGAGATGTACTGGCCTGCTCTTCATTGTAGAGCGGGCACACCGCCCCAAACAAGAAGTGTCTCGGTGTGCGGTGCCATTTTCTACGATTCCCGCACCTCACTGGTGGTAACTGAAGAAACCCTGACGGCGCGGCGATACAACCAGGAAATTCTTGGTGCAGCTTGACAACCCCATTTTCCAGCAGGATAATACCCGGCCTCACACAGCATGCACTGAGAAAAAGATATGGATGTAGGAACTATCTCGACTGTTAAAATAGGGACAGCCATTTAATGAGTTTTAAGTACTATCTAAGTATTGGTAACACAGATAGTAATACCAACATAACTGTTTGTTGTATTTCTGTCTGAGAGTGTATTTGCTACTATAAATGTGGCTGCTCTAACAGAACAAAACAAATAGTATCTATAACAAAACAACTTCGACAATTTTTATATTGTTCCCAAAACCAGAACTGCGATAACATTACATAATATTCTGTTACTAGTGCTGAACAGTTCTGCAATCGGGTTTGAGGGTAGCAACAACAAAACTTTCTGTAACATTACATAATATTCTGTTACTAGTGCTGAACAGTTCTGCAATCGGGTTTGAGGGTAGCAACAACAAAACTTTCTGTAAGGTTATTGAAATCCAGTTGTTGTAGGAACATTCCAAATGTTGTTGAAGTAGTAGTCTTTAATGTACTATCTGTTTCATAGTAGTGACACAGTGATCTGCTTTAACAATCATATGTATACTAGTGAATACAGCCGAAGAGAGAAATACAACGGACATTTGTTGGTATTACTATGTAAAGTTAACAATAATTGCACTCTAAGAAATTGTTTGTAAATTGACCATATTAGTGTATACGTATATAGTGACAAAGCGCGAATGGTAAAATATCTTCACATACATCCATAGTAACGTTCCTACTGTTGCTCAGGAAGGAGTCAAAGGCGTAGGAAAGTCCCCAACTTTGTATAGCAGCGATGTTAAACAGGTCTACATTTTCAGCCTTGTAAATAGTACTATTTCCATACACTTTATGAGTTTAATACTTCCATTACAATTTAAAAAGTTTTCCAAGAAATTGTTTTACAGTGTAGATGGTACCTACAACCCATCAGATAGCTGTTCATATTTAAACCGAATAACCGTTTCATTTTTTTTTTCAGAGTGGGTATCTCTGGCCTGCCTTCGTGATGACAACTTATTTTCTTGACCAGCAAGACCCCCAGACTTCTCGTTCATCGAAAATGTTTGGGACCAGACTGGCGGATTTGGGGGATCAGTTGCGCAGCTGTGGCAGATCTTGCTAAGGAGAACATCGACGTCTGTATGCATTCATGTCCGACCGTATCGCCACCGGTCTCCGTGCTATGGGTGGTCAGACACCATACCAAGCACATCATGCAAGTGATGGTTTCCTGCAATACATGCTTCGTGTGGCACTATATTTTAATGTTTTCGTATAGATACTAACATGCCCCGTGCCCCTGCAATGGCACCATCAGCGTAATCTTTTTTTTTTTCAAGTGAGTGTATATAGAAATAAACTATAAACATCCAGAACAACATATAAGAGTAGCAAAGATAATCTAGTCAATGGAATAATGGGTAGGCTATATATTATGCGTATAATTACTGGCCCCACAGTTCAAAACACCTATTTTGGAACCTCAGTAAGTTATAGATAAATTAGTCCCCAGTTTAAAATTTCACGAGTGATTCATAAAATTGTTACCAACTTTAATTTATGCACTATGAAAACATAATTACCCTCCGAACATTTCTCAGCTCATTTTTCAGGAAAAAATTATTTTTAAATGCACGGCATATTTTGTACTGTCACAATGGAACTGCCAGAAGAGAGTTGTCACTACATTAATTTGTCATGCCACTTTTCAGCAGTAGTTTCATAGTGTCGTCACTCAGATGTTATGAACTCTTCTAAAACATTTCTCATGATCCATTCCTCGCTAGTATTTTCGATCCTAGCTACATGACGATTATTTTCCCAGTCGGTACTTTCAGATGAAGGCATATCATCGGTGATTTGCAGCAGAATGTAGTGGCAGTGTAACTCAAATGGATTTTCTACTTTGAAATGTTTTTCTTTAAACTGATGTTTACCACAAATCTCGAAGTGTTAGGCCAAACATTGCCGCGTGACTTACGTGTACATCAGCTGTTCACAAAAATTAATTCTAAATTTATCGTCCGATTCAGTTTTGGTAGTATTTATTTACATAAAAAGCTAAGGGGATCAGTAAATAAAAGTATAAAACTACCTCAGATTTTTTAAAGTACTCACTTTACCGTGAATAACCAAAATCATGCAATATGGTGATTTCTGTAATAATGAGTACAATTAATAGTGTCTTATTTTTTCGTTTGTCCTCTTTCTTCTGTCTTTTAGAATTCCTTAAACTGGCCTCTGACTGACACACGTGCATCACACAGTTCTTTCTGTTACTTTTGCAAGAGAGACAAGCAGAGACATACGTTTGCAGCTTCTGCATCGCAACACACTGTTACTATCTGTACGCGTAATTTCCTGCTTAGCTCTATGTAGAACTTTATTATATCTGGAATGCCCAACGCTGGGTTCTATTGCCTGATACGCACTGTGCTTTGTACGAAGCATGGTGAGTTCAGTGCGCGCCCAGGTACTTCCCCACTCAACCAGGCTTTCTTGCCACACCGCATGTTCACCTGCCTAGACGTGGCGCGTAGACTCTATGCCATCACAGAAAACTCAGACGATTACAATAAATCATCTACTGAAAACACGCCAAGATTAGCCGTAGTCAATCAACTATTTATTTACGCATCTACTTATTATTATCGTCCACTTTTGTAAAAATAATTATGCTCTCCCCTCGCCTTAGGGCTAGTGTGTTGTCGTGTTGTTCAGCTTTGCGGTAATCTTTCTTCCATCATTTCGAAATTCGTTGTTCGTTCGGTTTATTTTATCTTATTTTATTTGTTAAATTCTAACTAACTCATTATGAGGTTTTCTATACACTTTTATAATACATGTTGACTAGATAGCTAAACTTGGCTTGTTTTATGTATATATGCTCATCGTCAGGGTTTTATTGTGACGGCACAGCTTTAAATGGCGTATGTCCACAATAATGCATTTACTTTTTAATTAAAAACATTATTTCTTAAAAGAGCCACGTAATAAATTACACACATCCCACATCCTTTTGTTTATTAATAAGTTTTTAAGTCTGAAACAACTACCTATATTTTAAAGCAGTGGAATTAATGGAGTTTGTCTGCGACCCTTTGATGCTAACACCATTCGACTAAGAACATGCACTTAGCATCCCTGCGTATCCAGGATTCAAACACAGAACCGTTTATGCAGCATAGTTAAATGAGCATAATAAGCCAGCGTGCCACCAATATGTTCTTGAAGTGAGCTTAGGAATCGGATTTTCTAAAGCCCCGGCTAAACACTAGATGAATATGATCTGTGTATTCTCCACGCTTTCTGCCCCTTTTCAACGCGACCCAGAAAATGAACGTGAAGTAGTCGGCTCGTGTTCGAAATACAGCTCAGGCACGACGTCTCGCGATCAGAGCTGGTAGTTAACGAGCAAGATGTGCAGCTTGACGTGACACAGACTCCGCCAATGAAACTAATCATGGTGCAGCTCATAGCAGAGCAGCACTCGATACCAGTCCGGTAATTCAATAAAGTAGCTGGAGATATCGCGCGAACTCGTCTGCGGCTATATGCAATTTTCATAGAGAACCAATCAAGTAGTATATCATTTACTTCATATCGCTGGGACGTTGCACAGACGTCAGCGGGTGTTTCGAGTTCTCCTTTGCGTTTAGAAACCCCTCCAGTATCGTCATTATTACTTCCGTATGCAAGTGTTAATGCTAGTTAACGTTTAAACATTACCTAGGTTTTCTACCACGAAATAACTTCGTCGGAAGTAGTAAATTTGAGCAGACTGGTTTTTACAAATATGCACATTTTATTTCGTGATGCTTACTTTTCTCGCCGACTTAATTTTAACAACGTTGTAGAAAACAGCTTATGCAGTAGCTTATTTATGACTTAAAACCCAAAACCCACGCCATAAATGCGGGCGAGAAGGCCAAAAAGGCAATACAAGTAGAATTTCGTTCGTAAATTATTTGTAATAAAAAATCATTATTAGAGTATACAATGATCTCCTTTGAGTGAACTTGATTGAAGGTAGCAAAATTCCCAAATATGGAAACAATCATTTCCAAATATAGTGATGCCATTCCCTATTATGTAATGCAATAACACGCCGAAATCATCCGTCAGTTTCTATTCCATTACATATTATGCTTCAGAAAATTTAGATGTTTGTAACGTTTCAATATGTTCGTGTATCCAGTATTATCTACATTTTGTTCATATTTATAGTCATAGTAAATTACCACTTATTTATTAGTGTGCCCCCTTGGTGGTGTAGAATACATAAACGTACGATCATTTGTTACTTGAACTCACCTAGACTTACACCTAACAGACAAATCTTTGCACGTTTAAAGTACAGTTATCGCTATTCGATTTTTCACTCGCGTATCGTACAGTCACACATAGTTTATTCGTGATATTATAGAATATTTAATTTAATAAAATTAAGACAATCATCCCTTAAAAGAACCTTGCCAAGCTCACTGACCTTGAGAAATTATAGGAGTACAAAATACTTTCTCCAAACCAGTAGCTGCCATACTGCAACAACTGACCATCTCAAGCTAGGTTTTAAGGACTTAACTTGAGGCGCGGTAGCAACACCCGTAAAAATACGGTGTTATGCATATAATAATCCTAGATTCTTTTCTTGTTTTTATCGCTACACATATTATCATATAAGATTTTATTTGATATTTTCTTCACACATGTCTCATATTACTTCAACTGTTTATGTAAATTTTATTTATTTTCATTAATTTCATTTTTTTTAACACGTAAAACGTTTAAAACTTAGTTGTACGACGGCAATATTTTATGTTTAATTTGGATAGGCTAGTTAATTTTTCCGTGCGTATTTTTTAAACAATTAATATTTATTTCGGGTGTGATCTAATTTTTATAAGTGTTTCTATTAATTATTTTATTGTATCTCAGTTCCGAGATCACGTATTCTTTGGATTCTCAGCAGTTAGGCCGATGGAAGTGATTCATGTGGGTGGTTTAAATAATTCTGATACCCATTGGCCCGCAGGTTTAAACCCTGACTGTTGTTGATTGGCTGGCGCCTTAGGTCCTCTTAAGCTAACGCCAGCCGGCAGAGTATAACCTGAGTTAGGCTTGGGCTAGGACCCTCCGTCTGACGTGGACGGAAAGGTAGGAATTTTAATTAGTTTTAGGATGAATAGACTCACTTTTAAATTATTTTGCAGCCAGTAATGGAGCGTGAGAGGATAGTCGCCCATTTGCGAGGTTTAGTGGTCAGGAGATAGCTAGTTTAAATACGCCGTCTACGTACGTGTAGAGCTGAGCTCCACGTATAATCACCTTAACCTACTAAAACATTTCCTGCGAGAGCATCCTACCTACAATCCAGTTGGGGAATTAAAGATATGTCCTACGTTGCGATCTGACATTTTCATCAGGATATAATTTTCTTAATAGTTTGGATCAGCTCAGTTTTCCGTCAGCGTCTATACGCAAGCGACGCCATTTAGATTTTTTATAAGTATAGGAGTTTCCAAGCACATTTACGGCCGCTGCAAAACTTGAGATAGGGGTGACTTGTACCAGAGGTAGACTGTATAGTGAGCACATCAATTCTACAGTTAATTCTAACTACAGAGAACAGTTAAATTTTTCATTTCTGAAACGAGTATTTTCAGACACTGGCAAGTAGGCAGTCCTAGGATCGAGTTTCAGGGTGCTAGGCAGTCCTAGGCTCGTTATAGAGGATGTTAGGCAGTCCTAGGATCAACTTAAAGGCAGATAGGCAGCCATGATACACAACCGTCAATGGGTTCAAGCAGGATAGGAATGACCACTTTTAATGTTGCTAGTATAGTATTGTGTGTTTCTAGCTTTGCCTGATTTTTACTTATTCTAAGACAATTGCAAAAGCAAAAGAAATGAAAAAAAGATAAATAAATGAATCATATCAAAAAGGGTGTATCTTTCGTGACGATTTCTCTGCTGTAGTGTTAAGATAACCTGTTTCCTATCCTGTAAAAACATATGTTTTAATTAGAGTTTTCTGTTACCTGCCTTGCTGTGATATACGTACACAAATGGTGTATGTGTCAAATGTTAATTTTCTAGATGGTGCTAATAATAGTAATCTTGTTCACCTACAGGCCCAGGACGTCACAGGGAAATTCTACAAATGCAGCCTAGGTAAGGTTACATTTTCCCACAAAGTTATTTCAAGTCAGCTATTCAGCTTGGTCACTCTAATTTTTATATGAGTAGTTTCATTGTTGTGTATGCAAACCACAGTGTTAATGAGAGTGAATAATCCTAAAAAGGGCATCACACTGACACTTAAATATACGCAAAAGTGCTCGTGAGTGCCATACGTAATTTATCCTGGCTGGAGTTGATGAAACTGACATAATTATTCAAAGCTCAAAAATCACTAAATATTCAGTAAGCAGTGATCCAAGGAAACAGTTATTTACAAGCTGAATATTTTAAGTGTTCAATTTATATGCAGAAAACCCAACAAACTAATCTACGTATGGTAACCAACATACACTCAACTGCAAGTAAGTAAACATACAACATTGTGTTGAAGTAATTACAAATAATATTTCATATTGGAACCCTTACGTGGGGCAAGCAATTTTACATTACATACTATTCTTCAGTAGATGGGGTAAAAAAAAAAAAAAAAAAAAAAAAAAAACGGATTATCTAGTTACCAGTGCAAAAATAATAGTATTGTGTTAAACGAATTGCACTACGAAAATATTTTCACGACTCCGTCAATCGTTTATTATATATATATATATATATATATATATATATATATATATATATATATATATATATATATATATATATAATATATATATATATATATATATATATATATATATAATACACATATCCAATCACTATAATTGACAACTTTTCTGGAGCCTTGACTGCCTAATGTTCTACTTCCAGACTATTCCTCTGCCTCATACAAACAAAGCTTAACCAAGTCTGGAAAATTACACCAAAGGACAACGCACCGCATTCGTGTGCACTCAGTTATTACTAGGCGTTATAGGCCGTTTACGATAAAGTGAGCACTTTTGAAAGCCCTGCTAAAATTCCACTTTCTTGCCCATTATGTATCCTTCCACCACAAGTAAACAAACATTGCCATGTGACTGCCATGTGATTTCCACATGTTAATAAACTCAATGTTTACACTTTAGGACTGCTAAATGTAACACGTATATTACATTTAAAACATGTAACATATATGATGTATATAACACATGATATATAATGTATATATATGCATATGTATGTACATATATCATGTAAAATCTACAATATATATAAAATACTTAACATATATAATTGTTTGGGTCATCTCACATATCCGATTGACAAAAACTTTACCCAACAAAAAATTGAAAAATGAACGCCCTAGCAATGAAGTCATGGCAACTGTGAAAAAGCAAACATTAAACAAGGACCAACACGACACGTTAAAAAAGGACACACGTTAGTTAAGTTGAAACTAAGCCATCAGGAAAAAAACATACATCCTGCAGGCATAAGCTAGCGGCGTAACGTAGCAGATGCCTGAAGCGTATAAGGTAGACAGAGCGAGGCCGTGCAAGGTCTTAAATAAAAAATGACAAATCAAAAAATAATAACGCCCGAAGGGGAAAGAGGAAAGCAGGAAGGCAAGGAAATACGAGGGGATCTGAGTCAAGCAAAGAGTACACCACTGCACAGAAGTAGATGGTGTTAATAAACTTAACGTGACGGCGCAAACGTGGCAGTATATAAAAATATGTAATATATAAAAAATAAAAATATATAAAATACGTGCATATATATGTACATTAGAAGGATCGTTTTATATGCACCTTTATAAATGGAGATAAACATATCAACAAATGCAATCGTGTATAAGTACATGTAGTTTTTTTTGACGCCATTACTCTGTGTTGGTACCTTTCTGTGATCCTCCAAAAAAGAACTGAACATTTATCCTGTGAATCGAAGTGGTAAAAAAGATCATATATCAGGCTTGCAACTGGCACCACCTTCATTTGTACAAAATCATTTTGAAAATAATATATATTATTTATAGCTAAGTGAAATGCCGATCCGGCGATGGCCACATTTCCGGTGTCTCTTGTGGCCCAAATGGGTGCGACATTTCCTTTTTGTCAAACCCACACAGGCCTCAAGAAACCAATTTTACAGCTAAAGTGCATGTACTCTCATCATTGTTGTGGTTCTTTCATTGCAATGGCTGCAGCAAAACTGAAAACTTAAATGAGAAAAGTATTTAAACAAAATTACTCTACTTACAAAAATGGTTCATGCGTGTCTTATTATTAATGTAAAACTAACACATATCCAAATGACAGCAAAATGACAATGTAAAGGACAAATTATAAAAGTAATACTTACAGGCAAGTTACTATGCACAACGATAAGCACTTGGTTTAACTTTCCTTGTTACTATAGCTGTGCGTCAATAAACAGCCAATCAGAAGCCCCGACACTTATATGTTATAAATTGGAAAACTTATTTACAAATCAAGGAAGTGTGTATTCTCGGGAAAATATTTTCTTTTGTTTATTTATCGATAATCACAACCACGGAAGTTTTGTAACGCTTTTAGGTAATGTTTAAAGTAAAAATTGAAATGTAAATAATTTACCATTTTAAAAATATCTCAGATCAATTGAAAATACTTTTTTTTTTTGGGGGGGGGGGGGGGAAACCCACTACCAACTCTATGTACATTCCTTAATTTCTTCGGTAAAAATGTAGCAACATAAACAAATTAATATTATCATCATTATATCAATTGTAGCCAGGCCACTGTGCTTTTGTTTTTTGTATGTGCTTATCGCAATAACTGTGAATGTGTTTGGTATGCCAATTGTAGCCTGGCTCTTATTGAAAGTTAGCTCATACAGCTTCTTTAGAAATACTTAATTTAACACATACACTGCGGAATGTTATCTAACCTTTACAAAACATGCACTCGCAAGTAAACAGGAGCTCTGGGAGTCTGGAGTGTTGACTATGATGTGTAATTTACAGTTACATTAAATTTCAATAACTACAATATTTTGCGGACAAAGTGGCAGATATTACAAATAATTATGCCTACTCAATAACGCATACTATCTTCGTTAATATTTCTCAAAGTTGTCTTGTCGAACATCCATTTCGAAATTTAAACATGGAATTGTTCTATAGGCCTAACTGTTGACAATTATTCATAAATAATTATAATTATTATTACGGCAAGCATTACAAAATAAAACAATTAGGCCTACACTTTCGTAAGCACAACTATAGGTCTATAGTTAACAAAACCAGCTTCAAGATTTTATAGTTTAAATGTTGGAACACCTTTGGTGTAGCAACAAACTCTGACGTTTATGTTACGTTAACAATAGTAAAACTTAACACCGTAACTTGGGATGAATAACTACATGAACACAAATTTGAGGTTAGGCCTACATTACAAAATAACACAGTGATTTTAAAACGTGTCAAATTGATGTATAATTATTGACAGGCACATTTGAACTTGTTATAGAGACAGATTTGAAAGAAAGGTTAAGCAGATGGGCGTAGGTAGATAGGAACAGATAACTTTTAATATTATTTGTCAAACTTAGGATATAACATGTACTTCGCAAACTCACATGAATATGTTAATGTTGCGTTTCTGCTGTCGTTCATTTACTTTATAATTGTTATTTAACTTTCCGTTTACAATATCACGTTTTTAACTGTCGATTTATAATTGTTCTTTTACACTTTTTTTCTGGGAATAAGCGGCGAAAACACGTCGTAAAAACACATTAACATTTACCTCCGGACAGTTGCAGTTGAAATTTTCATTTTTTCTGCAACTCGTTCGATCACCTTGCAAGGCTTTATCTCTCCTCGACGAATTAAAGAATAAATACTTTCGGCGAGATTTATGTCCTCCTGACGCTGAATATTTGTACGTAGTTTGCTGGAACTTATAACTTTACACAAAATCACTACAACACGATTAAACACTATACGACCTATAATATAACAATGCCGATTGCAGATAAGCTGAAAATTTTAATGAGAAATATTAAAACACAGCAACTTCCAGTTTCCAAATTTGTAGTTTGCCTCACAAGCAAAGCCAAGCAACAAGCATGAAGGAACCACAACAACGGATGTTGGTTTTGACCGTTGCGCCGATCACGTGACACAATATAATTATGAGTTACAGTAAACACATTATCTTTACGCCAATAATTACTTTAAAGTGTATAAAATAACGTTCAAACAGCGTAAATAGCCATAAATTTAAACATTACACTTGCAATGCCGCGTTATTTCGTAGAACCACTTTTCACATTTCACTGCCAACATAACTGGGTGTGTTCATCCCCAGACCGTGTGGTGACACACATGGTTATAAATACGCAGTTGCGGGCGGTGGTTTTTTTTTTTCAAAGGTTGATTTATAGAGTGCTCACTTTAACGTGAACGGCCTTTACCAACACTCGTTTCCTCACAGTTTTTATTCAAATTATGTATTTATAAAAGAAGCGCTATAATGTAGGTCTATAGATAAAATATAAACGACCTTTCTAGTTACATTAAAAAAACTACTTTTATGATCACAAGTATAAAACGCTTGTGATATATGGCATATCTAGAAAATAACTATACACGTCATACATGGGGTGATATTTTTTAAAATGTTTGATTAAAAATTGTGCCCCGAATGGTTTGTGCAAACCGTTACAAGTCCTTTAGAGACAAGAAAAAAGTGATAATAGTTATTTACAAATTCGAATACGTTACTGAAAAGTGGACGTTAATTTTTAGTTTCATAATATTGTCGATAAACTTTATGACAATGTGAATTTGCATGACGTTCCATTAAATCAAAATGTAATTTTCTTAGTTCCTGATGGTTGTGCGGATACGGACATTTGTCACAGCTATCATTACTCCGTGAAGGAGAGAAAAATATATGACCCCGCCTACAACTTCGGAATTATGTTGCAGATAGTTTTAGTTGGTAAATGATTGTTTGATACGGAGAACACAGTTACACGTAAGAGAGGCACGAACGTGTGAAGTTAATAGCTATTTCAGACGACTGTTATTTTTCGTACGATGTATCTTTATGCATTCCGTACCGCCCCCACCGTCTTGCATTTTAATAATCCAAAAAGTACAAAAGCCCTCGGATTATCCTGTAAAATATTAAATTTTCTATTTAATTTTTGTTGATTAATTAATTGAATAGAAGTATACACTTTTTTGTTGAAAACAATTGGACTACATAATAACAACAATTTTTAACGAAATTGTAAGTGTATTTTACAATATCGGCTCCCGTTTGGGTATAAAAAATTAATTGTTGCAAATGCTGTATAAATGAAGGATCGTGGCCTTAATCGTGTTCCCTGTTGTCCATTGGTATCCCACAACACACAAAATCTGGTAGGCCTATCCATAGATCGACTCATCAAGTTATTCATTTATTTGGACTTACATTTGTACTATTATTGAATAGCTCTTGTAAACTTACCTTCGTTTATTGTAAATAGTAGGTGCTTCTTCACTACGAGAAGTTACCGTTTATAGGTACTGTCTTTTACGAGAAAAATTATATATTTTAATTTTTTGCTGCGAACAATACAAGTATCCAAAATCTTCACCTGTCAATCTCAAAATGTAATTTTATTAATAAGGCCTTTCTCCAAGCCGACTCAACTGCTAATTGTGCAGTTCTACATAGCACCCTTGGCAGGCATGGTACCCAGTAGCTGTTCACAGCGACGCCGAACTAAAGGCTGTTGACGATATGAAGAGAACACTTTTGAAATCAACCTTAGAAAAAATGTCACTGCCCCAGCCTGCATATACTTTAACGGGCGCACTGAGTGGCATTCACCAAGTAAAGTTGGTAACAACTGATGGAAAGTAGTTCCACATCTTAAAAGTCGAATAAAAAGTGTTAGGTGGACATTTGTGATAACTTAAAATTATTTCTTTCACTTTCTGATTTTTTAATTCATCGAAGTGAAAAAAATGACATATTTTTAAAGAATTAATATTCTTAATAATTCCACAATTTTCATTTTTCCGATGCATGAATAAAGTAATGAGGCCCATGGCAATGTTAATTTTACATAAGACGGAGGAATGCACAACGCGCATAGAAGTAGATCTTAAGCAGGCTTTCGAAAATGCTAATTTTACCGTGAACAGCCTATAACTACCTGTAACTGCAACACAACGGACTTCAAATAGCCTCTTCCCTCCCCGTGGCAAGTACACGAGGGCGCCACCGCTTCCCTGGGGCGCCACCCCAGGGAAGCGGAGGAGCCAGCACCTGGATGCAGGGATCAACAAACAAGAGATGTGTCACCATGGTAACGCCTCGTGCACTGCGTGCGAAGGCTGGCTCGCCCGCCCGCCCTACAACCATGCCTTGGGAGAATAAGAGTGTCACCGTGTAATATTTCAAATGGTTGAGACATGTGAGGCGGAGAGGCAGTCAGCAAACACCTCTGGGTGCAACAACGAGCTACGTCGCAGTCAGGCTCACTAGAAATGTCCCCGCCTCGGCCTCCTAACGTCATAGTGTCACATGACGACGTAGAGGGGGTAGAACAGAGGAGAAACAAAACGTGCCTACTGAACGGTATCATACTGTCAATAACATCTTACCTGAAATGGACTGCGTAATAAATAGTATAACAGGATTGTTAATTCATTTCATACATCATGTAGTACCATTTCGCACATTTATCTAAGTAACTCGAGCTATTTACATTGTAAAACAAACATTTGCCAGGAAAATAGCGACACGAGACAGTTGTATTGACTTACGCGCGGGGATGTTTTCAAACATCTCTTAGGTTCACGTTACGAAAGAGTGTCAAGTGGCGGTGGATGTCGCAATAAGTAAATTAACAGATAAATTACCTCCGTTCCTAACGTTTTTGAATAACCTTCTCGAATGGAAATTAAACTTTTACGCAAAAAATATATTTACCAGTTACTGGAAAAAAATACCCACATATATGTAATGTAGCGTACGTGATACGGATCATACTATAAGTAGAAAAACCAAACATCAATTTCCGGTTTTACAGTTATGTTTGAGCCACCGAAATCTATGTGTTTTCAGAGAAATGGTTAAAAAATACATTTAAAAATTAAGTTACAACCCTTCATTGACACAATTGGTAAGTTAACTAATAAAAAAATTGTCATCGATTGCACAAAAATAAGAAGTATGTGTGTGTTTCTAAAAAAAAAGCGACGATACTTCACCGTAGTGTGGTATAGACCTAGTGTAAGTACAATTTAACAAATAAGAGAATATACCCTCTGAACTTGCTTAGCCGTTGTTCGATGCTGATATTTTAAAGTGTTTTGAATATTGCATGAAGCAAATACATTATGTACTTTTAAAAAATGTATTTTAAAATACGTAGTTCTCAATGGTTGTATTCGCCAAGGCATTTATTACCGGTACGCTCGTAGCGAGTTCGAGTTGACGACGATTTTAAGCCAAACTCCATTCGGCATTACTAAAACATTACCGCTTACCGAATCGGTATTACTGAAATAGCTAACTGTGCGACGTAAAACTAAATAAAATGCTGCTAAATAAATAAAATTTCCAATTACAACAATTGTTAGGTAGAATATGTATGTCCAAATGTAAACACGTTACGAAATAAACCCACTATGCAGGCTTAATAATTTTACAGTAACTGAGTGTTACATCACATTAATGAGATCGTATACATAATCTACTTAAATTGTTTATATGTTTTACAAACATGAAAAATCGAAAACGGAATGCTGACCAGAGAATTTAAGAACAAGAGTTACATATTTTATTAATATATGACCAACTGCAAACTTAGTTTTAAACCAAGCTAATTAAAGAAAAAACTCTGACCTTATTCTAACGGGAGAGTAAAGTTTTGCTATGCCGCAACAGAAAAATATTTCACAATAATCCATTCAACTTTTTGCTTTCATTTGTAACATAACTGCACAAAATGTAACCTCCTCCTTGATTCTTATTCCACCTGCGATTATAAAATAAAGACGCGACTTCTCTTTTTCAGATAATTTGTTGTTTTCGTCCGCATATAAACTTCCAACGCTTCTGTAGTACAGTATCTAAGTCGCGTGGTTTAATTTTGTCTCACCAACAATACCACTAGCATATTGAGAGCAGTTTTAACAACTAAGCGCCCCCTCATTCCAGTTCGTTCATTACTTCATTTCGAGCACGATTACACTAGCTCCAAAATTGTTCCGATAGCAGTTATTCTGGTTCAAAAGATATCAGAACGACTTTTATTTATGCTGTCCTCGCATTAGCTGATATGAAGTAAGTAGTGTAATTAAATATGGCTAAAATTTACAGTATTTTCTGCATTCGTCAAGGTACATAAAAAGCCAGGTCAGAAAGCAATATCCGTTATGCTGTAACAATCGAAATATGGTAACTTGTATTAAAATTAAAAAAAAAACCAACATCAAAGAGTGTCGGAAGAGATTATAAATAATTATGGAAGTGTGTTTTTTGAGGGCTGAGTTTCCTTTAATTCACATTCTGTTGTAGAGGTGTGCAGCCTTCCGATTGGCTGGCAGGTTCGAACCCTGCGTTAAGATAGGCTGGTATTGCATGCTAGTGTTCACTTTGCCATCAACTCACGAGGTCAGAACTGCTGTAGATCGCTCGCCCGAGTGGGTGCAGCGTATGATTTTAATTAGCTTATTAGGGAGTCCAGTACCGCCCCTGAATTCAGCTTGTGTTTTGATGGAAGCCGCGAGGAATATAAGACGGCCAATAAGCCCGCTCTGCGTGTTAGCTGTTCAGGAGTTAGCAGGTATCCGAAACGACCGTCGGTCAGTAGGCTGTACGCTTACGTGTAAAGACTACCGTATATGGTACTTGCTGTGGGAGAGGCCCGCATTCTGCCAGTTTCTGATAAAATAAAGAAGAGTCCTACAAGAACTTCAGATCTACACAGCTAAGACTGAGTTTTGTTCTACATTAAAGTATTACAGGCAACGTAATTCCAATTGTTCTAGAAGTCATAGACCGACGCCATTTTGTTTTGCTACTAAGAACACGTATCCCAGCACCCGTTTACCATGGGTAACTTGAGTCAAGAGTTCAGTGTTTTCACTGGGTGCAACTGAAAAATATTACTCAAGATTTTTATTATTTTCAGAAACAGTTTGATTTCTTGAAATTTTAATTTTAATTTGATGAGCAAGTTAAATACATTTTATTTTTCTCACACTAAGTCTTTGGGCGTAGGTTACGAACGGTCACTACCCAACGATAACAGCTTGGTCACTCTTTAAAATTGCCATCAGGGATTTTTAAGATAGTTTTTCAATCAACATTTTTAAAGTTGAAAACGGAAAATAAATTTCTTACTAAAAGATCAAATGCTGAAACTAGCCATGGTGTACCCTATTCTTTCAGTAGTAAGATGTCTCACCGTACTCCTCATAATCATGTTTATAATATTCCTTGTCTGAAAGTGAATAGTTTGTGTGTGTTCCTTCTCGCATACAAATAGTATGCGCAATGGTCAACGGAGAGTTTGTAAGTAGCAAAGGTTGTATTAAGACCGTTCCTAAGTGTTCTTCTTTACACATAAATAAGAATACCCAGAAGAAAAATACAGTAAAGGTAACGAGCGAGAGCAAGGCAGGTACCAATGGGATATAAATGCGCAGCTAGTATGCTATCTCTACTGAACGGCCTGGTACGGTGTTCTAAATCATCTGATTGACCCACAGTGATTTGTATCCCCGTGTCTAACACCGTGGCATATTCAAATTAATATTTCCTTGTTGAATATTCACACCTAGACACACGATCTTTTGCACAGTAAACACCTACATACTCGGTGTTTACTGGGATCCCGGTACGTATACCATATATGTGCATCTACTCAACTTATCATTTGCATATTTAAGAAATGTGTTGCCCTGTGCACTACATAATTACATTGGCGCCCTTATTAGGGACCATTTAAATATGCCCGCATTCCCAACTACTAAGTGTTCCTACGGTACATTTAATAGTGTAATGTTTGAATTGGTTCTTAATTAAGTTGAATGATATGCGTTTACTATACATCAAAGTATTAATTGGCGTTAATAGTTATTTTATAGAAGCAAGCATGCTAATAATTTGCGCCATGGAAATATATAACACCATGTTGGGTGTTTTAAGAAAACATTTTTTGCTGGAGATTTGCTCACCATTCGGCGGCCTACCCAGGTGGTCACCTAAGTGACAGTATATTTGAATTAACAAAACCATCACGTACAACAATACTTGATACAATGCATATTTTCTTACAGTATAATATTTTTGACTGTTTATTTAATAATAACGCATAAAAACACAAAAATCAGTACATATGCAAAAATATTTATTTTAAATTTATAAAACTGCGTTCAGCAGAACTGAATAAGCACAAAATTAAAAGAGAAGCCCCTTCACAATTTACGGAATTTCATCTTCGTACAAGCTTTTGTAAAAAAAAAAAAAAAAAAAATTGTAAAAAAAAAAAAAAAAAAAAAACTAATTTTTCTTCGAAAAACACAAATTTTAATAATATATAGTTGTAAATTATATATAGCTATGCATTTCAATTTAAAACACGTATTTTATCATATCTAGTGGTTTTGTGATTTGTACCCTATCATTTTCTTTTGCAAAAAGTTGGAAACTCTTCAATCGAAAATTATGGACTATCAACTACTTCTTAATTTGATGTTTCGGGAATTCGAGTACTTTAAGGCCTCTCCTGTAACATTTGGGATTATGTGTATGTTTTTTTTGTTTGTATCAGTAACTTAATGCATATTAATTAACTTTTTTTTTTGGTTTTGTCTGGCCAACTAGATATTCAAATTAACTTTGCAGTGCATGTGTTAATGCTAAAATTGATTTTCTGAAAAGAATTTGGTTCATGTGTACATTTTATTTTGCATAGCTTTCTCCTTGCCAGTGAAACTGTTGTTTTTGATTGTGTTGCATGGCAATTATTAGGGACATCATAATGATAAGTATGGATATTTAATTAAATATGTTATTCTCTGGTATATATTGTTTTGAAACCCCTTGTTTACTTGTACAAGTGACGACACTACTCGTGTCAATCAGATTAGAGTAAAAGTGAAACTTTTGTCTGATATGGATATATTGTTTCGCTATTAGGAATGTTTCATAAAAAAAAAAACGAAGTAAGAATTCTGTTAACAAAATATAACGTTGTAAGACCATGTCAGAAGTCAGAAGTGTGGTGCTGACCCACTGTTAATTTAATAGTTAATATTCAGACAAGTCGGAAAAATTCAGGCTGATGATGCAGTAACAGATGGAAGAATGTTAATAGACTCACGAGCAACCAAATTGACTCAACCATAACACGCGCACACAGATATGTTTTCCACAAAAAGTACACAACACATTCAGGAAAAACACATGTCGTTTTAAAGCCTGACGCTTTGGCTTTACGTTGACACGCTTCACATAAAACTCACTTTAGTAATGTTTGCCATAATGCCATTTACGTCAAAGTGTAGAACAATTGGGAATTTAGGTAAAGGAAGTATAGTTACGTATTGTTCAATTGAAACAAACAATTGCACAATAACAAAGACAATTTATTGAATCAACACTGATGGCAGCTTGTAATCGATTTTTAATTGATCTAATCAACTTTCTTACGTGGTCTTGAGGAATTCCGTCCCACTCTTCTAACAACGCCGTTTTGAGCTCGTCGATAGTCGAAGGAGCTGGATGTCTGGCTCGGACCCTTCTTTTAAGTTCGTCCCATACATGTTCGATCGGCTTCATGTCTGGACTGAGTGCTGGCCAGTCTATCGTCCGTATACTTTCCTCGTCCAGGAACTGCCTAGTGTTACGTGAAGTGTGACACGGGCATTATCGTGCATCAACACGAAGTTATCGCCGACAAATCCTGCGTACGGAGTAACATGTTCCAGGAGAATTTTGGTAATGTACCGATCAGCTGTCAGTCCTCCTCGGCCTCCTCCGGGCACGAAAACGAGGTCGATTTCTCTCTCTAAGGAGATCCCAGCCCACATCATGCAGGAGTCGTCGCCGTACGCAACTGTTTCGGTGCAACAACACTGCGCAGCGAAAATCGCTCGCCCGGACGCCTGTAGACCCGGCCTCTCCTGCCAATGCCATGCAGACACATTCTGCACTCATCGTTGAACAAGACCGATCGCCATTGCTCGATGCTCCAATTCAGGTGCTCTCGAGCAAATTGAAGGCGCGCTTGCCGGTGGCGTGCCGTCAATTTTGAGCCTGTGGCAGGTCGTTTTGGTGTGAGGGTTTCCTTCAAACGTCTTCTCACTGTCCACTCTCTGACAGTCACTCCTCGAACACGTCTCAGCTCCTGCTGCACGTCAACACTGGTCAAGTGACGATTTCGCAGTGAGGTCGAAACCATAAAACGATCGACTCTCTCAGAAGTGCACCGGTGACGGCCGGCTCTCGGTCTCCAATTAAAGGCACCAATCTCTAGGAATCTTCTGTACACTCTTGATACAGCAGACTGACTTAAATGCAGCTGAGCAGAGACTGTTCGCGGACTGAGTCCCTGTTGCAACAGAGCGACAACTTGAGCCGAAAATGAATGCAATTCTCGGAGATGAGTACAGGTCAACGCCAGATATGCAACTGATAGGGTAGACCCGCGTGCGGGGGTTTAATAGGGTCAGTTGTATGTGCAATGTGTGGGTACCGCACACAGTCCATTTGTCTATACGTCCATTTACATTGCATAATTACAAATGTATACGATTAATGTTAATGATTATAGTGTTATCTTACACCTGGAGTTTCAGGCTTTTAAACGGTGTATGTTTATTATGATTCGGTCAAGCCTTTATTGAATAAATAGTATCTGTATGCACGCTTAGTGGGTGAATCGATTTGGTTGCTCGCAAGTGTATATTTCGTCAGTAAGGATTTGAAGCCTGCCAGTTTTCCTGATCTGCGGGATGCCCATCGTCATCGCCAGTTTTGGGAAATGGAACCAGGTAGCTTCCTAATTCTACCAGAGGACTATCGTCATCAGACTTTTGGTTCGTTCGGAATCTCAGTGGGGAACTACAGATTCCAGTCTGCAATACTAGGACAGCAAAGATGGTAAATTACAGCTAAGATTCTTTAATTAGCTATTGATAAAAAAAATTAGCTCTATAAATATTTGTAATAATTGTCACTGCAAGTTAGTCATTTGGGAAAAATAAAGATAAGAGTTTTATTAAACTAAATATTTAAATGTCCACACAATGTTATGCCCACAAAAGCCCAAGAGGAGTTTTCATAATTCAATTTTGCTCAAAACCATGTCAGTAAATAAAAGAGTATTTGCACTACTGGTGTCGTTCTTTTTCGCTGACTGGTAAGAATTAAATTCAATATTGTTTTATTCATTCCTGATTTACGGTCGAAACGAGTTATGTAATATTTGAGATTGGCAAAGAATTGTTCTTGTTGGAATAGAATATGTTTTCTAGTCTTCCACTACATCATAATTGTAGTACACTTGTCTAAGTTGGCAATAATGATGTTTTATTTTTTATGTAAATTATCTTAACTAATAAAAAGAATAATAAGATGGTTGTTATGTAAATATATGTCCTTCGTGAAGTATAATTTTGATGTCAAGGTCAAAAAGGGCAAGATTCAAATATAAATCTTTCATTAAATACCTAATATTAAATTCCTTATGGCCTTCTAGTAGTTGAGTTGTGCTAGTTCTTAAGAAGATGTGTCTGTTGTAGGAATGTGCAAGATTTATTTACAGTTATCTTCCAAAGACAAGCATAAATTTTTACAAATCAATGTTATACTAGGCAGTGTGAGCCAGGGTGTTTTCCTATTCATATATTAGCTAGTCAGGGCTGGTAAAAACATTGTACATAGTTACAAACTTGCACGTACATTACACTCTATAGCCCTCAATACGTCGCTCAGTTAAAATATTATTTTATTACGGGTGTAAATGTTTTACTATAATGCCTGTTGTTATTCTTACATGCATACAAGGAAGTAAAATAAATTCAGTATTTACAAATATAAACAATAAACTATTAATAGGACGTTTACACAATGAACTACTTTTCCAAACTCGCTGCCAAAAACCTTATCACGAATATTTCTGATTGTACTTGCATTAAAACACACGTTATTAAGGGCAGTGCCATTTTTCAACGGTTTATTTCAAAAGTACTTAATCGCGATCGGTCTCAGTATTTTTACATGGTGTCTATTTGGAAATAGCACTCGAGAACTTTACACGTACAGATATGGACTTAAGTATTCGTACAGCCACTAGGAAACAACCAAAGTATTTATTTGTAGAACCCGCAATACAAACAAACATAAATACGTCTGATATAGATAAAGATAACTAATCACTTGAACATATGGACACAGTAATGATACAATTATTACGTTCTTCATACACAAAAATAAATATGCATCTCTCAATACGAGTTTTACTCCAGACAAAAGTATTCGTACACTCATGAACAGTAATCTTCTCGAACGAAAAACAATAGTGAATTCTGTCCCACAGTACTTGGTGTGCCTACCTCGTCTGTGTATCACTTCCCTTAGTCTCTTGCTCACACTGTACACCAGATCTCCAGTTGTCTCTGCTTCGATATTATGCCATTCCTTCAGAAGTGATTCTTTTAGCTGTGATTTACTAGTGATGTGGTGTTTTCGTACTCCTCTTCCCAGTTCACTCCAGAGGTGCTCAATAGGATTGAGATCGGGGACTGTGCTGGTTTTTTTTTTTTTTAGTGTGGGACGTACTATAAAGCACCCATAGCCGGACAATCTCGGCTGTATGCGTGGGGTCGTTGTCATGCTGGAAGAAGTAATCATTTCCCAAACTCAGTTTATCTACACTCTTCTTCAAATTTTCCTTTAGAATAGGTAAATAAGCAAATCTCTGTCCATAGTTCCCTCAATGAAAACCAGTCCCCGACACCAGACGTGGTCATACACACCCAGCCCATAACACCACCTCCACCATGCTTCACAGTAGCTTGAAGATTCTGGATGTCAAGAGCAGTATTCGGTCTCCTCCAAACCAAAGCACGATCATTGTTATGAAACAGGCTGAATTTAATTTCGTCCGAGAAAACAACGCTGTTCCAGAAATCGAGATCCTTATCTACATAAATGTTCGCGAACTCTAATCTGCTCTTCCGAGTCTTCTTGCTTATGTAGGGCTTCTTTCTGGGTACCCTTGCTCTGTATCCTGAACGACTGATGAGACTCCTTATTCCTCGGGGTGTCACTAGCTTTCCAAACTGTTCTCTAACATAAGCAGCTATCGCACTAGATGTAGACAATGTGGGCGTACAACTCTTTCTTTGTTTATTAGCAACTTCGTTTCTTTGAATCGCTTAGTTTAGTTATACGCTGCACAGTCGGACGACTTCTACCAACGATGTTTGAAATTTCGTAATATGGTTTTGCCTTTAAGGGTTAATGAGAAAATTAGCCGCCTCATTTCCACTGTAGTTTCCTTTCCTTTGCGACCCATTTGAACCACTTGTATCCCACCAGTCACTCAATACCGCTTGTTTTACATGCAGTCAACACCTGAGAGATTGGGTGTAGTAGACAACTAGTTTGTCCGTTGATTCTTTGTTCACAGTCTAGTTTACGAATACTTCTGTCCGAGAAGAATTGGACGTTACGACGTAAACATTTCTCGTTTTCACACACAAATACGGCCTTGCATGTGTGGCTCATCTGTGGTATTACGGGATCTCTCATACGTGTTACCCAAGGGGTAACACGTATGAGGGGTAACAAGTATGCACACGAAATATTACTCGAGTTATACATCGCTTACTGAAACATGTTTTACTTTACGAATACATACGTCAATGTCTGTATGTATGCAGGTATCACTTCCTCGATATTTCATTTAATTTCAGATGCAAACCTTAGAAGTAGAAAAGGGATGTGCACAATTATTCAAATTCATTATGTCCAGCCAGGTTGTTCAAAATAAATGACAGAGATGAATACCACGCGCGTTAAAGTTTTCCTACCGCCTACTGTGCAGGATCGATGAGCTACGAGTAATGTCAGTGAAAGTCACAACAGGAAAGCCACAAACAAGCTACAGAGTTGCTGCAGGTATGGTAGGGGGCATCATAGTGTTCATATGACATGTTAAAACAGCATGATTTACGAGCATTTTCGTTGTACGAGTTCAAACTTGAACATATGGCGAGCACACGGCCAGAGAGTCATTGACTAAGGAGGTAAAGGACGAAAATCAAGAACTGATAACCACACTTTAATGACACGTGGAAGCAAATACAAGCTTCACCGTCAAGGTATCTGTACAGTTAGCCACTTCAAATGCAACAATTTCCGATCACGTACAGAAAACTGTAAAGGATACCCGAGTACCGCATGAGGTAACAACGTATTAGGAACATTTCCAATAGTCTGGTGATTCGTCATCACAATGAGTCTCTACTCGATCGTGGTTGGACGTTGGTGAAAACCTCAAACACTCACCAAACCAAGGTTGAGGCCACACAGGGATTTTATCTTACTATGATTAACAGCATTGGGCGCTATCCACTAAAAGTTCTTTCCAAATAGTGAAGCAATTATTGCTGTATAGTGCTGTCATTGACAGACGAAATGCGCCGGCAGTTGTGTAAAAAGAAGCTTTTTTTTTTTAATAAGACGGGTCCTCTGCTCGTGGCAGGCAACACCGAACTCCAAGTGGCTGAAATTACAAAACACAAGTTGAATAAATTGAGGTATGGAGTAATCTCACTTCATATCCTCCGAAATTATAACCAACAGACTAGCATAATTTTTTGCATCTGGGTCACGTCCTGCAGGAGACGGTGTTCAAAAACAGATAAAGAGCAGAAAATTCTTTCTGAGAAGTCACTGTCTCATTGCAGCCACGTTTCATCTGGAGCGAAGCCGACAGCTTCGTGAACCGTTGGCAAACTGGAGACCCGGGAGAAAAAACGCCGACCAGCGGCATTGTTCGCCACAATTCCCACATGCGAAAATCCTGGAGCAACGTCGCCGGGAATCGAGCCCAGTTCGACTTGATGGCAGGCGGCAGCTCTAGTCGCTACGCCAACCGCGACTCGTCCAATGGCACAAGGCTTTAACCAATCGAAAGAAAGAAGCACCAATGGATTAAAGGCTGTTCACGGTAAAATAAGCACTTCTGAAAGGCCTGCTTACGTCTACTTGTATGCACGTTATGTATCATTCCGCCTTATGTAAACTTAACACTGTCAAGGGCTTCATCACTTTATTCATATCTTTGTCAAGTGAAACTGTGCAATTATTAAAAAGAAAATGTTTTACAAATCTGCTCATTTTTACACTACAATGAATTAAAAAGAAACAGCAAGTAAAAAAATAATTTATGTTATTACAAATGGTTAGATAACACTTTTTACTCTACGTTAAAATATGGAACTACTTTCCATCCATCGTTACCAACTTTACTGGGCGAATGCCCCTCAGTGCGCCCATAATTATATATGCAGGCAGGGGCAGCGACTTTTTTCTACGGTTCATTTCAAAACTGCTCACTTTATCGTGAACAGCCTTTACTAACAAAATTTCCCGTACAGATGCACAAAAAAAATCTAACCACGAAGACCCCTACAGGAAATTTAGCTGTCGAGCCGACGAACGGCAGTTCTTGACCGGCCAAAGTTTCTACAAACGGTAAGAACGACAAAAAAAAAATACGATACCACTTCTGCCAGGAACGAGACCAAATATTTGGCACGCCAAGGCACGACCGCGCGCCAAAGAAAACACACTCCGCGGCGAGTGATGTTTTCACATGGCCCAGGCGAGGGCTGGCTGGTGACGAGGGAAGCCAGTGCAGGGCACGAGGGTACGACGCGGTGGGAATATCGAAGCCTCCGGACACCTGACGTGGAAACTCGAGACCCGCAAGCCCGTCCCCTTCTGCAGGGGAGAGATAGAAACGAATTATCGAAATATTGGTGGTTCCGGAATCGTGGAAGGTCGGAGGGATCAGAGCTGTCCAAGTTAGCTCGATAAAGGCAGTTCACGCTAAAGTGAGCACTTTAGAAAACAACTTTATAAAAAAGTAATTGCCCCTACCTGCATATATTTTAACGGGCGCACTGAGTGACATACGCACAGTAATGCTGTTAACAATTGATGGGAAGTAGTTCCATGCCCTAACGTCGAATAAAATGTGTTAGGTAATAATTTGTAATAAATTAAATTATTTCTTTGGCTTTATATTTTCTTTAATGCATCAAAATGTATAAATGAGCATATTTGTAAAATATTTCCTTTTCGATAATTTCACAGTTTAACGACCCACGCACGAATAAAGTGAAGAGGTCCATGACAATGTTAATTTTACATAAGGCATAATAACACACAATGTGCATACAAGTAGATCTTAAACATGGCTTACAAAAGTAATCATTTTACTGTGAACAGCGTATACACGCATTCTGGCTAGTTTGCTCTCCATCAGCATTCTGCCACCACCCGAGCAGTGGCGCCGACAGGACGGCAGAATGCGATCCGCGGTCGATACGCTCCAGCGCCGAGCACTGCGCAGCTGGAGACATGGTTGATCTGCCGTTTACTGAACACATCTTAAAAATCTTGATTAGTTACTTACTCACTTCCGTTCATCATGTAACCTTCCGACACTATAGTGATCATGTTATCGGCCAAATGCTCTGTGAAATTATTAGGAAGGCCAATCTCACTTAAATGTGTTCGAAACAAAAATAAACGTATTTACGTGATCACCAACCAAACACTGCATTTCAAACATGGCTTTACACATATAACTTTAATTAACTGCCAACATTATTGTATTCACTCATGCCACTGTAGTTAAGATCAAGAATTAATATTTCAAAGGTTGATTTTTAGAGTGATTAGTTAATCGTAAACCACCTATACATAGCATGCACAGGCCTAGTCACATTTACCGACAGGTAGGTACATTGAACCGATGTCTTCACCATTCCTACAACCACGGCAACTAACTTTATATTTCTGTGCATAATTACACGAGTATTATAACTTAAATTTGGAAAATGGGGTTTCAGTAATTTCAAAACGCAAAAATTACTAGCAATGGCGGATCCAAAACCATCTCTAAATCGCAGGAAGAGAAATGGGCTATAAACTCACACTTACATTTCTCACAGGACAAGCTTGCATAATTCGGTACCAAGCTCGTCTCAGTTCGCTCTAAGTTACAAAAGGAATCCATATTAATTTCAGAAATTACAAAATTTCAACAAAAATGGGAAACATTTGGAAAGTAAAAACGAATATTAAGGTACTAAAGCATTTCCACACATACGCCATAATATTTTCCGGTGAATGCTATGCACACACGTGAAGAAAACTTAGGTCGAAAACACAAACCTTATCACATACAATTATTATATAACACTGAAAAATATTGACTAAATATCTTTGATAACTACAGGTTCAATCACAAATTGCAGGTATCGCCAGTGAATTCCTGACATCTCAATGAGCAAAGAATATTCATAAAATCATTGAAAGATAAAATGCTTGGGCGTTTTTAGTCACGAAAAGTACGAGAAAGCTGTGAAATAACGCAAAAGTTGAAAAACGAGGGTACAGAAAAAAGTACGTATGGGGGGGGGGGAGAGGGTTGAGGAGCAAGTGCCCCGTTATCTTGTTCACCCCAATTCCCGGGTTCACAGGGAGCACTGTGAAGTTGACACACTCGAGGCAGGCAGTTTGCGGCTCGCTCGCAGGGATGAAGAATGGGGCGCATGGCCCGCGCGGTACCTCGGAAAATAAACGGGCTACGCCGAGGGAGCAGTAGCGGGCCGGCGACGGAGGGTCGAGAAGATGTTAATTGTGCACCGCCGAGCGTGAGCTGGGTAAACCACACCACCCCTGTGTGTTGCAAGGGCGCACAGGCGAGAAGTTCGGGTGCAGTACGTGCGGGCGGCAAGTTCGTATAGGCTGTCCACGGTAAAGTGAGCACTTTTTAAGGCCATGCCAAATGTTTCCTTTCAATTAATTTCTACCTTTCCGCTGCTTTTCAATGTAATCATTGCAATATGACTACTAAACACGGTGTATACATTTCATCACTCTCAAAAGTTAATGTCTGAGCATGCAATAAAATATATTTATTTGAGGTTAATGCCTTTTGGGAGGGCCTTAAAAATGCTCACTTTACCGTGAACAGCCTATACCGAGAGACGCGGCACGGTTCTGAGGTTCACTGTAAAGAAACAATACCATGACTAGACTGAGATTTTTGGACATTCGCCATTGCGATGCAGATGTCTGTCGTGGAAAAAATAAAATTTGAACACGAAAAAAATACTTTAAAAAGAGACAAATAACCTATGGACGAGAAAATAAATATGTAGGTATAAAACACTGGAAAATTACAAGATGGAATAGTCTGAAAACAGGATAGCAACTAGTTTCGAAAGAGCGTGGCGAAATTGCCGTCTTTTTTCTTGATTATTCCATCTTGGAATTTTCCAGTGTTTTTATACATATTTATTTTCTCGTCCATAAGGTACTTGTACTTTATAAGTATTTTTTTCTTACTCAGTCTTGTTTTCCCATGACAGACATCTGAATCGCAATGGCGAATGTCCAAAAATATCCATCTAGTAATTCACCCCCATTACATTATCCGTTCAAAGATCAAAACAATATAAAGGTACTAGAAGCATGGGCACTTGAAAACTGATTGTATTTTGTACCTTTACTAGTGGCACTTGGCAATGTGATCTTTCTTTTTGCGGACTGCTGTTACTAATCAATGCAGCTACACCACATGGCGGTCGAAAGTTCCGTCAAAGTAAAGTTTACAGTCGGTAGGTCATACGGTAGACAGTATTTCTAAACTGTAATGACGGTAAACAGAGACAGACTAAAAGTTTGCGTCAGAGTAGCGCCATAAGAGTAACCTAGAAGTTGACGGGCGAACCGGGGGGGGGGGGGGGGGGGGCACGTTTACTTCCTGGTAAAAACTATCAAAACAACGAACCGCCTTACAACTTAAAGCTATTACTACTGAGGCAAAAATCGCGCAACAATTGAGAATCAGTTCGGAAAAAATCGGGGACAAAATTATACCAGGAAAAAAAAAACTGCAGATTAATCAACGAAATTCTTTGTATCGGCAGATAATTATTTATTAAAATAAATATTACAACATTCCATTTTTTTTGCAGACGATGTAGACAGAATAAACATGACAGTAACGATTTTGATACAGAGATACAATGGAGCTTACGCATAATACTCCTCCCCACAAGACTCCCTACCGGCTCCCACATTAACCATACGCGCTAATGGAAAGCAACCATTTCACTTACTGGCAGTCACCTGAGGATGTCTGCTCGTGTAAGGAGAAAGAAGAGAAGGCGGAAAAAAAAAAAAAAACCCCTGGAACTGCGAAGTTTTCATTACTCGCCCAGTGGCATGAAAAATTCCACAACGAAACATCGTCTACGGTATTACAACATGGCTATGTGATCGCCTGCACAACCAGGTTTACAGCCGTATACCCATGCCTGGCTGAGTTAACAACACTTGGACGTGGCGAATCGTGCCGGACGATGCCGCTGGTCGGCGGGTTTTTTCGAGGATATTCTGTCCCCCCCCCCCCCCCCCTTGCATTCCGGCGCTGCTCCATACTCATCCAATTTCACTCCCATCGACTCTCAAGGTCTCATTAAAGCCACCAAAATTTCTCAACTTAAAAATCAAGTCAAGTCAACTCGGGCATGGCATTTAAGTGGAACAATAATTCTAGTTGTGACTCCCCCAATCAAACTGTGACGCGCGAACAGTAGATAACATTGTGATTATCGGCAAGGATGGGCAGTACTAGTCAGTTTAATGTGTTATTTATCTTTAAGCAATTCGGTCGATAGGAGATCGTTTCCAGGGAACACCGAATACTGTTATGTTAAATTGCGTTTCTGTATCTCATCCTTCACCACGTCAATCGCCTCCGCGTACAATTACCAAACCCTCCAATTATGTTCATTTTATCCTGATACTTTAGTTTGAGATTGCAAAAGTTTATCATACTTTTAAAATTGCTTTTTCACCTTCCGCGGTATACATAGTGATCACAAATGCAAGAAAGATTAAATCGGCGACTATCGATTACGGAGCAGATTCCTCTGAAAAGACTAACACACCGCCAAATTCTTTAGGTTTAAAGAACAATACTAAATAATATACATAATAAGTTAATTTACTTAGTCTCAATTTGATCTTTTTTTTCCTGACCAGAGCTCCCGTCTGCTGCTGCCTTCAAGCAGTAGACAGCAGAATTGAACTAAGTACGTGCGCTTCGCAAAGCCCGGCGGGCCTGCTTACATATTACTACCATTTGCTATAATATACATAATATTTAAACGTGGGAAACAGGGATTACACACAAAGGGTTGACATACATTTTTTTTTCAAGTAATAAGACCTAAAATGAAGAGTACTATAATGCAGACGCTCGATTGTTACACAGGGTGGGAAGTGTTCTTTCAATATTAAAAGAGGTGACGTAAAATTATCTTAAACTAAATAATACTTTACTGAAATGGTGGGGAATAAAATAGAGGCAGCAGTATAATATTATGATCTACAGATGGGGTAGTAGTCAATGCGCTAGGGACCGTTGTCAGGCAGGGGATAACTGAGACACACGTGGACTTTCGGTGTTGCACAGTGGAGCACACGGCTGGCGGGCTAGCTGATAGAGGATTATAATTAATAACATATACAATCTGAGTTGTCTGCAGTCGGGAGTGCTGAGGTGCGGACATTCAATTAGGGTCTTGGTACTTGTGCGATTATGGTCTAGGTACTTGTTTATTTAGTAATTACTATCTTGGTACGCACCCTTGTTTAATTGGAAATTGTACTTACTGTGCAATTGTTAATTATTCATTATGAGTACTTAGTAATTACTTATTACGCAATTATTCATTAGGCGATAAAAAAATCTACCTCCGACGGGCTTCGAACCAAGGACTGAAGACGACACCTCAAACCTCCTATGCCAACCTTACACTTTCCCTAACCTCTTCCCTCACCATCGCCTATACTCTACACACCCCGTTCAACCTCATTCGCTCGTTGACCACTGCAGCAAAACCGACCCTCCCCCTTCCCATTTCATCGTCAGAGCTCTCATCGCTCGCCAGACACCGAAGAGTAAACAGCTATCCTTCCAAATGGTCCTTGTGCCGTTCTTCCTCCAACAATCAACTGGCCAATCACAACACACCCTTCACCAAAGGAGGGGTAGCCCCATCATCAACCAACAGCCAAACACAGAACACATTATAGGGGAAGGAGGATAAAGGTGGTTGTGAAGAGAGGGGAGGGGCTTGGCCAATCACAGCACAGGAGAGAGAAGGGGAGGAGTGGGAGTGCCTGCACTTTGTGCCCTCCCCCTCTAAAAGATTGCCTGTAATTAGTATCTCCTCTCGAAGGCGCCTTCACAGGTTAATCAAATAGCACTTGCGCCAGTCTTGCACATCTGTACTCAGAAGCCTACGCTCCTACTCCTTCTGGTTATAAGTCGACAGTTCGGTTAGCAGCAGGGCACTGTGCTTATCACTGCTCAAGGGAGCCGAGGGTCACAGAGACCGATATTTCGAAGATAGGGAAACACGCCGTGTTGAAACCAATTTGAAACAAGGTTGAGAATATGTTACAGAAACGTAAAAATTCCACATACCTTTTGTACGTGAACAGTAGCAGGTAAGAAGGTAAAATTATATCTTCGAAACTTTTAGAACAACAGCTCGATCGTTTTAAAACTGCGTCCAAAAAATACTTGCAATATCAAAATACTTGGAATATCTGGAAAAGCCTGGCCAAATATTTACGAGTCATTTGCAAGAAAAGCATCCAAGGGTTTACTGTTACGATTGATGTAAGTATAAATTTGCGTAGCACATTTTCTTAATCAACATAAATACTGCAATGGGCTAAGAACTCATCCCATTTGAGCTCCGGAAACGAGTTTGTAGTTGGTAATTGCCACCCACACCGTAACTTTAAACAATGCAGTGGAATTAGGAATGCACAAACATCGTAGCAAAAAATGTACTTGCAACGCATACCGAAGACAACGAAACAAAGACATATGTGCCACCTTTAGAAATATGAAGCGTCGTGATCAACTGTATTTCGACGTCCAAGGAGAAAACTTCTAGCAAATTTTACACTCGTTCCTCATACGTGTAGGTAGAAAATGCCAATGTTTCGTTTCATTTCGGCCTGTTGGGTTGATTGAAATTAGAAATTTTCGGGGCTAGATTTTCGGGGCTAGCTTTGAGTGGGATACCACGCAGAAGGTTCAGTGGCCTCACGCGGTGTTAGAGTAACGACAAATAAAATTTTATCGTCAATAATGTCTTCCGCGCGAAAGGTAGGTAATTGGGCTTAACGTCTCGTCGACAGCGAGGTCATTAGGGACGGTGCAAGTTGCGCCGGAGGGAGGGATTGGATAAGGATTGGGAAGGAACTACCATGGCGTTTGTTCGGGACCCATCTCAGCATTCACCTGGAGAGATTCTGGAAAACCATGGGAGGCGGAAATCAGGATGGCCATACCGGGAATCAAACCCGGGTCCTCCCGAATGCGAGTCCAGTGAGTTACCACTGCGCCACCTTGCTCGATCCCGCACGAAAGTAAATATTAACTGAGAGCCTGCGCATTCTACAATCATCTACTGAAACTATGACACCTCAAAGTGATGTCAGAAAAAAAGTGTTATACGATTGAACGATAGAAAAATAACTGCAGTCATAACTATCTCCACCGCATCGTATAACGATCGAGGAAAGTGTTTCGTTCCAAGTTTCATCAGGGACTGTGAATCTTTCAGAACTGAAAATACTACCCAATTATTTTCCTTTCGACTTATATGCTCCGTGAAATACGACTAGCTGCGAATATTTTATTGTGATGTAACAAACAGACGATCTAAAATAATAATAAATATCACACGGAAGCGGCGCTATTTTCTCCATTTTCTACGAGTTATTAACGGCATATTGTGAAACACTGTTAAAACATTCATCGTTAACGTTGGTTACAGTGGTTGGTGTGCAACATTTAGCTTTCGCAAGCAGACGAGTAATTACCCAATACCTACTAACGTTTTGGGGCCGCGGTGGCTTAGCGGTTAGCCTGCTCGCCTCCCACCAAGGCGAACCGGGTTCGATCCCTGCCGGGTCACCGGATATTTTCATGTGGGATTCGCGCCGGACGATGCCGTCGATCGGCGGGTTTTCTCGGGGATCTCCCGTTTCCCACGCCCCTCCATGACGGCGCTGCTCCTTACACACCTCAGTCACCCTCATCGGCCCTCAAGACCTCGCTGTTAAGTTCCGCCAAAATGTCTTTACTCACTCGCTTACTAACGTCATATAACCCCCCCCCAATTAATTGCTTTGTCGTTAAAATAACGTAAACATTACTAAAATCTTTCTGTCGTCGAGTCGTTAATATGTCGTTTTTTGCAGCATTAAATTATTTATCCTGTTTGAGTCGAGTCGAGAGATTTGGGCGGCTCTTAACGAGGTATTGAGAGCTGATTAGGGTGAACTGAGGTGAGAGTGGAGCAGCGCCGGAATACAAGGGGGGGACGGGATATCCCAGAGAAAACCCGCCGACCAGCGGCATCGTCCGGCGTGATTCCCACTTGCGAAAATCCGGAGTGACCCGGCTGGGGATTGAACCAGGTTCGCCTTGGTGGGAGGCGAGCAGGCTAACCGGTCAGCTACCGTGGTCCGTAATAGTATTTGGAATCGCTTCATTTTCTACATGGTAATTACATTACTCTCACAAAAAAAAACGGTTACAAAAATACGCCATGAATTCGCAACAGAACCATAAAGATAAAAACAGCGGCAATTTTTCTGAATTACCATCAAACTCGCTGCTCAACGAAGTAAGGGGTCTTCAGCACCCGTCATATACATATGTTTAAATAATTACAAATTGTTATGTATTTAAAGCATTCTTAAAAACCGAAGCACGTACCAGTTCAAAAGATGTGCTCACCGACATGTTAAAATTATATTTTTAAGACTTGCACAGGTATTCATAAGCATGTGAGCTTGGAGTAACAGTGTCAGTCACCGCACGGGCAAAGAAGGTGAATAGTATTTATCAGTCGAGGTGAGATATTTCAAGGTTTCTCAACAACTCGTCTTTAGAGCCCAAGGGGATGGACGTGGGGCAGCAATAATACAACGGCAAAGGAAACGACGGAGTAATTCGAGAATAAAATAGTCTGCCAACTGCAAACCCCGCCCATGGTCAAAGCTCGAATATCAGACGCGAACACACCGGGAATAGAACCTGGATATACTTGGTAGGAGATCGCCGCGGCCCCATAAGCACTTCTGAAAGACCGGAATACTGTCTTTGCGATTCAGTTCAATCTCGGACGGACTTGAGAACGGACTTCTCGCAAGCGGACGTTTCTGTCAATTGTCGGCAGTGCACTTCCGTTTCATCCCACCACTGTATTCCATCGCTTTTCTACCTCCTCCATATCAGGTCTTATTCATTCTTCAGACTTACCTGCTTGGAAAGTCAGCCATACTGAACAAAGTCTCCTCTTTTCATCTATGTTGAATCTGCGTCAGTGTTGGGAACAATCCAAGGACGTAACTTTACAACATTCAAGTATCTCGGTATCGTATAAACTAGTTTAAGTTTAATTCCGACAAACTGGTACGTAAACAGTGTATCATGGAAACACACATCCAACATGTCGTTTGGAATGCGCTTTGGCACATGGAGGATTTTAAAAAAATACGCGAAACCAACTTAAAAAGCGAAACATGTTATTTTAAAACAATCTTTGGTTGTTCAACTCCTTTCGCTAACAGAAAAATCATGAAAGGAAATGTTACTATAGGCCGTTCACGGCAAAGCGAGCACTTTTGAAGCTATCCATCAGACATAATAACAAATAAATACATTTATTTGTGGCCTCGGACTTTTTGTTTTGAGTATGGTGAATGCATACTCTGTGTTTATTACTCGCAAAGCAGGGCTTACATTAACAAGCTGTGGAAGAATACAAATTGGTTGAATGAAAAACGTAATTAGGGCTTCAAAAGTGCTCTCTTTACCGTGAATGATCTATACATAGTATAAAACCAAATCGCCCAAACGCACGTGTCTGTGTAAGTCTTCTAAACTACTTTATGCATTTTCGTCATCATTTAGAGAATTCCTTGAGGAAGGTTTACGTATAAATAATACATTCATATTCAATGTAAGGATAGTAGAGGAATGCCGACGTTTTCTAATACAGTAGGAAAAAGCCGCTTTTCGGGCGCTTACATGACTTACGCTGACTAAACCATAAGAGATACACCAAATTAATGTACTACAGAACTGTGCATCTCAAAAAGGTAAAAAAAAAATCCGCGACAGCATGTTTATCTCTTAAGGATGACCCACAGTAACCATTTTTGTCTTTTTTAAAAATACGGGTTCACTTACAAAGACGTTTTAAACACCACAGTATTAATCATATGTTAGTTACTTTAAGCATTTAGTGCATGTACTTCCTGCAAACCTAAACAACGTCATATTTGTAAATCGCATTCGAGCGAGGCCGGGGCGGGTCGCTAATAAACAATAAAACGGGAAAGAAGAAAAATTAAGACCTTAAGGAAATAATCTGAATGTAGATAGTACGTATGCTACAGTAATATCTGCTAATATCGCCTCAAAAAGATAACTTTTAAAAACACAATTTATTAACCGTACATCCTTCCTCATCCTGAAGATATATGCTGGTTGCTTGCAAGAGCTGTCAAGAGTACTGGCGTGCATTAATTAGGCAACTGTCTCCTGAAACGTAAAATTAATGGTTTAAATGCATGCCAAATGACAAATTTTCAGAACTACACTTAAAACATATTTTAAATTGCGAACGGATTGCTGGAATTCCACAATTTATGTTTTTACGTGCAAAACTTAGCGTTTTAAAAATGACAGAAAAATTTCCTTGTGAAATAAACAGTAGATTGTCGGATGAACTGAATTTAAAAAAAAATTAAAACATCCATTCAAAGTTACTTCCAACTTTTCTAAAGCCTTGCTAAAGTTCTACTTTCAGTATATCCCTCCGCGTCATGCAAACATAGCTTCACCGTGTCTAGAAAATTACTCTAAAGGGGCAACGCACTGCATTCTTGCGCATTCAGTGTAATATTTTACATTGGTACTATTTCTTACTAGTTATTGCTAAACATTTATATTCTTTCCGTTTTTATTCGCATCAATATATAAAAAGTTTGTGGTGCACGGATTATTTAAGAAGAGCGTGTCATTTTTCAAAGGTTCGAATCAAAAGTGCGAAGAAACCAGGAATACACTATATACTTCAGTTGTATAACCGGCCGGAAGAATTACCGTTTCCCTGGCACGTTAAAATACCGTGTTCTACTAACGTCATTTTATTTCATTTGAATACAATTTTAAATATTACAAAACTTCATTACGGCCACTGGTATGATACATACCTCCAAGAACACTGGAACAATTTTTTAATTGTCACAAAAACACTCTGGGTCAATTATTTGTAATATAGTTCTAAAGATTTGCGATTAGTACTTAAATTTGCAATCGTAATAAAAAATAATGACAAGCGAATGGCTAAACTGTTAGCTTAAAAAGGACTATTTCACACGAGAAACAATCTCTCCCAGGAAATAATTAATCAAATTCAATGAAAGCTTGTAATGAGAGAAGAAATATAACTACACATTCGGAGTAGTTCATCTCATACATACTTGTTTAGTGTTGAAATACTAGTGAGGTAAAAGCAGGTTAAACGATGGCCTAGAAAAACATGAAGTGGAAACAGCAGGTTAACGTCATTTAGCGCGCGACTCGGAGCTGGTTAATAATAGAAAGAACCCGAAGTAGAAGCGGGAAGGAGAATAGCCGGTTGTACGGGTTCTCTGAGGCGCAGCAATACCGAAGGGTAGTTACGAATGCAGAGGCGAAAGGATACCAACAGCACACGTCAGCAAAATGGCGTCACTGGCCAGTTCGACAACCAGCCGACAGCCCAGACAAAATGAATCTTCCGCGGCACGCAGCACCCAATCAGACGCAAGGGCCATTTCTAGAGGCTCGCGCAGCCAATTAGAGAACGGGTAGGCAGACTTCAAAGGAACCGCCATGCCACGTGTCGCCCCAGTGTAGTATAGACTGTTCACGGTAAAATGAGCACTTTTGAAAGCCCTGCATAAGATCTACTTGTATGTACTTTGCGTATTATTCCGCCTTATGTAAAATTAACATTGGCACGGGCCACATCACTTTATTCATGCGTCAGTCAAGTGGAACAGCAGAGTAATTAGAAAAGTAAATACTTTAACAAAACTGCTAATTTGTACACTTCGATGCATTGAAAAAACAAAAAGTGAAAGAAATCATTAAAATTATTCTCAAGTGGTTACTAAACACTTTTTATTTGACGTTACGATATGGGACAACTTTCCATTCATCATTACCAACTTTACCGAGCGCATGTCACTCAGTGCGCCCGTTAAAGTATATGCAGGTAGGGTCAGTGACTTTTTTCTAAGGTTGATTTTAAATGTGCTCACTTTATCGTGAACAGCCTTCATCTACCGTGCGGTCGGCCATACCTCAGAGTTGAGCTGAGGCAGGCGGGTAGAACCTGCGCCCGGGCGGGAACTGTGTATGACGCGGCGAGACAAGGCGAGGTGGGCACGCTGCACCGGACACACGGCCAACTGCAACTGCCAGCTCATGCCTGGGGGGCGCCGCACACCGCGCCAAGCTCGCCGCCACACAACACTGCGCCCCGCCGCCTACCTCAGGCTATTTTGCGACTTTTACGCACCAAAAACCACACCGACACCTGCGTCGTCCCTACCAGACTGGTGTGCTGTCTTGCAGCATGCTCCTTTTACGGTATGACCAACATCTCTGAAAAATGCACGTTTCATACTGACGGATATCAGCTGGGTAATCGAGTGAGTGAGTAGATTTGGTCGGCTCTTTAACAGCGAGGTCTTGAGAGCCGATGAGGGTGATTGAAGTAAGTATGGAGCAGCGCCGGAATTAAGGGGCGGGGGAAACGGAAGATCTTCGATAAAACCCACAGACCAACGGCATCGTTCGGCACGATTCCCAATTGCGAAAATCCGGTGACCCGACCGGGGATTGAACACGGTTCGACTTGGTAGGAGGCGAGCGTGCTAATCGCTCAGCCACCGTGGCCCCAGTAGGAGAATCGAACAGCTCTGCGATCAGGCTTCTGGATAGCAGCAACTAAACTACTTTACTAGTAGAAGATTATTCCGTAAGTTTATTGCAGTTCTGTTTGTTGCAGGAACAGTAGAAATATTGCTGAATTCTACTGAAGGAGCACTTCTGCAGCAAGAACAGGTTGATATGTGTTAGCAACCATTTGTAAAATTATTTGTCGTAAGCACGAAAATACTATGCATGAATAAGAGTCGGGTTACTTACCTGATTATTAACAATTTCCCATTTTAGAGACAAGCTACAGACAGTGAGATTCAGAGTTTTGCAGCTATGAATGACAATACTTGTTTTCACAAACTGTACTGGATCTTACCTTGCTGGCATGTAAAGATGCGCTACAAAGCGGAAAGCCCTCGTCGCGAGTTCCAAACACACTAATACTGACCCAGCTCAGTCTTCTCACGACGCCTCAACACCCCCCCCCCCCCCAAAAAAAGGTCCGATTTTGGGAACCGTTAAAATGAATATGACTGTGGAATCCTCGTCACATTCATACACACAATGACCGTCATACGGATACGTAATATCACTGTTTATGTTTCTATAACAATGGATCTTCGGTTATTATCAATAAGGCATCACTTTCATAGTAAGAGAAGGCGAACTGATAATGGTTCCATACCGAGCACCAACATAGGTATTCCGCATCGAATCGGTATCCAAGCGGTTTGAGCCGGTTTTTTTTTTTTTTTTTTTAGATAACGACAGTAAAAAATTAACTTAAGGAAATACTAGCGACACAGTGAAGTCACTAAACCAATTTTTCCCAGCCAGTATGGCACGGTACTTACGGGTGCTGCGAGAGTGAACACAGGGGTGCCGCAAAACTTCAAGATAGAGGGGGATAACATTTTTTGAAACAATATAAAATCTATAGTATTAACAATAATTAGTTCAAAAAATTATTTAGAACCAATCGACAAATATAACGAGATGGAACCACAAAATGCTATAAACATTCTTCGTGTTCAAGGGAGACCACGCATTATTTATATTTAAAAAAATTATGTAATTCTTTTTTTTACGTGATATTTTTGAATATTTTATTTTCATTGAGGCGTGAGTAGGGGATATCTCCTGATATCCCCCCCCCCCCCTGCTTAGCCCATGATATTAACATAAAATAAGGACAACTAATCATCGGTTTGCAGATTTTATTTTATATGTCAAACTGAAGGTTCTTCGAAGTTCTGCATTCCTTTCTTTTAAAGGTGCCTATCGAGGTTCGAATCTTTTTCACAAAAGTGCACTCTCTCTGGAAAAAAAAAAAAATCGCACAAATTGCAATGTGTGTGAGGATGAGGCAGACGCGGCCGGCTACTAGTTGCGCGGAGCGGCGGTAAATCTCGTCACGCGGTGCAAGTGTGCAAAGTTGTGGACTACGAGGCGGGTGCGGCCAAGTGAAGTAAGGTCTGCCTGGTGAGCCACGCGCTTCATCATCCGGCCCGAGCAGGTTTTACTGGTGGCAGCGCTGCACACCTTGTCAACCGGCATAGTAGCGCTGTAGCGGACGCCCAGTCGTGTGTGGTGTATTCGCTCAAGAGTTTTTATGTCACTGGGTCCTCTGTTCGGTTCTTCGCCATACGTGTGACACCGACTATTACCAAAGCCTTTATGTTTACAGTCCTGAGTATTTGAAGGAAAATGCTTGACGATGTGATAAATATTTTGAGCAGTGAAATAGCGACAACCCTTTCAATTTGTTCTGGGGTTGTCAGTTCCATTCTAAAGAAGTACAAAGACACACGGAAACAAAAAATAAACACGATCCGGACGCTCGAAAATGCTTACGTACAGCGCACAACGCAACCTTGTCATTTTAGCACGTAGAGAATCATTCTGAAGAGCAGCACCTTTGGCAGAAAATGTTGCATGAACATATACACACACTGTTAAGTCTTCGAACTGTACGAAATGTATTACATAATGTCAACTTCCATGGTAGAGAAGCCAAGGAGAATCCACATATTTCTGTAGTAAACCGGAAAAGACGCCTGCCATTTGTCAACGAATGTCATTATAGGGCTAATGAATTTTGAGATACTGTGATATTATTCGATGAATCAAAATTTAATACTAGCCTATATTCGGCTCAGACGCAAGCGGTGGGTGTGACGAAGGCCAAAATGAAACGGCAATCGAAAGACATGCCTATACTTAAATGTGGAGAAAACAAAGTGATGGTTTGGGGATGCATGTCATCTTTTAGGGTTGGAAATTTTCCTTTTATCGAAGTTACTATTGATGCCACCCAGTATATTCGTGTTTGGCGCCATAGGCTATCAGACAGCATGCAGAATCTGGTTATTGCAGGGGTCTTTGTGTCCCAACAAGACAATGACCCTACGCACACCGCCATGAAAACAAAAGAGCGGTTATTGTATAATGCTCCACGACGACTTCTAACCCCACCACAGAACCCAATGTCAATTTCATAGAAGGTTTTTGGGAGTATCTAGTCAAACAAGTACAGAAACGCCACCCTTCAAGCAAGCAACCTCTGCAAAGACTATGTTTAAAAGAGTGATCCAAAATTTCCCGAGCACGCACCACAGCGTTGGTCTCAAGTTCATCCCACATATTCTCAATAAGGTTTAGATCAGGTCATTGGGGTGGCATTTCGATAACCTTTGGACATTCCAGCACCAGACACGGCTTGTGTTTCGGATTGTTTTCCTGATAGAATTAGAAAGTTTTTAGAATATTTGTCAGCACTTCTATGCAAACAGCTTTTAAGGATTGCTAGGTAGTCATCCTTCTTTATTATATCCTCCTTAAACACCGACTCACCCACTCCAGCTGAGGATATGTAGCCCCAGACCATAACGTGGCCGCCGCCATGTTTTACTATTGGCTGCAAATTATTCTTTTTGAGCTTCTCGTTCGTTTTCATCGACGCCATAACCCCCTACCATCTGACAAATATGTTGAACTTGCTTTCATCCACGAATATCACATCATTCCACCACTCCTGTTCCTTATTGACATGGTCTTTGGCAAAGGCAAATTTTCTAAAGGCTGTTCACGATAAAGTGAACACTTTAGAAATGAACCTTAGAAATAAGTCACTGCCCCTGCATAAATGTATTTTAATGGGCGCACTGAGCGGCATTTGCCGAGTATAGTTGGTAACGGCGAATAGAAAGTAGTTCAGTATCCTAACGTCGAATAAGAAGTGTCATATAACCGTTTTTGATAACTTAAAATTATTTCCTTCGCTTTCTTTTTTTTTAATGCATCGAAGTGTAAAAATCAGCAGATTTGGAAAGTATTTACTTAATAATTTCACAGTTTCATCTGACTGACGCATAAATAAAGTGAAGCACATGGCAATGTTAATTTTACATAAGTCGGAGTAATACAAAACCTTTAATCAACTAGATATTAAGCGGGGCTTTCAAAAAATGCTCATTTTACCGTGAAAAGCCTATATTCCTATTACATACTGTTCACGGTAAAGTGAGCACTTTTGAGGTCCTAGTTACATTTTCCTTCAAGCCAATTTTATCCTTTAAACACCTTTTTAAATACATACTGCCATGTACGTAATAAACACAGTGTATATTCCACTGCACTCGGGAGTTAACGTCTAATGCTAAAATAAAATACGTTTGTCGACTACTTTACCAAATGAGAGGGCTTTCACAAGTGCTTTTTTTAACCGTGAACAGTCTATAACTTTGTTTACATGTGGTTTCTTCCTGGTAACTCTGTCATTATATCCATTCTCTCCGATTACCCTTAGAACTGTTTCTGGGTGCACGCGTGTTTCACATTCCTGAAGTAACTCTGCAGTAATTTTCGGTGCACGTAATAGTGGGTTACATGTTATTTTACGCAGTATAGACCATATTTGTCATCCTTAATGTTTTCTTTGTCGCCGTTTCTGTGGGAGAGGTTCACTTCTATCTTCCTTTACACATTGTTTTATAATCTCACAAACTGTACTCTGAAGAATATTTACTACTTACAAAATAAGAAAGCACTTAGCACGATGGAAGATTTACGAGTTGTCGTTGTTCTATGTTGTTTTGCACCTCTTACGTCCCATCAGAAGGCAGTGGTAACTAGCAGCGCAGAATGATACGTGAGGTGTACTCGTACCTTCCTTCAATCTTGGCTGTCGTAGGATGTGCGGTCACATTGCAGTACCTACTGCTGGTGAGTTTGACTGAATACTAAAGTGACATGATATGGCCCAGTTTTAAAGCAAATAACGGCTATGCACCATTGTTTTTCGTTTATATTATGCGTCTCTTGTGCATTGCTGCACATAAGGCATTCCTTTCTATAGTTGTATCACGTAATATTCCTCCGGCACGTACGCAATAAAAATATTCGATTACAAATTACAAACTCATATCCGACCGAATATTACAGTAAGTATCTGCATTTGAGTACGGAGAAACATATTACTGTATTGTGTTTGCAAATGAGCGTAACCTTGCTTGGTTGTCCTCTATATTGAACTTGGGGCACAAACTATGGGCGCAATACTTTTTAGTCACTGTATTACTTCAGAATACCTTCTTCCACGGGCCGTGAAAAATTATACTAATTACTTTAGAGTTTTACTACACTTGCTAAATAATTGCAGATAAAGCGTGAAAGTTTTTTCGCGACGTTTCTATTTATTATTTCCTCAGTCTGAGTTTCAATACAAGTTTAGCAACGCGTGTATTTTGTGCGCGTTTTATGTATCCTCGCAGCTAAAATGATAGCCGGTGCACAAGTCAAACTAGGCTCAGCCCGCGGTTCTAAAAACTCCACCTGGTGCAACAGCTCGGACCGCGACCACGGTCAACACGGCAGGATGTTGCGGCCAGCAGTGCCACCAACGAACGACGCGATGCACCGCAAAGTTTGCCAACACACACACACACACACACACACACACACTGCGCTTAGATGATGAACGTGCCAGGCAAGCGGGCAAGAAGGCGGCCGTGTAGGCAGGTGACGGTGGTTACACCACGCTCCAGATTTACGAGCCATATCGCACGTAACGGTCGGTCAACTTTGTTTATACGGATCCCGTCATGTAAAATATAGAGCGCGCGGGAGAAGGTTTATTAGTACCGGGCGACATTTACAGCGGCCGCCAAGCTGTGTCACATTACGGGCCGCATTCCTCTGGCCAGCATGCCAAGAAAAATTTGTAATTGACCGAAGAACAAAGGCGGGCCGGATGCAGGGCACGCGGCCAGTTTCACGTCAGAAAACTCTATTCGAAAGTGCAATACCGTGCCAGTGATTACATAAAACCCGCTGAAACTCCGTTCCGCGGACACTTTTACGAGCGCGGAAAACATCATCGGCGTTCGTGCCAACAAAAAACGAACTGGACCGCGCGAATTATTCGACAAATGATTACAGGACTTAATGTCAGCGATCACGGTTTCTATTCCTACGACAATCTGACAAGGCTTACCAACAAAAGGTCGCCACACTGACGTCTGTTTTAAGACTGTTCTGATTATACAACGACTACTGGTACTGTTACCAGCTTTCAGAATCACCAGGATAGGTACAGGTTTCATTTTCGATTAAACAACACAAATTAAATATAATTTAATTTACTCCGCTGTATCATAACCGAATTGCCATTCACAGTTTAAAACAATCAATGTCCCACCACCATGTACACTTGTCAAATCGGTCACAATCCACGAAGTTACCAGCCTGCACCTCACTCCGTAAGGCAGCAGTAAATAAATTAATACTTTAGTATACATCTGCACACCTTTCGCAAGACATTAGAGCTGATAGTACACCTACAAAACACACCGAATTCTGCTCCAGAACGTCACGAATAAGCTTGGATGCTTAGCCATGCAATTTATAGCCATACTGGGAGTTTCTAGTAATTTCTCTGCTATTCCAGTAACGAAGATGCATCTGCCTGCATCTTTCCAAACCAAATTATTACCACCATTCTTCATCCTCCAAAAGTGCTGCGGTAAGGCTCGTACTCTCATGCGCCACACAGAAGTGTGTACGTCGTCACATTCTCAATATCTTTGCATTATATGGTACCCACACAATATCGATGAAATACCGGAAGTCATAAGCACTGAATCCCAAATACCATTAGTCGCAGTAAATGCACGTATCTCAACAAAGCTAAATGTCAATTGAATATTTTACTCATGTCAGCTGGAGTAACTACCATTATACCCCTGATAGCTGAACCACCAGCACGCAAAATAACTTCGAAGCATCGTCCTGGCCAGAATATTACCGATATAATATTGCCATTACTGCAAAAAACATAACTGCGACTTTCCACAGAATAATGCATTTGCAATGCCGAAAATATCGCATCGTGAGAGATATACAGAAATATCGTACATCTGCAGTCACAGTACATACGGATGGGGCGCATAAAAAGGGCATTGAAGCTGAGAGAAAAAAAAAAGGCGCGACTGACAACGCACGTGTCTCGCCCACAGACTATTTTCTCTTTTCACAATTATTTCTAAGTGGTTATTAGCCTGCTACAGTTACCCACAACCCGAATGCAATTTTCATTGCAGAACTGACTACAGTCATCAATGAATGACTCTTGCAAAGAAGGTAAATTATTACCTAAGCCACAAATTCGGCGTTGCGATTTTGCAATACTTTGTTGGAAGTCGCAGAAAACTCACAACATGACACAAAACTTTGGCCACAAAAATTCGCGCCTGAATGGCAATAAAACGGTCCTTCCTCCTGCTTATCTTACGGAAACAATTTCCATCTCGATGGTAACGTATGTTCCTGCGTTCAAAAGTACATATGCTTATTACAGCACGAAAGTTGTTAACTGATCGATTGTCAATATCGGAATTGCTGCGGTGGGGTTTTCATTTGACACGTGCTAAATTACGGTGACCGCGCATATAGATCACTATTGCAGACGTCAAACACGGCTTCCACTTTGTTTGTCGGGAGGGCAACGCCTGATGGCGGCTAATCGTGGAAACAGGGCTTCCAGGTGCACTCAAAAGCAGCACTCTCCCTCTACCACCCCTTTTCACCGCCATTCCACTTTATACGCCACTCCCGGCACTCTCCGCCGACCCGCAGCACATTTCCGGCCGCCAGAAATATGCATGAGCAGCGCAGTCAGCAAGAAGAGGGGAGTTAGAGAGGGCAACTGCTGGCTTTGAATAACTTACGTCATCTGGAACACGTCGCTGCCGTTCGTCAACTGCGCAGCGCCTGTCACTCCAGGGAAGAACAACGCTCCTAGCGGCATTTCGTGTCACTAATTTCCATGTGAACTGGTAAAAGAGCGGCTCCAGGTGAGGCACGTGGTAATACTAATATAAAATAACAACGCATAGGCATTCAGCAGTCAAATATTGTCTACATTTTTAGTATAAAACATAATTTCTCGTAAAAAAAAAAAAAAAAAAAAAAAAGAAGTGCAAAACATGTATTTTTAATGCATGTTTCTTGGGTCAAAATAATTGTTGGTCTTATCAGAATGTCACGAAGAATATTTCTTGGAAGTTTATTTCGTGGTTCGTATTTTAATTTTAATTTGTGAAACAGAACATGAAGTTAAAATAGCTGGAAGTGAAACTGTTATCTCATGTGAACTAAGTGTAGGCTTTCAAATAAATTGCAAGTCGCCACTCGTGTGATATCAAGGAACACTACCAGAAACCATACTTAAATGTGTAAGAATCAAGATTTTCAGTTAATCACTTATGTCTACGCTTAACAAAAATGATTGAATGTAATTTTAGGATTCACCACACAAATCAGCATCAAGTTTCTTGACTATGTACATGACATGCATGTATGTATCACTTTTACCAATAACAATTAAACAGATAAATTAATAGCGAGTCTCGTCTGCAAGACAAGCTATCCATTATTGCGTTGGTAATTCGCTTCGAAATAATACGACATCGATTACGTAAGTAAACTTTAAATTACGAGTTGTAGTGTGTTTGTAAAGAAAAGTTTTCACATACTAAAGTAAAATATATATTGTCGTAATAAAATACCAAAAATTAGTTGAGAATTTCAAGTTGGTAATGCAAGATATTTACTACATTATAAGTAGATTAATTAAGAATGAAGAGATTTTGCATATCATTCCCATTAAAATAAGACAAAAAAGCCACCACAGCGAATAACAGCTGCTTTTAAAACATAAGTGTATCGCATACTGATTTTCAATCTGCATACCCTCCGCCTATGATAACTGGGTAAAATCTTACTTAAAACAAATTGAGAAGTTTAGTTGAAGGAGAAATGATTTAGTATTATGTCTAGTCGCACTACCAATATCAGCGTGTACAGATATAGTTTCGCCTGTAGAGTCCCCGACAGCTGTGAAAGCTAAGGAGTCACGTTCATGTAGCGAAGAGACCGGAACGGCGACAATTTCGCACGCACCTAAAGTATGACTTGGAATATGGGTATCAAGTCGGTACATAAGTGGTTCAGAGTACACGACGATAAGGAACTTAACACTACCTCCAACATCCTTGTCCATAAACATCGAGACGTCAACTTCAACTACTACACGACGGTGAAAGAAACAACATTTTCTACCAGTCAGTCTTACCCGCTTGCTAAACGGATTCCCTTCTCGGCTACGAAATTTGCATCTGCTGTGTACCTGCGAACGGGCTACTTTGACAAGTCAATAAATTGGCGAACCGAACAGGGTTGAAGCAGGGAGATAACCTAAAAGAGCAGGCGCAGTTGCTCGGATCCGATAGCCGTAATTCAGCACACTAGAACACGCAAAAATGTCGCAACTAAACTCGGATTGATGGGAGAATTATATGTGAGGACAAACCTAAGATTCACGGGCGAATCAAATGAGTTGACAAGACGCGAGCGCTACACTCGCTCCGCATACCCGAAAAGAGCGAACTAGAGAATCACGGCAGCGCCGTCTATGAATGTACTACGGATTGAAACCTCGAGTACTCGTCTCCTCAACATCTCCCACGTGTTTTCTGAAGCACATATTTTGCCGATCTTCATCACCTCGGACAGTACTCTCAGCAGTGGCGTAACTAGACGGGGGGGTGTTTACAATGCTCCTCCTCAAATTTGGTAAAAGGACGCCAGAATGATAGCTGGGCACCCAAACTGTTGTTTTTCACTCAAATGCGTTGATATATTATTGTTATAATGTATTTATGATACTTACATACAGTCATTTGGGGTAACTTTGTATAATCAGAACAACTTTGTACCACATGCCTACTTTAGTTTTAAATGAAGGATGGAAGGATCCCTTCACATTACCATGTTCTTTGCAAATAAAATAGTCGACAGTGGAGTATACATTAAGGTTGGGGGCTGCAAATCCTTCATTATAAACAAAAATGTGTGGTACAATGCCACCCTTATTTAGAACAAAGTTATCCCAAATGACTGTATATACACCTACGCTTATGGGTCATAGACATTTATCTACCTTTGATGCAGCTTCTAATTTTGTATTTGATCACACCAAAACGAAATTTAGAAAAAAGAGAAATAATATCGTAAGAGGCGCGCCGAAAGACGTGCCAGATCGTAGAGGTAGTTCCGCCACAGTCTCTCAGGTAGATCAAGTGAAGCAGGGGAAGCGGGTGGCATCAGAAATAGCTGGGCCGCAGGGGGCGGTATTTTTGGTACTTCATCCCGGTATTGATCCGGCCGGAGTGGTACTGGCCCAGCACAAGTTGAGTCGCACGTCAGGCGAATATTTTGGCACAGGCCGTGCCCTACATTGCCGATCCACGGTCAACAACCCGCGCGGTGACCCCAGCTGCACCTACCGCCCTCACGCAATCAATCACGACACTGCATTTAACACATACACACGCAGAGCTGATTGACGACTTCCGTAAATGGGCTAGCTTACCTGAAGCTTCTTCTGCTACCTGTACAATGGCATGGATTCGAAAAATAGCTTTTATTTCTGCGTACATTTCTATAGACAAAAACAGTTTTTACATTCGTCATTTTATCTGAAAAAGGAAAGGAACAAGAGCCGAGACAGCTCTGCCGAAAGAGAGAGGTTCCTGCAACTAAACAACATGTTAAGCATCTGCCGTTAACATTTTCTGTGCGAATTTAGAACAGTATCGTGTAAAAAAAAAAAACACCCGGGTCGTATGAAGAAAACAAACGCCAAGAAAGGTGTATGCTCTCGGTCATGGGACAGCATGCCTACCTGTCATCCGGGAGGTCGTGGCTTCAGTCCCGCTACATAAGGATGAGTTTTTCGCACGCGATTTCTACCCCCCACCCCCCCTCCAACCCGCGAACGCCTGTGCGATTCCTTATTAGGAGAATTCCCAGTTCCCCCCACCCCACCAAAAGGCTAGCTTTTAACGTTTAAATGTCTTGACTACCTTTCGTACAGAGACGTAAACATATTATTCTTATATGGCATATTAAACCTCAAAATAAATAAATAATTATTGAACTGTACCTATACTGGGAATGCCAAGAGGATGAAGAGAGCAAGGGCGAAAACCTAGTACAGAAAATGGATTCGGTGATGTCCGTAAAAAGCGCGTGCGTAAAACCAATTACTGCAGGAGTGCCTCCAGGAGCAAACTTAGTTTCACGCGCGAGTACGCGGGAAATCGGAAGCGACGCGACACAAAGGGAAAAGAAAACACACAAAACAAAGGAAATTCGGAACCTTAGGAAGAGCAGTGGACAAACCCAGCGAGAGGGAAGGAATACGCTAGCTCTCCGGAATTCCTACCAACAGCTTTTTTTTCTTTATAGGTTTACAGCGTGTCTGAAGATACAAAAGAAAAAAACTTCGTTCTCGTGGGCTCGACTTACTCCGCTGAGATCGCCTTAGCATCGCTGCAAGTAACATTTGCAATGAAACGCACCCTCCCCCTAACCCCCTCCCCTTTCAGGGGGCCACCTTTTATACAGGCAACGCGGCGACAGGCAGATTTATACTTCTATACTTCACCGCGGATTTGGGGGGCGTAAGAAGAAGAGGGGGGACGAGGGTTGGGTTGTGGAAAGGGGATGTTTCTGAAGAACTTCTTTCATATCTGAACTTTTTCGACGCCGCGTGGTCTTCCCTTAATACCACGGCATGCAAATCACGTTCCCCACCCTATCAGAGACGGCTCCAGCAGTTTCCAGAAATGTCACACGCGAGGAAAGAAGTTTAAAAAAAGAGGAGGGGACAAAGAAGGGTGGCGACAAAGATGCAAACAACTGGCTAGAGTGACGTCACATGCGCGCCGAATTTCCCGTCACCAACCAGCTGCGTAAATGCGATTACAACTTCGCGAGCTATGTCCTTCCGACCGCGGTAATTGGCACGTTCCATGCGGTGACCATTCATGACGGCAGGGCATGTCGCTGCTTTTTTCAACTTCTAAAGACGTTTTACCTTTTTACTAAATCTGGTTTAATATCACACGGCCAGCCATTCTTAACACAAATAATGTGTATCTCCATTCAGTTCTTTTATGGACGAAATAAAATAAGTTACTACACCCAACAGCACCTAAATAAATCTGTGGCAACTTTAGGATACTATGAACTGTCTTCGACAAGACTGGGAAAATGTAAATGTAATTCGTAACACTTTGTACACAAGGTCATGCAAGCAAACAAAGCATTTAGCGGACGGACGAGAGTAGCGAGAAAATTCGCAAGTTATTCACAACATGAAATAATTAATACACAAACGTTGGGGAGATTCCCTGTCATAACGCGTTGCAGTCTTTCGCGAGTGTTTCCAAACACGATGCTCCTTGCTGTAAGAAAATTATAGATCACAAATCTTGCTGTTTACTGATGCGTAAACTTATTTAAATTACAAAGCTGTGCTGTCTTTTTTGCGTTTCTAATATATTTTACAAAATTTCATGCATATGAACAATACGTGCGAGTTAGCAACTAAGGTAATCCTGCAATACTGGTGGCGGGTTGGGGTATGGGGGTGTTCTAAACTATAGTCCGTATAGGTACATGGTGAAAAAAGCCATGCCAGACTTCACTGCGCAACGAAACTTACGATCATCGCTCCATTGCAAAGTAGTTCTCGCTGCCAGTACTGTGTATAGTAACTTGGTTCGTGTTGCAAAGTGATCTGATAAAAAATATTTTTTTAATCGTTCAGTCCGGAATTAATTTACGAGCTGAAGTGATGCAACCGTTTAATTTTTTGGTATGAACTGAACTTATCGAGCGTGCTTCCCGCAAGCAGTAAGTTACGTGTTGGGTTCTCGTCGATCCAAGCATTAACCATTCACAAATGAGAGGTGCAGAAACTTCAGCAAATCATATTTCACACGGACGATGCTTGAAACATCAGCCACAGATTCCTTGTTGGGTACAATGCTGACCATAAATATAATTCATGCGCAACATGTCCCCGATCATGCGGACACGAGGAGTGAACGGGTTAACCGCGCCTTAACCAGCTTTTGCCGAGGTTAAACGAGACTTCGAATGTTTAAATTATGTCTAAACCTGTAAGAATAACGACCGCAACTGATTCGCAAACACATATGTGAGGGATGACACTCATACTATTTCATCAAACAGAACGGAAATACGAGAATATCAAAATGTATTTTCCGTATTGTAACCGCGACCCTTAATTACCATGGCATTATCACATCTCAACGCTAGTATTTGATAAGGCCTACACAGATTTTTTTTTGTGGTTATCAGGTACCAAATACCAGCACAAATGGCATCCACACGCACAAATTTTAGCAAACGATAACTATACAAGTTTTATTCTTGTGGCACTAAATCCTTTAAACATGAATAACTCCCCTAGACTTTCGACGTAACAATTTTAGTTTTGTCACCAACTACAGAATATGTTATAATGCATATTATTAGCACTTTTATACTTTCCAAAACGGCATTTTGAACTGCAATATTTTAATTCAATGTGTACCTATACCCCTTATTGCCCTTGCTTATCTGCAGAGCTGTGCTCTGTAGGTAGGCAACAACGCAGGTAAAACTGCCCCGAAACAACAAGTACACACACAGGAGTTAAAATCCATACTGCGCTGTTGTACCGTGGGGTTTAGGCAAGGGACTAAATAAATGATATATAAAAAAAAACGAATCTACATGACCTTAAGAGAAAAATTGAGAATATAAGTCTTGAGGAGTTATTAATACTGATAATAGTCCTGCAAATACCAGAGGTGCTATATTTAAATGAAGGCGAATTATGCAAACCCACAGTCCCTCTAACATACCTGCAAGTCGTCAACGCAGTCACGTAAAATATAACTGTTATTTCCCCCACTAGGAGTATATTTTAGTGCTAACGACAAAATTCAGATTTTATTGCTAGAGAAGTTGTGAAGATCACCAGAGATAATCTAAACACATTATGGAAATTTAACAGCGTTATTAATAACTCGAAACCGTCGGTGTTGCAGCATTAACATATCTTGCGCTGACTAGCTTATTTCTCGTTAGAAGAATTATTCAAGTTATTTCGGAAAAAAGAGGAGGAATTTTTTTGGGGGTGGGGGCTATAAAAATACGTGCAACCACTCTCCAATTCACTGTCAGTAACAGTATTCACAAAACAATTTTTCTAAATTAAATTGCAGCCTACGTTCCTCCATAATACGTGTACGCACAAACCAAACAGCTCTACTACAGCTCCAGACGTACACTACCAAATCTTAACAACAAGTCTTGCCATGTCGTCGGTAGCGAAGATGCAGAAAAAATTTCTACTGATAACTTATTTTTATGTAGCATGCCAGCTTCCATACTGATATATATATTATATATATAATATGATAGTACACTGTTATTGGACCGGAAAATGACTAGTCCCCAAGGGCTCTTAACAAACTTAGCCTCCACTCCCATCCCCACGCCGACACCACCATCGTTTTCCACTCTTCTGCAATATCTGCGAAAGGTTAAATATCTTCATCAGATGACTAACTCTTAGAAGACCGTAAATAAATAAATACACACACATTATATATATATATATATATCCTTTCGATAAGCGTTCAACTGGCATGTCTCATTCACATTACGTTTGTTCTTCTTAATTACTTTACACACGCACACATTTAGAGCAACCGACTGCACCATACTTCCAAATATCTACACGGACATAGTTCATATTACCAAATTCCCTGATATACTCAAATATTAAGAGTAATTGCACAACTAGTGTATTATATTTAGAGCCAGACTAATTTCTGTAGCTTACACGATACGCAATCGATTATATTTATATACTGATCTTAAATCCATCCAAATAAGCTGGAGTTATATTCTGCAGAATATTTTTGTCTTTTAAGACTTTCAGCTGACTTATATTATACAAATTTGAATCACTCAACACGTCATTACTAAGCTTCTCTTAAAAATATAATTCTTCTGTTCCATTTGTTGGGCGTCCGGAAATTTCATCCCACCTGAGTCTGCATCTGTCAAAGCCAATTCACGGTTAAGTGTAACATTTATTGGCCAATTTCTCAACATCACTGGAGCACTCTTCTTCGTTCACGAACCTATCACTCATTTCGAACGTGTTTTATGTGCTGTCCTAAGGAACTATCCGCCAACTTAGCTGACATAATAAAGCACGAAACAGAACTCCGGTTATTTCAACGTCTACTGCAAAGTTGAAGCCAAGGTTATCCCAGAAACATTACCGTGTGTTTTCGCCTTTGCGCCATGTTGAAATGCTTAATGTACATTATGTTATAACCCTTCATGTTTTCATAAATAAAAAAAACACACACACATACACACACTTGTAAATGTTATTTTCAAATTTAAGCTTTGCTGACTGCAGCATTGTAAACACGTAAACATTTGTGAAACTCCACCGAATACTGACACAAAAGTTACCATCTCTATTTCTCAGTTACAATACTATTGTTCGCAAAACACCTCCGGGAGACGATTAGCATCGGCGCCTAGTAGACCAAGGATCACGGAATATCAGTTCAAATCACAAACATGGAATTTATTAAAATCATCTTAAAAGTTAGTTTTTGTCGAAATTGTAAGGTGTGCATACACAATGTAGCCCTCAGACACAGCAGCGTAAAACGTCAACAATCTGCAACCACATAGTTTCAAAAAATAAATAATTGCTATAACTGCTGACAAAAACTTAGTCCCCTCTTCAAAATTGGCTTGACTTCTGCAACGCCAAACCAGAAGAATTCTTCAGTCCTGAAATCGAAAAACTTCCCCCAGCATTGACAGACATCCACAATTACCATTATTACAGATTCGTTCCGTGTTCCTTTAACCTCAAATGGATACAAATTTTACCATAATGAAAAAATAAAAATATAAAAGAACTAAGAATTTCAACAAATAATTGACGACTCCGAATAAGGTAGTAGTTGGGGGGGGGGGGGGGAGCTCACTCGTTACAACTGCTCTCAATATACTAGTGGTATTGTTAGTGAGACAAAATTAAACCACGCGTCTTAGAGACTGTACTACAGAAGCGTTGGAAGTTTATATGAGGACAAAAACAACAAATTATCTGAAAAAGTTGAACAGAAATTGCATCTTTGGTCATTTTGTAGACGCAGGTTTATTCGAGATGTAATAAAAGACGCGTGAATGGCAAAAAAATGAATGGATTATTTGTGAAATATTTTTATATTGCAGCATAGTCAAACTTGGCTATAACAAGCTTGCTGAGTTGCAGCAAATAAAGACAATAAAGTTTTAAAATTGAATTATTTTGTAACTTACAGTGAGGTCAGTGTTTTTTTTGTTTAATTCGAATGGTTAAAATTTAATTTGAGGAACTTTACGTATTAATAAAACATGTAACTCTTGGTGGTGTTATTGAATTCTCTGGTCAGCACTGCATTTTCGGTTCATTTGTTTGTAAAAAACAAACATTTTAAACAGATTCTGTATACGATTTCATTAATGTACAACGGTTAAATTATTAAGCATGCATATTGCGCATATTAGGTAACCTAAATGCTTAACATTTGAACAGATATATACTACATAACAATTGCTGTGGCTGGACATTTAGTCCATTTAGTTTTGCATCGTACAGTTATGAGCCATTACCCCATTTGGCGAGCGGAAATTTTTCGGTAATGCTGAAGTGTGGTTTAAAACCGTTAGCCCGAAGAGCGTAACTCCTCAGCGAATACAAACACTGAGAACTACGGATTTCAGAATACATTTTTTACATAAATAACGTATCTGTTTCGCGCAATATTCGAAGCAATTAAAAATAATAGTATTTTTATTATGAGGATGTGTGATCTGTTACGCATAGTTCCACTTGTTCAAAAATATTAGTACATATTTTGTATTTTTTATAATTTACGAGTCTATATAGGTTTATAGTGTATGTCACATAACACATAAAATTTGAAAGAAAAAATCATTTATCGAAAAACAGCTAAGAAAGTTCACAGGAGACATTCTCTTGTCTGTTCAATTATTTTTTTTTAACTAGGCCTCTTTCGCACTACGGTAAAATATTGTAACTTCCTTAAATTATTTTACAAACAGACACGTACTAATTTTTTTTGTGAAACCGATTACGTATTTTTGTTTGCAAACTTCATAGTTGCGTCTGCTGAGTTTATAAATTTACTTTTCAAATAACTTGTCTGAAAAAAACATAGATTTCAGTGATTCAAGCATTACCTGCAAAAATGTAAACATTGACTATGTTTCGTTTTTTAATGCACATTCAAGTAAATATGAGCACGATACGTGACACGTACATTACATTACGTCTTTTAGATTTTTTTCTGTGCATACTGTATACATTTGTTGCGTAAAAGTTTTATTTTCACTGGAGAGGGTTATCCGAAAAAATTAGGAAAGGCGTTTATTAATCTGCTTATTCATTTTTTTTTTGCGACATCCCCCGCTACTAGACACTTTCTGTAACGTGAATCGTCTATGCAGAATTGGCGAAAAGATGCATTCACACCAGGGCTATAAAAATATAAAATCTTAAAAAATGCTAATCATTCACGTTTCAGTATACGTATATTCTGAACTTAACTGCACAAATAGGCTTGCTGCCAAATATTCAATTTCGTTCTAGGAAAAATCTTACAAAAATAATAATTTTGTCATCGAAAGAGCTTTATTTAGGAAATCCCTTTACAGCGATGAGGGGGGGGGGGGGGTTAAAAAATATAATAATTATTAATAATAAGGAGCAACTTATGTACTTCTCATATTAACTCGTAACTTCCATAAACTCGAAAATTTCTTTTTATATGGCATTTTTCTTATCAGATCTCATGTTATTGATGTATATTCTTGTTATTATTATCTATTAACGGGTTTTGCATCTATAATAGGTTACCTTTTATATTCAAATATTATAGTTCTAAACACACAGTATCGCTAAAATTATTAGTCGAATGCATAGAAACTGCGAAGAGAAATAAAATTCCAACAAAGCGTTCAAAATTTATGACAGTAAATACAAAAATTCAGCGCCCCAGAGCGTGCAGTACGAACTATGTGGTGCAGCACCTGAACCACAGAGTTCTCTGTAGCCAACTGCACATATTTGTCTATGTTCGTGGCTGTGCGGTGAGAGGGCAGCACTGAGAGAAGGTTACAGTGACCACTGTTTCTGACCACAGACATTCAAGCTATTTGTTGGGTTGCAGTGTGGAGTGTTCTTGTGTCCGACGGTAATGCAACGCTATTAAGTGGACATACATGCATTCAGTGCACGCTGCCACGTCTGTGCGAACACGCTCATCACAACTGAATTTGTAAACTGGAATACTTTTGAGACTGAACAGCAGACAACGTACTTCTGTGGGACATTCATGGAATAAAAAAATATTCAGTACCGAAATATTATACATAAAAATAACTGAAAACATCCCGTTTCGTCATTTTCACTATACAAAAAATTCCTGTTAGGTAACAATTGAGAAATTAAGTTAGTGTATATGTATAGAACGAGGGTGGGAGGGAGGGAGGGAGAGAATGTTGTTGAGTGAGTGTGTGTGTGTGTGTTTGCATGCCACACGTGTAACTATCTTATATGACTTTCACGCAAGACGATATCGCTCTTTAATACTAAACAATTTCTTAACGATTTAGTCTCAGAATGGCCTACACTGTTCTTGTTTTGTTTACTACACAAGAACACATTTTCATACCCTTAATCATAGCACGTTCAGTATTGTGATGACTCTCTACAGTGTTTTGCATGAAATGTATTACTTCGACAATCGTATACACTAGCACGTTCCGGCAATGTATAACAATACCAAACATTTAAAACGTGCTGTGTATGTCTTGTGCATTTTATGGGAAAGAGTTTCTGATTTTACCAAGGTAATACTGGAGCAAAAACTGTTAATTTTTTTAACACTCATTGCAGTGTATTACACAAAATTTAATTGTATTAAACCACTAGAACGTGACTATTCAGTGGTTTGTTGCAGGGTAGCCAACAGAACGGAGGAAAGACAACAAGTAAAATAACGAGAGGTAGGCATTCGTCTTACTCGTAGAATTCATTCATAGCTAGCAAATCTCAACGTAACAATAATTAGCGTCGCTCATCACAGGAACTAATTGGTCATACCCCGATGATAGCCGTAGACAGTGCATCGCCGCAGCTCTTCACTGTTGCAACACTTGCGCCAACCAAAGAACGTAGGCTACACTGACGCATGCCCACCTCTCGAAAGTACCAACATTTACTTGCAGCGCCTGTCTTGTGGCACGCGTGTTGTTCACATACCAGGTTTTGAAATCCTTGATTTTAAAACGGCGCAGATACCGAGGAAGGCTTCTGATTGGCTGTTCTAGTTTTCCACTCTGTCTGTTTGGCGTACATGTGAACCAGGCTTTACTCTAAGCTAGGTCAGTGATGAGCCACCAAACTAAGTGCAAACAAGTGCCAATATGCCTCGTCGACATCAAAGGGCGCCATATCAGCATGTTGAGCGAGTTCGAACGGGGCAGAATGATCGGTTTCCGGGAAACAGGTTTGCCATACCGTGACATTTCGGCTCATACAGGGCATGCTGCTACGACAGTGACGCGCGGGTGCTAGGCCATGCAATGTGACCACAGCACGGGATAACCGCCATATTGTCCGCACGGTCCTGACGGACCGTACAGCCTCGACCACAGCGTCGGCTCGACCCTGGAGTACTGCAATGTGTATGGCCCTGTCTGCGTCGACGGTTCGACGCCGTCTGCTGCCGGCTGGACTGGTGGCACTCATGCCATTGCGTCGGCTTCCATTGTCCATAAACTACAAACGCCTCAGACTGCAATGGGCACGTGAAGGCCGACGCTAGCATGCTGAGTGGCAAAATGTGTTTTCGGACGAGTCCCGTTTCAACCTGCCCATAGTGATGGGCGCATAGTGTTAGACGCTATCGGGGTCACCGCAGTCTGGCAGCTTGCATTGTGGAGCGGCAATGAGGACAAACGCCAAGTGTGATGGTTTGAGGCGCTATTGGATACAACATGCGATATCGGCTCCTAATTATTGAGGGCAATCTAAACAGCAACCGCTACATCAGGACAATGCACGGTCACATTTGGCGAGGGATGCGCAACCTTCTTCAATGAATGACAGGTACCACTGCTTCCCTGGCCTGCACGTTCGCCTGACATGTCGCCCATCGAAAATGTCTGGGATATGGTTGGTCGGCGATTTGTTCGTCTCGGATCTGGAGCAACAACTGTTGATGCTTTGTGGACTCGCATACAAACTGTGTGGAGGGAGATTCTCCAGGAACATATTCAGATCCTCTTTGACTCCATGCTATGACGTGCTTAGGGGCTCTAATAACAGCACGTGAAGGCTTCACACCATACTGAATTCTCAAGACCAGAGATTATGTACAGTTCTGTAATCCTAATCAATTGTGCATTGTTATGTACCTAATTGGTGGTATAAAGTTCATTTCAATCACACGTATCCTTCTTGGTGTTGCATTTTTCACAAACGTTAGTGTATGAATGAAATAATATTTGAATTTCAGAGTCCTACACAAGGATATCAGTTGACGATGCAGGATACATTTCGGTGCCTCTGATGTCAATAAACGCATTTCCTGACGTGACTATGGATTGACAATGTTTATTTAGCTATCCTATTCCAATCAGTCTGGCTACTGGACTAAGCAAAAGTTTATACGGAACGACCTTTTTTCCTTCTAACAACCTGATGTTTGCTCCAGGAAGTTCGCGCAGTTCTGTTTTAGAATACTCCATCTATGTAACAAAATATGCACTGGCTCAAATATTTAAATGAATGTGATTAATGTAAATCCCACCTCTGAAGTTATTTTGCCATATTTTATGGCTTAAAAATCTTTAAAGCGGCATTCTGACGAGAATGCCTGTATTCACAGTTATTCATTAATCAGGCTTATTATCAATTACATTATTAAATTCTGAGCAAATCAGAAAATGTGTTACTTAACGAAGTTTTTACTCCTGTCTTTTTGCTTTATTTATAGTGTGTCATAAAACATAGATAAGGAAATATTTACCGCTGTGTAAATATATTCCAGGAGAAAATATCTTTGTAAATAAGTGGATAAAACTGCGCGTTTTAGACAGCAAGGTATTTGGCAGCTAACTGGAGAGCCTGGAAAGTTTGCCAGACGTTTGGACGAAGAACATATGTTAAACATTACATAAGTTTTGATCCTCGGGGGCCGTAATCACCAAGACAGCATGTTCATACAACGAGAAGGCTACACCTGCGTTTGTTCGAGACCAACCTGCGGAAATTTGAACACAGAATCACTAAGTAAGTAATTCGGAACTCTTGTAATTGGGAGATATCGTTGCTTTGTGTTAGTATAGTCTCAAACGCAAGGGCCTGCAGTCACTAGCAGCTAAGAGCTATATTTTGGCATTCAATTTAACTAACCCAACCAAACAAACAAAGCTAAGCTAAAATTCATGTAGCAAAGATCTAGATTACAATTTCGCGTGAAGCGCAATGCACCAATATTAACGCAAGACAACCGAGGTAATAGCTTCGACCATTTTCAGTAGCGAACTGACCAATCACCTTTTCCCAAAAAAAAAAAAAAAAAAATCACATTATGCTTGCGATATTTCCAGCGTATCGCCCATCTGCTCATTCGCCAAATTAATAACACACATTTGTGTGCACGATAAATTACTCTTTACCTTTGAAATTTAATGCCAATGGTGAGTTCATGTTATTGTGATGGTGTGACTGGACTGTGTCCATTGCCAACTATGAGAATGAATTAGAATATAAATCGCGCACACACAGAACTCAGCAAGACTAAAACGAAGAAACCTTTATAAATAACTTTTTACTTGTTAATTAGGAAAAGCTGTTTCCTTGTCAATAGAAAACAAAACTGTATATAATTAAAACGACAAAAAGACGGACGAACTCATTATTACAAACCACGACAGACAACAAAAAACAACCAAAAGAAAATACAACACGACGACGAAAACAACACCACCACAAAAGTGAACAAAACATGTGGACACACTGACAAATAAAAACAAAAATTCACAATAAAACACAAGTCAGAACAAAGTCAGATTACTCACCCCTTCTTCAGGAGAGACACTGGAAGAACGATCGCAGTAGACTCTTATAAGTAGTGTCTTCTCTATTGTTTTCTTTGGTTATCTTTGTGGTTCCTGTGTTGTTCGTACTATTGAATTATTTGGTTTTATAATATGACAAGGAATTCTTTTTGCTGACTTGTGTTTCATTATGGTTTTTCCTTTAGTGCGTATGTTTTTAGTTTTTATTGTTCAGCTGTGTCTACTAATAGCGTATTTGCACTGTTATGTTAACTTGTGTGGTGTTTTCGTTTTTGTCATTGTGTTGTCTTTTCTTTTGATTTACTTTTGTTGTCTGTCCTGTTTTATAGTAATATGTTGTTGGACCATCTTTTGTCGTTTAAAATATATACATTTTTGTTTTCTATTGATAAAGGAAACAGATTTTTCTAATAAAAAAGTAAAAAGTTGCCGAAAGGTTTTTTTTTCTCGCTGAAGTTAGGCGTGTGTGTGTGCGCGCGCCCATGCGATTTTTATTTAGTATCATCGCCGGCAATGAATACAGTCCAATCACACCATCATAATAATGATAAATTACACTTTCCCTTTACATAGCAATATTTCAAATCCTATATGTGCTTTCAAATGGCATATGCAGGACTGTCATCATACACATTAATTGACTTTCAGATATTTCAGAGCACCTTAAACTGGATTCCACACTCGAAAATATAAATCGCCGTGATCAAAACCGAGTAGTTCTTAAACTTTGATATGTCCATTTCCCGTAGTGGTCAGAGAAAAGCACCCTAAATTTTGAACCAACAAAATTATCGGCTCCAGCAGACAGTAAATCCTATTTGAAATATTACTAAGGATTACGTTAAACGGACGTATAGATATTTTGTATCATGAATAATTCAATGCAGACACTCATGTTATAGTTTGCTGTATGGTGGAAGAACTGAAGGCGTGTATGCGCGCAATAACTCAATGTAATGGAAGGAATTAGATATGCTTTTATTAATCGTTTGTCTTTAAAATAAAATTCATATTAAGATACGACTTTGGGGCAAGAGAAATTATGCGTGTTTCCCGGCGTCGTCTTTAACAATTTACATGCTATCAGAACGATAATTCATGAGAACACTTCAGAACATAAGGAAGCCACTTTGGGCACTATAAATGCTATTACTGTCAAACTGTTTTAAAAGCCCACGAAATATATACCAACGTCTGATAAACTGTTAAGTGAGTTACAAATTCTCTACACAATTCCCATCGAACTTAAGAAATTTACAGAAATAATTTATGAACTTAAGAGATGCACATAAAACATTTGCCAGATGTTACGATTTCACTACGGGATTCAACTTTAAACTGCAAAAAAATCTTCTGTGCAATGTAGTTTCGCCACACTACCAAACAGTTTTATAGCAGGCATTAAAGTGCACTTGTACCATTCCACTTCGTCTTTTACTACCTCATACTTTGAGCAGAAACGCTCCGTTTTATGATAGCTGGCATTAGTTCCATTTGCTTTTTCTCCTCACTCCTCCGGTGGAAGCGAGAATCGCAGGATGACGTTCCACCGAGAACACACTGCCACAAATATACGATATATACATACTTGCCTCCTAATAATTTCACTCGAATAGATTTTATTTTTTAAAAATAGCTTAATGTCATTTCAGCAAACTGTTACATATCGTACAGATGTCAAAAACTTGTCAGTTACAAAATGAGACTGCCAAGCACAACTACCGTACCACTGTATTGCTACCACCTCGGAATACAGATGAGGGGAAATTTCACCCATCGAATGCAGACAATTTGTAAGATAAATAATCCTCGACTCGCGAAAGGAACAGTGTCTCTGCGACGATGCAACGTCTAGTGAAACTTAATTTGTGACAGTTCGTTCTCTATCTCCACTATGCTTAATTTATAAGCACCGAGTGCGCAGTCGTAGTTTCGAGCTTGCTACGATCTTGAGGGCCCATAATTTTCATATTTTCAAGCGCATAAAAATGCGAGGAAAACAACGAACAAAATTCAGCAAACACCCGCATTCCAACGTCACATTACCACTTTATCTCAGAAACTCAGTATATGTGGGCTGCAAACTACCACAAGTTGGATCGGTAAATTTAAGAAGACTGTAAGTCCACAACCTGACGGGTACCATGAATACTGTCAGTTACCATATTGAGGTATGTACATAAAAGACGACCTTAGTGCCATAATTAATTTAATTTAAAATTAATCTGTCCTTAATATTGTTCTAAGTAAGCACACACCCTGGAATAACGTCATTTCTGTTGCCGTATTTACATTCAGTTCACACAGCAGTTAGCAATGAACTTACTGTCGAAGTCAAAATGATAAATATTGAAGAGACAAAGATTTATAGTGAGAAAAGCTCATCCTGCTTTTCGCATACAGTATGTTCTTGCATAATGCCCTTGCAGCCTGTAATTAACTTGATGGACTTTTCTGGGAATGGCAGTAATCCTACTCAACCCCAGGCTTCCTACTTGAAATTATAAAACTATCAATCGGGTATTAGATTCATACAAAAAATATAAAAAAAGAGCATTTTCGGCGAAGCATTCTTTACTATTTACAGAAAGTGGATATATCACATTTTAGGAGCCCCATTCTCCTCAGGGTTGGCGTTTGCTATAAACACAGCACAGTAACCGTTATGATACCGGGACAGCTCTTTGATTACTTATGTATTAGCTAAAAAAATAGCATGTTACATAAAAATTTCCTAACCACATGCCTAAAATGAGCTGTATTTTGTGTTATTTACAATTATTCAGTAAAATACACAATACTACATTTAAAAAGAAAAATAATTTTACTGTGTTCTAATTTACTTTTTAAGTTTAGCGTTAAGTTACTTGCTGGCCAAATATATGTCAATTCTCACAAACGGCAAACACCTAGATTTTGACGCAAAGTGATTTTAGGTTCACGATCTTGTCATTGGCGTTAATGTGAATTGGACTGGTTTGTTCTCAATGCCCACACACTTAATAGCCCGTTCTGAGAGTCGAAATACATATGCAAAACACAATATACAAATTCCTCCCTGTTGTATGTAACAAGTCATTCCTTAGTTTCAGTCTGTCAAGTTCGAGACTGCTGGCGATGTGTAATATTTCTGTATATAGTACGTCAAGTAAGGGTGTTTACCTTAAGCGGCTACGTTTCAAGAAATGATGGTCGTTAATGTATTTATACAAATGTGCACGGTTCGTAAACATTTTTTCGTCTGTGTAAAGGGTAGATAGTTTTTATTTTCAAAGGTGAGACTACTTCCGTGCCACTGCGAACCTAATTGTACAATATTTGTTGTTACACTTGACCCACACTTACAGTGGGCAGTGCAGATATGACAGTAATTATAGGTCCCGAAAAAATCTAAGAAGAAACAATGAGAAGGGAAGTGTTTTGCCATGATTCCCTTGGACGCCCATATCTAAGCAAGTCTTGCACCGAAATGCACTGAACAGTGTAAGTCGCCGTGAAGTCAGAGGATTGGAATGCGAAATGTCCGAGTACCCAAGGTACTTCTGCATGAACAGCCCACACTACTGCCATCAACCTAAGCCATAATAATGTGGACATAGCGCAACATAATAGGTAACTGTTAAATTGTGTTGATACCAGATTCACTTCATATCCAATAAAGCAAAGCACTAAATTACTGAAAAAAAAAAAAAAAAGTTTAAAAATAAGAAATATGTATGGCGACGACGTACAAATAGAAAATATGTAGAAGCATTGTAAGCTACTATGCCTATAACCAAATAACTTCGTTCATGTGAGGACTCCCTTTCTGTAGCCACTTTGATGCGGGATATCTTGATAACAAAGTACAGTCCAATGCAATAAGTGTTATGTGGTGTACGGGAATGGAAGTGGCATTTCATCGACGAGGCAAGTAAAAATGAGGAGGGAGAAGCGAGTAGGCACAAAGAAAAACTGAGTCAACCCGAAAAAGATACAAATTCAGGAAGAAACTTTCAACGGCCTCTATCAGACACGAAAACGATAAAGGGTGAAGCAATTCCAGCCCAGGTACCAGAAAATTCAGAACTGCAGCAATTCCGGGTTGGCTAGATTTCGGTGTGCCCTTACGAAGATCATAAAAAAAAAAAAAAGGAGAGAAGGGCTAAAGGGTAGAGCCAGGAGCGAAAGCCAGGCCAAAGTTAGATTCCATTAGCGGAAACGGATGGGGGCGGGCCGTGGCACGCAAACATGGCGCGGGATCAGACGGCGCGTGTTTGATGAGCTGGCGGCTCGCGGCGATATTAACTCCGCTAGCTGCCGGCTCCCCTCCCCGACCTTGCAATACTACAACCCCTCGTGAAGTGCACACCGACACGACCCCGCGCGGGCGTATCCAACTGCTTGCTTGCTGCGCACTTGTGGCCGTCCGTCTTCAATATTTGTTCTGATGTTTGCCCTGGCTTGTATAAGACCGCGATGGAGAATTCCAGGCCCATCACATCAATTTTACCATTGGGCCACTTACAAATACTACAATACTTGATAGGCCACACCCAGCACAAAATCGTAGCTCACATATAAACAGTTTATGAGGAAATTTAATACATTACTTAATATTTAATTTTGTTACAAGTTTTATATTAGTAGTGATTACAGTTGATGTTAAATTAGGAAACTCCAAACAAAAGTATGTATTAAAAAAAATTGTGAAATATTTTGTCCGCGCGCTAGTCTGACTGCCTGACGGACCGCATGTATTTGGCACGCGGGCCGCTAATTGAATAACACTGCACGGTAAACTAAGCATCTCTGAAATCAACGTCCCCCCCCCCCCCAGCCGCATATTTTTGTACAGGTACACTAACTGACATGCGCCTAGTGAATTTGGTAACAACGAAGATAAATTAAATTAGTACTATATCGTAACGTTGAATTAAGGTGTCAGGTTAACATTCGTAAATCTTGAAATTATTTTTTTGCCTTCTCTTTTTAATGTAAGTTGGTAAGTTGAATTTCAGATATAGGAAATTTGTAAAATACGTATTTTTTTAAATAATATCACAGTTTCATTTGACTGACGCATGAATAAAGAGATCAGGCCCATGGAAATGTTACTTTTTCATGGTGAAAGAACACACAAAAGTGCAAAGTGCAGACAAGTATATCATAAGAAGGCCTTTCGAAAGTGCTCAGTTTTGCCGTGAACCGCCCATAATTAAATGGACTACTATTCCAAATGAGAGGGTTTCAAACAGTGTTCACTTTACCGTGAATAGCCTATATCTTCTGTGCGCTTCAAGTAATTCGATCGCCTTAAGTAATACTTTTACTAACTCTCCCGACTGCCTACGTAACTACAAAACAGAAACGAGGGGGGGGGGGGGAAGAACTACACAACTAACAGACTGAATTATAATCATTCACATTCCACGTCTGTTACTTATGCCCAAAGGTTCGTAAAAAACAATTTTGTCTTGTGATAATTATACGCAGTAATATTATATCTAGAGCTGATTCGTACGAAACCTTGTAATTTTAATGGTTTTGCCAATTTCTTTCAGGACAAAATTATTCCTTATTACGTAGTCTAACAACTTGCAACATGTAATATTTATTCTCTCACTAATAAACAAATGCAAATCTGAATAAATATTGCAATTCAGCCACAGAATTTTAAAGTATAAATTTGTCTTTTTTTATATAACTCTTTTCAACCACTGAAATGCAAATTTCCGCTTTTAAACTTTTTTTACGATCATATAAACTTTCATATTGTCTTCAAATCCTTCACCAGCTTCGATAGAACACAGCACAGACGTATGTTTGCACTGACGTACACTGCAAGGATGTTTAAAATGTTTCCTGTTTTTCCTCGACCTTTCTTCACTGTAAATTTCCACAAACAATAGAAATTCAAAATAGAGGAAACCTACGGACATAAAGATCTGCAATTCCGCCAAGTTAATAATGAATACAGAAATATTTGCTTGGCGCCATCAAGGAAACGTATTTTAATAAAAGGGTGCGAAATGTTTACTGCACAGAATGATAAATAAAGTTATCTGACTTGCAAATTAGACGTGGTAATTTGTTTTGGTAACGAATTGCGGTGGAAAGACAACTAGATTATGCGGAAATCGAGGCGCTGCCTATGAAATCGCCTTTTCCGCCATCCTATCAGCTTATCTTAATTGTTCTCAGTCAGATTACAACATTTTCACATTTCATTACCACTTCTCCGTAATGACACAGAAATAATGATGAAACGAAAAAAAAATATAAAAAAAAAAAATCAAAACTTGGGAAAATTTTAATAAATTTGTACTTCTGACATTTCTTATTTTGAAATAATTAGTAATCTTCACGTAGTATATCCAGAGGGGAGGAGCGTACAATGGAAATTATATTTGGGATAATAGTATCGGTTATTACTATATTTTTTTATGTTACTGGGAACACCTCATCGATTATGTGCACCGATGTATCAAACACCGTCACCACTTTTAATGTCATGGTATTGGAAATTGGAAACCAATATCAATATCCCGCTCTAAACTCATATAATCATTACAGCTAGGAACTCGAGAAGCAATTTTGTCACACAGTCTTACATGTGACACCGTACGAAATTAGCACATTTATGGTTTAAAAAACTTACAGCTAAAAACTCCTTAGTATATTTAGATGACCACACGGCACATTTATACTAAGCATTCGTTAAATACGTCGAGATTAGACTGTTTTCCGTAGTCCAGCCACTTCTTTTTGATTGTGCCGTTCGTTACGTGTAAGCGACAACAGAGGAATGAAGGTGGCTACGAGTTTGCTATTTTAATTAATTCAAGGACTAGTTACAGATATGTGCAATTCAATTCTATATATTATATTGGATAAACAATTTCGGAAGATGATCATTCTCCTGTTGATAAAAACTACTCCGCAAAATGCTGTGTTGCTTTGAATGAGCGAAGAGATTTGTGCGGATCTTAATAGCGAGGTCTTTGAAAGCCGATGAGAGCGATTGAGATGAGTATGGAGCAGCGCCGGAATGAAGGGGGGAAACGGAAGATTCCCGAGCAAACCGCCGACCAGCGGCATCGTCCGGCCGGATTCCTATGCGAAAATTCGGGAGTGACCCGGCCGGGGATTGAACCCGGTTCGCCTGGGTGGCAGGCGAGAAGGCTAATCGCTCAGCCACCGCGGCCCTTGTGTTGCTTTAAGAATCCCCACATAACATGTAATCCTTCCCCATACACTACTACAAGAAACAACTGGTCAACTGACGAAACCTGGATACAATTAACACTCACCTCACACTATTAATTCATTTATTAACCCACAGTCATATATTTTGTGATCTTATGTTATCATGGCATGCTACGCTATTTCCAATCATCTCAGGTGCACTGCGTGTTGCCTACAACCAGGCCACGGTATTTCGTGGTTGTGTACTTTATGCATTTATTCATTGGACACTGTTGGGATAAGGGCAATGACGAATCTTGCATTTTTAGCTTATTTTAACGTGATTCTTCACAATATACCACATAAAACTTAATGAACGAATTGTAACCCACATTTTAAATGCAAAATAAGAGTTGAAAACCCTATTTTGTCACGAATAAATTTTTGATGGTGTTAAGCAAGCGGATCGCAGAACTTTGTCCATTTAATCGTTTCCCAGAATCTTGCAATTAAATGGTATACACTAGCAGGAGCAATTACCTGGTCTTACTGCTCCTACTTAAAAGGGGCGTACCGCCCTTGGGATGCAATTTAGACGGTAAGTCGTATATATGTTTTCGCCTTACTTTTCGTGAGGAATACACATACGGAATATGTCTATGTATTTAAGAAACATCATGTATATATAGTCTACATATACAGATTATATATATATATATATATATATATATATATATATATATATATATGTATATATATAAAGCGAAACGCGAGACGTAATCTAAAGTTTTCGTACACGTTACAAAGTAAAATTCCCTGTGGATTCTACACTATAGATCCGAAGCAGTGGAAATTTCACTATTTCAGCTGATCACAGCACTAAGGGCAGAAACTATGGTCGTGTTCTTGAGGCTTTCCGCTGTTGAATCTGTGAATTTTTGTCGAAATACTTCACCAACTAAAAATGTGGTTTTATTTCACTGAAAGTGCTCAACTGACTACGAGTGACTTCAGTAGGCGCTGATAAAATGGTGAACTCCGAGAACAGTCTATGAAAATTTTAATGCAATCCTGCCTTAGTGTACGTGCGTGTTCTATCGCGTTTGTGCAAGGCGCAAGATCCGACACTGACATGTTGTAATCGGTTATGATTATGAAGAAAATACAAGAATTGCTGCTGCATCTTCTGGTAAATGATAAGTAATTTTACCATTTTTCCTTTTGTGTTCATTGGCATTGTTCAACTTGCATTAAATGTTCACTATTCGTCATATTGTAAATACCATATTTAGATAATTTATTTCACGATGTACATTTTCTGAATTCGAATCCAAGTAGCCTATATAGTTTGGGTTCAGTAAATCCAAATGTACGTTGATAACTTCAACGTATTACTAATAAAGATCCTGAAATGAAATTTGTTTATGTTGGTATTCCGGAGACATCTGAAACGCGCAGCTTTGTTCGCCGTGTCACGTGTGTTCATCCTCCTTGTTACCGCGCATGGTGTGTTAAGCGTCCAATGGTATATATATATATATATATAAAGTGAATATTGATTTGATTATTGTATTATTGCCTGGCTTGCTTCGTTAACGCGTTGTGTAAAAGTTTTCGGACATGGGCGCGCTAAATTATTTTAGTTTTACTTATTTCTTTTGGGATGAGCTGTGTTTACATAGGCCTAAACGACACGTGGTATTGAAGCAAAACATTTGTCAATATTTTGTAGCAATCGTGCCACCGGGCGATATTATCATTACAGTTGCCGAACTGTTTACAGCCGCGTTATATATTTCATAGCTTTTATCATTACCAAATGAATAAAGCTCCAAAAAAACTGTTTTGGAATTTTGTTGAAAATCTGCATTAGGATGCAACCTTTCCATATTGGGCCGTGATGTAGTGTACAAGAAAAAAATAAAAATAATAGGCCTCACACTTGCTTATTGAACATTTGTCGTATACAATCAACCTGATTTTGTGGGAAAAAATTTTTGAAGTGTAGTTACGTGGACAGTAATTTTACTCTTGTAACTTGATTAATTTTGTTTTAATAACAGCAGCAGCATGTGTTATGACTCAGCATATAAGCTGTTACAACATTTTTATGAATTGAAATTTGTAAAAATATCCGGCTTTTTTTTAGCTGTACAACATGCAATTCCTCGTAATACTTTAAATACACTTTTTAATAGCCTATTGTCTACCAAATTTAGACAAAAAAAAAGGGTTATAAACACTGACTGTAGGCCTAATGTTAATGGATAGATCTTACACGGATTTTGTAGTAGAGCCAAGAATAACTATTGGTAGGCTTACATGCTCATTTTTATTCTAAATACCCTAACGAAACTTTTCAGATGATGAAACAAGTGTACGGCGACGACGCCATGTGCCTCAGTGCTGTGTTTAAGTGGCACCAAAGCTTTGCGCAGAGGAGAAACAGTTTGGAGAGTGATGCGTGTACTGATCGGATACGAGAACTGACCATAAGAAGGAAGGCTCTCTCTCTCTCTCCTCTCTCTCTCTTCTCTCTCTCTCTCTTCTCTCTCTCTCTCTTCTCTCTCTCGCTCCGCTTGATAGCAAAACTACTCATCCGTAGATTACATTCGGCAGAGGATATAATCGCTGCCACAGGAAAAGCCATACCTGCCAATATCTTTCAGCGCGGTTTCCAAAAATTATACCAACGTCAGCAGAGTAATAGTGGCCAACGGTGACTATTTTAAGGGTCGATGTGCGTCTGTGTAAGCGAACGCCGTAGTGCTTGGCTGCCGATACTCTAGTGTTTTAATATCGTGACATTAACAGAAACCATAAACTCTCGAACTGTAAATTCAAACGCAGGCAATCAAATGGCCCAATTACCATTCAGTCACCCAAATAAATTCCGGCACTAAAACACGCTAATATTGTTGCCGCCGCAAATTCTGTACCACTAGACATATAAATTTGCTTCAGCTAACCAAATTCTTATTCACTCGAAGTTAAATGTTAAATTGACTACCATGATATTTATAATATTTACAACAACCAAAAATAATTGTTGTAGGTACTAATTAAAGGATCCAAATGTTTGGATCAAGAACCGATTAGTTGAGTGAACGAAATATTGTTCAAGTGTAAACAAATACTCTTCAAATAAATGCTTGGAATTAGACAAAATATTTCAGAGTAGTCCCGTGTGTTTCAAACACAATTCTAGGTTAGTTAATGCTAGGCTAGTTATCCTCTCAGTTACGCTGATGCTGAATTAGAGTCAATGCTCACAACATCTGACTACGGAACAGTTGAGTTAGCAGCGAATAACGCAACTCCGTTCACAAGTACGCTGCAGAGTGTTGAAGTTCTCTTGTAAAGTGCCGTACGAGGCGCCATGGCGGCCGGCTTACAGACGTATCTGCGGAAAGACAGTTCCATTTATACAGGCCGCGGCGCTCGCTGTCATAAGGATATTCCCACAACGTCTTTACGCCAATTTCCCCTTCCAGTCTGGCATAAGGAAAAAAAATGGGGGGGGGGGGAAATTCCCCCATCAATCAGAACCGACGGTGGAACTCGATAGCCCTCGCGGGAGAGTGGAGGGATGGGAGAGAATAGGGATGAGGGAGGGATGGAACCCGTCTGAGCGGCGCCGAAAGGGTGTAAAATGGCAGAACGATGGTCCAGACAATGACGAATATATCACCAGGGCAGACGAGAAGAAGATGGCCGTTTAATTCGCCGTCCGCAACGCTGCCATTATTACATTACGTGGCGAACGTTCTTGGAAATGCAAATGAAAACACCCTTCCTATCACGCATCACTTACTCTGAAAATTAAGGAAAGCAAAATGAAGCCAGAGAAACGAAGATAATGTTAAGAGCGCTAACATTCGTCAGCAGCCAAGGGATCCTAGCAATTTATCGATGTGGTGAAGAGGGATAGTGGTTCAAAACCGATCCACGACATGACTGAGAATACCGGTAAGCAAGACACAATACAGTTCATCCACACGTGCCACTAAGGAATTTATCGGTCAACAACATATCCGATTGTCAGTTCGAGAAAAAAAAATACTGCGCCTGTAAACTCACACCGAAGCTAATTTTGTCATCACAAAAATTACACCATAAATTTATGTATAGGCTGTTCACAGTGAAGTGAGCACTTTTTAAGGCCCTCCCAAAAGACATTAACCACTAATAAATATATCTTATTGGAGCCTGAGTCATTAAATTTTGAGGGTGTTGAAATGTATGCACTGTGTTTATTGGTCATATTGTAATGTCTATATTAAAAAGCAGCAGGAAGATGGAAATTGGAAGGAAGGAAACATTTAGAAAAGCCTTAAAAAGTGCTCACTTTACCGTGAACAGCATACACGCGCGTTCTTAGCTCAAACGCATTTCATCCGGACATGAGTTAGGCCTACGTTTCTACAGGACTCCAGTGCAATTCGCAGGCCACAACAAATTAAGACTTTTTGAAAACTCGATAAATAAAACAGTTCTTCAAAAACCGTTCGTTACAGAAAACTTGCACT